>OY856188.1:228283665-228596165 GCA_963693315.1 Diogma glabrata | reverse complement strand
AAGCACAATATGTGACGAATTTATTACCACCATGGGGCAAGAAATCAAAAATCGTATTGCAGCTGACGTCATTGACGCAGTTTATTATTCGATTAGTGTTGACTCCACTCTGGATGTAAGTCATTCGGATTAATTGGCTTTTTGCATTCGATATGTAAAAGATGGTAAAATCAATGAACGATTAGAATCAATGAACAGTTGCTTTTATTCCAATTGAGGGTCAAACATAAGAGTATCTTTTTGGCATCGTTTAAAAATTCCTCGAAGAAAACAAAATTGACATACAAAATTGCAGAGACAGTCATATGACAACGCAAACAATATGTCCGGAATTAGTGGCGGTTTTCAAGCGTTGATTCGATTGTTGTAAAGATTGTTTGTAAAGATTGTTGATTATTTTTTTTATTTCTATGAAATTAGGCTCGATGTCAATACTGTTACCGTTACCGTTCCCAGCTGAACGATAACTTTTCAAAATGAAAGTAATCAATAACATATTGACATCGACAATAGTGCTTCCAAAATATCCGTTTTGCCAATACTGACAAAGTTTCTCACGTTTCCGGTGTAGTACCGATACTCTAGAAAATAGAATAACTAAAACACTTTTTTTAGAAAGGTTATTGAAATAAATATAAACAAAATATTTAAATAAGACTTTAGTCAGATTTATTTTATTTCAATTAGTAAAAAGAATACTTTTAATTATTATTTTCAGTAAAAAAACACACAAACAACACACAATTTTATAAAGATTAGTGTTGCAATAAACTTTTAATAGAATTTCAATAAATATTCTTCTATCTATCTTCTTCTATCTTCTATCTTCTATATAAATAAAAATGTAAATGTTCGTTTGTTCAAAATAGGTAATCTCCTTAAGTACTGGATCGATTCCTTTGAAATTTGGACGATTAGTTGCATTTCAATAAAGGCGGGGTTTTACATGATTTTTTTAGCTGTATATGTTTCATAACATAGGCTGTCAACAAGTACAAGTTTTTCATCTGTTGTATTCTCAATTAACTCAATGTTATGGTCGAGTTTCACTTCATGCTTAATTTGATCGATTAGTTTTGTATAGTGATCAGCCCATAGATTATTTTGTGTCCTCTTTTGGATAAGACTGTCCTCCTTTGGAGCAAGAAGGTCCTCCGTCCTCATTTACTATAAAGATGTCCTCTTTATTCGTTTTATTTATTTTATCAATGAATTTTATTTTAAATTAAAACATGCTTCTCTGTCGGAAGAGTAAAACGTCGTATTGCTTTCGTGTTTAATGAATTTTATTTTCTCACAAATTTGCAATGCTCATTGCTCGCTCGCATTGTAAACTTTTGATCGAAAATAAACTAGTTCATTAAACATCTCAACAATAAAGTACTATTATACAGTTATATATATATATATATATATATATATATATATATATATATATATATATATATATATATATATATATATATATATATATATATATATATATATATATATATATATATATAACGATCTGAGCTATAACGGCATTTACCGGCACTCTCACGATCGCATTTCTTGACCTACAACGAAAATTTTTTCTGTATACGTTGCGGCAAAAAATATCTTGGACAAGTTCGTGAACTGGCCATACCCGGGTACAGGTTAAGTGGCTAGAGCCAAAAAAGTCGAATAATCTAGGGCGTTATAACTTCTGTTTGAATCATAATATTTTAATAAAATTTATCAATATTGAATATTTGAACATATTTCTATTATTTGTTTCCAAATGACAACCTTCGCGTTCCAGGTTCCTGAAAAATCAGCTGTTTTAAAAATTTACTAAACTTTGTTGTCCTTGACTTGACTGAAAATGGCCAATCTCACTTTTGAATATTTACGCACACGTTAACTAGAACATAAATCTTTCCAAAATTTAAACAAAAAATAGTTCAATTCTAGAGGTTGAGACACCAGGGCTGTTAGAACGAAAACAAACGCAAACGGCCATGCCTTCCTCGTTTTTGAGTTTATGTTGTTTAAACTTATACTAACTTTTAGATAAACTTTCCAACTATAACCTCAAAGATTTTCAGCTTTCTAACCCAAGAGGTCTCAATGTAATTAGCATTAAACCTAATGCATGCCATTCAATTACAACAACAACTTCCATAAAAATATCCTATAGAAAAAATATTAAAAAAATTTTCTTTTGTTTTTTTTTCAGCTTTTAGTTTTTTTCGCAAAAATTTAAAAAAAAATTAAAACAAAGCTGAGTCATTATTGTTTTAAATTAGGGATATTTTCTTATATGCATATTGATTACACATTTACAAAAGTCTTCCTAAATTGTAGATATTTGAATTATTTGAGGTGTAAAAGATGTTTGACAATTTTAGATTATAAATTATGTGTGGTGGTGTTGTAGGTGTGACGTTGTGAGAACGTTTATTTGCTCTTTGGTGGATTTAATATGTTATTAAAGTAGTTTTTTTAACCAAATTAAATAAAACTGTTCCGAAATCGCATTGATAAAGTAGTTTCCGTTAATGTATTTAGTTTGGTTTGATAATTTTTTTGGATTATTCTGGACTTGGACTATTCTACTTAAATTTTTTATTTAAACTAATGTGACACAGCCAATTCTATTTGTACACAAAGATGTCTGGTTCCGAAATCTACCTATTTCTAGCGGATATACGTGCCGCTTGGACTTTTTTTCCATGTAAAGGAAAAAATCTTTGATTTCCACTTTTCTATCATCAATTTTCACATAACAAATCACTTCTGACATTTGATCAATATGTGAAATGTCAGGTGTGCTATCAAACATAATTAGCCAAAATATTTATATTTTTTTTTAATATTTAATTCAAGATGTGTTCTTTTAATACTACATCATACTTTGACAATAGTTTGATAAGTTCTAAGAAATTGCCTTTATTTAAAGAACTTTGTCCTTTATCATATCTTTATACATTTTCATTTATTATTCGTAATAAAAATTGTATTCCCGAAGAAATTTTCTTAGAAACAGAAAATATTAGGAAAAAATAAAAAAATATGGAGGGGCTGAAATCTCACAGCTCTGAGATATCAAGACTTCGGTCTGGGTTAAGGATTTTGATATAGTTTTCGGCAAAAAACTTTTATGAGGACATGGTTTTTAGTTTTGGGCAGCGATGTATATCAAACATATTTTTTTGTTAAAGAACATGTATTTTTTATCTCTGTTTAGATATGTATTACAAAACTAACACGAAACATCAATACGTTGTCGGAAAATTATAACAGATCATAAATTAACATAATTTAGTGAAAAGATGATACAATCAGCAAACTACTCAAAACCTCTCCATTTAGCGTTTCGAGAAAATATTTCAAAATCACAAATTCATATTTCTTTTAAAATTCCAAAAATATTGTAAAAATTAAATAAAATAAAAAATTCAAACTTTTTTCAAACAAAATTCTAAAAATATTTCAAAAATTATTACAAAATCAAAGATCAAAACTTTTTTCAAAAACTCTAAAAATATTGCATAAATTATAACAAAATCAAAAATTGTAACTTTTTTCATAATTATAAAAATTATAATAAAATCAAAAATTTAAAATTTTTCAAAATTCTAAAAATATTCCAAAAATTACAGTAAAATCAAATATTTAAACTTTTTCTAAATTCTAATAATATTCCGAAAATTCTTAAAAATTCAAAAAATGAAACTTTTTCCAAAACTCTAAAAATGCTACAAAAATTATAACAATATCAATTATGAAACTTTTTCCAAAATTATAAAAATTATAATAAAATCAAAAATTTAAAATTTTTCAAAATTCTAAATATATTCCAAAAATTCTTGCAAAATCAAAAACTGAAACTTTTTCAAAATTCCAAAAATATTTCAAAAACTATAACAAATTCAAAAATTTCCATGTCCAATTTCATTTTCAATTACATTTTCAGCAAACTACTCAAAAACCTTCCATTTAGCGATTCGAGAAAATATTACAAAATCACAAATTCATATTTCTTTCAAAATTCCAAAAATATTGTAAAAATTGTAATAAAATCAAACTTTTTTCAAAATTCTAAAAATATTCCAAAAATTATAATAACATCAAAAATTTTAAATTTTTCAAAATTCTAAAAATATTCCAAAAATTCTTACAAAATCAAAAATTAAAACTTTTTCCAAAATCCTAAATATATTGCAAAAATTACTACAAAATCAAAAATACAAACTTTTTTCAAAATTCCAAAAATATTTCAAAAACAAATTCAAAATTTTGTATGTCCAATTTCATTTTCAATTACATTTACGTCATAAAAACAACTAAATTTTTTTTCCAAAAAATTAGCTAAAAAAATAAATGAAATCATTTTTTGACACACTTGACATTATTTTTTTGACAAACTTATAATGCCATAATTCTCTATAATAATAATAAAATTCCATGTCATACAAATAATTAGTTTTATGTTTTTCCAAAAAATTGGGTAAAAAAATAAATAAAAATCTTTCTTTTGACACACTTGTCAAAAAAAATCTCTGAAATAGAGTCTATACAATGTGTATCATGAATTTATTCTCTAGTTCAAGCGATACTCTTGCAGCAGTTTTTAACTATGGGTTCCATTGTTTTCTCAGATTCTCAAATAAATAATTCCAAATAAAATTTTCGATTTCTCTATTTTGCAATCTAAAAGCAATAATCTATTCGAATATTTTAAATAAAGATATATAATTTATAAAGAAAATAAATAAACAATAAAAGTTTTAATTCCGAATTTCCGAGAGTGATGAAACTCTGGGCTCGAATCACAATGGCAACTTTCTTGGAGCTCTTGAACTTTTGGCTAAATTTGATCCTTTCTTAAGAGAGCATAGTGATAAATTTGGCAACAAAGGAAAAGGTATGCGACATCTGAAGCAAACTTAATGAAATGATAAAAGTGATTGTTATTGGGATATTTTTATGAAGAACGTCGTACCTCTCAAGCTCAATATGTGACGAATTTATTACCACCATGGGGCAAGAAATCAAAAATCGTATTGCAGCTGACGTCATTGACGCAGTTTATTATTCGATTAGTGTTGACTCCACTCTGGATGTAAGTCATTCGGATTAATTGGCTTTTTGCATTCGATATGTAAAAGATGGTAAAATCAATGAACGATTAGAATCAATGAACAGTTGCTTTTATGCCACTTGAGGGTCAAACATAAGAGTATCTTTTTGGCATCGTTTAAAAATTCCTCGAAGAAAACAAAATTGACATACAAAATTGCAGAGACAGCGCAAACAATATGTCCGGAGTTAGTGGCGGTTTTCAAGCGTTGATTCGATTGTTGTAAAGATTGTTTGTAAAGATTGTTGATTATTTTTTTTATTTCTATGAAATTAGGCTCGATGTCAATACTGTTACCGTTACCGTTCCCAGCTGAACGATAACTTTTCAAAATGAAAGTAATCAATAACATATTGACATCGACAATAGTGCTTCCAAAATATCCGTTTTGCCAATACTGACAAAGTTTCTCACGTTTCCGGTGTAGTACCGATACTCTAGAAAATAGAATAACTAAAACACTTTTTTTAGAAAGGTTATTGAAATAAATATAAACAAAATATTTAAATAAGACTTTAGTCAGATTTATTTTATTTCAATTAGTAAAAAGAATACTTTTAATTATTATTTTCAGTAAAAAAACACACAAACAATTTTATAAAGATTAGTGTTGCAATAAACTTTTAATAGAATTTCAATAAATATTCTTCTATCTATCTTCTTCTATCTTCTTCTATCTTCTATCTTCTATATAAATAAAAATGTAAATGTTCGTTTGTTCAAAATAGGTAATCTCCTTAAGTACTGGATCGATTCCTTTGAAATTTGGACGATTAGTTGCATTTCAATAAAGGCGGGGTTTTACATGATTTTTTTTAGCTGTATATTGTTACGTTTTTCCAAACTTCCTTCGAATTGGCCTAACTCACAATTCGATAAACGTAATTCCCAATCTCTTTCTGAGTTCGATCACTGATTAGTAAGCACAAACACCAGGTTTTATTAAGTATTCAACAACTTAATTGTTCCACAACAATAGGAAAACAATACAGTAAACAATATTCCTAACTAGAATATTCTTTCAACAGCTTCAGAAACTCCAACGGTTGATTGTAGAAATTTCCAGTTCACAACGTTGAAAATAATACACAAAATATTTCTACTCAATAAAACTTATAACTTTATTACACTTATAACTTTACACAAAACTAATTTAAAGATCACTTTTATAATTTTAACTTCACAATCGCAGGTTTAAAATAAAACTAATTTTACATTTAATTTCACTTTACTGTCGTAGGTCTAAAATAAAACTAATTAAAAACTACAATAGGTAATCTTCTTATATACCTTCTGCAATACTTCTAGATAATTCGACATCACTTTCCAGAAACCTTGAGAAAATATTAGAATATTCGATTATTTTACGTTATGTTGATTTGATTCATAAAATCGTTTATGTTGACCCTATTTCTAAGAAGAGACAACAACAACAATATTCATTTCATTCAATTTCTGTTATGTTTTGTTGATTTTATTTTCCTGGAAGTGACCGTAATCGTTTAGATCTTTCTGTAATCGTCTAGATTTTCTGCAATCGTAACAATACCCTCCACTTAAGCCTGTTCGTCCCGAACAGGATCTAGCTCTCCTTTGTATAAGGCCAATCTTTCCAAATGTACGACTTTCGTTTTGCCCCGATGGCCTTTCCTAATTCTATAAACCACGTCATTCAACTTGGTTATAATGTTGTAAGGTCCTTCCCATGCAGCTTGCAGTTTTGGTGATAACCCTCGTTTTCGTTGTGGGTTGTGTAGCCATACTAATTGTCCTTCTTCAAAACCTTTATTATTAGATCGTATATCATATCGGGCTTTCATTCTATCACTGGTCAGTTGTATCTTCGGCCGAACAAGCTTGTGAATATCCTCAAGGTTCTCCCTGATTCGGTTGACGTATTCTTGCGCAGACAATGATGTTGATGGTACCGCTCCAAATTTGAGGTCACCAGGAAGTCTTAAATCACTTCCAAAAATAGTTTGAGCTGGTGTCATGGTCGTGGTGTCATGAACTGCTGATCTGTATGCCATCAAAAATAAAGGAATATGTTGATCCCAGTTACGTTGGTTCTTACTGACCACTTTAGCTAGAAATTCCTCCAAAGTAGCATTGAATCTCTCAACCATCCCATCTGACTGTGGGTGTGAAGTTGTCGTTCTCGTTTTGTTAATCCCCAGCATTTGACAAATTTCCTGGAATACAGCTGACTCGAAGTTCCGTCCCTGATCGGTGTGGATCTCCATAGGAACTCCATAGCGGCTAATCCAATTATTTATCACAGCTTCAGCGATTGTGGTTGCTTCCTGGTTGGGAATCGCACACACTTCCGGCCACTTACTGAAGTAGTCCATGATCACAAGCACATATTTATTCTGATTATCAGTTGTTGGAAATGGTCCCGCTACATCCATTGCGATCCTTTCAAATGGAGCACCTACATTGTATTGCTTCATTTTTCCACGACTTCTTCGTGCGGGTCCTTTCACCGCCGCACATTTATCGCATTTTTGACACCACTCCACAATTGATTGCCGAGTCCCTGACCAGTAAAACCGTTGTCGTATTTTTGCAAGAGTTTTGTTGATCCCAAGATGACCTCCACTCGTTCCTTCGTGATACTCTTTCAATACTGCTGGTATTTTTCCTTTTGGTACCACTGTAAGGGATTGCTTTATCTTGCCATCTGAGCTTTCCCATACCCTTTTTAAACATCCATTCTCTAGCTGAAGACTGTCCCATTGCGCCCAGTACGCCTTCAAAGTTGGAGTTTTATCAGCAATATCTCCCCATACTGATTTGCAACCCTTTTCCTTGGACTCGATGATCGGTGCAAGATCCGGATCTTCTAATTGATCTCTCCTTATGGCTTCAGCAGTCCATTCATCGTCAGGTAGCACTTGTAGTAATCGGACATCGATGATGTTCTCCTTATTTTCTTGACGACTGCAATGCTTACATTCAACTTGACAGGGTCGTCTCGATAATGCATCAGCGTTCCCATGTGCAGTACCCTTTCGATGTTCAATGTCCAAATCGTACGCCTGCAACCGTTCGATCCAACGTGCTACTTGTCCCTCTGGATTTTTGAACTGGAGTAACCACCTTAACGCACCATGGTCAGTTCTGAGATGAAATTTCTGACCATACAAGTATTTATGGAAATGTTTGACGGATTCCACAATAGCCAATAATTCCTTTCGAGTTACACAATAATTCCGCTCCGGCTTGGATAGCATTTTCGAGAAATAAGCTATCACCTTTTCCTGACCATCTATATTCTGCGACAAGACTCCTCCTATACCTTCATTACTGGCATCAGTATCCAAAATAAACTGAACATTTGGTATAGGATAGGACAGAATTGGAGCCGTACATAATCTCCTGCGGAGCTCCACAAATGCTTGTTCCTGAGGTTCATTCCATTCAAATGCCTTATCTTTTATGGTTAACTCATGCAGACTTTTGGCAACGTTGGCGAATCCTGGCACAAACCGTCTGTAATATGTGCACAATCCAAGAAAGCTTCGTAGTTCATGTAGGTTCTTTGGTCTTGGCCAGTTCATAACTGCTGCAATCTTGTCGGAATCTGTATGAATTCCCATTGCCGTAACCTTGTGTCCCAAATATTTTACTTCTTCCTTGAAAAGTGAACACTTTTTGGGACTTAACTTTAAACCGGCTGCTTGCAACCTTTCCAGTACCTCCGCCAAGTTCCTCAAGTGGTCATCAAAGTCTTTTCCCATGACGATGATGTCATCCAAATATACAAGGCATGTTTTCCAGTGCAAGCCTTTTAGTACCCGTTCCATTAATCTCTCGAAAGTTGCGGGCGCGTTGCATAACCCAAATGGCATGACATTAAATTGCCATAGTCCATTCCCTACACTGAACGCTGTTTTCTCCCGATCTTCATCCGCAACTTCAACCTGCCAGTAACCACTCTGCAGATCCAATGTTGAAAACAATTTTGAGCCCGATAATGTATCCAGTGTATCATCAATCCTAGGCAATGGGTAGCTATCCTTCTTAGTAACTATGTTTAGTTTCCTGTAGTCAACACAAAATCTCAAGCTCCCATCTTTCTTGCCAACCAACACCACAGGTGAGCTCCAGGGACTGTCTGAAAGCTCAATTACACCAGCTTCTTTCATATCTCTTACCATTTTATCAGCTTCCTCTCTTTTAGCCAATGGTAATCGTCTTGGTGCCTGGCGTATCGGCTTTTCTGCTCCGGTGTCAATACGATGTTTTACCATATTGGTTCTGCCATTCCCTTCAGGTGTACTACAGAATACAGACTTGTGCCGCTCCAACAATTGACGTGCTGCTTTCTTCTGTTCTTCTGAAAGCCCTTCTGTCCATTTCTGCACAAGTTGCTCCATTTCTGCTTTTTGTTGTTTTGTGTTGACCGAGCAATTGATGTTTTTCTGCTCGCACTTTATTATTTTAGCTACCTCTTCACATTGTCCTATGATTGATCCTTTCTTCATTGTTTTCTGGGTATCTGACAGATTTAAAACTCTTACTGGTATTTTGTAATCAGCATCCGATCTAACTAAGGTTTTTCCTATTACGACTTCTTTATAATTTTGATCTTGTTTATTGGCTTCCACAACCCACAACCTGGGTGACCCAGAACCTCCTTCCAATTTTCCCCAAATGATTGTTTCTGATTGGGGTGGCAGCTTTTCTCTGTGATCTAATATTATTCGACGGACACAATTTGAATCTTCACCATTAAATTGGAGTGGCAACTCGACATTTCCGTACGTGAGTACTCCTTTGCCAGCATCAATAACGAATCCATTTGGCCTCATGAAGTCCATTCCTAGGATGACTTCATCCACAATGTCAGCTACAACCACTTCATGTTGAAAGTGAGTATTCCCTATTTCAAAGTTGACCACTTTCTTTCCTTTAATACTTGCACTTTCGCCAGTAGCTGTCTGCATTCGGAATCTTCCTGCTGGTTTTAGTTTCCCTTTCACATTATCCGTGCGGACAATTGTATTTGTTGCTCCCGTATCTAACGTGATGACACAACTTTTTCCATCAATATTAGCCCTAACAGTAAGGCTGTCACCTCCCCTTGTCAATCTCGAAACATGGATGAAGGCTATGGGGCAATCGGTTGTGGGAGCCAGCTTACGCCCCTTTAGGCTGACTCGTTGTAGTTTAACTGATGCGGTGCTACTCCATTGTCTTCCCTAGCTTGCTGCACCCGTTCTTCTGCTTGACGTCGCTGCATAGGCGATGCTGATCTTGCTCGTTTCCTTCTAACATCTCGACATTCTCTCGAAATATGGCCTAACTTGCCACATAACCAGCATCGTATTCTGTCACTTCGAATACTTTCTCGTGCTCTGGGCTTGTAATTGTTATCATCAGCCAACTCTACCCGGCGTATTTTAATTGATGGTTTAATAATTGCTTGTGCCGTTTCATTTGTTAAGGCATAAGCAATGGTTTCTGCGAATGTTGGTTTTGGCGACAACATTACAGCTTTCCTTGTTTCCGGATCACGAATACCATCAGTAAACGCCTCGATCTTCATCTTCTCCATGAAATATGGTGGTGTATTTGAGTGTGCTAAATGAACAAGCCGCTCTACAGCCGAGGAATAATCCTGTAGAGATTCACCATTTCGTTGCAAGCGACCTTTTAGCTCAATCCTGTATAATTCCTTTTTATGGTCGCTGCCATATTTTCGTTCCAATGCATTCATTACTTCAGCATAGCTTTTTCGGTCATTTTCCGGCACTGCCTGTAGTGCTTCAGCTGCTTCACCTTTAAGCGCAACTATCAATGCAGCAAGACGATTTTCTGCGTTCCAAACATTCTGGTCTGCTGCTGTCTCAAACTGGAACTTAAAGATGCCGAAAGATGTGGTTCCGTCATACGATGGTGGTTTCAATTTAATATTAGCTACTTGCTGCACCACCTGGGAAGTAACTTTAGTCGTCTCAACATCCTGCAACCGTTTTTCGAAATCATCAACTTTGGAAAGTACCTTTTTGTTTTCGTCAAGCCCTTTTTGTTCTAATTCTTGGATATCGTTTTGAATCTTCTCGACTTTTCCATCGAATGCCGTTGACATTTGTAGAAGTTTCTCATCCATAATTTGTTTGACTTCATCGCGACTCATAGCAATGTTTGTGTTTATTGCTTCTAACTGTTGATTGATGTTGAGACTAATTTCTTCCTTAGTAGCAGCCATTTGTTGATTGATGTTACAACTAATTTCTTCCTTGGTAGCAGCCATTTGTTGATTGATGTTACAACTAATTTCTTCCTTGGTAGCAGCCAAGCTTTGATTCACATTGGAACTTACAACATCCAGTTTTTGATTCATATTGGCATTTACGGCAGCCAATTGCTGATTCTGTTGACTGATGTTCAAACTCATCTGTTGCATCATAGCCATTAACTGCGTAAAATCACAATTTGCAGGTGGCAATGAGGTTGTTGTTTCCGCAACAGAACTTTTCTCTTCATCAACTGTTACTGAATCAGCATTCGTACTAATCACTCCAAACTGGTAACTTTCCACAACTACTCCACTAGCTTCCATAGCTTCTCGAAGCCGTATAGTCAATTCAGTTTTGTTGCCGGTTGTTGCCAATCCACGTTGTTCTAGTTCTTTCTTTAACTCAAGAACCTTCAAATCACTTAACAAAACCATTATTAACAGCTAACTAATCCGCCGATGTCACCAATGTTACGTTTTTCCAAACTTCCTTCGAATTGGCCTAACTCACAATTCGATAAACGTAATTCCCAATCTCTTTCTGAGTTCGATCACTGATTAGTAAGCACAAACACCAGGTTTTATTAAGTATTCAACAACTTAATTGTTCCACAACAATAGGAAAACAATACAGTAAACAATATTCCTAACTAGAATATTCTTTCAACAGCTTCAGAAACTCCAACGGTTGATTGTAGAAATTTCCAGTTCACAACGTTGAAAATAATACACAAAATATTTCTACTCAATAAAACTTATAACTTTATTACACTTATAACTTTACACAAAACTAATTTAAAGATCACTTTTATAATTTTAACTTCACAATCGCAGGTTTAAAATAAAACTAATTTTACATTTAATTTCACTTTACTGTCGCAGGTCTAAAATAAAACTAATTAAAAACTACAATAGGTAATCTTCTTATATACCTTCTGCAATACTTCTAGATAATTCGACATCACTTTCCAGAAACCTTGAGAAAATATTAGAATATTCGATTATTTTACGTTATGTTGATTTGATTCATAAAATCGTTTATGTTGACCCTATTTCTAAGAAGAGACAACAACAACAATATTCATTTCATTCAATTTCTGTTATGTTTTGTTGATTTTATTTTCCTGGAAGTGACCGTAATCGTTTAGATCTTTCTGTAATCGTCTAGATTTTCTGCAATCGTAACAATATGTTTCATAACATAGGCTGTCAACAAGTACAAGTTTTTCATCTGTTGTATTCTCAATTAACTCAATGTTATGGTTGAGTTTCACTTCATGCTTAATTTGATCGATTAGTTTTGTATAGTGATCAGCCCATAGATTATTTTGTGTCCTCTTTTGGATAAGACTGTCCTCCTTTGGAGCAAGAAGGTCCTCCGTCCTCATTTACTATAAAGATGTCCTCTTTATTCGTTTTATTTATTTTATCAATGAATTTTATTTTAAATTAAAACATGCTTCTCTGTCGGAAGAGTAAAACGTCGTATTGCTTTTGTGTTTAATGAATTTTATTTTCTCACAAATTTGCAATGCTCATTGCTCGCTCGCATTGTAAACTTTTGATCGAAAATAAACTAGTTCATTAAACATCTCAACAATAAAGTACTATTATACAGTAATATATATATATATATATATATATATATATATATATATATATATATATATATATATATATATATATATATATATATATATATATATATATATATATATATATATATATATATATATATATATATATATATATATAACGATCTGAGCTATAACGGCATTTACCGGCACTCTCACGATCGCATTTCTTGACCTACAACGAAAATTTTTTCTGTATACGTTGCGGCAAAAAATATCTTGGACAAGTTCGTGAACTGGTCTTACCCGGGTACAGGTTAAGTGGCTAGAGCCAAAAAAGTCGAATAATCTAGGGCGTTATAACTTCTGTTTGAATCATAATATTTTAATAAAATTTATCAATATTGAATATTTGAACATATTTCTATTATTTGTTTCCAAATGACAACCTTCGCGTTCCAGGTTCCTGAAAAATCAGCTGTTTTAAAAATTTACTAAACTTTGTTGTCCTTGATTTGACTGAAAATGGCCAATCTCACTTTTGAATATTTACGCACACGTTAACTAGAACATAAATCTTTCCAAAATTTAAACAAAAAATAGTTCAATTCTAGAGGTTGAGACACCAGGGCTGTTAGAACGAAAACAAACGCAAACGGCCATGCTTTCCTCGTTTTTGAGTTTATGTTGTTTAAACTTATACTAACTTTTAGATAAACTTTCCAACTATAACCTCAAAGATTTTCAGCTTTCTAACCCAAGAGGTCTCAATGTAATTAGCATTAAACCTAATGCATGCCATTCAATTACAACAACAACTTCCATAAAAATATCCTATAGAAAAAATATTAAAAAAATTTTCTTTTGTTTTTTTTTCAGCTTTTAGTTTTTTTCGCAAAAATTTAAAAAAAAATTAAAACAAAGCTGAGTCATTATTGTTTTAAATTAAGGAATATTTTCTTATATGCATATTGATTACACATTTACAAAAGTCTTCCTAAATTGTAGATATTTGAATTATTTGAGGTGTAAAAGATGTTTGACAATTTTAGATTATAAATTATGTGTGGTGGTGTTGTAGGTGTGACGTTGTGAGAACGTTTATTTGCTCTTTGGTGGATTTAATATGTTATTAAAAATAGTTTTTTTTAACCAAATTAAATAAAACTGTTCCGAAATCGCATTGATAAAGTAGTTTCCGTTAATGTATTTAGTTTGGTTTGATAATTTTTTTGGATTATTCTGGACTTGGACTATTCTACTTAAATTTTTTATTTAAACTAATGTGACACAGCCAATTCTATTTGTACACAAAGATGTCTGGTTCCGAAATCTACCTATTTCTAGCGGATATACGTGCCGCTTGGACTTTTTTTCCATGTAAAGGAAAAAATCTTTGATTTCCACTTTTCTATCATCAATTTTCACATAACAAATCACTTCTGACATTTGATCAATATGTGAAATGTCAGGTGTGCTATCAAACATAATTAGCCAAAATATTTATATTTTTTTTTAATATTTAATTCAAGATGTGTTCTTTTAATACTACATCATACTTTGACAATAGTTTGATAAGTTCTAAGAAATTGCCTTTATTTAAAGAACTTTGTCCTTCATCATATCTTTATACATTTTCATTTATTATTCGTAATAAAAATTGTATTCCCCGAAGAAATTTTCTTAGAAACAGAAAATATTAGGAAAAAATAAAAAAATATGGAGGGGCTGAAATCTCACAGCTCTGAGATATCAAGACTTCGGTCTGGGTTAAGGATTTTGATATAGTTTTCGGCAAAAAACTTTTATGAGGACATGGTTTTTAGTTTTGGGCAGCGATGTATATCAAACATATTTTTTTGTTAAAGAACATGTATTTTTTATCTCTGTTTAGATATGTATTACAAAACTAACACGAAACATCAATACGTTGTCGGAAAATTATAACAGATCATAAATTAACATAATTTAGTGAAAAGATGATACAATCAGCAAACTACTCAAAACCTCTCCATTTAGCGTTTCGAGAAAATATTTCAAAATCACAAATTCATATTTCTTTTAAAATTCCAAAAATATTGTAAAAATTAAATAAAATAAAAAATTCAAACTTTTTTCAAACAAAATTCTAAAAATATTTCAAAAATTATTACAAAATCAAAGATCAAAACTTTTTTCAAAAACTCTAAAAATATTGCATAAATTATAACAAAATCAAAAATTGTAACTTTTTTCATAATTATAAAAATTATAATAAAATCAAAAATTTAAAATTTTTCAAAATTCTAAAAATATTCCAAAAATTACAGTAAAATCAAATATTTAAACTTTTTCTAAATTCTAATAATATTCCGAAAATTCTTAAAAATTCAAAAAATGAAACTTTTTCCAAAACTCTAAAAATGTTACAAAAATTATAACAATATCAATTATGAAACTTTTTCCAAAATTATAAAAATTATAATAAAATCAAAAATTTAAAATTTTTCAAAATTCTAAATATATTCCAAAAATTCTTGCAAAATCAAAAACTGAAACTTTTTCAAAATTCCAAAAATATTTCAAAAACTATAACAAATTCAAAAATTTCCATGTCCAATTTCATTTTCAATTACATTTTCAGCAAACTACTCAAAAACCTTCCATTTAGCGATTCGAGAAAATATTACAAAATCACAAATTCATATTTCTTTCAAAATTCCAAAAATATTGTAAAAATTGTAATAAAATCAAACTTTTTTCAAAATTCTAAAAATATTCCAAAAATTATAATAACATCAAAAATTTTAAATTTTTCAAAATTCTAAAAATATTCCAAAAATTCTTACAAAATCAAAAATTAAAACTTTTTCCAAAATCCTAAATATATTGCAAAAATTACTACAAAATCAAAAATACAAACTTTTTTCAAAATTCCAAAAATATTTCAAAAACAAATTCAAAATTTTGTATGTCCAATTTCATTTTCAATTACATTTACGTCATAAAAACAACTAAATTTTTTTTCCAAAAAATTAGCTAAAAAAATAAATGAAATCATTTTTTGACACACTTGACATTATTTTTTTGACAAACTTATAATGCCATAATTCTCTATAATAATAATAAAATTCCATGTCATACAAATAATTAGTTTTATGTTTTTCCAAAAAATTGGGTAAAAAAATAAATAAAAATCTTTCTTTTGACACACTTGACAACATTTTTTTGACAAACTTATAATGCAATAATCTAGTTTTTGATATACTACCATCAAGATTCTCCAAATGCAATGTTCCTATACTCGTAATCACTTAAAATGAACGGTTTTTAAGCAAAACATATGAAAATTTGCTATTTTTGACGCACTTAATGATTTTTTTGACACACTTCTGGTACAGTTATCGAACACAGCGTCCTTTCGGACCTGTCCCTAGAGTATACCTATTTTTAGGAAAAAAAATAAATAAAAAATCCCTCTAGCGGGTTTTCCTGCAGCGTAGGTAATGAAGGCCGGCCGTCAGACATACAATTTTTTTTTTTTAGAATTAGTAGGTCCTAAAACGTCGAGAAATGCCAAAAAATGTGGGGGTAAAAATTTCACTTTTGGCTCATGAATGTAGTACTTAGGTCTTCCAGTAGTAATAAAAATAAAAAGTTTTTAAAGTGTATAAGACGTTTTTATTCATCAAAAATAATGATAATCCGGTTAATCGACTCCGGTTTAAGACAAGGTGATGCTATCTCTCCTATACTTTTTAATCTAGCCTTGGAATATGTGTGCCGTCAAAAGAAACTACCGACTAATAACAATATCTTGTCAATAAACTCTGAGAGTGGTGCTAGAAAAATTGGTCTGCAAATTAACTACAATAAAACCAAACATATGAATGTTTCAAGGGAGGCTGAGAAGAAAGATTTGATGTGCGGCGATGAACGAATTGAGGGAGTTGAATCTTTTAAATATTTGGGATCAATGCTTGACTCAAACAACAGCATACTTACAGATATTAAAGCTCGAATCGCTGCAGGTAATCGAACTTTCTACTCAATTAAACCTCTCCTTGGATCACCGTATGTATCAACTAACACCAAGCTCAAGTTATACAATACATTGATTAGACCGGTTGTGATGTATGGGTCACAAACGTGGACCCTTACACAAAATGACGAATCGCGTTTATCTGTATTTGAGCGTAAGATCCTACGCTACATTTTTGGTCCACTTAAGACAGACGACGGAGAGTATAGAACCCGGTATAACTTTGAGATCAGAGACCTTCTTGAAGGTCCTGATATAATAGGTTGTATCCGTTCTAATAGGATTGCTTGGTTTGGGCATGTTCTACGAGCCGATTCACAGTCTGGAATGATTAGAAAAATGTACGTTAGTACCCCAGGGAGTGGGCGACCGCGAGGTAGACCACGACTACAATGGGAGACTGACGTAATAAACGACCTTAAAAAACTCGGCTGCCATGGTAATTATGTCGCTGTTGCGAATGACCGTGGTGAATATTCAAAGCTGATCAACCTGGCAACGCTCCTACATGGAGCATGAACGCCTTAATAAAAAATAAAAGACGTTTTTATTCATCAAAAATAATGATAATATGCCCAAAAACCTAAAATTCGTTTAGAAATTTCGTTTTTTCTACTCTTCTAATAATATAGTCAAGAACGTAAACGAAATATATCTTATAAAACCTTCTTTGTAAAATGCTCAAAATGTTCCCATTTACAATCAGTAAGACGAATATCCCAGATAAAATCAAATTACAATTCGAAATTATTGGACGTACGTTTTATTTAAATCCAGACAACGGACAGAAATCCAATGATGCCCTGGTTTTGTACAATGTGTAAAATTCATCCTTAAGTTCGTTATATTGGTAAGATGTCCAAGATTCGAAATCATAACCATCACATAATTGACTAAATGGAAATTAATCCCAGGTTTTGTTCAATTACTCCCATATATTCTTATGTATCACAATTAAAAAATGGATTTGATTAACATAAATTCAATTTTTTTTTTATTTTGTCAAAGCAATACACTTATGTATTTGACAAATGATTTCTTTTTTGCAATATTGCAATGTTATTAAATATTTTTTATTCGCCTACATATTAAAGTGTTACTTTATTACTGTGATTTGCGGCCTTAAAGTATCACTTTTCAACTATTTATTTTGTTGTCATAGCTACGTCCAAAAATGCGAAAAGCATTTGTATTTGTTTAAATTCTATGAAAAATAAAAATTTTTATCAAAGCAACCCTTAAATTCAAAATTTCATTATCCAATTAAAATGGTTGCTATCATTTGTTGTCATAGCTAAACAATAATTTGGAAAAAATAACAAATATTTTGTCAAAGGTTACTTGTTCCACATATTTTTATTTTAAAATTTATGCAAATTTATAATTTTAATTTAGAATAAACATTTTTTTTTAAATATTTTGCTTGCGGCGAGTAAAAAATAGTATATGATGCACGGACGTAAGCTATTTTGGACCTAATGTGGGTGCAAATCTCGGCTAGCGCCTCGATCTGCAAACTCCACATACGTCCAAAATCTTTAGCTTTACGTCCTAGCATCATAATGTACTATTTGCCTTATTCAGTGGCGGATTACCATAGAGGCGGAAGAGGCGGCCGCCTCGGGCCCCACATGCACAGGGGCCCCCTCGCTACAAATAGTATTGATATTTTATAGGTATTCAAATATCAGATGACTGCGTTCATTCAACCAAAGTTTTTAAACCTATAGATTTTTTTAATATTATCCCACATGTAAAAGTGTTAGGTTGTCAATTTGTATTACTTTTTTTCATGTATGTATTTATTTTAATAATTCTAATTTGATAGTTTTATAATTTTTTAATGTACAAATTCGTTTTCCAATTTGTATAGTAAAAAACATTTTGTTTTGAAAAGTTCCACTGTTACGAATGAATATTAATACTAAAACTTTATTTGCAATGGGCTGTTATTATATCAATCGCAAAATTATTGATAAAAACAAAATCCAGATAAGTATTTTTTGGATATTTGAAGTATATTTGAGTTTTATGTTTTCATCAATGATTTTGGATTTCTTTTAAGACCTACAATTTATTGAAAGCATTAAACTGAAAACCTCAATTTTAAGCATATAATTGTACATATTTTAGATTAATTTCATATATAACTAAATAAATGAAAACTTTTAGCGTGTAGAATTGAAATCTTTTATTGTACGCTTAAAATCCATGTATTTTTTATACAATACATGCTAAATTCATCATTTGGATTAACGTTTGAAAAGGGTTTCCATATGATATGATTGATATAGTATAGGTGTTTTAGCTTTAGTTGTATATTTCGTTTTATCAACGTTGATTGGAAAAAAGATTGTCTAAAAAATTTGTTTGAAAAATTTGAAAAAAAGATTGTTTGTAACTGGACGTACTGATACTCAAATAGCTCGTGAAATTGAAGTACAACAAAAATGCTGGCGGGAAGTTTTAAAAAGAGTTGCAGCTACAGTAAAGCTATTAGCTACTTTGGGTTTAGCATTTCGTGGTCATCGAGAAGATATTGATTCGAACAGAAAAGGAAATTTTATGACATACATTGAGTACCTATCCCAATTTGATGATTTTCTTTAAAATCATTTGGAGAGGTACAGCCATCCAGGAAAAGGTAATGTAAGTTATTTATCACATACCACATGCGATGAATTTATAAATTTAATGGGAACTGAAGTAAAAGAACACCTAATTCAAGAAATGCAGGACTCTTTATATTATTCAATTATTGTTGATTCTACGCCAGACGTGAACCACACTGACCAACTAAGTTTTAAATTAAGGTACATTGACAAAGTGGGCGATGCGAGAGAACGATTTTTGGATTTTTACAAATTGAAAATCACAATTCAGAATATCTAGCACAACTTATTTTGAAAACTTTAAACAATTTGTCTTTGGATATTAAAAATTGTCGCGGTCAAACATATATGGCCGGAAAATATAATGGTTTACAAGCCAGAATTAAAACTCTAAGTGAGACCGCCATTTTTATTCCTTGTACAAGTCATTCGCTTACTTTAATTGGAAATTATGCTGCAGATGCCTATTCTATTGCGGTGTATTATTTTAACTTTATCCAAAATATATATGTATTCTTTTCTTCATCTACTCCCAGATGGAAGTTGCTTATTGATAATTTTTCCGATCCTAATTCCAAACATATTAAAAAATTAAGTGACACAAGTGACAAGATGGTCTGCAAGAGCTGATGCAGTATCCGCCTTGCGGTTTAATTACAAAAATATTAAAAGCGTTCTTATCCAAATTAGCGAAAATGAAGACGAAAAACCGATTACTAAAGTTGAGGTTAAAGAATTAGCTAGCTCTTTCGATGAATATGAATTGCCTTATTAACCGTTCTATGGGATATATTATTGCAATGAATCAATAGTACTAGAAAATCATTTCAAAATATTCAATTGAACTTATTACAAGGAGTAAAACTGTTTAATTCTTTGTCACAATTTATAAGGGATGTTCGGAATGATTTTGAGAGCATAGAAAAGCAAGCAAACTTATTAACAGACAATATTAGCTAAAAAGAAGGACGAAAAAGAAAACGCAAAATTATGTATGATGAATCATCTGCAAATGATACACAGCTAGTAGGACGAGAATTGTTTATTATAAATACTCACAATATGATCTGTGATAGACTTGCCACTGAAATGTCTACCAGAACGTCCATATATGAAACTGTTTTAAATAATTTTAAATTATTTTTTGATCAAAATATATCCAGTGATGAAGTTGACAAGTGTATTTTAGAATTGTCAAATACATATGCGAGGGATATAGAAGTACAATATTTTAAGGACGAAGTACATCATTTTTTAAAATATATAAAAGAAGAGAACATCACTTGTCCATTTAAGATGTACAAGGTAATCATTGATGGTCTGCAATCTTCATTTCTCAATGTGGAAACTATTTTAAAAATATTTCTTACATTGCCGATATGCAACGCAAGTGGGGTTCTGAAGCGGATAAAAAATTATTTAAGAAATAGTCTTAATCAAACTCATTTGCAAAATTTTTGGTAAAATCTTAGGCCCCAAAATTTTGTTCCGCCTCAGGCCCCTTAAAGGCATAATCCGCCACTGGCCTTATTAAATTTTATCATTAATATTATAAAACTGAAAACAAACAGGATGAGTATGTATTTACCTATAAAAATTTGCAAAACTATAGTACCATTATAACTACCCTTTTATTCCACAGTAATTATTTATGTGTCCATCCGAAAACGATCCATTCCAATTTACGAGTTTCAAGATAAAGGAAAAAAAATTTAATTTGAGATTATTTACAAACACGGTGATTTGATTGTTTATTGGTTTCCTTAGGTGTTTGCAATTAATTTGTTTGAAATGTAAAACATATTAGGTATTAAGTTTAAGCTGATATTTTAGAAATTATTTTGGAATAGAAACATAATTTTGGAATAGAACAGAACTCAAGTGTGCCACCGTATCGACACAGGGTGCTACATTATCGACGGAGACTACTTTTCCTATACATTATTCAGCATATGTATTTTCAGACCTGGTCGTTAAAGAATCATTCTTGCATACTAAATAATGTACCGTTAAAGAAAACGGTCAATATGGTATCTATAGGAATATTCAAAGCTATTGAGTAATTGTGGTGATGGTATTCAATGCTCAAGATGTTGATTCGATTTAAAAAAAAGAAATACACACATATTGTTAAAATTATATTTTACGTAATAACTCAAAAATTTTAAAAAGTAGAATAGATCCTTTTTGAACCAATAGGACATATTTATAGGACACATTCATAAGTGATCACAATTTAAAACTTAAAATTATGCCCCAAAGCGGGTGACACCCGGGGCGGACCGCTCCCCGTCGCCTCCCCCCCCCTTTAGCTACGCTTCTGCGTGGATTGAACGTAAACCATCGTGCAATATTATCTCGGGCTTGATCAACCGTATACTTGGTTTCTTATAGAAACAAAAGTTAGTGAAAACTATCCCACAGCAGTAACAGTTAATCCCAAATTTAGCCTTGAATCAGATTTTAGACTTATGTAATCCCATTAGACAATTCAAAAGCATTTGTTTGATTCTGGCTTGTCTTAACTTGATCAACAAGCTCATTCGGTATGGCTTTCATCAAGCAGTTACTGATTCACTGATTCAAAATTTTCTGACTGACCCATATTCCCAAACAAATGTAAATTTGGACAATATTTCGTATTGCATAACATTAAACGGTTATGGTAACGATTTTACGAAAAACGAATTTCAGTTTTCACAATATTATCTAATTTGAATTCGAGCTTCACAATATGGTCCAAATTCACATTTATGTGTTCAGGAATAGGGCCCCTGCTTAGGGTGACCATTTTTTTTCTAATCAAAATCAGTACAAAATTTTAAGAGTTAAAATATGTAGCATCCTTAGTCTCACCTATGAGTTATGACTCTTCTAAGCCGAAAGGTAATGTGTAAACGAAGTAGACAAATCTGTTTTCATTTTTTTAAATAGTTTTAAGGAAATTTTGTTGAGACCAACACCAGTAGTTTGTGAAATACAACTTTCCGCCACGATTGCTTGGGAAACACAGGGTTAGAATTTTGATCTTTTTTTTCCGTGGGTAACTCCACATTTTAAAATAATAGTATATTATTGAATTAGGAGCTAAAGTCGTACTTTTTGTGTTGAGTCTATAGTTTGGCCGACAATTATAGACGAAACACAAAAAGTGACTTTAGCTCCGAATTCAACACACTATTTTTTCGGCAAACGTTTAAATTTGTTTAAAAATATGAAATTAATGCATCAAATTTTTTATAAATATGTTTTAGGTAATTAATTTTCTGAAATTAATTTTTTTTATTTTAATTCATTAAAATGAACTGAAATGCATTCTGTTTTGAACAAATTAATAATATCATGTTATTTTACTTTACTGCCGCCTTAAAAATATGAAAATGACTTTGCAGCCGCCGTAAAAATATGAAAATTGCTTTACAGTCGCCGTAAAAATATGAAAGTTGCTTTACAGCCGCCTGCAGATAAATTAAAAATGGCGTTACTTTTGCAGCCGCAGGCTAAAAAGTAAGACTTTAGGTAACTCCCCAGTGGCAGTAAAGTTAAACTTTACGGCCGTTTGCCGAAAAAAGTATTTTTTCGATGATAGCAAATGAAATGTCTATTTTCAAGCAGGCTTAATCCCCTGTGAAAACGATTTTTTTTCCTCTAGCGTAAATAATTTTCTTTTCATTTTATCGCTAAATAACAAATTGTAGTTGCTATGGTATTTTCATATAATTCTACCAAGTTTTTAAGACACGATGTCATTTTGTCGATTTCTATTTAATAATTTCTAATAATAATATATTTACTATCTTACTATATTATACTATATAGTTTTTTAGATACTAGTGTCGATCAAAGCATAGCTTTCGAAATACCTATTTAGTGAAATAAGACTCAATTTAACAAGAATAAGGCATTTATTATTTTATTATTATTTAAATTTCTTGTTACAGTTTAGAACTTCTGTATTAAAATGTATTTACTATCATAGAAAAAATTGTATTTCCTACGCGAGAAACATTTTGCGTTCGTGAAATTGCCCCAGTCGACGCTTACACGTCTCGTGAATAAATTTTCACTCACGAAAAAGCAGCGGTTTCATCTCTTGTAGCAAGATGTACTATTTTTCAAATAATTTTTATTACAAGTTTATACCAAACGATGACCCTGTTTTATTTCCTTATTTAAATTGAAGCTTAAAGTAAAATTCAACAATTTTCATAAAAATCAGTACTTTCAGTACATAATTTTAAAAATCAGTAAAAATCAGTACCGCATATGTCTATCAGTACAGAAGCTAGAAAATCAGTACTGTACTGATAAAATCAGTACGAATGGTCACTCTACCCCTGCTTTCATAGAAATAAATAATTATAATCCAGAAACTTTGAATATTACATAGTCTGAAATTGTGGACGTAATACATTATTCCACAGTATATTTCACACTAACCCATACAGCAGCATATAAAATTTTTTTGTAGTAAATAATACAAATTTATCGGCGACAACCAATAAACAAATTAATTCAAAAACAGCATCATTATTAATTAATTTCCAACAAACCTTCCTAATCAAACTCAATAATAACCAAACACAAAAATCTTCAAGAATATAATCCTCATAACCACAATAATATTAAAATGCAATATTTAAAAATATACTTTTTTAATATGTTTATTTTTAATTTTTTATTTTATTAATAATAATATAAACTTCCTTATAGTTTAGCTTCCTTATAGTAATTTGAATTTGATTTTTATTTTATTGAATATCGATTTCGACTTTCGTCATCCTCAGTTCTTAAATTATTATTACAATTTTTGCTTAAACTATTGCCTTATATACTATTTCAACTGCTATTTTTTATTATTATGTCATATATTTTGTTAGTTTTAGTGTTGATTTTATCATTTAAAATGTTGTTATTGTTTTTATGTTTATATATTTCTATTTCTTCAATCTATCTAGATGTTGTCCTTTTCTTTTTTTATGTAATATGGTTAAATTTGTGTTGATATTGGTGTATTTCTATTTTTAAATGTTGGGTAAATCTGGATTTTGGATCACTTTTATTAATTTCACTGGTGTGTTCAATAAATCTTTTTGTGAAGGAACGCCCCTTTTGACCTATATAAAATTTACTGCAGTCATCACAGGTAATTTTATAAACACCTGTGTTTAAGGTTTGGATTTTTTTGGTAATTTTCTATTTTATTTTTGTTTTTGTAAGCTGCAATATATCCATATTTTTTTGGCATTATTTTGAATGTTGTTTTATTATATGTTACGCCTATATATTTTTTGCCTGCAAAGTTTTCTTCATTCCTCAATGTTGTTTGGGTTTGCAAATTTTTCTTGTTTTTATGTTTTCTATTTAATGTGTCAATTATTTCGTTTTTATAACCGTTTTTACTGGCTGTGTATTTTATGTTATTTAATTCGTCTTGATAATTTTCTGCACTCATTGGTATATTGTTCAATCTATTGATCATGTGGTTGTATGCAGCTAGTTTATGTTGGTATGGATGATGTGATTTAATATTTATTGTTTGATCCGTTTGGGTTGGTTTTCGGAATATTTTGAATGTGTGTTTTGAATCTATATTTTTGATTGATAAATCCAAGAAATTTATTGTGTTATTTAATTCATTTTCTAACGTGATTTTAATGGAAGGTTCTATGCTGTTTATGCATTGGTGTAATAGATTAAGCTGTCTACTCGTTCCTTTGAATAATAAAATTATATTATCAACGTAGCGATAACAGTAAATGATTTTTTCTTTGTGTGGATTTATATTATTATGTATATATTTTGTTTCAAAATCATTGAGATATATTTCGTCTAAAGTTCCAGATAATAAAATAAAAATCAAATTCAAATTGTTACTATAAGGAAGTTTATATTATTTATTATTGGGCTATTATTTTGAAAACGTACATCGAAAAAAATCGATTATTGTTAAATAATCTGAAATTTTGATATATTGTTATAAAAAAAGCAATTTCTGGTTTTATTTTTTGAGTATGTACTCTGAATCACAGTTATGCGCGGTCGAATTTTTGAGGTTTTTTCACGTAGTTTTGGTAATGTTTTCAATGTTTTGTTAATAGGTGCCACAAATTTCATGCGATTTACGTATATTTTTGCAAGAAAGAGAAAAATAGTTAAATAATCGAAATGTGTAAGTTGGATAATGAAAATTTTATATTTTAGATATCTAATATTAATTATGCTTTACTAAATGTGAATCTAATGTAATGAAAATTTTATATTTTAGATATCTAAATATTAGATTCACATTTAGTAAAGCATAATTAATTTGATGTAAGAACACATGTGAATTTTTCATATACAAAACTTTAAAAAATCGTATAAAAAAATCCATATGGAATCTCTGACTTTTTATTTTTTAGTTTCATAGCTGCATGTGTTTACTGTAAAATTTGTGAAAAACAAAAAAAGGACGATTTTTGAGATGAGCTTTGAAGTAAACCAAGGTTTAACGCGCTGCCTAGCGGAAAAGAGAAAAGTGATTAATTTCAAACTTACACATTTCTATTATTCAACTATTTTTCTCTTTATTTGCAAAATTATACGTAAATCGCATGAAATTTATGGGATTTATTAACAAAACATTGACACCATTACCAAAAGGACGTGAAAAAGCCTCAACCGCGCATAACTCCGATTCAGAGTATTCAAAAAATAAAACCAGAAATTACTTTTTTTCTTTCGTACATTTTTTCTTTCGAAGCCTCAAAATTCAACCGCGCATAACTCCGATTCAGAGTATTCAAAAAATAAAACCAGAAATTACTTTTTTTCTTTCGTCAATACCAACAATAATCAATATATGAAAATTTCAGATTTTTTAAAAATCAAAAATTTATAAATCGACGAAAAAATGTACGTTTTCAAAATATTAGCCCATTAATAAAATAAAAAATTAAAAATAAACATATTAAAAAAGTATATTTTTAAATATTGCATTTTAATTCAAAAGTGACAAAAGCACACAAACAGTGAATAATATGGAGAACCATAATAACACATACATATACACAATAATATGCCTGTTTTAAATTTCTCATTCCTTCCCTATACAATTTTACATTAGACAAAATGTATAAATCAACGAAAGATATTATGAAATATTTCTATCTTGTTTTGCAAAGAACAAACAAATCAATTTTATGATTTGATTCTTTAATTTTTAAACCATAGAAAATTTTTTAAAACAATAAAAAAGAAACTTTCCTGCCGAAAATTCTTGCAGGAAAATTATATAAAAACTTAAATGATCATGATCATTTTTTGTAGAGAATTTGGGCAAGAAGTTTACAAGATCATACAAGATTCACATATGATCTTTTATAGTTCATGTAAGATCCTAACAAAAATTCCTACAAGAATTTTTGCCAGCATAATGACCAAAATAAAAGTAAAGATTCAGAAGAAAGGAAACTTAAAATAATTTTTTTTAAATCTTTCCCTATGCATGAATTTTATTTTTAATTTTTATTTTTCCGAAAAAAAGAAAGTAAGAGGAAAGATTCGAAAAATGAATTTAAACACTGGTATTTTTTTAAAAATTGGATATCTAAAAAATATATCCTATCATATAATAAAATTTGACATATCCCAATATTATCATGATTTTTGATTTTATAAGGAATAAAATCAAAACAGCAGAAAATAAAATTAAAATAACTTAAAAATGTAGATAAATTGATGCCATTCTCATGAAGTCGGAAGTAATGGCACCAACAGACCAACGTTCATACTTGTTAGAAATCTATATTCAAGCTTGCCAGACTTAGCTGAGGATTTGGGATGTTGATAAGGTAGCTTTAGCACACGACCCAGGCGACTAAGGCAACGTCCCCGCTCCCGCTAAGCATGACAACGGGTCTACGTTTTATAATAGCGGAGTTTCCCGACCTATAGCTCGGGTACCTCGGGTATGCTAAACCCGTATCATTTTCAAACCCCGTGATCCCCGAGGGTTATCGATTGCCTTTTTTGATTTATTTTAATTAATATACAATAAAACAAAACAAATAATACTTTTAAAAATATATTACAGCGGTTCCTTAAAATATCTATACAAAATAATTCAATCAATATTATATTTGTTCATAATTGTGCCGTTGATTATAAAAGTGGTGTAAGTCAAAAATCTAAGACCTTGGTTTATCATAATTTGGCTTATCTAAATTAAGCTATTCCCAAGGCAGATTGACAAAATAGTAAAAGTTGAAACGTGAGGAAGGAAGAGAAGTTGCTAGTATACGAAATTCAATGTATTTTAAAGTGCAACAAAACAATAGTTATATCAAAACGAGAGAAAAATAAACACTTTAATAATCATAAGCACAATTGTAGCATAATTTGATTTAAATATGTAGTTCATAATCGAATTCTATTTTATTTATTTTAACATTTGAAATCATTAAATAGAATAACGCCAACACCTTCACGTTGCATTACATACATTTTTATTATTTCATGAACTAATTTTTTAATTTTATGTATCTGTACATATTTCTTTTTATTTTCTTAAACTATATTTTAACTTTCATTCTTAGTGTTTTCTCTTTATCATTTTTATTAACAATTAATTTACTAGCTATTCAGCTCATTATGTTTTATAAAAGACATCATTATAATTAGTATTGGCAGCACATAAACAATTTGTTCTTTTCTTAATAATCATACAACACTAATATTAAATTAATAAAAATAGAAAAAAATTATACTAATAAAAATATACAAAAAAACATTTTAAAAAAAGATTGTCTATCATAATATTTAAAAAGATCGATAAAATACTTAAAACACAATAATTAATATAGTAATATCTAATACATATTCAAATAAAATAAAAATAGTGGAATTATTTAAAAATATTTATTAGTCGCTAACAAATTTAGTTTATATTTTTATTCAAATTGATTTTTAAATTACTAAATCACGATTATCTGAGCACATCTGGAAGAATTTTTTTGTTATCTCCTCCATTGGTGGATCTTCACTTAATTCAAAGTATAAATCATTCTGAAAATAAAATTATAATGATGCAGAAAACATTTAATAATACAGTTAAGGTAACGTTCCGGTAACTAAATCTCTGATCAATTAATACAAGAAAAGCTTACGTTAGTTTTTACCACGATTTTATAGAAAATATTTTTTGATATAAAATTAAAGTAAGGAAATTGGACCTCAACCTCAGGCTCCAAGGGGTTAGCACTTCGGTCTGTGCAAAGGGTTTAATTGGAAGAACTCATTCCGTCGATTCTTAAAAATTACCACTTATTCATTATCACTCAAACTGAACTATTTATAAGCAAAACGTATGAAATTCTTGTTTTTGGCACATTTAATGATTTTTTGACACATTAACAGTTTATTGATCGAGCTCAGAAGATTTTTAGATAACATAAACTAGCAGATTTAAAATAGATTTATTTAACGAAACTGATAATCCGGAAGACTGACAGAATTATTTATAGCCTTGCTAAGATCTTAAATATCGAGTTTCATCTAAATCGAATGACAGAACTTGTTAATGAAGTTTCAAATAAACAGTTGTTCGTAACAACCCCCACGTTTTTAAATTTTGCCCATAAGCTTTTAAGCTCGGCATTAAGCCAACAAATTTTTAGAGACATTTATTTTAAAATCGGCAGAAGTTTTAGAGGTGCATACATCAGAAATGATCATTTTTTTGTGTGTCCTAATGTAAAACCGTACAGATCAATCGAACGCAAAAAGCAAAACCATATAAACGATATAGTGAAATATTTTTTATCAAATAAAAATACATAATCAAAAAAAGGTGCCGAAGTTTTGGAAGAACTATGTCGACAGTGGTCAATGATGCATTTTGCGACGAAAGTTTTAAATTCGGAACCAAGTTCCAAGTACTTTAGAAACCTAGATACGAGAAATTTAATCTTATAATTTAAATAATTCGCAATTAAGAAACGAAAAGCAGAGAACCATGAACCAATACTTGAGCAGAATTGACACAGAAAGTATTGAGTTGCTGGTTATTGGCAAATGACATTTTTTTTTATTAATTAGTTAGAGATGCTTAGCACACTAAATATGAAATATTCATTATTCAGAATCTTTGAATATCCGAATATAATATGTCAACTATAAAGGAAGGAGATGAGGAAAATGGAAGGAATGAGGATATGGGGATAACTATACTAATTCATGGTGTCCACTATTTTTTCGAAACCGAATTCCCTGACTTTCCATGACTTTCCAGACCAAAAACATGAAAACTCCATGACTTTTTTAAAATAAAACTAATAATTTTGTATACAAAAAAAACTAAAATGTATAAATGTTTTGATTGTGTCGATGTTACATGACAGGAGACATGTTTTAATTCCAACAAAGATATACAAAATATTTAAAATTCTGATAAATAATTCATTACATAAAAGACTTAGGGCCGGTTGTACAATTGCAGTTCAGCCGAGGTTTAAGCTGAAATTATGCTAAACCTGATATTCTGTTCAGTTACGCGTTGAACAATTGCGGTTTAGTCGCGAGTGTGAGCTTAAGCCAGGGTTCAAGTTGAGCGCCCAATTTTGTTGGTTCAAGTGCGGTTCAAGAAACTAACCTAACCTAAGCTCCTATCGGGTTCTACTAAGCTTTAGCTAAACTGCTATTGTACAACCGACCCCTAGTTGTAGAACTACATACAGGTTTCCCGAACGATTATTTTAATAGCTTTACTTTCAATCATCATTGTCAAAACTACAAATTTTGGTCCCAGGACGTCAGTCCAAACTTGGTTCAAGCTTGGGCCGTTTGAAAATGTTAGACCTGGAGTGAACCACAAAATCTGTGGCGCGGGCTTGGCCTAAGTTTGGTCCCTCAGCTCATTCTTACCTGGGTTTCGAATATATCAATTTGAAAAGTGTTTACAGTGCCATTAATTCTTATTCTATTTGTACTACTTGTACTAAATCTTTTGACCTTCCTATCATTGAAAGCCTTTCTGGTTCGAAATGCTTTGCTTCAAACACCACTATTCTCAAAACTCCTGAATAAATACCCCAAATTCAGTCTTCAGGAGTTTATATGAAAGAATTTGGTTTCAAAATTCAAACCCAAAATTGTCAAAAAAACTTTTAAGGGTGGGTTAAACATCAACAAAACTGGACAACATCCAAATTATTATTCCGAGCAAATTTTCAAAAGAACTTGCACTCACTTATATAAAATTTTTTACAGATTTTATAAATTTATAGTATTTTTTTCTTTGTGTTAGAAGTCCAATATCAGTCGATCTACAAAAAAGGAAGAAGATGTGATATTTCCAATCATTGATAGACCAGAAGCTTTACTCCCAGTCCTATCCAAAATATTCAACTATTCATTCACATGTATCAAAAATTTTTGGAAGACAACCACACAGTCGAAAAATTACTGCAAATTTTAATACAAGCTTTGCTATATGGGCTATGTAAAGCAAGTTATTATTAAATTGCAAAGCAAATTTTGCATTAAAACTTATTCTAACGCAAAACTACAAATTTTAGTACAACTCTAACAACATAATTTATTTTTTATAAAAATGGTAGGAATTTTAAAACAACTTGCTACGCTAGAAGTTTGAAAACAACTTGCTAATGCAAAGAGCATTACATTTATTTTTAAAGCAAGCTTTGCATTGTTTTATAATGGTGACTTCCGTAAGACCTATATATATGTAGCAAATTGCATTACATATTCAGCTCATTTTCAACTGTGTGTGATGGGACGAAACTATGTAGCAAGCTCGGGTAACATTGATTTGATCTCCTTAGAAAAATGATCATACATAACGTATTTGTAGAATATTGCGAAATTTACAACATTTACTAAGATGGCTTTTCTTTTGAGTCTAAATTAATTAAAGCTGGTGCATTCTAGTGCTAATTTTGTCCCCACTCTATTTTTAATTTATATAAACGAACTGTTGTAAATCCACAGTAACCCGATAAATAGTTTTGCAGATGGTAAAACAACACAAATTATTGCTCACCCAATCTTCAAATGATAAAATACATCGCCCCCGCAGATATGCAGCACTAAAAGTAAACTAGTAGCTCAAAATTCCGATTGTGGTAATAAAAATTTGATCAAGTTTAATTCCAAAAATACAGCTATTTTTTCTAGTTTAAAAACTGAGTTTTCCAACGATATTTCAAACAATATGTGTGGAGATTGAATACGTTAATGCGAAAGCATTCGTTTATTGGAAGTCACCATTGCAGATGACTTACTATGAAACGGTCATTTTATAACAATAACAATGATCATGTGTATAAAACTCGGCCTCCTTTATAAAAGCTAAAAAATACTTCACTCCACATTATTGACTTAATATTTATAAGCCCTATATGCCTCCCTGTATGAAGTATTGCCGTCAAGTTTGGGCTCGCCATCTGTTTCCCTAATGGCTGTATTGGAGTCTGTTCAAAGCATGATATACGATTTGTGCGTGATCGAAATTTAACAGCAAATCTTGATGCCCTTAAACTTCATCGCACTGTTGCTGATCTCATTGTTTTTTTTAAATATATTCTCTTGCCAGTTAGTTAGTACCTGATTAGTAATTGTTGAGATCACAGCTGTCATAGCGACAGAATGTAAAGGGATTTTTTGCACATTGACGAAAAAATATTAATTTGAACGTTTACATAAAATTTAGAGTATCAAAAAATTTTTAAGAACTAACATTCAAAATATAGCATTAGATAGATTGTATTAACATAAACTATGTCGCTTACAAAAATATTTTAAATACTTATAAAGGAGACATAAGTAAAATATTAAGAATGCATGCAATATAATTTTTATTTTTATAAAAAAGTTTTTGTTAAAATAAAATTTTTCCAGAAAATAACAAAAATTCCATGACTTTCCATGACTTTCCCTGACCAAAATAAAATCCCCTGACTTTCCATGACTTTCCAGAATTCCATACCTGGTGGACACCATGTAATTGTTTTAAATGACGATGGACATTGTCTTTAAATGTTTGAGTGGTATATTCTTCGGGAAATACAGCATTGACGGCATTGAGTTCCACAATTTGGCCACTCTATTAAAATAGTCGTCCTGGAAGGACACAGTCTACAACGAGGTATTTGGACAATAATTTTTTTTTTTTTTTTTTTTTTAATAAGAAGTGTTGTGTAGTAGGAATTGCAAAATGTGTCACAACAACACATAGATACCTTTTAAGACGTAGGTCCCACAACAACATGCGTCTTGAGGTATAGGTGGACGCTTTTTTTAAATCTTTGTGGATTGAAAGCACTCGAGACTATTGATTCGGGCAAAGCATTCCATGTGTACGATGTACGCACAAAGAAATCTCTTTGCATTCTATTACTATGACAGTGAGTAATCTCGACAGTTCGACCGCCCGCACACACCGATTGACGAGTAAAACGGGGAAAAACATATGTCTGAGGCATTATGGACCTGATTTGGGGATGGGATAACTCAGAAGTTCTTGTTTGTCGATTGCACACGATGGAAGGATATTTTGAATTTCCTTAGAGAGGATTTCCTAAAGTTATATTTGACTGCTTCTTTAATGCAATAACAGAATATGAAAACGAGTGGAGAAATATAGTAAAAACAAGTAACACGTTTGGAAAATTCGTTTCTTTTTTTATGAATCAAATCAACATGTTTAAGCATTGAATCCCACTGAACGCCTAACTCAAAAGCTTTGAATAACCCCTGATACTCAATTGACCGTTTTCTTGCACTATAAATTCAGAATGATTAATTGATGTCCAGTCCAGTACCGGAATAGGCGTTTCCCTGGGAATTGAGAATTGAGAAAAAAGTGCAATAAATGAAATAAAGAAATATTTTCTAATACAAATTTGATATTTCTCGCGGCACGGAACACTAGTTATGAAAAAATTGCTATAATTTATTTCTCAATTCCTATTTCACGATGTACCGGAATAGGGCTACAGGCCTAAAAACACACATTCAGAACTAGGTATAGGAAAAGTGGTCTCCGTTGGGAATCATACGACTGATTTACAACTTTAACAACTAAACTAAAAAAGCGACTAAACCTAAAATTACCAATATCAGAACCATAAAAATCCAATCCAAATTAATATTGTTACGATTACAGAAAAATCTAGACGATTACGGTCACTTCCAGGAAAATAAAATCAACAAAACACAACAAACAAATTAATGAAATGAATATTGTTGTTGTTGTCTTCTTCTTAGAAATAGGGTCAACATAAACGATTTTATGAATCAAATCAACATAACGTAAAATAATCGAATATTCTAATATTTTCTCAAGGTTTCTGGAAAGTGATGTCGAATTATCTAGAAGTATTGCAGAAGGTATATAAGAAAATTGCCTCTTGTAGTTTTGAATTAGTGTTATTTTAAACCTGCGATAGTGAAGTCGAAATTATAAAAGTGATATTTTTTTTTTTTTTTTTAATACATAAAATGTGTTGTGTAGTAGGAATTACAATATGTGTCACAATAACACATAAAAACCTTTTAAGACCAAGGTCCCACAACAACATACGTTCAGAGGTGTTGATGGACGTAAATCTTTCTTTTTTTGTTTTTTTAAATTTTTTGTTAAAGAATGGATAACTAAACAAAAAATCCTATCACTGACAAAATATGACATAGGCCAATATTTTATGATAGAATAGAGAAAATAAAAGTAAATTAAAAGGTAAATAGCAAATTTTTACAAAAATTTGCTGAAACAAAACAAAAATGTAGTGGCCAATAATCCAGCCTGTTGCATATTCCTTGATCCTGTGACGCACTGTCTTTCTTGAAGATTAAAGTCCACACATAGTTATATGAAGGCTCGTTTCCTCAAGGAAGCAATAGCGTCTCATCATCAAGGATTATTTCACAGCTAAGATTGAGGGTGCTACCGTTGACTGAATACAGTTCATCCGCCACCACCCCTAAGATGTCACCTTGGCTAGTGATATCTCACTGCTATTGCCAGTGGTATGTGATATCTCACGTTAACTCGTATGTCAATAGCAGGGACTGGAGTACGCGGGGTTGTCATACCCGTAGATCAAAAATAAAAAAATTTTTCAAAACAATAAAAACTGATCCCTCCATGCGGTAAATTAGTTTTTGTAAATAAAGTTTAAAGTGTTATTAAGTAGAAATAATTTGTGTATTATTTTAAACGTTGTATTACTGGAAATTTCTATAATCAACCGTTGGAGTTTCTGAAGCTGTTGAAAGAATATTCTAGTTAGGAATATTGTTCGCTGTATTGTTTTCCTGTTGTTGTGACACAATTAAGGTGTTGAATTCTTAATAAAACCTGGTGTTTGTGCTTACTAATCAGTGATCGAACTCAGGAAGAGATTGGGAATTACGTTTATCGAATTGAGAGTAAGGCCAATTCGAAGTAAGGTTGGAAAAACGTAACATTGGTGACATCGGCGGATTAGTTAGCTGTTTATAATGGTTTTCTTAAGTGATTTAAAAGTTCCTGAGTTAAAGAAGGAACTAGAACAACGTGGATTGTCAACAAGCGGAAACAAAACTGAATTAATGCTACGGCTTCGACAAGGTATGGAAGCCAATGGAATGGACGTGGAAAGTTACCAGTTTGGAATTGTTACAACAAATACTGATTCAGTTGATGAGGACAAAAGTTTTGTTGCGGAAACAACATCTTCATTGCCACCTGCAAATTTCGATTTGACGCAGTTAATGGCTATGATGCAACAAATGAATTTGAGCATGAATCAGATGAATGCTAATATGGTTGTCAATAAAGAGGAAATGAATCAAAGTTTGGCGCAACCAAGGAAGAAATTAGTTGTAACATCAATCAACAAATGGCTGCTACCAAGGAAGAAATTAGTTGTAACATCAATCAACAAATGGCTGCTACCAAGGAAGAAATTAGTTGTAACATCAATCAACAAATGGCTGCTACCAAGGAAGAAATTAGTTGCAACATCAATCAACAATTGGCTGCAAATAAAGAAGAAATCAGTAACATCAATCAACAGTTAGAAGCAATAAACACAAACATTGCTATGAGTCGCGATGAAGTCAAACAAATTATGGATGAGAAACTTCTACAAATGTCAACGGCATTCGATGGAAAAGTCGAGAAAATTCAAAGCGAAATCCAAGAATTAGAACAAAAAGTGCTTGACGAAAACAAAAAGGTACTTTCCAAAGTTGATGATTTCGAAAAACGGTTGCAGAATGTTGAGGCGACTAAAGTTACTTCCCAGGTGGTACAGCAAGTAGCAAACATCAAATTAAAACCACCATCATACGATGGAACAACATCGTTTGGAATCTTTAAATTCCAGTATGAAACGGCGGCAGATCAGAATGTTTGGAACGCCGAAAACCGTCTTGCTGCATTGATAGTTGCTCTAAAGGGTGAAGCAGCTGAAGCATTACAGGCGGTGCCGGAAAACGACCGAAAAAGCTATGCTGAAGTGATGAATGCGTTGGAACGAAAATATGGCAGCGACCACAAAAAGGAGCTATACCGAATCGAGTTAAAGGGTCGCTTGCAACGGAATGGAGAAAGCCTTCAGGACTATTCTTCGGCAGTAGAACAGCTTGTACATTTGGCACACTCGAATACTCCACCGTATTTTATGGAGAAAATGAAGATTGAGGCTTTTACAGATGGTATCCGAGATCCAGAAATTAGGATCAAAGTAATGACTACACCTAAGGCGACTTTCCATGAAACTGTCGCATACGCAATGCAATATGAGATGGTACAGAGGTTGTGTATGCCATCTGGTGGATGCAGAAAAAGGAATGTAGAGGGGAACATCAAAGGGGAAGTTTTGGCACACAGAGATAGAAGCGACATCAGATGCTGGGTATGTGATGAAGAGGGTCACATGGCACGGGAGTGCAAGAAAAACGGGGAAGCAGACAGAATGTCGTCTTCTGTGAAGAACAGAGGAGCCGAAGAAATGGAGCACGTAGGGTTCAGGAACAGCAGTAGAAAACTCCTGTGCTGGATATGTAGGAAATCGGGCCATATCTCACAGGACTGCTGGAACAGGAAGCGTGATAGATCTTCGTCTCCTATTCAACGGAAGCCTGTTGAAGGTGCAACTGTAAAGCCAAAAAGTGAGGAGAATGCAGCCTACATTACAATTTCAAGAATTGCGGTAAATGGTGAAAGCTTGGGTATCAACGGACAACTTGAAGGTAAAGGTTGCTTCATGACACTGGATACAGGTTCAGCTCGAACATTCGTTCGCAAAGGTTTAATTGATGGTGTTTTGGAACCATCAGATGGATTGAAACTCCAAACAGTAACTGGAGAATGCGCTGAAATAGAAGGTAAAAGAATCGCTGAAATAAAATTGGGAAATAACTGCTATCAACAAGAGGTGCTAGTGGCTGACATTATGGATGAAGTCATTTTGGGGATGGACTTCATGAAGGCGAAGAGATTAGTCTTCGATTTTGGATGTGGAATCCTAAAGGTTAATAATGTGGAGATGCCACTACTTGTGAATGAGGCAGAGCCAACAGTTATTGGCAGCGATGAGGAACTACGCAGTGCAGAGGAAAATCCAGCACCATCCAAACAGATGAGGGAGAGAAACGTCAACCGACGCAGACGATTAAACAAACGCCGAAAGTTAAAAAGGAAACAGGTCCAAGCCCATAACGAAGTGAGCGATGTAAAAGAGGTGGTTCAAATAGCTGCAAACAGCGACGAATCGCAGCTGAAAATGAGAATGGTTCGGAGACATGGCAATGTGAAACACTCAAAGGAAAAGATAAGGAGGACTTTAGAGATAATGAGAATCCATGCTTATCACGGTGGGCGGACATAGAACAAAGCAATGGCCAAGGACTTAGAAAGGGACCAGAAGCAATTCTAAACCGCCTGGGAAATAGAAAAAAAAATGTTTGGAATCAACAATTGGAGGAGAGATCTAGATCCTGTTCGGGACGAACAGGCTTAAGTGGAGGGTAATGTTACGATTACAGAAAAATCTAGACGATTACGGTCACTTCCAGGAAAATAAAATCAACAAAACACAACAAACAAATTAATGAAATGAATATTGTTGTTGTTGTCTTCTTCTTAGAAATAGGGTCAACATAAACGATTTTATGAATCAAATCAACATAACGTAAAATAATCGAATATTCTAATATTTTCTCAAGGTTTCTGGAAAGTGATGTCGAATTATCTAGAAGTATTGCAGAAGGTATATAAGAAAATTACCTCTTGTAGTTTTGAATTAGTTTTATTTTAAACCTGCGATAGTGAAGTTAAAATTATAAAAGTGATCTTTAAATTAGTTTTTGTGTAAAGTTATAAGTGTAATAAAGTTATAAGTGTTATTGAATAGAAATATTTTGTGTATTATTTTCAACGTTGTGAACTGGAAATTTCTACAATCAACCGTTGGAGTTTCTGAAGCTGTTGAAAGAATATTCTAGTTAGGAATATTGTATGCTGTATTGTTTTCCTGTTGTTGTGACACAATTAAGGTGTTGAATTCTTAATAAAACCTGGTGTTTGTGCTTACTAATCAGTGATCGAACTCATGAAAAGATTGGGAATTACGTTTATCGAATTGAGAGTAAGGCCAATTCGAAGTAAGGTTGGAAAAACATAACAATATCTAAATATTTATATAACTTACATAATTACGACCATTAAAATTTTCTTCTCTCAATTCTCGCCACGATTCTAGAATCCCCGAATATTCTATATATTTGTCTACATCCCCTAATGCTTTATATACATGACACAATCCACGATAATCATATTCCAAACCAGAATATGTCGCCCCAAACAATCGATGACCTAAAATTAATTTAAAATTAATGTCATTATTTTAAGTAAAAAAATGAACAATAATAATTACTAATATTGACACTTCTTAAATATAACTCCTTTGCTTCCTCATGTTTTTTCATATGATAGTTATATAATGAAGCTAAATGCCCAATCGATAATCCAACTTCATAATCAAAAGCTCCTAAGAGATCTGTTTTAATTTTAATCGCTCGTTGGTGCATTTTCTCAGCGTCCTACGAATAAAAGAGATCAGTTATGAATCAAGCTTGTAAAATGCATGATTAGAGTACAAACTTCGAATTTCTGCATACTTTGATACAATCTTCCCAAGTTACCATAATGTTTAGCGGTTTGTACATTTATTTCCCCAAAGGCTTCTAATGATAATTGTAATGCTGATCGATGAAGCTCTTCAGATTGATGTAACAAACCTTCGTAATCTGGGTATAATTTACGTAGGTAATATATCAAAAAGGTAATAACAATAATATTTATTTATTTATTTAATTTATTTCCTGTAATTAAGTTTTATAGGCTTCTATTTACATTAATAATTTCTTATACTAGTTAAAAAGTGAAAATAAGAAAAGATAAATTTTTATCAATATCACATATTGAAACTTGCAGTAAAATTAATTAATTATCAGTCATTTAACAAAACAAATCATTAGTGCAATTTTCATACAGTTAAAGTAAAACTAAAAATATATACAGCATTCCGAGCAAGGTCAAACGAGATTCCACAGCACAGATTCGATGTATATGATATAGAGCAATCAGGATTCATCCTCGTTCATACATATTTCAAAATTGTAATACTTTTTGTAGAGACGAACAAAATTCATAATATTTGACGACCGAATAGTCTACGGCAACGCGTTGTACATACTAACTCCAAGAACAAAAAATGAGGAGTTTAAAATACGAAACCTATTTATAGGTAGTATTAGTATAACATGCCCGGTTCGCCTAGAGTTGCACAACATAAGTTTACTACGTAGATATGGAGGACTCTTGTTGTTTAAAATCTTATGGATATATAAGCAAGTACGGAATTCAAAGTATTTTTCAATTTTACATCCCAGGATTAGTTTAGAAAAAGCCGAAACGTGGTCATATTTTCTCAACGAAAAGGCATATCTTACACATGCATTGAACAACATTCTTAACCTATGCATGCATTTATCAAACATACCAAACAAGACTACATCGCAGTACAAAAAATGTGGCAAAACATAAGCCATAATCTAATATAATTTACCTGTATTTGGTGTTCCTATAAAATCTAAAGCTACTTCTTCTAAGATTAACGCTTTAACACGTTTTGCCGATGCTAACATTAAATGATGACTAGGTATTAAAACTTTCATTATCTTTATCGCATCTTCAATGTGTTCAGTAGCACTTACAAATCTTCCAGAACTATATTCGTGTACATATAATGCGTATGCTAAATCTTCATGTGCGATTGCTACATGAAAATTACGGTAACCAAAAATTAATTGTCGTATTTTTAAAGCATTTTCATATATTTCAACACTATCTGTTATGGAATCAACATTTAATAAGAAGAAACCATAATCAAGAAGAGCATCTGCATATTTTTGATGATGTTCACCAAATGACGTTCTATAAACAAAAAATATTGTCAAGATGCGGATATATCTAAGTTAAAATTAACAAACCTTGCGCAACGTAATGCTTTTATGATCAACATATTAGCACGTTTAAAATGTCTTTTTACAACGCATGATTTTGCTGCTTGTCGCAATACATCAATTGCTATTCTAAAAATTGTAAATAGAAAAAAGTTTGAAAATGCATTTTGTTCAAAATATTAGAATTATATAAAAGAACTTAGAGCCACTAACTTATCAGGTGAATTCTGTCTAATATTTTTTAATGCTTCAATACTCCAACTATAGCTTAAATCATATTCGCTTCTTAAAAAATGTAAAACGGATATTTGTACATACAACTTTGCTAATAAACTACTTGGTACTTTATCAACACTAATTTTATCAACAAGCTCTAATGCATCTTTAACGGTTTTTGCAGCTTCTTTAAAACAACAAAAATTAGCTTGTGTATGTAATAACCGTTGTAAACAATCTAACTGTAATAATAATATTGCATAATCGGCATCTAATACTTGAATCAACAGTACGACTTGTAATAAAACTTGAAGACTATCTTCTATCCAACCCGTTTCAGCTAAAAATGTACCAAACCGTAATCCTGTATGAATTTTTTGTAATACATCATTTTTATCACATTCCTTCACTGTATCTATTTCTTCTAACATTTGTTGGGCTTGTAAAATATAAACTGTTCTTACTTCTGAGGCGATAGGTTTACCATGTTGCATTAATAACTGAAATTTTACAGAGAATTACAAAATGGACATAAAAATCGTAAAATATATTATACTTACGGAAAAGCAACGAATCATTTTTTGACGAGCGGGACTAAACTTTAAAATTCGTGAAAATACATTTAAATCTGTTAGCTGTTCAAATAAAATATCTTTTAGATTTGATATCATCGACATCTGAAAGAAAAAAAATTGAATTCGATTATGGAATCACCTATTTGTACTTTTGTTAAATTTATAATAATAATATTGTGCTAATTAAATCATAATGAAGTTAACATTATTTAATCTCTGATAAACCCATTTGAAAATTAGCAATTATGTATTTATTCAAGACTAACCATGATATGAAAGAAGATAGTTTGGGCTATTGCAATACAAATATCAACGTATTATGCTTAATGGAGATATATATACAGATTTCAATTATATGTTCAAAGTCGAATAATGAGTATACGTCATAATCAATAATATTTCAATATTTAAAAACATAACAAATAATGATAATAAATAAGAAATATTTTGAAAACAAAACCTAAATATGATAACTAAAACGTGATAGAATTGTTTGTCGTTCGGAGAAAAATAAAATGTTTACAAATTTATCAGTTTCGTTGAGTTTATGTCTAATGGGAATGGAAGTTTAATGGATTTAATTTTGGAAAAATGTCTTATCTAATATGAGTTTTTTTAGAACATAAATCTTCCCAACAAATATTTAGAAAGAATGTATGAAAAGCTTTATCGGCAATATATCCCGGTTTTTATTTTCTTCTTATGGATTTTGAACGCCTACCACAATCCTCTCCTTTTTTATGTTTCTTGTATTTATTGTTATGGAAATAGTTAAATCTGCACATAACAAAAATGGGTGAATTAATCACAATCATTTTTGTATCTGGATTTTGTCCTTCGTTTTGTTTTCCTTTGTTATTGTTGTTGTAGCGACGTGTTTGGTGCTAATCCTCCGGCTCCATGTCCAGGTTCACGAACTCTGCTACTGCCCTTGGGCGGTACCACAAATCTTCCTTCGTCAAGTTTGTAATATTTGCAGGACAATTAAATAGGTGGTCTACATCGTGTGGCGTGTCCTCACATGCGGGACACTTGTCAATAATTTCAGGTTCAACTCTGCGTGACCAACCGGATCTTAGTTGAGCTAGGATGGATTTGGTGCTACGGGGTAGTTGGACCTCTTCGGCAGCGACTTTTGGTGGCTTTCTATTCAAAACACGATTTGGAATATAGTTCTTTATTTTATTTTCAACCGTTTTGGTGTGGAGTATTTTTAAGCCAGTTCTATATGTACATTCGTCTATGTTACCAGTAATCTGGCTATCTCTGACATCTTGCAGAAAGCATCTTGCTGTCTTCCTTATGTCTTTAGGTGGTTCGATCGTAGTTAAGGTGTCATTGCAAGTATGTTGCTCTTTGTGACAGGCCAATAGATATTGTTTGGTTAGCATTTCTTTATATTCACGGACCGGCAATATGTTACTTTTCTCGTGCAAGTGATCTCGGTGGGCCATCAGGTGACATCCGGTTGCGGTTCGCAAGGCAGCATTTTGTGTTGTTTGAAACTTATTCCAGTGAGTGATGGCAAATTGGGGGGTCCATATGGGAGCAGCATAATTTAAAAGAGGTCTTCCTATTGCTTTGTATGTTGTTATGATCGTGTTTTTATCTTTGCCCCATGAACTCCCCGCTAGTGCTTTTAATGCGTTATTCCTGTTTTTCAATCTTGAGTTTATTTGTTGTGCATGAGCGTTGAATTTAAGCAGTGGGTCGAATGTTACACCCAACAGTCTCTTTAAATTTTATTTGGGATATTATAATGTTTGTAAACAAATAATAGATCTATGATCTAAATGAAAACATATAAATAAATAAATAAATAAATGTTTTTACTGTGGGAATAAGTATGTTGTCTATGCAGATGCTTAGTGTTGAATTTACCTCCTTCGTCCATGTGGTGAAAAGTGTAGATGTAGAGTTATCAGTGGAAGTTTTAGTTTTCTGCTTTTAAACCAATAATTTAGAATGTTAAGGTAGGTATTCAGGATATTTGTGAGTTGTTGCAGATTTCCTGTTGCAAGCACTGTGCAGTCGTCTGCATATGACGTGATGGTTATTCCTTCTGGTGGAGTAGGCAAACTGCTTAGGCAGAGATTGAATAATGACGGTGAGAAAACTCCGCCTTGAGGAACTCCTTGTCTTAGCAATTTCATTTTGGACTTGCAGTTACGAAACTAAACATATGTTTGGCAACCTCTGAGGTAATTGAACAACCAGCGCTTCATTAAACCTGGCCGATTAGTATTGAAGATATCATACAATAGAGCAGCGTGCGACACTGTGTCGAATGCTTTTGATAGGTCAAGTGCAACTAGAACTGTTCTAGCGCATGGTTGTTTTTGATTCAGACCATCACTGATCTGGTTTTGTATTCTGTGTATAATGGTGGTTGTACTATGTGCTCGCCGGAAGCCATGTTAATGTGGCGCCAAATTGCAGGATCTTGTCAGCTGAGGGAACAGAAGTGCTTCGATGAGTTTTGCGACCGATGAAAGGATGGATATTGGTCTGTAAGACTCTCCCTTTTCTTCAGGTTTTCCTGGTTTCAAAATGGGGCTGATTCTGGCCGTTTCCAGATATTTGGTATCTGAAGAGCATTTCAAGATGTATTAAGTGTAGTAGTGAGGAAGTTCAAACCTTTGGGTCCGATGTGTTTGAGCATGATGGCTGAGATGCCGTCGGGTCCTATAGTTTTTGATGGGTTAATTTTCCGTATTGCATTCTCCATCTCTTCTTCGGAAAATATAATATCCTCCAAGTTGTCAGTGTTAAGTGTGCGCATGTGTCTCAACACTGATCTGGGCTCTTCCTCGTGTTTACGCTGCTTTTCTGTAAACTGGATGTTAAATTTGTTTGCGCATTTCCTGTGGTTTTCAATGGGGATATCGTCGAAGGAGATCATGCAATTATTTTGTGGTTGTCGAGGATGAGTTAGGCCCTTAATGTCCTTCCAAAGACTTTTACTAGTACCCAGGTTTGATTTACTCACTCTAATCCCAATGCAATTTCTGTTCTCCATTCTGCAATTGGCATTAGTGACATACTAGCAAGGGAGATATCTGGAGAAGAGTATGAGTTGTTTGTTACCCTTGTTGGTTGTGCTTCATTGAGGACTCCAAAATTTTAGCGGTCAATTTGATCAGCAATGTTTTCACCTCGTGAATCAGTGTTTAGGTGCGAGTGCCATAGATCATGATGAGCGTTCATATCGGCGAGAATCAGACAGTGTTTTGTATAAAATAAATGTCCTATGGACGGTTCATAACCTGTATCACAGCTGCTTACTGGTGGAATATAGATATTGACTAGAGTTATCTCCGTGTTGCCGGATTTTATTATAATGCCTAGTTGTTCTAGTTGTTTAACAGTTCACGGTACTGCAGGTAATGTGGTTGAACGGTAGATAACGGTTTTGTGAACGATAAAGGCAAGGCCACCATCTTTGTCCTTCCCTCTATCCAGCCTTATAATTTTGTAATCACAGAAATTATCACTAATCTTAGATCTAACATTTAATTTGATTTCTTGAAGAACCGTGACTAGAATATTGTTATTGCACATATAATTTATAATATCATCTATCTTACTGGTTAAACCGTAACAATTAAATTGCATAATTTTGACGTCACTCGGAGTTTCCGGATGCGTGTTCATTCCCACTGTGTTTTGCTGCGAGCTCGTGTTGGTATGTTGACTAGATAATTGACAGCATGGCGCTATGTAATGTTTGGTTCATTGTTTATGTGTGGCCAAACCTGAGCAGTTCTTGAGGTGACACCATTCTTTACAGGTGTTGCACTGGATGGATGTTATGTTTGCTCTTAAAATGCTTTTACATATTGAACAATGCCATGTTTTAGTTGGTCCCGGATTTCTTTCAATACCAGCCATGACGAGGAGTATTTGAAGCAGTGAGGCCAGTGTAAGCTGCTTCCTAACCCAAAAAATGAGCGACGGATTCGCACCTTTTGTCGAAATTGTTGTGATGGTCCTTGGTAAGAATTGAGTTCCGAGTACTTCTGGGGCGTAGACCCGTCCATCTTGAGAAGCATGTTTTTCTTTCCTTTCAACTGGTTAGAAATTTTACCGTTCCGCTGTTTTACGCAAATTTTCACTATCTTTTGGTGTTCAATTCAATGGAAGTAAGGTTAGTTAGTTAATCACATTGCCCGAAACAATCTTCATCGTAGCTTCTTTTAGAACACATAAAGATCTAAAATAATTATTCTTTTGTAGTGTACCGAAATTCCTCTAATTCGAATTTCGGGCTAAATCATATTATCGAGCTAAATCCTATTATCCAGAACTTAACCATAATTTATGCTTAAGAATAGTATTTTTTGTGTTTCAAACTAAATTCATCATTAAATTTCTATCAATATTTATAATTTAATAAAAGTGATAATAATAAAAAATTGGAAAGCAAAAGTTTCACTGTTCAATCCAATATGAATACAAGATGCATGTGAGAACAACATGCTTTAAAAAATTTTAAGTTTAGAGCAATTTACATAACATTGTTTTCCTAAATTACTACTTTAGTATTCGTAAACAAAGAACTATGTATTTGAATTCAAATAACATTCTAAAAGAACAATAAAAATTAAATTAAATACGTAAACACACCCTTATCACAATATATAACCAGGAAATGTTACGACCTCAAAATAAATTTCATTCATAAAAAATTCAATTGGAACTTTTTAGAAGGATCTTCCTTCAAGATGTGATAAAAAAAATTTCAAAACAGAAATACTGTAGGGCTCATTAAAACAAAAACTAATCAAATTTTCTCTTTTAAAATTCCTAAAATTAAAAAGATTTTAATCTTAAATTTTTTTTATATGTATTCGTGTTTTGACATAAAACATATGATTTGCCTTTAACTTTTTCTCTTAAATTTTTTGTTGTTTTTTTATGTAAAAATAGTTTTTTGATGATGATTCTAAAGATAGAACAGAATTTTTAATATCAAACACAAATGAAAAAAAAACACATAATTTTTGACAAATTATAATAAAATTTGTTTAGAATTTTTATGTTTCTCACAACCCATTAACATATTACGAATTATCTATCATATGTGTGCATTGGATTATTTTCTTCATCATTGAGAAGCAAAAAAATGATTTTCGAGGACGCATAATTTAGTATTATGAATTTTATTTACCTTTAAATATATATCAGCTAATACCGTTGGTGGTAATAAACGTAGAATATTAAGCCTTTCGATTGTTTCAACATTTTGATTTAATTTTGACACATATGTATGTAAACACTGTTTATAAAGAGAATTTGGACATTTTATTAACTTGCCCTCCGCCATGTTTCGAACTTTTTTGTAAAATAAAATTTTTATTGTATTAAAAAAGAGAAAATTGTTCAAAAAAAATATGCGACAGAAAATGAATATTGACATCTTATTCTATTGCTCTAAAATTTAACGAAAAAAAAGATAGCTTGCTTACTCTAATCTATTACAAAAAGTTTTATACAAAATAAATGTGCAAAATTTATTTATATCAAGGTTTGTGTCTGGAATTTTTCTTGTTTACAATAATGTATTGCAATTAGAACAGTCTTATAAGAAATTGTTTAAAATTATTTCCCTATGTGCCGTTTATATGTATCTAAAAAATCGTTACTACTGTCGATGGTAACAACTCATTTTTTACGGATTTTGATTTATTTTATGATTAGAACAAATTCCAACAAATTATTTATATAAAAGCAAATGATGTTCATAAAGTAAATGTGGTAAGAATTAAACTCAATTATTAAACTATATTGAATTATTAATCTATATTGAATCTCATGCATTGTCACAGCCACATAGGTTTTTTCTTCCTCCATCTTAGAAACTAGTGCACAACGTTTTTGCACCACCGTAGTATCGAAAGAAAAAAATTATGCACAATAAAATCAAAGCTAATACAAATCCATAAAAAACTATGTCAATATCGACTATGAATTATGAAACCTTCTTGATGGTCCTGATATAAAAGGTTGTATCCGTTTCAATAGGATTGGTTGGTTAAGGGATGTTATACGAACCGATTCGCAGTCTGGCATGATTAAACAAATGTACGTTAGTACCCCAGGGAGTGTCCGACCGCGTGGTAGACCACGACTTCAATGGGATACGGACGTAATGAACTACCTTAAAAAAGTCGGTGAACAACCACGGTAATGACTGTGGTCAACATTCGAAGATGGTTAGCTCGGCAATGCTCCTAGAAAAAAAGAAGAAAAAAAAATCAAAGCGGCAGTTTTAAAGACATACGCAATGAGGAAAAATGCTTTTGTCAGGCATAAAATCATGGCCACTGATAGTTTATTTTCCATGTTGAAAAATATGCTAGAGGATGTTTTAGATATCCATGTCATAACAATTAGACAAAATAAGGCGATTACTACATAAAACTGGCCATAAGTCAAAAAATGTCCTTCAATCGCAAATTCTTCATACAAAACGCAAACACCCATCAAATGTGCTGCCAGTACTAGACCCGTTGTTCGATCAAACTTCCGCACGGTGAATGTTTCGGTCTTCTCTTTCAGTTTAATGTCCTTCATCACATTTATCTGGATTTCAAAAAGCCTAGGTTAGTTAATCTCTCGCTTATTTGCAAGTTTTTGTCAGTCTTTTTGCCCACAACAAATTTTTTAAAAATGATGGAAGGAAGCTCTGCATAACCATGCAATCAAAATTAATTAAAATAAGACGGTTACTACATGAAACTGACCATAAATCAACAAAACTCCAGCGATTTCCCTTTCGTTTATTTGAATTTAACATGTGGTCGACTTATTTTTTGTGGGAATATCTGAAGAACAAAGTTTATTCCAAAACCAGTAAAATAAAGTTACAAACCAAAACCAAAAATAATTTCTTTTAATTAAAGTTAGTGCACAGTCAGGGCGAAACCGTAATTCGATTTTGCAACTATGTAGCACCGTGATTGTGAAAGTCATTGTGATTCAGTAATGATTGAAAATCTTAAATAAACTAAAAATCATACCTGTAATTCTCGTTTAGAAATCCCTGCATGCAGTTAGGTGTAGTAATTCCAAATTACTGTAGCCAGAAATTAATTTTCCAGGAAAACCAACCAACAAAATCTTTTAATGAAATATGTTACACTTAATCCGTTCAAACTTAAGATCCATTTTATTTACTTTTGTTTGTTGGTTAAAATACTTCAAGAGTAAAGGGTCCCAAAAAGATTGCACAATTCAAATTTGGTACCATTTTTTTTACTTGCAGATTGCGCTTTTGAAATTTAACAGCTGACATCAACAAAAGTCCAATTATTAAACATGGAGCGCTACACACCTGAACCTGTTATCATTGTTACAAAAATGGGCAAAGTTACGCTGAAGCCGCTCGCAAAATTCAGGAAATCTTCGGTCATGGAACTGCACCTAATGTGTCAACAATTCGAAGGGTGATCAATTAATTTGAAGAAACCGGGTTGATTATGGACAGTTGGTGTGCGTCCTACGCGTATCGTGTGCCTGCCGGTCTTTCGAAAACATGGCTGCTGTAAACGACATTCTTACCGAAAACCCGGGAACATCCATTCGGCATCGTTCACAACAGCTTCAAAATTTCACGAAGCTCCACCCAGGGGTGTTTGACAAAAGACTTTTTTCTCATCCAAACAAGATTCGGCTCACTTTTTATTTTTAAATTGAATCGTACCCTCTTATTGGGTCAACCTTTATTAAATTTTGTTTCACATTTTAGGAGAAATTATAGACCTTTTATACTCCGGTTAAAATTTATCGTACAGTTTTTATTCGTTTGCTTTTTTTCTTTATATAATTAATTATAATTGATATTATGAACTATCTATGTTACTTTCAGACTAATCTTAAATATGTAAGATAAATAGTTTCAACGTTTGTTTTTGTTTGTTTATAAATTACCATCTTCCATTTATTTCATTTTAAGTTTTTATTAAGTTTAAATAATTATTATTTGTTGTTTTATAATAATAATAATTAGAATACAAATTTCTTAAATTAAATAATTAAATATTAGTTTGTTAATAATATAAGTTGCTAATTTTTATTTGTTTTGTTAGATTATATTATGATAAATTTTACGATTAAAAGTTATGTAATGGAAGATTTTGATGCAATTTCAGTATTATTGTGGTTAAATAAAGTTTACGAATTTTCGTCATATGTAAGATTCAGCAACATCTATGGCTTTCCAGTAAAATTTATCGTTGATTCGAGTTTTCTGAGTTATTTTATACTATTCCAAACTTTTAAAACAAATCTTTTAAATAAATAACTATTTTTCTACTCAATTCGCTTATCAATCGTAAAATTTATATGAAAAATATTTTTAGAAAAATAATTTACAAAACTAAAATTATTTAATTAATAATTAAAAAATAATTTACGTAAATTTACTATACATACATACGTTCAATTTAAAAATTTTTAATTTTTATTTTGATTTTTTTCTGTTTATATAGCTAAATAAATATTAATTAATATTTAATTTGTAAATTATTATAGTGTTATTTTTCGAATTTTGTTGTTGTTACTTGTAATATTTAAAAAAAAAACTGTTTACTTTAAAACAGTTTTTATATAATAGTTCATTATTATAATTAAGTTTTATTTTTCATGTAAAAATTTATTAGTATTTAATTGTTTTGTTTTTATATGTATATATATTATTTAATTATTATTACACACACCGCACGAGCCTGCCTCATATTTCTCTTTTAAATTTTTTTTTTATAATTTAAATTTATATTTCATTAATTTTTTGTATCGTAGTTTTTTTTAAAGATGTGGTTTTGTTTGTAAAAATTTCAAACGTATTTTGGTTAAAAAACATAAATATGAAATTAAATGTTTGTAAATTTTTAAATATTTTTTGATCCTTTTATATTGGTACATAAATTCTTTTAAAATGAAATAAAATTAATTAAAAAAACTTAAGAGAAATAAGTAAACAAGGAAACTTAAAATGGCGGTTGGATGAAAGTTTTTCTTTCTTTACTAGCTTGGTGCAGAGCTGATATTTTTTTTGTTGCTACTTGGACATTTTAAAACTTTCTCAACTCTACATTAGACATTTATATTAAATTTATTTACGTTGTAAATGGGCTGAATTCATCTTTAAAAAATATAAACAAATAATAAAACAAAAAACCTAAATAATAACATAAACAATCAATTATGAAAAAAAGAATCATCTTCAATTTTTGTTTTTAATGTTAAAAAATTACGATTTTTTTATTTATCTTAAAAATTACTATAAACACTAATTGGTCAAAAGATGTTCTTTTTTTCTTAAATTGGTGTGCCGTTATCATATCAACAAATCAAACTAAATTTGCACAAAACCTAAAAAAAATAAAACGATTTTAAAGTCATTAAGTTGTTTTGAGTGTTCTATATATCCTGATGGTCCCATTAACTACCCAATCAATGTTTTAAATATTCTATAACAAAAAAAATATTGTTTTTTTTATCGAACTAAGTTTAAACATTAAACAAATAAAAATTGAAATTTTTCTTTTAATTGTATCCAAAATGTTTTTAAAATTTTAATTGAAATTACAAGTGTTCCGATTTACTGAATGTCTTAAGCACATATTTGTAAACATTTTAAGATATAGATATAGTTTTGATATGGTGAGTATCATTTGTTTGAACCGGCAGTTTAAATGGTTAGTATAGCTATGTTTTGCGTTTTTTAAGCATTTTTTTTTTCATTTTCTTTGTAACAGAAAACAATCTTGTAAAACTTTCAGTTTTAAGAACACATTGTAGATATAAACTAAAGATTTACTTTGAGTATTATTATTACATATTATTTATATATATATTTCTTTTTTTTTTTTTGATTTTGAGTTCGAACTATTTTTTTAATTTACATTGATAACAATTTTACACATTTTTTATTAGCATTTTTATTGCATAGAACTATATTTATATATTTTTTTATTTGCTTGTTTATTATTTTAAAAAATATTGATATTGAATCCGTCTTTGTTTTTTTTTTTGTATTTTTTAATTAATTAGTTTTTTTTTCTTTATTAATGCAAAATTATAAAATTAAATACAAATAATAATAAAAGAATAAAATATATATAATTCATAATTTGAAATAAAAAAAATACATATACATTATTTAGAGAACAACATCCGGCAGGGCGTGCGGCCTGGCCTAGGCTCGCAACTGTGATTCATGCACAATTTTTCTTTCCTTATAATAAATTTCTTCAGATTCTTTATCGCATAATAATAAAACAACAGCACCAAATAAAAATATAGCTGCACCCCAACCAACACCATACGCCCATCCAAATTCCCATATCGGACGATTACCTAAATTTAATTCAGCTGCAAAACATACTGGATAGAGTATAAGTGCTATTAATATAGATACCACTGAAACGAAAGAAATGAAAAATATGACTAAAATTATGCAATTAAATTTTATTTCAAAAAATTTTCAAACCACATCCAAACTGGAAAATTGACTCGTAAGGAACAAACAAATACCCTTAATACAAACACACTAAATAAAGATTTTTTTAAAATAAAAAGTGTTGTATAGTAGGAATTACAAAATGTGACTCAAGTCCTAGGTCCCACAACAACATGCGTCTTGAGGTGTTGGTGGACGGACGCTTTTTTTAAATCTATGTGGATTGAAGGCACTCGAGACTATTGATTGGGGCAAATCATTCCATTTGTACGATGTACGCACAAAAAAATCCCTTTGCATTTTGTTCAGTGAGTAATCTCGACAGTTTGACTGCTTGCACAATGTTAAATGTTAATGTTAAATTTCGATCACCAACAATTCGTATAGCACGCTTTTGAACAAAGTTCAAAAGAGCTAGGATGGTAACAGTTGCAGCGCCCCAAACTTGACAATAATACTCCATACAGGGACGAATATAGGACTTATAAATGTGGAGTAATTGATACGGAGTAAAATCTTTTTTACATCTATTGAGGAGGCCGAGTTTTCTTGACACACTCTTTGCCATGGCCATTATATGATCGTCAGAGTAAGTCATTGGAAACTGAGACTTACAATAAACGAATGCTTTCACATTCGTCTATTTGGTTGTCACACATATTTATTGAAATATCGTTAGGAAACTCGATCTTTGGTTTGGAAACAATCAATAGCTGTGTTTTGGTGGAATTAAAATTGACCAAATTTTTGTCACCCCAATCGGCGAATTTTTTTTTTAGGTTCTCGTTTACATTTATGGACGCGTCTCTCCGGGCGGGATTTATTAGTTCATGCATTTTACCCTTTGAAGATAGGGGGACGAATGACTTATGCAGTGTACTATCATCTGCAAAACTATTTATTGGATTACTGGTGATTTGCAACAGTTCGTTGATATAAATTAAAAATAAAGTGGGAGATAAAACTGAGCCTTGGGGTACACCAGCGGTTATTAATTTAGACTCTGAAGAAAAGTCATCTATAGATACCGAGATGTATCGGTTAGACAGAAAATTTGAAATCAACATGACGACTGCGGGATGAAAACCGAGGGCACGGTCCTGTTGATCAATGTTGATCAATACGATCACGTACGTTTCACCACCTTTCTCAAGTATGCTATTCCAAAGATGTGCTACATAGTTCACTAGATCGGTTGTTGATCTTTTGTTTCTAAAGCCGTATTGAATGTCAGATATCAAATGGTTGTCTGCCTAAAATTTGGATTTATGTGAATTAATATAGTGCTCGTATATTTTGGCTATTGGTCTAAAATTTGAAATATCACATTTCGTTCCTTTTTTTGGGAGAGGCTGGACATTGGCCAACTTCCAGCAGGATGGAAAAATACAAGATTTAAAGGAATTATAGAATATTTTGGTGAGAGTTGGTGCAAGTTCTTTTGAAAATGTTTTTAGAATAACAGGAGGAATGTTGTCCAGACCAGAGGCTTTGTTGCTGTTTAACCCCCTTAAAAGTTTTTCGACAATTTTGGGTTTGAACTGTAACTGTTTCATCTTAACTTCTGAAGACTGGATTTGGGCTATTTCTTTAGGACTTTCTAAAACTGTCGAAGCAAAGCGTTCCGCGAACAATTACATTGTTTCTATATTATTTCAAAGTTTTTGAAATGTAAATCCCGTGCCTAAAGGTTTTTAATTAAATTAATTTATTTATTATTGAACAGAACTGAATTAAAGCGTAATGAACTGTTAGATAAGGTATTAAATACTTGATGGCGGCTCACTAACTCGCGATGTTAATAGTGTTAATAGTAGTCAAGCTTCCTTATATACCCAAACCCTAACTCCAAATTCGATCTAAATATATTCAAAACAACTCAGCTAATTTAAAAATTTGATGTTATTGTACGATTTTCTGGCAAATTAAATTATATTTTTGCCTAGGAAGATAAATGTTTACTTAGAAAAAAAAAATTATAATATTATCTTTAACGGATGAATATTTACTTTACTCAAAATAATACATTCGACCTAAAATAATACAATTTGTTATATTTATTTTAGATGATAAATTTGTTGTCATCAAACCGCATAAAGATGAAAATAAAAAAAAATTGATCACATTAATTGCAAAATTTATAAGAAATATTCTAAGCCTAGAGGACATCTATTTAATTTTTTGTTCATATTTTGTGTGATTATCCATTTTCCTGTTACCACTTGTTGTTGTATGTATTTTAAGTTTAAGAACAATCCTAAGGCTAATTCACTGCCCATTCATTTGTACTTAAAATGTTGAAAACGAACTTTTCTTCAAAAATGTAAAAGCTTAATAATTTTCTTGTTGTATTTAAAAGTTTAAATAAAAGTTGTAGAAAAATTAGACATATTTTTGTGAGAAACAATACTGCTGTTTTTCTTTACAAAAGTAATACTTTAACAAACTTTAATTCTGTCAAAATAAAACTGTTTTTGACTGTAGGTTAAAACAGTTGAAACCAGAAAAAATAAAAACAAAATTATTAATTAAATTGTTTTAAAGTTTAAACAGTTTAAATTTAGAATTTTTGGATACAATTCTTCTGCCGTTCAAGAAGTCAGTTTACACCCTTTTATATAACTTGTACTTTGAGGAGTTGGAAGTTAGACTCAAGTAATTAATTTTTTAGCAATTTTCCATTAAGTGATTGGTCTTAAATTTTGGTTTGTCTGTACACGTTCCTAATAGTTTTAGACCAACAAACTTTACAAAACTAAACCAAAACTAAGTTTAGTAGTATAGTTGCATAGTATAGTTTATCTATTAGTTAACGAAAAATATGATAAATAAAATGAAATCATTCAATTGGTGCAGTTGATGTTGTTGTTGTAGCGACGAGATGCGGTGCTACTCTTCCGGCTCCAATTCCAGATTCAGGAACTCTGATACTGCCCTTGGGCGGTACCACAGATCTTCCTTCGTCAGGTCGGTTGGTTTCCCTGGACAATTGAAAAGCTATTTAGCATCATGTGGCGTGCCCTCACATGTGGGACACTTGTCAACAATTTCCTGGTCAATTCTACTCATGTAGTTATTTAAGATGCGTAGCCAACCGGATCTTAACTGCGCTAGGATGGTTCTGGTGCTGCGTGGCAGTTTTACCTCTTCGGCAGCGACTTGTGATGGCTTGGTATTAAGAACTCGATTCGGGGCATAGTTCCTTATTGTGTCTGCAACGGCTTTGGTGTGTATATTTTTTAAGCCCGTCTTATTTGTAGGCTCGTCGATGTTTCCGATGTCTTGATTGCTTTGAACATCTTGTATGAAGCATTTAACAGTCCTTCTTATGTCTCTAGGTGGTGTTGTCATGAATAAGGTGTCATTGCATGGATGTTGCTCTTTATGACAGGCCCAAAGATATTGTTTGGTAAGCATTTCGTTATGTTCACGGACCGGCAATATGTTACATTCTTCGTGTAGGTGATCTCGGTGGGCCATTAGATGACATCCGGTTGCTGTACGCAAGGCTGCGTTCTGTGTTATCTGTAACTTATTCCAGTGGGTGTCAGCGACTTGAGGTGTCCATATGGGAGCAGCGTAATTTATGAAAGGCCTTCCTATATGCTGTTATTTTTGCGTTTTTATCCTTACCCCACGAACTACCCGCTAGAGCTTTCAATGCGTTATTCCTGTTTTTAAGTTTTGTGTTCACTTGTTGAGCATGAGCGTTGAATTTAAGTAGTGGATCGAATGTTACCCCAAGCAGTTTTAGATTTTTGACAGTAAGAATTAGTATGTTGTCAATGCAAATGTTAAGTATAGTATTTACCTTCTTCGTTCATGTGATGAAAAGTGGGGAAGTGGACTTTTCAGTGGACAGTTTCAATTTTTTGGTTTTAAACCATTCATTCAAGGTGTTAATGTATAGGTGTTTAGGACATTAGTGAGTTGTTCCAGGTTGTTTCCTGTTGCAAGCACCGTGCAGCCGTCTGCATATGACGTGATGGTTATTCCTTCCGGTGGTGCTGGTAAACTACTTAGGTAAAGATTGAATAATGAAGGTGAGAGAACACCACCTTGTGGAACTCCTTGTCTGAGCACTCTCATCTTAGATCTAGAGTTACGAAACTCAACGTATGTTTGGCGGCCTCTTAGATAGTTGCACAACCAGCGCTTTATTAAACCTGGCAGATTAGTGTTGAATATGTCGTTCAGTAGTGCAGCGTGTGACACTGTGTCGAAAGCTTTTGACAGGTCAAGTGCAACTAAGATTGTTCTAGCACAGGTTTTGGTTTAGACCATCGCTGATTTGGTTTTGTATTCTATGAAGAGCGGTGGTTGTACTATGTGCTTTCCTAAAGCCATGTTCATGTGACGCCAATTTGCAAGATCCAGTTAACCGAGGTAGCAGCAGTGCTTCTATCAATTTTGCAATCGATGAGAGGATGGAGATCGGTCTATAGGATTCTCCCTTTTCTTCAGGCTTGCGAGGTTTCAAAATGGGACTTATTCTAGCCGTTTTCCAGATATTTGGTATCTGGAGCGTATTTAGAGATGTGTTGAGTATGGTAGTCAGAAAGTTCAACCCTTTGGGTCCAATGTGTTTCATCATGATGGCTGAGATGCCGTCTGGTCCAATAGCTTTAGATGGTTTGGATTTCTTTATTGCGTTTTCAACATCTTCTTCAGAAAATATGATGTCCTCGAAATTTTCAGTATTAAGTGTGCGCATATATCTTAATACTGACCTAGATTCATTTTCATGTTTACTTTGCTTTTCTGTAAACTGCGTATTTAGTTTTGTTGCGCATTTTCTATGGTTTTCGGTTGGGATATCATCGAATGAGATCATGCAGTTGTTACCCGTTTGACGTGGATGTGTTAAACCCTTAATCACCTTCCATAGACTTTTATTTGTGCCAAAGTTTGACTTACTCACTAAATCTTTCCATTTGTTACGTTTGTGTTCCATTACTAGCTTATTTGTCTGCTTGTTCAGGCCCGGAATTCCAGAATCAGTTGGATCTGCCTTACGGATGTCATCTCTTTGGGAGGAAAGTACACAAGCTTCTTGTGGGAAGTTTGTTTTAATATTGATTTCCATTTCAGTAAAATTGTTAAAATTATCCCAGTCTGCTTTGTTGAAATTAATATATGTCTTCTTCTCGGATTTCATTTCGTTTAAAGAACGGCTTAAGGTGATTATGAACGGCACATGGTCTGATCCCAATGCAATTTCAGTTCTCCATTCAGCGATTGGCATTAATTACATGCTGGTAAGTGAGACATCTGGAGAAGAGTATGAGTTATTTGTTACATACTCTTGTTGGTTGTGGTTCATTGAGTACTCCAAAGTTGAGCCGTCAATTTGATCAGCAATATTTTCGCCTCTTGGGTCAGTGCTCAAGTGTGAGTGTCATAGATCGTGGTGCGCATTCATATCGCCGAACATTAGGCAGTCTTTGGTATAAAATAAATGTCCTATGGACGATTCATAACCTGTATCACAGCTGCTTACTTGTGGAATATAAATATTGACTAGATTTATCTCCGTATTTTCGGGTTTTATTGTAATACCCAGTTGTTCTAGGTGTTTGTCAGTTCCCGGTACTGCTGGTTATGTGGTTGTACGGTAGATAATGGTTGTGTGTATGATAAAGACAAGGCTACTACCATTGTCCTTCCCACTATCCAGTCTTATAATTCTATAATCATAGATACTATCACTGATTTTAGATCTAACATTTAATCTGGTTTCCTGCGACTAGAATATTGTTTTTATACATATAGTTGATGATATCATCGATTTTGTTTATGGGACCGTTACAATTTAGCTGCATTATTTTCACATCACTTGGGGTTTCTGGATGTGTGTTCATTCGCATTATGTTCTGTTGCGAGCTCGTGTTTGGTTGACGATGCATAGCAACATGGCGCGATGTAGTTTTTGGTCCTTTGCTTATGTGTTGCAAGGCTTGAGCAGTTCTTAAGATGACACCATTCTTAACAGCTATTACACTGGACGGATATAATGTTTGCCCTTAAAATGTTTTTGCATATTGCACAATGCCATGTTTTAGTTGGTCCAGGATATCTTTCAATACCGGCCATGGCGAGGAGGATTTGAAGTAGTGAGACCAATGACAACTGCTTCTTTATCCAAAAAATGGAACGACGGAGTAGCACCTTTCGTCGAAATTTTTGTGATGGTCCTTGGTCGGATCTGGGTTCCGAGTACTTCTGGGGCGTAGACCCGTCCATCTTGAGAAGTCAATTGGTACAGTGAAAAGTAATACCATAAAAAATTAAAATATATCGAATAATAAATTAAGGGTAGCGAAAATCCGAAATTCTACGTCCACGCCGTGCTACCTGGGTAACGCTAACAGAATTAGGTTGGTGTAGTTGAGAGGGGCAGAGTAAGTACTGCTTATACTCAATGATTCTGCACCATGGCGAGTCATTGGCGCCATAAAACCAATGCAACTCAAGCGTCTGTTCTCCATGTTAGGGGCGGCTTGGAGCGGGCGTCTGTCTTGGATCAAGCGGCTCGCTATATAAATGTGTAGAAAGCGTCTGTTCTCCATGTTAGGGGCGGCTTTCAGCGGGCGTCTGTCTTGGATCAAGCGGCTCGCTATATAAACGTGTAAAAAGGTTGTTTCTGGTGACCTTAAGATGCAGAACGAACCCATTCACGAAAATTTGGGTTGGGCGAAGGGCTAACACCCCATTTCCGTAAAAAATTACTGCCATGAATTCTGTACACAGGCCTCGGAATATCTCGGATTCATTATTGGAACGACCTCGGAAACTGTACCCGGACTACGATTTAAAAATAGGAACCTGGAACGTGCTAAGCCTTAGAAGACCAGGAGATCTCCTAAAACTCACCCAACAAGTCGAGAGCTACACACTGGATATAGTGGCATTACAAGAACTAAGATGGCCAGGCAGTGGAATCCATGAAACAGCGAAAGGATACACTCTGTATTATTGCGGTCATCAAAACGGAGGAGAATTTGGAGTTGGCTTTCTTATACACCGTCGCGTGAATCAGCTTGTTATCGCCTTCTGCCCAATTAATATGCGGTTATGCCCACTGAGAATCCGCACGAAAAAATTTAATGTAACGATCGTCAATGTTCATGCACCTACTGAAGATAAAGCAGATGATATTAAAGACCTGTTCTTCGTAGAACTCGAGGAAGTCATCAATAACATCCCGCGGCACGATATTAAAATCGTGGTAGGTGACTTTAATGCTCAAATCGGTAGGATTGCAGAACTTAAAACACATATCGGCCCTAACAGCTTGCATCATACCAGCAACAATAACGGTTTTCGCGCAGCCGAGCTGGCTATGATGTATAATCTAGTAATTTCCAGCACTTTCTTCCCTCACAAGAGAATTCACAAGGCAACGTGGAAATCAAATGACGGAAGAACGGAAAATCAAATCGATCACGTCATGATCTCAAAGAGACACTCTACAAGTATAACTGACGTTCGATCATACAGAGGTGCTGATATGGACACCGATCATATGCTTGTCATCTTTAAGTACAAGTGCAAGTTGTCATCTACATTTAACAGACAAGCAAAAAAGACCGTGCGCTGGAATGTCGAAGCATTTAAACATCCGGAAACGCTGAATAGATATCAGGAAATAATAACACAAAACATAGAAGAGCATGACATCTCTTCTGAGATGCCATTAAACATACAAGAAGAATGGCAAACGCTTCAATCAACCATTATAGCCGCAGCACAAACTACAATCGGAAAACGACCACCGAAATCACACAACGAATGGTTTGACGACGAGTGCCGCCAATCCGTTGAAAATAAACAAAAACTGCGAGAAAAATGGTTAACAAGGAACACCCGAAGCTCCCAAGGAACACCCGAAGCTCCCATTATCTAGGCGCCAGGAAAGCCTCAGCAAAACTTCTACGTAAAAAAAAACGCGAACACATGAAGAGCTGCATCGAAAACATCAACCAACATGCGGCCAACGGAAATTCAAAAGAGTGCTTTGCCAATGCACGGAATCTGACAAAAGATTTCCACCCAAGATCTACAGCCATCAAAAATGAAAATAATGAACTTACAACAAGTGAACGTGATGTGCTGCCAGTGTGGCGATCCTACTTTCAAGACCTACTCAATAGGACGAACGAAGTTCATCCTATTCGAGCAATTGCTCCATCAACTGAGGAGATTTTCGTCCCTTACCCAGCAATAGAAGAAGTGGAAGCTGCCATTAAAAAACTGAAAAATGGCAAATCACCAGGTTTCGATGGAATTCCCGCAGAACTTCTGAACGTATATACGTATATACGATCTGATTCTTGCAATCTGGGACCAAGAAGAACTACCTGCTGAATGGAAAACAGCTCTCATTGTTCCGCTACATAAGAAAGGTGACCGTCTAAAGTGTGAAAATTATCGTGGCATCGCACTGTTGAACACTGCATATAAAATACTAGCTAATGTTGTACTTGCTCGACTCATCCCGTTCGCCGAATCTATCATCGGTGACTATCAGTGTGGTTTTCGTCCCAACCGCTCAACCACAGATCAATGTTTTACATTAAGGATGATTCTGGAAAAATGTTGGGAGTACAACATCAGCATTCACCAGCTCTACGTTGATTTCAGGCAAGCATATGATAGTACCATCCGCGACAACCTCTGGTCCGCACTCATATGCCTTGGTATCCCAGAGAAACTTGTTTCTCTGTGCAAGCTCACAACATCGGGATCAAATTGTAGAATAGTAATCGAAGGGTCTGTTTCTGATCCTTTCGATATAACATCAGGTGTTCGACAAGGTGATGCACTCGCGCCCATACTATTTAATTTGGCGCTGGAGTACGCGATAAGAAAAAGCCGAATTGAGACGCAAAACTGCATATATAACAAATCTAGTAAAGTTCTTGGCTATGCAGATGATATTGTGCTTCTCGGACGTAGAACAAGCGATATCAAGGATAGTCTCTCTCAGCTTGAAAGAAATGCTAAACGACTTGGATTATGCATTAACACCGGCAAGACTAAACTTTTAACAACATCCAGGAATATACCTCCCGGCAATCTGAATACTGGCGACTATGAAGTGGAACGTGTAGAAAACTTCAAATACCTCGGGTCTGTAATAACATCGTCAAATGACATGCAGGTAGATATCAAAGCCTGTGTCTCCGCCGCATACAGAGTTTTCTACGCATACTCACAACTTTTGCGATCCAACATCTTTCGCAGTCGTGCAAACTCACACTTTACAAAGCATTAATCCGACCTGTGCTCACATTTGGAAGTGAAAGCTGGACACTGACTTCCTCCGATTGTAGAATTCTATCAACATTCGAGAGGAAAGTCATACGAACAATTTATGGTCCATGTAAAGTTGCTGAAAATCAGTATAGAATCCGAATGAATCATGAAATCAGACAGCTTCTTGGAGGCTGCGATGTAATCGGATTCATTAAATCCAACCGGATTAGATGGTTTGGTCATGTAGAAAGGGCTCCATTGGAAAGAATGATAAAAAAAGCGTCCCAACAACAACCAGTTGGTGTTCGTCGAAGAGGAAGACCTAGACAACGCTGGCGTGATGACATCATCCAAGACCTTCGTGATATAGGATGTCGAAACTGGGGTCAACTGGTCATGGAACGAGATGATTGGAAGCTGGTGGCACAGACGGCAAAATCCCTTCATGGGATGTAAACGCCAGAGAGAGAGAGAGAATAATAAATTGATTCTAAAATATTCAATGATTAAAAATAAAAAATAATTAACAAACATTTTAATTAATAAACTTTTATTGGAAATAAACTTTAATTTTATTTTTAATAAAATATGTTGTGTAATAGGAATTACAATATGTGTCACAACACAACACGTTCCAAGGTGTTGATCAACGCAAATTTTTACAAAACAAAAACTTTAATATAAAATTCAAACATCAGATTAGTATTTGAATTTTAGTTTCCTTCAACAAACCTTCGTCATCTAAGTATCGATATGCTAATTCAATATTTATTCATTTTACTAGAAAACTTTTTAAATTGTTTACTATCTTTTTTTGCCATGAAAAATGGCGTAGAAAGGTTTTTATTTTAGTTTGTTTCCAACGAAAGTGTGTTTATTAAAAAAAATATTTATTTTCAATAATTACAACAGCTAAAATATTTATGTGAAATTAACTATCTCTGTATGCAACGGATAAATATTTAATATTTTTTCACACTTCATATAGTTCCCACAAACAAACAACATAAACATTAAACTTTTAAACCTTAACTATGTCAAACTCATAACTCAATTATATTAATGTGTGACAAAAAATTCTAATAAACTTTCCTTTGTAAATAATAAGTTAGAAGCTATTGAAATATTCATAATACCTTTTAAGTTTTAGAATTATAAAAAAAATGTTTTTTTCCGCAAAAGGAAAAAGTGTATGTTCATCAGTTTGTTTGTTATTCATTATAATTAAAATTAATACTTACACGCAAATAACATAATAAGAACTGCGATTCGATAAAATTTATATTTAACATTATGATCTTGTGATCTTAATCCAAGTCCTGTTAAAATAGTTGCTATGGCATCTGTTATTAAAGTTATTATACATAGTATAGCCGTTGCTTTAATATACACTAAAACAAAACAGAAAATTATACAACCGATGACACTGACGATTTTCTTTTAATTTTTAAAATTAATTATCTTACCTGCATCACGACTAGGATAACATCCTGGTGGATCTTGTAAATTAAATGGCAAAGGTGGCACTACATCATCTTCAATACAATGTACAAATAAACCTTGCCGCCATCCTTCTGCCATTAACCAATCGGTTGATGCTAATGCTAGTACCATTAAAATTATAACAATTACACCGCAAACAAATGCGATCACCTGCAGAAAAATAGAAAAGATTACAAAATTAGATTCAGTTGGAATTTAGTTTTAGTTTTTGAATTGAAGTTAATGTGGTTTAAAGCATAGGCAGAATACTAATTTGCGTGGAAAGTATTACTTGATATTTCAATTACCCATTGGCTTTCTTTATAGTTAGTAACAACTTAGGTTTGCTACAGTGGTTTGGGAGACGAAAAGTTTGTTTTCAATTTAGTCCTTTTATAAAAAAAATGTATTTCGATCCATTTCGTGGAAGCTGTGAATAGAGCACAACTGCTTAGCTTGCGAGCTTCATTTTAAGGAAAATTAAAATTTTGAGGTTGCCACAACTCCACCGATACCATGGGGTGAACAAAATAAACCTTGAACACAATGAAATACAGTGGGCGTTCGGAAATCGATGTTTGTTCAGTCAAATTGAAGATAGTCCCAATATCGAAATATTGATAAAGAGACCAGTCACAGTCACTTTAGAACATCATGGGGGACCAGAGCCTTAGATTAAAGAATAAAGGATTAAACACGTGTTGTTTTGCTGATGATACTCATATTTGTTTTTAAAGGAAAAATATGGACATGGTGTCCACTATTTTTTTCAAAACAAAATACCCTGACTTTCCAGACCAAAAATATGAAGATTCTTTGACTTTTTTAAAACTAAAACTAAAAAATTTTGACCAACATTTAACTATATAAAATACCTCATAGTAGAACAACTATGGCTTTCCAGAACGATTATTTTAATAGACTGGTCAAATAGAACTCAATACCACTCTTAGTTTTTTTCCCGATGAGTTTTCCATCTCCTTCTCTAGTGAACATGGTATCTTCGACTACTAAAGAGTCTAATAATGAATATTTTATTTTTAGTGTGGTTATACTGATGATGTAAACGAATCTGCTCAAAGCTTGACTGAAACCATTCCATTCGGGATTAATAAATTCGTTCCCTTTTCATAATAATAAAACCACAATAAGAAATGTTTTCGAAGGTGGCCAAATTGCCTCTTAGAAGCTATCGTAGATTATTTAACATTTAAATGTATAATGAAAATCTCGTATATCGGCCCAATAGTATCGAAAAACTAACAGTGGTTTAATACCAGAAAATTGAAAACAAATAAGCTGAAATTCACAGATCGAAAGTGGCAAAACTTTCGATTATGTCAATTTCTGACAAAAGTTTTTCCTGCAGTTGATTCTTTAACTTGTGGTACTAAATATTATAGCCTCCCTATATCATTGAAATTCACTTTATTCGCGAAACGCTTTGCTTCAAACCCGATTGTTTTGGAACATCAAAAGAAATACACCAAATTCAGCCTTTAGGAGTTAATATGAAAGCTTCATTTCGAACCTAAAATTGCCAAAAACGTTCAAGGGCGGGTTAAACAACAACAAAGCTTTTTCACTGGACAAAATTCTATGTGCTAACCTTTAGCCATTCTTCTAACCTAATGATCTACACATTTTCAAAAGAAATTGCACGCACTAAAATTTTCTACACATTTTATAAATTTGGTATTTTTTTCCTGCTGGAGGTTGGTTAATATCCAGTCGATTCACGCAAAAAGGAATGAAATGTGACATCTCAAATTATAGATTATAGTTTTAGAGTTCCCACTGCTATTCAAAATATATGAGCAAAATTTTCATTCACATATATGTACAGATGTAAAGGTAATATTACCCATGGTAAAATTACCGGTAAAATTGGTAATATTACGTAATATTACTTAGGCTTGGTAAAATTGGTAAAATTGCAATAAAATTTTATTAACCTTTGTTTAATAAAAATCAAAGTTTGTGCTTTTTTTGTGGTATTATCGAATATTTATTACAACAACAAGAATATTTATCACTACAGATGCCTCTGAAAACCTAGATCTTAGTCCAAAATGCATCTGAGGTATTGAACACTTTTTTAAACTGTTGTAGATTGAGGCCATCCAAGGTTATTGATTCCAGCAAAGTAAGTATTTGTGCAGTACCTACTGGCGAGCAATTGATACGAATAAAAGAGTAAATCTTATGCATTTCATCGGTATACTGTGGTGAACTGTTTTTCAATTGCAGTACGGGGTGTGACAGATCGAGTGACTGAAAATCATTCTGTTGGAAAAACAAAATGCTTTATTTGGCTCTATAGCAGCTGCAGCATAGACGGATTTCTATATTATTTCTTCGCTTTGAATGTAAGATTGAATAATTTTGTGAAGTTCGTAGATGTCTTTATTGTTGGCCGCAAGTATAGTTCGTTTTCTCACAAATCGTGATTCTTATATAGTAAGTTAGAATATTTGGAAATAATTTGAAAGTAATTTGGTTCGCGTTGAAATTTTACATTACACGAAGCAGCAACAGCAGCAGATCGATAGAATTCTCAAACTGTTAAGAACACACAACGCAACGAAACATTAACAGCCCTTCATTGTAAATTTTTGTTTCGAGTTTGAGAAAATTTTTTTTTAGCCATTTGCCTTTTATATTTTTCCCATGAATGAAACAATGCACGAATTAGATTTTGATTGCTGCCCGCGTAATTAATGTATCCATCCCATCGTCGGTTGTGGCATATGTGGAGTGACACGCAACAACATTCAATGCCGTTGACAATTATCAATACTGAAAAAACGTTGAACCGGGCTCATTTTCCAACCACATTCGATGAAAGTAGCATTTATGTAGGGATGCATCGCATATAGTTTGAACATGTATTAAGTTTCAATGAATATGCTTGGTTTTCTAGTGCCATTCAATGGTTTTTATATTTCCATTCCATGTGTAATACCAATACGTTAACATTTTCGAATATAGTATTATCCTTACAAACGCATAACTTCGACATAACAGTGAAAAAAGCAGTCATCGTTGTAGCCAGTTGGTCCAGGATTTGTTTCATTTTTACAGATGTGCAAACAACGTGTTGTCCGTTTTCAAGATGTACACTGCTAAGCATAAAACAACAGCCGATTTTCGTTCATTTTTTAGATATAAAAGAATTTTCCAATGCTGATTCCTGTCTATAAATACTCTGCGAGTAAGCATATTTAACTCCATAACAATATATTTGATTTGCATAATGTTTTTATAAACTATAGAAATGATTGTGATAGAGTCGTACATTTTGAATTAATGAAAAATGCAACCATAATTTAATTTTTTATCCAGTTTTATATTTTACCTATTTTACCAATTTTACCAATCTTACCGGTAATTTTACGGTAAAATTACCATAAAAATATTTTACCGGTAAATTTACATCTGTACATATATGAAATTTTTTGGAAGACAACAATTTGATATCTGATAGTCAGTCAACTCGGTTTTCGAAACTTCCAATCAACAGTCGTACTACTGAGCTTAGTATCCAATTGTTCGAACTGCATACTTGCAAAAGATGGTGAAAATTACGTTACCGCATTAGACATCTCAAATAGAGATTGTGATCGGGAATTCCTGTCTCGAGAAATCTCGAGACTTTTACATATTTTAATGTCTCGTGTCTCGAGAAATTTAAATATTCATGTTTCGGGAATTCTCGTAGTCTCGAGAAATTAAAAATTTTTAAAAAATTTTCTTTTCCAAAACTTTTATGTTTATTTGAATTTAGATTTTATTTTCCGTAATTTTAATATTGCAATCAAATTTCCTTATAAGGAAAAATAAATAAGTTCATGTAAAATAACTGGTCAAATAACTCCAAATTTAAACCAGCTTAAAAATGCATTATTAACAGTAAGACCAACGTCTACTCAGAACGAACGAAACTTTTCAACAGTGGGAAACTTAGTTTCCAAAAAAAGGACTCGTCTATCAGTTAGAGCTATAGATACCCTTTGGTTTTAAAAATGTTTTTTATGAAGAAAATTTCCTTATAAATTTTATTTTTTTCACATACTTTTAAAAGGGTATCTTGGTATCTATAGCACTATCTGATAGACTAGTCCTTTTTTCAGAAAAATATATATACATATACTTAAAGAAGCTTGTATTATTTAATATTATTTTTGTTCCTACTAATAATATGTTCCTAATAATAATATATTATTTAATATTATTTTTGTTCATTTACATGAAATGTGAAAGAGATTTTGTTTTATTTTGTTATTGATATACATATATATCATATAATTATATACATAATATAATGAATTGTATTTTTTTTTCTATATTTCTTATTATTTTCTTTTTTTTGGAATTAGTTACTAAAAGTAAATAATTTTACAAGATTTTTTGTAATTATTTGAATTTTATTCTATTTTATGAAAGTCTCGGGGAAATCTCGAGACTTTCGAGACATAGGAAAAAAAAATCTCGAATTCTCGAGACCACAAATATAGCGAGACAAAAAAGTCTCGATGTCTCGAGACATGAAAAATGTCGGGAAATCGCAATCTCTAATCTCAAAGGCATTTGATCGAATCTGTCATGCTAGCTTGATCAAAAAGCTCGTTGCGTTTGGCTTTCACTGTACAATCGAAAAGTTTATTTAAAATTTTCTGACTGGCCGATACATTTCGGTTGCCATTTTTTTCTTTATACAAAGTCAGTCATTTTTGGTGTGATTTATTATATATTAAAAATTAACGTCTCTGAGCTGCCGAAGATATCATCCTAACTGAGGTTAAGGTTTTGAGGAATTAGGACTTGGCCAAGGAATTAACTTGACCTTAAGGATTCGACAATAAAATTATTAGAAGAAAACGTTCTAAAGTTATGTGAACAATAAATGGGTTGGAAGAGGCGGTTGCTCAGGTAGGACGAGAAAAATTTACCAGACTCGGGTAAGATTGATTTGATCTCCTTAGAAGAATACTCATTACAAAGTATTTGTAGAATGTTGCCGAATCTGTTTAATCAGGTTTTGTCACAAACTCTATTTTAAATTTATATCAACAAACTGCGAGCACCAGCAACCTAATATATAGTTTGCAGATAATAGTACATTGCACAAATCATTCTTCCTCCAATATTCAAAGGATAAACAAAATAAACGAATAAATCTTGCCCGGAGAGACCGAGCGATAAATGTTGACGTAGAAAACGTTGCCGATTGGAGTAACCAAAATTTGGTCAATTTTAATTCCACCAAAACACAACTGTTGATTGTTTCTAGTTTGAAGGCCGAGCTCCCCAACGATAGTTCAATCAATATGTGTCAATACTTGGGCGTTGCATCTGTTTACAGCCGAGCTCACTTGAGCTCTGTTCAAATGCGTGCTAAACGAATCGTGGGTAATCGATATTTAACATCAAATATCGATTAGCTACAAGACCTGAGCAGTTCTTGAGGTGCACCATTCCTTACAGGTGTTACACTGAAAAGATGTTGTGTTTCCCCTTAAGATGTTTTTACATATTGTGCAGTGTCATGTTTTAATTGGTCTTGGATTTTTTTCAATACCAGTTATGACGAGGAGTTTTTGAAGTAGTGAGGGCAGTGACAGCTGATTATTTACCAAAAATTGGAGATGGCAAAGATAAAAATACCATAATAACAGCTGACAAAAAAATATGTCGACCTATTATAAACTATGCTGAACCCATATGGACATCCCGATTTGCTGACACTCACTGGAATAAGTTTCGAATAATACAGAACGCTACCTTGCGAACCGCAACCGGATGTCACTTGATGGCTCACCGAGATCACTTACACGAGGAATGTAACATATTGCCGGTCCGTGAACATAATGAAATCCTAACCACACAATATATATTGGCCTGTCACAAAGAGCAACATCTTTGCAATGACACCTTATCAACGATTGAACCACCTAGAAACATAAGAACTGTTAAAGTTACTGTTAAAATTGACGAATCTACGTATAGAACTGGCTTAAAAGCACTGTTGAAAATTGTTGAAGACGTAATAAGGAACTACGCTCCAAATCGAGTTCTAAATAGAAAGCCACCAAAAGTCGCTGACAAGGTCCAGCTACCTCGCAACTCCAGATCCATCTTAGCCCAACTAAGATCCGTTTGGTCACGCATCCTAAACAACTACATGAGTAGAGTTGTTCCTAAAACTATTGACAAGGGACCCGCAAGTGAGGGCACGCCGAACAATGTAGACCACCTATTCAATTATCCTGATAATTTAACTAGCCTGAAGCAGGAAGATTTGTGGTACCGCCCAAGAACAGTAGCGGAGTTCCTGAACCTGGACATGGAGCCGAAGGATTAGCACCAAACACAAAGGATTAGCACCAAACACAAATAGGCAAACTGTTAAGATAACACATTGTCATAGCGACACGATACAAAGGGAATTTCCATGACTTTCCCTCTACATGAGTAGAGTTGTTCCTAAAACTATTTACAAGGGTCCCGCAAGTGAGGGCACGCCGAACAATGTAGACCACCTATTCAATTATCCTGATAATTTAACCAACCTGAAGCAGGAAGATTTGTGGTACCGCCCAAGAACAGTAGCGGAGTTCCTGAACCTGGACATGGAGCCGAAGGATTAGCACCAAACACAAATAGGCAAACTGTTAAGATAACACATTGTCATAGCGACACGATACAAAGGGAATTTCCATGACTTTCCCTCTACATGAGTAGAGTTGTTCCTAAAACTATTGACAAGGGTCCCGCAAGTGAGGGCACGCCGAACAATGTTCTTGAACCCATATGGACATCCCGATTTGCTGACACTCACTGGAATAAGTTTCGAATAATACAGAACGCTACCTTGCGAACCGCAACCGGATGTCACTTGATGGCTCACCGAGATCACTTACACGAGGAATGTAACATATTGCCGGTCCGTGAACATAATGAAATCCTAACCACACAATATATATTGGCCTGTCACAAAGAGCAACATCTTTGCAATGACACCTTATCAACGATTGAACCACCTAGAAACATAAGAACTGTTAAAGTTACTGTTAAAATTGACGAATCTACGTATAGAACTGGCTTAAAAGCACTGTTGAAAATTGTTGAAGACGTAATAAGGAACTACGCTCCAAATCGAGTTCTAAATAGAAAGCCACCAAAAGTCGCTGACAAGGTCCAGCTACCTCGCAACTCCAGATCCATCTTAGCCCAACTAAGATCCGTTTGGTCACGCATCCTAAACAACTACATGAGTAGAGTTGTTCCTAAAACTATTGACAAGGGACCCGCAAGTGAGGGCACGCCGAACAATGTAGACCACCTATTCAATTATCCTGATAATTTAACTAACCTGAAGCAGGAAGATTTGTGGTACCGCCCAAGAACAGTAGCGGAGTTCCTGAACCTGGACATGGAGCCGAAGGATTAGCACCAAACACAAAGGATTAGCACCAAACACAAATAGGCAAACTGTTAAGATAACACATTGTCATAGCGACACGATACAAAGGGAATTTCCATGACTTTCCCTCTACATGAGTAGAGTTGTTCCTAAAACTATTTACAAGGGTCCCGCAAGTGAGGGCACGCCGAACAATGTAGACCACCTATTCAATTATCCTGATAATTTAACCAACCTGAAGCAGGAAGATTTGTGGTACCGCCCAAGAACAGTAGCGGAGTTCCTGAACCTGGACATGGAGCCGAAGGATTAGCACCAAACACAAATAGGCAAACTGTTAAGATAACACATTGTCATAGCGACACGATACAAAGGGAATTTCCATGACTTTCCCTCTACATGAGTAGAGTTGTTCCTAAAACTATTGACAAGGGTCCCGCAAGTGAGGGCACGCCGAACAATGTAGACCACCTATTCAATTATCCTGATAATTTAACCAACCTGAAGCAGGAAGATTTGTGGTACCGCCCAAGAACAGTAGCGGAGTTCCTGAACCTGGACATGGAGCCGAAGGATTAGCACCAAACACAAAATAGGCAAACTGTTAAGATAACACATTGTCATAGCGACAGGATACAAGGGAATTTCCATGACTTTCCCTGACCAAAATAAAATCCCATGACTTTCCATGACTTTCCAGAATTCCGTACCTGGTGGACACCATGTATGGGGTTCTCTGCAGCAAAATGCAGGAAGCTATGGAGATTACCAACACTTTGTTTCGGTCATCTTACGATGCAAGCTTCTTAAACAAAATGTGTTGCGTTTATCAAAGGAAGAAAAAAATTTCCTTCTTTCTTCTTCAGATATTTTTAAGTGTTGCTTAAGTTTAAGAAAAATATTAGTTTGACTCTTGACAAGCGAATCAATTGGCCTACGGCTGTTCGGGACCATAAGTACCATTGTTTTTGAGAATTCTTATTGCAAATGCTGAAAGGTTGCAAAATGTTCTATCTAGGCATAAACCGTAACATCGTCGGCTAGTTGTTTTGAGTAGTTCAAATTACAACATAATGCTTCAACTTATTCACCTGAGAAGTTAGGATCTCTAGAAAATTGATTTAGCATAAAAGACTTATCAGTGTACAAGCCAGGTACCGTTACATGGTTGACGAAAAAAATTAACAATTTTAGTTAATGATGAATTTAAGCAAATATATTGTCTTGTTTCATTAAATAAAAAATAATGAAACCTTAGTGTTATCGCTTGCCTTAGTTTTATTGACAAAATACAGCCAAACCAATATAAACAAAACCACCTAACAAATCCAATAAAAAATAATCCTTCAAATTGCATTATGTAATATTTCTTAGGAAAAATCATTAGTTTTTCCATCATATCAATTTCTATGACTTTTTTAAGTAAAAATCAAGAAGAAGAAAAAAATACTTTCAAGAAAAGAAAAAAAGGGATATTTTTTACGAATCAAGTCATAAAAGAAAATTGTTTTTTATCGAAAACCATAATTTTTTTCCCATTGTAATTACGAGTTTTCTTTTTTTTTATTTAACTGCTTCGTCTCTTTTACATTAATAAAACGTCTAATTATGGTATTTGTGATGGATCTGAATATACTACAGAGTACAGACAAAAATAAAGAAAATAATTTCTATGACATAAATTGTATTCAAAGAATGATGTGATGATGACAATGATGCTGAATGGAGTAGCAACAACAAAGAAAAAAGATTTTCCATAACAAATGTCTTATTCTTTTATTACAATACATTTTCAACAATTGTCTTTAATTACTTAAAAGAATTTTAAATATTTTTCTTGTAATTTAGAATAATAAACAAAATTGAAACTACATATTGTAATGGAACAGAAACTGAAGTACAATTTTCTAGAATCTAGATTTTGAAGGAATTTTGTTGTGGTTACTTTATAGAGTATGTATATTTATGTACGTCATAACAATAAATGATATATGTAAGTTGTAGAGTTATTGTTTTAACATTAATTACAATATATGTACAATGAAAAACGTTGAGAAGAAAATCATATTTCTGGTTATAGGATGGGTTAACTGTTCTTTTAGTAGAAAAATTAGTTGTCTTCTAGTATGTACTTATAAAAACTATATAAAGACAGATATTTTATGACTAGGTAGGTAGCGATACATACAGTTATTTCATGACGAGCTGTTGGCATAGATTTTGCTTAGATATAATTTTAGAAAAAGTTATTACAATAAACTATTGGCCGAAACTATTTATCAAAGTTTCTACAAAACCGTTTCATAAATACAGGCTGCAGTGTGGAGAAATAATTAAAAATAAATTTAGGCGCGGCAGTGACAAATCCGAAGCTAGGAAGAAGAGAACATTATTCAAAATCTTACAGAAACCTTTTATACAAAGGATTATCCAAATTCGATATCAGGACCTACTAAAAAATTCCAGAAAGCATTCTATTTTCGTTAAAATATATGTAATCGGGCATGTAATACTCTCCTTCACTACAACCGTATACTTTATAGAATATTTGGCGTGGATGCACAGATGGAACGTTTAAATCGACTAACTTACATACGAGCCTAATGGTTTCATAATTGATTTTAATTTTTAGTTAAATAGTGCACAATATAGTATTTATAATTTATTTTAAATTTCTGTATTGTGCTTCCTTTATTTTTTTTAATTTTAAGATATAGCTTTAGTCATTCATTTTTTCCCTATTACAAAAAAAAATAAATTTATGTAAAAATAATCCTTAAGATTATATTTCCTTCATTATAATTTTTCTGGCCGCTTTTATCTAAAATATTACATTACAAAGGAGGGATCATAAGCTAAATATAGGTTATTGAAAGTTGTATGTTTTCTGAACGATTATAGAGATGGATTGCATATATTTTGTTATATTCAGAATAAAACTTTTCAAACTGATTTTTATAGAATGTTTGCTCATAAACAATTTTAAACCCACCCTGTCTTTTCTAAGATATATAAAAAAATTATTTATTTATGAAAATTTTAAAGATGGGCAAACAAAAAGATAAAAGATTTTATTGATATTTCCATTATGGACAACTTTTATGAAATTTTGAGAAATATTAAATTCCATCAATGGATGGATGTCTTGTTTCGTTTAAGGAATAATAGCCATAAAAAATTTATTTAATGTCTTTGCTAAATGTCAAAAAAATTATTTAAGAAAAAAGAAAAACTAAATGTACGTGAACGGAAAAATAAAAAAAAATGTTTCAATATTTTAATAAAATAAATTGACATTTCATGTCAAATTTAGAGCACACACATTCACTGTGTGCGTAAAATTCTTTTGGGTTTTTCCTGAAAAGAAATTGAAAATTTTTATCAAGAACTTGGCGGTTGATGGTTTTAACACTTGATCCGTTTTATGCGGTTGTGCTTATGTTACGTTTAGAGGGTTGATTTTTAAATGGAAGTTATTGTTTTAGAAAATATTGCTGACAGTTTTGTCAAAAGATAGAAAAAATTATTTATGTTTTCTTCATACATATATAACGTCTTTTCGCTTAATGTGATGTGTGTAGGTTGGTTTTGATTGATTATAAAAGATGTTCAGGAATGGTAAAATATTTCTTTTCAAGAACTTCATTTTTAACCACCTCCCCTCCTGAATTTAAGTTATACGATACGATATTTAATTGATATGGTTATATGGAACCCGGTTAAATAATCAAAAACACAAATGACAAAAAACGATGTCGGATGACTTGATGATGGTTTTTCGGCTGATCAAATGAAAGAACTTAACGGTTAATGGTTGATAAAAAAACAATTCGTCAAACGCTATGGGACTTTGTAAGCTGTTTTGCTTTGTTACAGAAAGTCGCAATGACCAAGAACTTCTGATAACAAGAATAATCGCTCAAGAAGTCTGTTAACGTAGAAGTGTTATCTATACCTGGTACTCTGTTCTGTGAATGAATTTATTCAACAGTTAGATGAGTTCAGATCGACACTTATCCAACCGCTAGCAGACACAAATAAAAGTAATATCTAATTCTAATTCTTTGACACAATTAAAGAGAAAGTTTACGATTTTTGTTATCGTTTTTTCTACAATACATATATTGGATCAATTGATATAGCTTGAATTCAGTCATTCTAATACAGTAGCTGGTTGCAGTTCTAACTAAATGTTTTTAATCCTTTCTAAAAAAAAGACCAAAGAATTCTCCAAAAGCTTTTGATCAGACTAAATTTATTATCCACATATAAAATCTTATAAAATCATTTTTCTTTGGGTATTAGGTTATGGAATATGAAATTATTGCTAAAGCACTGAACATTTTATTGCTGCAACACAAACAATTAGTTTCGATCACATTTCTTTAGATTTAAACGTTACATTTCTCCAAATTTAAACCTGAGCTATACCTGATACAAGGAAAACGCTTGAGCTAGTTTTTGATAATTTATTTTTGAAGAATAAATCAGGTTAAACTTAGATCTGCTTCCTGAGACGTTACAAAGTTACACAATTATGGCAATTCATATTCATATTTTAAAATACTTCTAATACTGGGTTATGTGGGATAGTTCCAAAAGTTAACAGAATCACGGCACTTAATGGAACTCTACATATAGTGTAAAAATTGCGATACACAAATTAAGAGATCTTGAATAACATCTTAACACGGTGTTTGAAAAAAGAAAATTGCTAGCGCATGGAAGCGTCATCATCTCATGTTAATGCCCAAAGGTAACAAACCTTTCAAACAATGTTAGGTAAAAGTCTATTCTCTGATCTGTTAAGATTAGCTTTTATCGCAAGCACCGCAAAGACTCTAAAACAATAAGGAAATGTATGATTTAACCAGATCCTACGTAAAACACAAAGTTTAATCGAATTCCATTGTCAATAGTTGGAGAAACATTGAAAATTAATAAAGAATTTTCAAAATTTTTAAAGAAAGAGGTGGATAAGACGGTGTCACATTCTAATCTCAAAATAAACCTGGAACAAAACTCACGGATTAAAAGATCTAGATCTATGGTTTAAATCTAGTTTGTTAGCCAACAGGCCATTACACTAAATACAGGCTAACATTGCAGATTTCTCAATTCAACGAAGTTTGAATTTATCGAATGAATTTTTGAATTTCGAAACATTTGATTTTATCCCACGTTTCAAAATGTCTGTTGTTCTTATAAATGAGGATTCTAATAGAAACTCATTTATGAGTTTTTTACAGTTAAGCATCTATTTTTATGGTTTGTTCAATTCAAACATTCTCAATTAATTATTGTATAATCAATAGACTAGTAACAAATTATTTCGAAATCACGAAAGATATCATTAAGCAATGATAAATAATTAATGTTGAATTTATTTGAAAACAACCCCATAAAACGAATACATTCCAAAACAGACTACTCTCCATTCAACAAAAAATAGAACAAACAAAAATGTGCTCCAATTATTTCGTTTACAGACAAAAATCACATTTTTCAAATATGTAAGTTTAAATTAAGATGAAATAAATAATTTAATATTTTTGTTTCATTCGATACTCAAGAATCAAAAGGAAATATAAACAACAACAAATAACGGAAAAACAAGAAAAAGGAAAATTGAAAAACCTTCTTATCAATACAATGCCACAATAATTGAAATACATAATATTAATTAAAAATCAGTTTAATGAACAAACAAAAAAAGAGGATAGAGAGCAGCAAGTAAAAGTTATTCATTATTCACAAAACCAAACGAAATGACAAAAAAATATAGCAACAACAAAGTTACGAATGGATCAAATTCTGAGTGAAATAGATTTGTGATGAAAATGTCAAAGTAATTTATATGTTTTGAATTTATATTTTATGAAAATTTTCATTTTCTTTTGTTACATGAGATAAATAAACGTATATGTTTATTGTTTAGTGTTGAATATGGTTGAATTAAGAATTAAAATTAATTTTTGAATTAAAAATATGGAGAAGGTGATACATTTCTTTTCATAATGAAAGAAACAGACAACCAATATTCCAGCATACACAATTGTATTAAATACTGAGAATAATTTACTTTCCAATTTATTAGACTCAACCAACTTCTTTTATAAAAAGCTTATGGTTCACCCTGTTCTTAATAAACAAATTTTGAATCTGAGATGGGAATTAGTGATATATTCTCGTCGTATTAATCTGTACAACAACAAATAAAAATGTTTGACAATAATATTTTTCCCTTGTGTTTTTGGAAAAATGTTTATATTGTACTTGCATGGATTTATATTTTATACATAAATAAATAGACATATCTCTGTAATTGTATTTTATACAATGAAAATCGTGGCGCTAAGCAATCTGTTGGAAAACTTTAAATTCAAATGAGAGATTATCAGTAATTAGAGATTTATTATTGTTGGATTTGAAAAATATAAGTAATTTAAATGGAAAAAATATTAAATTTAGATAAGATTAAATTAAGACGATGAAAGGAAACGAATTAAAAATAAATTTCGTAGGATGAGCATTCAATCAATGGTATTATATTCAAAAGAAAAATAATTTAAGATCTAAGTTATATAAGATTATAAAATGTACTTATCACGGCTTTTAAAAAAAAATTATTTTTAATCTTCTTGTTCAAAAGTTTTATAGTTTTTTTATTTTGCATTCAAATTTTATAAATGCTTGTGAAAAACAGAAATAGTGCTTAAAGCACTAACCAAAAATTGTTTTATTGATATTTCGCAATATTTATAATATTAGTCATCCCTTTTATTTAATTTTTTTTTAAATTGTGCTCTAAGTCTTGGTGTACGGATGAGGAATGAGTTATCAAGGATTTTCAGTAAAATGTTTTGTTTAATTACTGATTACTGAAACCATGAATCGACGGATCTACGGTTTGTAGAAAATAGCCAGTACACTTTATTTTAAATGCCAAAGCAATAGCGCGTTAAAAGTTAACATTAACTGGCTAGTGTTATTGCGCCAGTACTACAACCATGAATTAGTCGATCTATTCATTCTATGGCCGTCATTCGAAGAACCTTTATCAAAATGTGACTGTCAAAAAACAAATGCATCCACAACGTGTCACTTTTTAGTGCGGATTTTGGGCTGGAGGCATCATTGGACTATACTTATATGAAAATGAAGCTGGTCAAGTAGTGACTGGTTCGCGAAATCACGACATGAAACACAAACACAGTTCTTTCTATCGAAATTGGATGATATTGATGTGCCTAATATGTGGTTTCAACAAAACGATGCCACATATCATACAGTCCATGAAGCAATTCAATTACTGCATGAGACAATTCCATGTTGTGTATACTTTCCGTTTTGATGATTAGAATTGACCCGTAGATCGTGTGATTTAACAACCATCAGATGTCTGTTTATGGGGTTACTTGATGTCAAAGGTCTTCCCGACTAGCATTTGTATTAATTGTAGGGCTGTGAAGAGGAATTGATAGATATTGACTCTTTGCTCCATCTAATTACAACTCGCTGTTAGAGTCGAAAATACAAACACAAATCAATTTGCATTGAACCTAGACCTTAATAAGACCAATAACTAATGTGAAATTTGTCAATTATGTGTCGAACACACGAGCCAGAATGACCTAAAATTATTCATGGTTCTGAACCCATTTATAATAGAAAATTTGTTTTGATCCGGAACTATTTGAACAAGAGTTTCCATTATATGAAGCCACAAGTCGGATTGACAAATGCTTTGATATTGCCAAAGGAATTACTAGATTTTTTTTGACTTTACTATTTTCTTCTTAGTACAGCCCCATAGCTGGATACCATACGTCCACACTGGTTTCAGTATTTGACGATATAGAAGCAGTTTGTTTTGAATAGATAGTACTGAGTTTCTACCAAGTAACCAGTACATCTTTCTAAATTTCAAATTCAGTTCTTCTTTTTTCTTTTTAACATGTTCCTTCCATCTCAGTTTAGCATCCAGAGTCATACCTAGATATTTTGCTGTGTTTGCATAAGCAACTTGTGTTGAGTTGATTTTCAGAGGTATTTGGCTTACTTTTTGGTTACTGAAGTTAACATGAGAGGATTTTGTTTCATTCAGCTTAATTCGCCATCTTTTTGTGGATTTTATTAGTAGCGTATTGCAGTTTGCTAGTTGCTTCTTTTACGGTTTTTCCGGTGGTCAAAATTGCGGTATCATCTGCAAAGGTTGCAATAGTTGTTTTGCTTAGGCCAGGCAAATCTCTTGTATATAGCAGGTATAGTACCGGTTCTAGGACGCTACCCTGCGGAACTCCTGCATCAATCTTTTTCAATGTTGAATAACTATCATTATATTTGACTCTAAAGTGACGATCATCCAGATAAGATTTTAAAATTTAATAAAACTGTTTGGGCAGATCTCTATGCAATTTATACTTTAAGCCATGATGCCCAAACTTTATCAAAAGCTTGATCGACATCAAGAAAGACTGCGGAGCATACCCTTTTGGCTTCAATCGTTTCTTCAATAATATTCGTGATCCTGTGCACTTGTTCGATGGTAGAGTGGTTTTCTCTGAAACCAAACTGATGCGAAGGTATGAGGTTTCTATTTTCTATTATTGGCTTAAGTCTTTTAAGAAAAAGTTTTTCAAAAAGCTTCGATATCGTTGGGAGTAATGATATCGGTCTATACGAGTTTTTGTCATTCGGTGATTTATTCGGTTTTAGGATCATAATCACTTCTGCTACTTTCCATTGCATCGGTACATACCTTAATCGGAATGCTGCATTAATGATATGAAGTATTTTGCGCATACCTTTATCAGGTAGCATTTTAACAACTTCACTGGTAATTAAATCGTAGCCTGGGGCCGTTTTTGGAACCAAACTGGTTCGTATTTCTTCTTTAAGTTCATGTAATGTTATACATATGAAATTTCTTGTGAATCAGTTTTGTTTGCTTTCGTTATGTTTTCGTCTTCTGTTAGTCGACCAAATGGCTTGAAGGTGTTCTCTAGTAATTCTGCAAATAGATCAGCTTTTTCTTGAGCACTTCTGGCCCATGTTTCATCATCTTTTTTAATCGGAGGGATCTGCACTATTAGTTTTTTGAGTCCCTTTGTTGCTTTCCAGAGTGAGTACTCATTGCTTTTATCACCAGAAAGACTTGAGAGATATCTGTTAATAGATTCATTTTTTGCTTCTTTAATAGCTGTCTTTACTTGTATGCACAGATTATTTAAGATAGTTTTGTGTTCTGGAGATCGAGTTGTCTGCCAGATTTTACGTGCCTTGCGCTTTGATTTTATCAATTCTCTTACTTCCAATTCTATCTCTGTTTCTAGCTGTTCTGGGTTTCTAATTGGTACTTGTAGATCTATTTTCTCTTCTATTACACTCACGAAAAACATTCCAATTAGTATTTTTACCTGTTAGTTTAGGTGCATATGTCCGCTTGATTATGTTTTCACTAACTGTCATTATAACAGGAGAGTGATCTGATGACAACCCTTCGTTATTTTCGATATCTATGTAGTTTTTTGACATATTCCTTGTAATAAAGAAGTCTATTAAATCAGGTAGCTTACCAAGGTCGGTTGGCCAGTAGGTCGGAGAACCATTGTGGTGATTCTTGATCCCAATATGTGTTTTTTGAGTTAGAATCTCCACCAATGATAAATTTTGCCTAGTTCATTGAAGAGTTTGGAGTAATCTTTTTTTTTTTTCAAATTATGTTTTGGTGGACAGTATATAGCGGCTACAACAAGGTTTTTATTTTTAGTAATAAGTGTTATCGATGTGACCTGCATTACTTCTTCGATTTTAATACCATCATGGTGCTTTATGTTATCCCTGACTAGTATTGCTGATTCTCCCCTCACTTTTTCTGCTGGATGAGTTGCATGATAAAGTTTATACCCAGGTATTTTTATATATAATGATTTAACAAAGTGAGTCTCTGATACTAGAAAAATATCTATTTTTTCTAGCTTCAAGAACATTTCAACTTCTGTGGTGTGGTTGCTTAACCCGTTTGCATTCCAGGTTGCTATTCTGAGTGTTTTATTCATATTTAATTTTTCTTGAAGATTGGTTTTAAGCTTTCTATCTGCTTAATTTTTTGGAATATCAATTTGTTTAGGTTGCTTTGTTCATCTAACCGCCTTAGGATTACTTCCATGCAGTTCTTGATGCTTTCTAATACTTCCGAGTCTTTGATTGACTCTGAGCCTTTTAGTACTTGTGCGTATGATTTTCCATTTTTCGCGCTGTTAGATTGCTCACACAGTTTCTCTTGGTATCGTTCATTGGATCTACCAGCGTTGTATTGCTTGTTTTGTGATTTTGAACGCTTGCGCGTTTTATCTCTTATTTTTTGGAGTTGGATAGCAACTTCGCATCCACGATAGTTTGCTGGATGTTGCCCCTTGCAATTTATGCACTTGGCTATGGTGTCTCTGTTAACTGGGCATACTTGCGTTAAGTGTTTACCGGCACATTTGACACATGCTGGTTCACGTGCACAGTAGTTTTGTGTATGGTTAAAACCTTGACACTTCTTGCATTGTGGCATCTCATCGAGTTTTTCTTTAAAGGTTCAATTTTCACTCTTATATTGAGTATCCCTTTTATATTATAAATTTCTTTTATATTTTCGTTTTGTTCGAATGTTAACATAAAAAGAGGAAGTCCTCTTTTATGTATAGTTTTGGATCCATTTTCGTTGGTTTTTCTTTCTTTTTTGATGATGTTAATAGCATCTAAGATTTTAAGACCTTTACGTGTCCGATCTTCAATTATATCGTCGACCAAACAAGTGGGATGTAGTCCTCTTGCCATTACCTTGATTGGGCGTTTGCTTTTGTTTTCATATGTAACCCATTGATATTTGTCAACGTTTAGTTTCATTGTTAAATTTCTGTATGCATCAAAGTTTGATGTGTTGATCTTTCAGACATCATTGTTAAGAGCAGTAATTTTGTACTCTTTATCCGTTACCATTTTCATTATGGTTTGAATTTCCGCATGACTTGAAACACCCGTTACAGTTACTGGCGGTGGCTTTTTCTCTTTCGTTTCTTTTGTTAGAATAACTTTGTCTTTATCAATTGCATGTGCATCTTACGGTTGACTAGCGCTTGATGGCACATACTCAGGGGAAACTTCAGCTTTCCTCTTTTTACTTTTTTTACTTGGCCTACTCTTTTTCAGTATCCAATCTGTTTCTCTTTGCAATTCCTCTTCATCTGTTAGATACTCAAGTACGTTTGTTCGTCTTCTGATATCTTTGCCGATATTTAGATTATCAGTCAGTTCCGATTCACTTGCTTTTCGACTCATTTTCAGGTCTTGATTTTCTCTTTTTAAAGCAGCAATTTCATTGCTTAGCTTTGATGTTATCTCTTCTATTTTGCTTAGTTTTTTCTTTAGCTCTAAATTTTCTTTTTCTATAGATGCCTGAGTCCTTCTCTTTCTTCATAGTCTGGTTGACGTTCTTCACTTTCAATTTCCACTTCATTTGTGTTTATATTTAGCAAGATATTGCTTCTTTCTCTTTCAGGAGATCTTGACGTCTTCCTGCTAAGTTGGAATGGATTTTGCACATCAAGTTGCTTTTTTTGATTTGGTTTCAGTACTTGACTACTTTCTCTCCTAAGTGAACTTGTAGTTGGGGTACCTTCCGATGGTTTGCAGTCGCTTGATCTCGACGGCTAGGAGCCTGCTTGCGCACTCTAGCCGCCGGCACTGGGTTTCCGAAGCCATGCACCGTAACGTTCGATCCTTCTTAATCACTCATGGGTGGTTGATAACGGGGTTTGCTTCCCGCACTAAGTTTCATTATAGTCTGCCACCTAGCGGAAAAGACTAAGATTTTCGACCGCCCCTAACATGGAGAACAGACGTCGTTTTGTGCCGCTCCTTCATGGAGTAAAGACGCACAGGGTTCGATTGAATATCTGCTATAATGCTTCACTACTACGAAGGGATTGGGTACCACAACCGTTCGTTCCACATTACATTGCCCAGAGTACGCCCGTATCCGTTGTGGATACTTCGTAGAGGCTGCCAATCCAGTACAGAAATCGAACGCGAAAATCATTCAGTTGTTCCAAAACAAAGTGCTGCGTTGCATTGTTAATGCCCCGTGGTACATCAGAAACGAAGACATCCATAGGGACCTAAAGATAGAGTTCGTGAAGGATGAAATAAAAAAATATGCAATTAAACACACCACGCGTATTCGCGTACATGAAAATATTGAAATACGCCAGCTAATGGATGTGCCCGTTGTTGGCAGAAGGCTTAAAAGAACGAAGCCACTAGATTTGATTTTATGTAGCTCAGTTGTTCTTTTATATAAATAAAAAAAAAAAAAACTATTTGCTTCACTTAAAATACACACAATGTTCGATGTAAGTACCATTTGTAGCAGTGTTTTAATAAAATTTAGCACAATCCGTTGGAGCTGGAACATAATTCAGTTTTGTAAGTTTTGTGAACCGTAGAAAGTATTACTGTTAATTTAAATTTGAAACTTGAGGTTTAGCTAACAATGGACGAAGGGTTTTCTTAGTTTAAGGCTCCCTGTTTGGCTGATGCAACAGTTGCACATAATTATCCTCAAGTCCTAAGCTTGGATAGTGAAAACAACGTAAATATTGACCATGTTTTAATTACATTAAGCAGTCAGTCTAAGTATAGTTAGTCTTAAATGGTTTAGAAACTCCTCAAACAAGAAACACGAACGTTTCAAGAATTTTTTGATTGCAAAAAGTTGTCAACGTGTTAAAAATTTACGGCACATTTACAGAGCTTCAAATTAGTATATTACATATCTAGAGTTGTAAATAGCATTTTACATGCGAGGGAAAATTTTGCGCACGAGACGCGTAGCGTCGAGTGCAGTATCTTCACGAGCATGGAAAATGCTTTACAACTCGAGATTTGTTATATACTTTTTCTACGACTTTAATTTAATGCCCAAACACATATAATTACTTGAAAAAATGAACTACTAATTATAAATTAAATGCAAATAGTTTACAAATTGTGGTAGGCTTTGCATTATTCTGTTTTGCATTATTCTATTCTCGCTCGCTCGGCTATGAACTATCAGCCGCGGCAGTCAATCTACTACTTTGCTGCCTAGTTAAACAAATAACTATTCTTTTTATTAAAAGCGTGCGGCAATATATATATGAAGAATCATTACCGCACGCTTTTTTTTACTTACCGCACGCTATTTGAAATAATCAATTTACATGTCATGGATAGTGTGATGTAATTTATAATTTACTGTGATAGGAGTAGTATTTTTTTTTGCAATTTTGTTGTTAGTAAACTTTACAGATTCTGAAATTAATGTCATATATATTAAAAAATTTAATACTCCTACCCGACCAATTCAAACTAGTTTCTGTTTCGAGGTATTTTTGGTAATTTACGCTTATTTTAGTTGGGTCTGAATCAGAACCAATGTATTTTTCGGTTAGAATTTGAATTAGAGTTAGTAAACGGTAATGCAAAAATAAAGCTTTCCTTGTTTTCTCATTTAAATAAATGTTCAATACTGGTCGTAATACCGGTTTTGTCTGGTTTTAATACCGGAACCGGTATTGAAATTTTGGTCCGATATTGAATGTCCTTAAAAAAACTAAATAAAAGTTCAATTAACGTAGACTAATGTTATCATACAACAGTTTTTGGAATTCTGTTTTTCTCTTTGTAGAAACAATAAATAAACTATCCAAACAACATTAATTCACACCTCAAACTTCATCATCGATATAAAACTCAATAATATTACTGCAAATAGTCTGGTATAAGTATAATATTACACAAATGTATACATTATCCCATTATGGTTTTTAAATAAAATTCATGAACCGTATAAATTGAAATTATATTTTTTACGATCTACTCGTACACACAAAATAAATTTTGCACGTTTTCTCTCCGTTTGTAATCCTCTTGTAATCTCCCTTTTGTCCGCAATATTATTATTTTTATTTTCCATGCTAATTAATTGTTTGATCAAAATTACAAATAAATAAAAGAAAGTTTATTTTGTGTTCATAAAAGACAATGAGCAATTGTATAATATTCAATCAGAGTGTATCGTTTTGGGCATTGAAAACATAAAAATAATATTTTCAATTGTTCATTCAAACGGAAGTAATCCGTTTTACTGTAGGAATCTACTCGAGAACGAGGATAGAAATATTAGATAAATGAATTTATCTTAACAATGATTTTTTGTTGGTTTATTATATTTTATGTTTAAATAATTATTATGCTTGTCTATGTTTAGTTAGATGAGCTTTCATTAAAATTCTATAAGATTTTTATTTTTTATTCATTCAAATGATTTTCTTCTTTTATCGTAACCAGTACGGAGAGCTAAAGTGTAGTGAAATTTTAACGCAATCTCAGAAGCTACCTATATGGTGATATGAACAGTAATTGGAGAGAAATCTGACACATTTGTAATTTTGAGACAAAAATTTTTTATTTAATGACAGCAGTTAAAAATAGCAGATTTTGTCGTTTTCAGTAAACTTTGATGAGATGAATAAAATTTAAATGATTTTATTAATTGAGATGAGAATTTTACAATTGATTGAGAAGAAACTTTTATAGTATGCAACTGTATTTTCAAAATAAATAGGCAGATATACTCAATCCTGCAACTAATTCAATATTCCACATCTGTGCATAGTATAATTGGCACAAATCAATCAGTTAAGTGAATAAAATTGCCTCATATTGACCTGGTTTTCACTACTAACTACCGAAAAAGCGTTATACCCATCATCGATTTTGTTTTTGCAACACCTGTAAATAAAGAATGAATTAAAAATAACAGATCACACCACATGTTTTTAAATTTTTTGAGACTTGAAAATAAACTTTATATTGTACAAAATCGATTGTTGTTGTTTTTTCAATTGTTTCAGCCAAATCGAACGCACCATATAGAAAAATTTTCCTGAGTCACAATAACGAAATAATGTTATTAAAAAAAATGGGTATTAAATTTTTTTTAATAACATTATTTCGTTATTGTGACTCAGGAAAATTTTTCTATATGGTGCGTTCGATTTGGCTGAAACAATTGAAAAAACAACAACAATTGCATACAATTTTTCAGTTATTTCAGTGCAAATCGAACACGGTGAACGGAGTGAGAACAGTGAACGGAGTATTTTTTATATGATTTCGGGATCGAATATTTTAGTAGCGTACTCCTTTAAAATTCAACATACATTTGATATCATATTTCAACTTGTATTATCTAAAATTTCGGTATAATTAAGTGAGTCATAAGAGCATTGATAAATGCTGTATGTCCTTTACTTACCGGAAAAATAGCAACAAAAATCTGAAAAATACTTTTTGCGTTGAGCAGCGGTTAGAATCAGGACCTTTAAGTCTATGACAATCCATCACACCAATAATCCTATCTCTAGAATAAAACTAGCCACTCAAAGGTACTAACTGTTTATAAAATATCAATGCAACGCATGTGAATTTTTCCATTTCAGCTTTTCGTTACATTTTCCGTTACAGAAAACGGATAAGCTTATTGAATTTGAGGTTTGCTATATTCTCTAAATTTTTTCAACTACCTCTTTTTAGGGTACTTGGTAATTCATTATATTTTCTGTTTCATACAGATGTTCCAACGTTTAAATTATACGTCAAATTACGTATTTATTGAGATAAATCGTACTGTTCGAAACCGCGTAGAATAAAAAATAATAAACAGCATAAAAAATTAAATTAGTGAAACAAATTGATGAGGTTAAAGAGCCAACATGTTTTTGAATGATACATTTATTGAATTACAATATTGAAAAAAAAAACACATTAAAAACTCATCTATTTTAATATATGAAGGTTAAAGACTGATTTACATGTCAACAGAGGTCATAAAAATAAAATAAACTGTAAATGTATTATAATTTTATTTCTTTTTCTAACGGAGATAATTTCTTTCACTCAACTTTCTTCTATTAATTATGATATTTAGAAGCAAACTTATCTGTTAGAGAACGACAAGAAATAAGGATTATCACTAATGAAAAGATAATAGACAATATATTTCTAACAATTGAGTTACACTTAAGCAACCAGCATGAAACCAATAAAATTAGGATATATTGATAAACTTAGCTTTACTGTGAATAGGTTAATATATAAAGTTCGTATCTTGCAACACTTTGGTTTAAAAGTTTTAACATTCAACACACAGTGTTGGCATGATTTAAATCACTTTGACTTTTTTATTAACATATATGAAAATAAATTATTCGAATTCTCTTTCTATTGAAAATTTAACAAAAAACTCGTGCACTTTATCTCCAAGGTGCATCGTCGTACTCTAAAACTAACCTTAATTTATTAACATCAGGTTCATCAACCATATAGTTAAAAAAGTTGGTTCAGGAAACATTATGAACATAAATTTTTTAAATAATTGCTTGAACAAGAATTAAATAAAATGCGTAGTCTACTCTGTTTTGGATATATCTCACCAAATCAATTACTACGAAGAGAAAACGAGATGTTCGGTAATGTTGTCAAAAAAATAAAACGTGAAGGTCATTTTAGAGTTTGATGGCTGGTCAAATATAAAAAACCAACCTATTATTTGTCCTTGCATCCTTACCGATCAACATGAAGATGTATTAGCGGAAACAGTAGACACATCGAAAACACTACATATACAAGTGAAAATAAAATGTTCAAATTAAACCAAGTAATATGGTAAAAATGCGACAAAATATATCAGGAACCTCAGAAGATCATAAAAAATTGTCCGAATGCGCAGCTCATATTTTGAACCTGTTCGCTTTAGACATCCTGGTAAAACCATCACACAAAAAAAAGTCCAAGCGGCACGTATATCCGCTAGAAATAGGTAGATTTCGAGATCAGACAGTTTTGTGTGCCAGTAGAATCTGATGTATCAGATTAGTTTAAACAAAACAAACTAATTTCAAACAGATATCGAACAAATTTTAAAAAGAAAATTAGCTGCCTACAAGCAAAATTATATCTATCCAATTTTGCAACAAACAAATATCAAATCTACCACTGAACATGTGTATGACAATTTATGACACTAACCTATTGCAATTACTGCAAAATATCAAAATAGTTTATTTCTAAGAAAAAAAAATTAATTTCTTCAATTCAAATCTTTTATTTTTTGACTGTTATAAGGTTGACATTGACTGTTATAAGGTTTTTGAAAATTTTAGTTGGGGATTGTTGCAAACTTTTTTGTTGAAGCCAACAAGTCAAAAACCTCTAGCTGCAGAGGTTTATATTTATAAGAAACGGATTAAAATGTTTCCACAAATTTTAAATTTATGAAGATTTTAAAAATATTAGTATCCAAACGGCCGTTATAACGGATTAAAAAAACCACTTTTTTTTCTAGTATAAAGCCTATAGTTCCTTAACCATGTGTCAGATTTTTCTGATTTACGAACTTGTCCAAGATATTAATAAAACACACATTTTCAAGAAAGGTTTTTTGATCTGGCTCCACAAATGCAACCGTGAGAGCGCCGGTTGATTTAAATGCATTTTGTGTTTTACAAGCTTTTTTGTTGGAGCCGCTCACTCAGAAACCTCCAACTGCAGAGGTCTTTTTTTTGAAAGAAACGGATTAAAAAGGTTTCAAAGATTCTAAATTTATGAAGTTTTTAAAAATATTAGAATCCAAACGGCCGTTATAACGGATCTAAAAAACAGAGTTTTTTTCTAGTATAAAGCTTCTAGTTTCTTAACCATGTGTTGGATTGGGCTGATTTACGAACTTGTCCAAGATATTAATAAAACACACATTTTTAAAAAAGGATTTTTGATCTGGCCTTACAAATGCGACCGTGAGAGTGCCGGTTGTTTAAAAAAAAATTTTTTTTTGCAAACTTTTTTGTTGGAGCCGCTCACTCAGGAACCTCTAACTGCAGAGGTCTATTTTTAAAACAAATTGATAAAAAAGATTCCAAAGATTCTAAATTTGTTAAATTTTTTGAAACATTAGTATCCAAACGGCCGTTATAATGGTTTTAAAACATCAATTTTTTTCAGAAAAAAGCCTCTAGTTTCTTAACCACGTGTCGGATTTTGCTGATTCACGAACTTGTCCAAGATATTAATAGAACACACAAGTACAGAAAATTTTTTTGATCTACCTCAACAAATGCGACCGTGAGAGTGCCGGTCGTTTTCGTTATATCTCATATCGTTTATATATATATATATATATATATATATATATATATATATATATATATATATATATATATATATATATATATATATATATATATATATATATATATATATATATATATATATATATATAAATTTTTTTTTTTTTTGTTTTTTCGTCTCCGCTTATCATATATAGTCGTTTGGCACAAAAATTTTTCCGAAATTCCGAGATGAAGCCCATTGCAATAGGTAGATTTTTATATGAAATCTACCTAAAAATTGCTCAACAAGTTACAAAGACAAAAGACTCTTAATTCATTTCTGAAAAATGTGCTAATGCCTATACTATTGGAAGAGCAGAAGATAAATGTCAAAACAATAAATCAAAATTAACACTGTGTCTTATATTTTTATGTCTTATATGTTTTTGGCTCTAAATATAAAACATGAAGATAAAAACTTAATTTTGAAGAAACATAAGTTTTGTTTGACACCATCCCTTTAATTATGCTACATTTCTATACATAGTTCAAAAATGCGGTTTCTTCAAGAAATTGCGTTATAATCAGAGGAAAATAATATGGCAATAAGGGACAACTTTAATTTAACCTTCATGCCATGTTCTTATAAGTTCTTCATGCCATATTCTTATAACTTTTTAGCTAAACGGGAAAAGTGAATCTGTAAATTTAAATAAAATCATACTGACAAAAACAAAAAGGCGAAAAAGCCTGACCTAATTGAATTTTTAAAAAAAAGTCATGACTATTTCCATGACTCTCCGTTTAATATTGAAATCATTATGTGTTCTTTGTATAATACACTATTTCTTGAATAGTAAAGATAAGAAGTTTTTTAAACTTTTCATATATAATTTTTTCCTAAATCAATATTAAGAAATGTATGGAATTAGATTGAATTTTAAAAATATACCCGAGTTTTTTATATAGACAACCAATTATCAGTTTTTTCATTGAACGACCCTATAGACCTTCAAACAGACAGGAATAGGCATCTATCCGACGAATTTGTTACCATGAAAAGAACTATATTGACTAGCGAAAATATTGTCATTAACCCATTTAAACAGATGATTGCAATAATATTTTCACCATAGGTCGAAGTGAAAAGAGAACCATTTAAGATCCTAAATGGGTGGTGCTAAACACAAAATGACAAACATATATAAATGTTTTAAGAGAGAACAACCAAAACAATTATATGCGGCAATGAACGAATTAAGGGGTTGAATTGTTTGTGTATACTTTACTTAGTATTAATTCTCGATTCAAACAATAACAGCATATTAGCATTGACTAATAGTTATATGGATTATATACATAGCTCCTTACAAAAACTAGTTTGACAAATCTATATGTATTTGAACGTAAGATTTCGTGCTAAGCCTTTAGTGAAAAAGTTGAAGGGTATGGATGCCGATAACAAACACTTTCATAAATGACCCGATACAAAAGCTTGAGCCCACTATAACAGGTTTACTTGGCCCAGCATTAAGTATTACGGAGGGGAGGACACAATAAACAATCTTCAAAAAATCCAGTTATAAAACTTTGACAAGAGAATGTGGTGAATACTTAAAGTTTTTAATTTCGACAGCGCCATTAGATTAAAAAAAAAGTGGTGTGCAACCGCCAAATTGTCAAACGGGCCGAGGCTTTTTGAGTAGAGACTTGACTACTAGAGGATCCGAGTTAGATTTTCTGAAAGGGAAAGAAAGGTTTTAAAAAAACATATAAAGTAACTTCCAATCAAGTAAAATCAATAAAAGGGTGACATTACTTTGCTAAAATAATTTCTTTAGAAAACTTCAACAACTTACTATACAACATTTAGCAGGAGTTTTAACATTTAATTTTTACACACTTTTATTTAACTTGACTTTTGACAGCTGTGTTGGGTGGAATTTTGTGATCCATTTTTCAGTAACTTCCCATTATGTGATTGATCCCAAATTTAAAAGACAAGATTGTTGAAGCAGTCAGTACGTATTTCTAAAAGTTTTAAAGCAAAAAACTTCATCAAAGTGAAAAAAAAAATCAAATTTTTCTCCATTCTATAAAAGTTTTAACAATTGCACTGAAATCATCATAATATGGTTGACCCATTTTGTTTGAGCGTAGGAATTTTGGTAATACTGTGTATATCATTATAATCATGGATATTATGCACTTTTGTGTCATTTTTATATGGAAAAACGACCTTATATTAAAAATAATGGATTCTAAAAAATTAAAATTTGACATTTTGTTATAGTTTTTATTAAGCTTTAAGTTTATTCATGATTCGTTTCCATAATAATAGTTATTTATATCAGTTAATAGAATGCGCTGCAGCAAGCCGAAAGAAAATTTTTATTGCATATGTCAAAACCTTTAATATCCTAAGCCAGATTGTTTTGTTATGCACAGAAAAACCATAAACAATATACGATATTAAACAAATTTAGAGGTTCAGCATATTTATTGTATTTTGTATTTTGCATATGTATTGTATTTTGCATATGTATTGTATTTTGCATACAATCAGGCTAGAATATAGTGACGGTTTTGATATTTGTATAAAAGAATTTGATGTTCCGGTATACATTGGAAACCCGCTACAGATAAGAGGTAAATAAAAAAAATTACATAGGTTACAATTAAACAACTTTAATTTGCTTATAAAAGTATTATTGACTAAATATTAAACATAAGTATAGTTTTCAAGTATAGAAGTACACGAAAATTGTAAACATTTTCCATACAACTATATGTTTGAAAATTCAAACAATTTTATTTAGTTTTGTGACCTAAAATAACATGTTTTATATTATGCTTGATATATATGTAGTAATAAATTTTTTAAAAACAAACTTAAATCGTTTAATACCAGCTAATGTAAAATTTCTGAAAATAAAAACGCCATCTCATATGTAATAATAGAACTAAAAACCATTGAGTAAAGAACGTAAACAATGAGTAAATGAGTAAACAATGAGTAACGTACTAAAATTTTGTACTGTATATACAGAAATTTCCAAAAGTACCGCTTATGTACATATATCGTTTGTTGTTTGTAAAACCAGGGTTGCTAATAAACACGTATAAAACGTTTTATACGTTAGACGTATAATACGTAACGTATAAAACGTATTTAACGTATAATATGTTTTTGTTTTTGAAATTCATTCATAAAAAATTAAAAATACTTCTTACTTCAGATATTAATTATATTTTTAGTAAAAATATATATATTTTAGTAAAAATATAATTACGTAGTTATAAATTATTTATAAATTTTATAATTTATAACAAAAACTATTTAAATTCTAGATGTTATTTGAATGTATATTTTTATACTTTATACGAAAGTCTATGTTAATGTACATTAAACTGGTTAATAATTTTTAATTCACTAGATTTGAATATTGAAAATTTTGAATTATACAGTCAGCGTCAAAAAAAAGTGTACAGCAAATAGTTCAACATTTACGGACTAATATATCTTAAAAGAAGAATGGAAAAATAAAATACATTTCATTTTTAAAAAGTGTATTAAGTATTAGTTTATTTTAGCAAAAACAAAAATTCAATTATTTGTTGTTATCCTTGTAATTTTAAAAAAATTGCAAAATGCTCTGATTTTACGCGTCAAAAAAAAGTGTACACTCTCACATTGTTTGATTGTTTTTTGTTATAACGGGATTTCCGATTTTTTCAACTAATTTTATTTTGTTTTGTTGCATTGTCGATACCTTCGTGTCAAAGATCCGTGCAATTATTATTATCCCAATAATAATAATTTAATATTATTCAACATGGCCAAACAAACTACTATAGAAACACGTAATTTAGTGGTAAAATTAGCATCTCAAGGCAAATATCTGAGGGAAATTGCTAGTATTATCGACAGAAGTCATAATATTGTGAAAAAAATACTATTCAAATTCAAACATTTGAGAAGTGTAGAAGATCTTCCCCGTTCTGGCAGGCCGCCAATTTTGTCAGTTGTGGACAAAAGAGCGATAGCGCGAAGGGCTAGGGCTAATCCCTCTGAAAGTGCAGTCAGAATAGCTGAGAAACTCACAGAAACATTAGGAGTAGGAATAAGTGCCAGTACCGTTTGCCGTGCAAAAAAGCATATTTTTATTTTACAAAATGTCTATTTTACACTCGTCAATGAATAAGCACTTATTCCAAATAGTAATGTCTTCAAATATATGCTTTTTTGCATATTCGAGACGCTTTTTTTGGTTTTTCTTAGAATTAACTGATTTTTTCTCGGAGTTCTACCATGTAACCCATTTTCATGCAGAGCACGGCAAACGGTACTGGCACTTATTCCTGCTCCTAATGTTTCTGTGAGTTTCTCAGCTATTCTGACTGCACTTTCAGAGGGATTAGCCTTAGCCCTTCGCGCTATCGCTCTTTTGTCCACAACTGACAAAATTGGCGGCCTGCCAGAACGGGGAAGATCTTCTACACTTCTCAAATGTTTGAATTTGAATAGTATTTTTTTCACAATATTATGACTTCTGTCGATAATACTAGAAATTTCCCTAAGATATTTGCCTTGAGATGCTAATTTTACCACTAAATTACGTGTTTCTATTGTAGTTTGTTTGGCCATGTTGAATAATATTAAATTATTATTATTGGGATAATAATAACTGCACGGATCTTTGACACGAAGGTATCGACAATGCAACAAAACAAAATAAAATTAGTTGAAAAAATCGGAAATCCCGTTATAACAAAAAACAATCAAACAATGTGAGAGTGTACACTTTTTTTTGACGCGTAAAATCAGAGCATTTTGCAATTTTTTTAAAATTACAAGGATAACAACAAATAATTGAATTTTTGTTTTTGCTAAAATAAACTAATACTTAATACACTTTTTAAAAATGAAATGTATTTTATTTTTCCATTCTTCTTTTAAGATATGTAAATGTTGATAAGATATGTAAATGTTAAGATATGTAAATGTAATCCGTAAATGTTGAACTATTTGCTGTACACTTTTTTTTGACGCTGACTGTATATTAGAGATATTTTTGAGCACTTAAACTCAAGCAATTAAATTATTTTTGACTTTTTCAACACGTATACTATATGATTTTCTTTCATTTTGATTCCAACATTTACTTAATGGGAAACATTTTGGATTAGAAACATTTGGCTCATGAACTTAATTATATGGCATCATGAAATGTTATTGAATATGTAAAATATCGTTCAATCCAACTTCAGCTCCTCCCATCTAATAAGAACAGCTGGGAAATATTATGTTGTTGCAGAATAAATGTCGTTTTTTTCATAGCAGTTAGGGAAATTATTAGAGATTATTAGAGAGATGTTTTTAAAAAATTTTGTTGTGTGAATTCGGGTTAATAGACACAGTTTGAAAATAACAGGTTCTTGTAGATCAAATCTTTTTTTTATACAAAAGTTGTAATAGTTAAAATATGTATTTACGTCAAACGAAAAAGTTTAGTGAGAATTTTATTGAGTAAATTCAATTTTGGTCATTGATGAATAATAGGTATGGTTGGAAATGTCAAATTATTGCAGACTAAATTTGTTTTGAAAACAAATAATTACATTTTGAAAAGAAGCATTTACGTTAAATGTGGAAGTTTTCTGAACGAATAGGAATAGTTGGGTAAGAAATTATCATGACGACGCTATATTTTCTAAAGCAACTGTTCCTATTAGTCCAGAAATCTAGGCTTTATAAATATTAAATATCACGAGTACGATGAATAATACGCCCGCGATAATGTTATATAAATGTATTTTTATTTATTAAGGATTTTACTTTAATACGGTATAAAACGTAAATAATTGTGTGTTTTATACTGTACGTTTTATACGTACGTATAATACGTGTTTTATACGTTACCGTATTATACGTTACAACCCTGAGTAAAACGAATATTTTATATTTTATAAGCATTTATCAAATTTGAAAAAAAATTAAATTTTAGGTAAGTGATTTAATAGCTGGTTTTACTTAAGATGTACATATTGACTATGATATTAAAGTGGTAAGCTTATTTTTAGGTAAAATAAAATTAAAAAAACTCACTCAAAAAATGTATATCGCTAAAAACTTTAAAATAAAAAAAAAATTTAAAAAAACACACTTTTATTGAAAACGAACTAAAAACTAAAAAATAAATTTTGTATTGAAACAACACGACGGTCCAAAGAAACAAAGGTTATATTCAAACGTTAAATCTTTTATTAATAACTATATGTTTGCTTTCAAACTACAGTGACACATATTTGATCACGCTTTTTTTTTAGTTTTTATGGAAATTTCTTAAAAACAAAAATTTTTATTTTAGTTTTTTATTTTAAATTATTTATTTTTATTCAAAAACAAAATAAAAATAACAACAGCTTCCTGGAAAAACAATTTATATTGGTAACGCTAATTAATTATTCTATATAAGGCACCGTGATCAATTATGTTGTTCATTATATTTGTGCAATTCGAAGTGGGTACATCTAGTAAAATATCTTAAAGTGATAAAATTTAATTTTCTAACACATACTCCAACATTTTCAGTAAGTATTTTTTTTTTTTTTTTTTTTTTAATAAGAAGTGTTGTGTAGTAGGAATTACAAAATGTGTCACAACAACACATAGATACCTTTTAAGACGTAGGTCCCACAACAACATGCGTCTTGAGGTATAGGTGAACGCTTTTTTTAAATCTTTGTGGATTGAAAGCACTCGAGACTATTGATTCGGGTAAAGCATTCCATGTGTACGATGTACGCACAAAGAAATCTCTTTGCATTCTATTACTATGACAGTGAGTAATCTCGACAGTTCGACCGCCCGCACACACCGATTGACGAGTAAAACGGGGAAAAACATATGTCTGAGGTATTATGGACCTGATTTCATCCGAGCACTGCTGGTGACGATATTTATAAAAAACAACGAGATCAGCAACAGTGCGACGATGTTGCAGGGAATCAAGATTCAAGACCTAATGTTAAATCTCGATCACCAACAATTCGTATAGCTCGCTTTTGAACAGAGTCCAAAAGAGCCAGGATAGTAACAGATGCAGCGCCCCAAACTTGACAACAATACTCCATACAGGGACGAATATAGGACTTATAAATGTGGAGTAATTGATGCGGAGTAAAATATTTTTTACATCTATTGAGGAGGCCGAGTTTTCTTGACGTAAAAAAAACGGTAATTTTCTTGTTGTCAACAAATTTTTTTTGTATATAGAAATGGGATCGAACAATAAAAAAATAACAGCAATCCAGAAGAAACAAATCGAACATTTATTGACAAATGGCAATAGTCATCGTCAAATTGCAACTAAACTGAATATTTCGGTTGGTTTGGTTGCAAAAATTAGGAATCCGTTGGATACAATTATACCAAAACAGCGTTCTGGGCGAAAAAATATATTATCTTTGGTGCAGAAAAGAGCAATAATTCGCGATATCCGTAGTGGTAAGGCAATGAACGCAGTAGAAATACAAAAAAAATTAAAAAATGATGAGAATTTGGGAGTTTCCGCCCAGACTGTTCGTAGAGTTTTGCATAGTGTTGGTTTAAAAGGCAGAGCAAAAATTAAAAAACCACTACTAACGGAATGTCATCGAAAATTACGTTTAGATTTTGCTAAAAAATATAAAAAATTTACTATGGAAGATTGGGCAACAGTAGTTTTCAGCGATGAGACAAAAATCAACCGATTTGGATCTGATGGAAGGCAGTGGACTTGGCGTAAGTCTGGTGAAAATTTAAAATCTCATCATGTAACTCCAACTTTAAAATTTGGTGGTGGATCTGTGATGATATGGGGATGCATGATGGCTCATGGTGTGGGTCTAGTGCATAAAATTGATGGAAAAATGAATGCAGAGATGTATGTCCAAATCTTACAAAAACATTTATTGGGTAGCGTAAGAAAATGGAAATTGAAAAAGGGTAAATACATTTTCCAACAGGACAATGACCCTAAGCATACAGCTAAAATTAGCAAAACGAGGTTTGCTGAAAAGAAAATCATTTTATTTGATTGGCCACCTCAATCTCCCGAGCTTAACCCAATTGAGCATCTCTGGGGGGTGCTTAAAAGGAGTTTGGCCGATTTTTCTGAGGTTGCTCTAAATATAGAAGAATTGTGGATGCGAGTCCAGCAAGAATGGAGAAATATTACACCAGACACTTGTCAGAAGCTTGTATCTAGCATGCCTAGGCGAATTGAGACTGTGCTGAAGGCCAAAGGTGGCTATACCAAATATTGATTGATAAAAATTCTGAACAACAAAATTGATCACGGTACCTTTTTTTGAATTATATATTACCACTATAGAAATTTTTTTTTTTTAACTATTATTGTATTTGCTTAGATTTGAAATAAAAAAAATAAAAAAAATTAAAAAAAATGAAAAAACTTTTTTTTTGCATTAAAAAATTGTCAAATTTATAAAAAAAAAAGCGTGATCAAATATGTGAGTCACTGTATAATAAGAAAATAAATATTTAAATATCTTTTTAAACAATTTAACACAGATGGCAAAATTAGATGTACAGACTAGAATACTATTCAACTAGAAGTTTTGTTAGATAAATAATTTTCCGTTACAGTTTTTTACAAAAAAAAAAAGTGGGTGGCGTAATCAATATAGAACGGCATTAAATATGTAGAAAATGTGCTAATTCTAAATCTTAATTAAGTAATAAGTATAAATACTAAAACTTAATTTAACTAAAGTATTATAAATTACCTATAATACAAAATGTGATGTAATGCGTTCAATACGCTGACTGCGCCACCCACTTTTATTTTTTGTAAAAAACTGTCACGGAAAACTATTTATCTAACAAAACATCTAGCTAAATAGTATTCTAGTCTGTACATCTAATTTTGCCATCTGTCTTAAATTGTTTAAAAAGATATTTAAATATTTATTTCCTTATTATAGTTTGAAAGCAAACATATAGTTATTAATAAAAGATTTAACGTTTGAATATAACTTTTGATTCGTTGGAACATCGTGTTGTGTCAGTACAAAATTTATTTTTTAGTTTTTAGTTCGTTTTCAATAAAAGTGTGTTTCTTAAAATTTTATTTTTATTTCTTTTTGATAACTTTCTTCAATAATACAAAAAAAAATTTTCAAATTATTTCACGTAAAAATAAAACAATATTTTTGCTATTATAAAGTATTTTAACGGTTACGATGTATTCAAAATTAGAATATATCTATAGACAATAAGGAAACGAATAAACGATAAACAAACTATACTCAATGGATTATTTTATGTGTCGAAAAGCAACAACAGTAAAATTAACTCCTTATACGATAAATAACCTTAAATGTTATGAGAAGAGATAAGTGAATACGTAAATACAAATTTGTTTTTTGATAAATGTAAAAGTCTGTTTTAGAAAACTAGGACTAAAAGTTCGATTTTGCCTGCTATGATATAAAAGGTAGCGCATTTGCGAGAAAATATAGTTGTAAGAGAAGCATCATAAGTAAAAATTAAATCAAAATTGAATTTGATAAGGTATTTTTGTATCAGTAAATATAACATTAATTTAAATTATTGTGATGTACAGAAATGACGTTTAAACTTTAAACGTTTTAATAAGCTGTCTTCACTCTTCACCAAAAACAGTTTCTAAGTCCAAATTAGAGTAAGAAGTCGTACCATCATAAATACGTATTACTTTTTACAACAACTTAGTTCACTTAATTTACTACATCGCAAAAAAAATAAATTTCAACATTTGTATAAATAAGTGTCTATTGTTCACTTGCACTTTACTAATTTCATATTTTTTCTTTTTTGATAATTTTTTAAAAATATGTTTATACATTTAATCAAAAATATTATGTTATCTTTCATTATCTTGTATCGTAAAATAAAACAACTATGTTGGAATGGTCCCAAAATGTTTCTAATAACTTAAAATTCATTGAGAGGACAGGTGAAAATGCGATAGAAAATTATCTTCCTCAAAAAATGGCAGGTGGCACTTATTTACGTATTCACCAGTTAATCGATTAACCGATTATAGCCGGATCGATTTGACTGAAGCAACTGATGCAACTGAAAAATTGAATGCAATTATTGTTGTTTTTTCAGTTATTTCAGTCAAATCGAACGCACCTTATATCAAATAAACCATCTAACGAAAAGCTTCAATAGCTGCATTCTACATATAAACTTATAAAGTGAGTGCAGTCTTGGAATAAATTGAGCAAGTAATATGTATTGAGATTTCAGTCAAAACATTTGAAATCAAAAATATTTTTGTATAATTATGGTTATTTTAAATATATTTCTTGTACTGTATAACGAAAATCATTTTGATTTATTCCAATATAAAAACCAGCTTGAAAATGAACAAATTTCTTAAACAACTTTGATTTGTTCTAAAATACCAAATCAATCATGAAAACATAGAAAACACAAAACATAAGTTTCATTTCTATAAATCAATAAAATTAAACCACAAAAGAAAATAATGTTTTCTAAGATTTCCATTTTATTTCAATATAATAAGGTAATAACAAAAACAAAGAAAAAGAAATAGACGTCGTAAAATTACGTATAAATAAATAAAAAACTGTTATTGTTTGCAACAAGAACCAAAATAGAATAGACAGCAAAAATAAGTTTACCTGCGCTATCTGATTGGCCGCCATCAGTAAAGCGGCTTGTGTAATGTCACATCGACTAAATAAATTTAAATTTGTATGCTTCGCTTAAGAGTTTTACATATTATTAAGACCAACGATGTCTTTTGCTTTTAACAGTTTCTTTAACTTTATTCCACAATTATGATTCTAAAAATTTATTTCACGATTCACACTTTAGTTTTATATTATTTTATTATATCTTAGGATGTTAAAATATATTTTTTATATCTTCATTTATTTCTATTCAAATTTTTTATCACTTTTCTGCTTTCATTATAATCATGATTTTGCAAATTGAAAAAAAAATGTTCATAGCAACAACAATAAAATTCAGACGAGACTATAAACTTTGTTTTATCACAAAAACGCTTTTTTTTTGTCAAAATAAAAAAGCTGGAAAATCAATAATTCAAAATTATAAATTTATACACAAATTTAATTATATTGATATAAATATTAAATAGCTATTATTTTTCGTTTAAATTTATCTTTTTTTTTCCTTCTGTGTTCAAAATTTATGAATTTTTAATTTTTGGTCAAAGAACTGGAAATTTTTGTTTGTACAACTGAAACTAACTTTAATAGCTTTTTCCACATTTCCAACTTTAATTCAACACCATTGCTTGTATTTTAAACTTAGCAAGTGTTTTAATTTACATTATTAAACGAAAATTATTATTTTCGAATTTTAATTTTTATTATTAAATATATGTTTAACATAAATGTTCATCCATTTTCCAACAAATAAAAAGGAAATATATTTCTGTTTGATTCACTAGCAGACTATAAAAAAAACTAAAGGGGAGTCAAACAGCCGTTTATGAGGATACAATATGAAGTTAAAATAATACCAACGCAAGCGCAATACCATCAATGTTCGTAAACAAATATCCGATTTTCAAAGAGAAATGAAAATTTACAGTATTGAATTTAGGAGGTAGAATTGGAGAGGAAAAACAAAAACAATAAAAAGAAAAGATTTCTACAATCAAACAATCGATAATTATATTATAAAATATCTTAATTTATTTAGGTATGACAATACTTTTTAAATAATTCTATAGGAAAAAAGGGAAATGAAAAAGTTTTTTGTTTTGAAAGATTTTCTTTGTTTAGGCTCAATCAACAATACTTTTTATTGTTACGAGTGCAGAAAAATCTAGACGATTACAGAAAGATCTAAACGATTACGGTCACTTCCAGGAAAATAAAATCAACAAACAAATTAATGAAATGAATATTGTTGTTGTTGTCTCTTCTTAGAAATAGGGTCAACATAAACGATTTTATGAATCAAATCAACATAACGTAAAATAATCGAATATTCTAATATTTTCTCAAGGTTTCTGGAAAGTGATGTCGAATTATCTAGAAGTATTGCAGAAGGTATATAAGAAGATTACCTATTGTAGTTTTTAATTAGTTTTATTTTAGACCTGCGACAGTAAAGTGAAATTAAATGTAAAATTAGTTTTATTTAAAACGTGTGACAGTGAAGTTAAAATTATAAAAGTGATATTTAAAATTAGTTTTTGTGTAAAGTTATAAGTGTAATAAAGTTATAAGTTTTATTGAGTAGAAATATTTTGTGTATTATTTTGAACGTTGTGAACTGGAAATTTCTACAATAAACCGTTGTAGTTTCGAAGCTGTTGGAAGAATATTCTTGTTAGGAATATTGTTTGCTGTATTGTTTTCCTGTTGTTGTGGAACAATCAAGGAGTTGAAGACTTAATAAAACCTGGTGTGTTTGCTTACTAATCAGTGATCGAACTCAGAAAGCGATTGGGAATTACGTTTATCGAATTGTGAGTTAGGCCAATTCGAAGTAAGGTTGGAAAAACGTAACATTGGTGACATCGGTGGATTAGTTAGCTGTTAATAATGGTTTTATTAAGTGATTTGAAGGTTCTTGAGTTAAAGAAAGAACTAGAACAACGTGGATTGGCAACAACCGGCAACAAAACTGAATTGACTATACGGCTTTGAGAAGCTATGGAAGCTAGTGGAGTAGTTGTGGAAAGTTACCAGTTTGGAGTGATTAGTACAAATGCTGATTCAGTAGCAGTTGATGAAGAGAAAAGTTTTGTTGCAGAAACAACATCTTCATTGCCACCTGCAAATTGTGATTTTACGCAGTTAATGGCTATGATGCAACAAATGAATTTAAACATGAATCAGATGAATGCTAATATGGTTGCCAATAAAGACGAACTCAATCAAAAATTTGATCAACAAAGCAGCAACATCAATCAACAAATGGCTGCTACTAAGGAAGAAATTAGTTGGAACATCAATCAACAGCTGGAAACAGTCAACAATAACATGGCTGTTAATAAGGAAGAGATTACTGCAACACTTGCTGCAAATAAAGAGGAGATGAACCAGCAAATAAATGAGTTGAAAACTGGAATACATCAACATTTGGATGAGAAACTATTACAAATGTCAACTGCATTCGATGTAAAAGTCGAGAAAATTGAAACAGAAATTCAGGAATTTGAACATAAAATGTTGACGAAAGTTGATGATTTTGAAAAGAGGTTGCAGGACGTTGAAACGACTAAAGTTATTTCCCAGGTGGTACATCAAGTAGCAAATATCAAACTAAAACCACCATCATACGATGGAACAACATCGTTCGGCATCTTCAAGTTCCAGTTTGAGACAGCAGCAGACCAAAATGTTTGGAACGCCGAAAATCGTCTTGCTGCATTGATAGTTGCGCTTAAAGGTGAAGCAGCTGAAGCATTACAGGCAGTACCAGAAAACGATCGCAAAAGTTATGCTGAAGTGATGAATGCGTTGGAACGTAAATATGGCAGCGACCATAAAAAGGAGTTATACAGAATTGAGCTAAAAGGTCGCTTGCAACGAAATGGTGAATCTCTACAGGATTATTCTTCGGCAGTAGAACGCCTTGTACATTTGGCACACTCGAATACTCCACCGTATTTTATGGAGAAAATGAAGATCGAGGCTTTTACTGATGGTATCCGAGATCCAGAAACCAGGATCAAAGTAATAACTACACCTAAGGCGACTTTCCATGAAACAGTCGCATACGCAATGCAATATGAGATGGTACAGAGGATGTGTATGCCATCTGGTGGATGCAGAAAAAGGAATGTAGAGGGGTACATCAAAGGAGAAGTATTGGCACACAGAAGTGGAAGCGACATCAGATGCTGGGTATGTGACGAAGAGGGTCACATGGCGCGGGAGTGCAAGAAAAACAACGAAGCAGATAGATCGTCGTTTTCTGCGAAGAATATGGGAGTCGAAGACAAGCAGCACGGAGGGTTCAGGAGCAGCAGTAGGAAAATCTTGTGTTGGATATGTAGAAAATCGGGCCATATCTCACAAGACTGCTGGAACAGGAAGCGTGATAGATCTTCGTCTCCTATTCAACGGAAGTCTGTTGGAGGTGCAACTGTAAAGCCAAAAAGTGAGGAGAATGCAGCCTACATTCCAATTTCAAGAATTGCGGTAAGTGGTGAAAGCTTGGGTATCAACGGACAACTTGAAGGTAAAGGTTGCTTCATGACACTGGATACAGGTTCAGCTCGAACATTCGTTCGCAAGGGTTTAATTGACGGTGTTTTGGAACCACCAGATGGATTGAAACTCCAAACAGTAACTGGAGAATGCGCTGAAATAGAAGGTAAAAGGACCGCTGAAATAAAATTAGGGAACAACTGCTATAAACAAGAGGTGCTAGTGGCAAACATTATAGATGAAGTCGTTTTGGGGATGGACTTCTTAAAGGCGAACGGATTCGTCATCGATTTTGGACGTGGAATCCTAAAGGTAAATAATGTTGAGATGCCACTACTTGTGAATGAAGCAGAATCCATAGATATTGGCAGCAATGAGAAACTATGCAGTGCAGGGGAAAATCCAGAACCATCATCCAAACAGATGAGGGAAAGAAACGTCAACCGACGCAGACGTTTAAACAAACGCCGAAAGTTAAAAATGAAACAGGTCCAAGTCCATAACGAGGTGAGCGATGTAAAAGAGATGGTTCAAATGGCTGCAAACGGGGATGAATCGCAGCTGAAAATGAGAATGGTTCGGAGACATGGCATTGTGAAACTCCCAAAGGGAAGTGATAAGAAGCACTTTAGAAAAAATGAGAATCCCTACTCATCACGGTGGGCTGACATAAAACAAGGTAATGGCCCAGTACTTAGAAAGGAACCGAAAGTAATTCTAAACAGCCTGGGAAATAGGAAAAGAAAAAAAAAATGTTTGGATTTAACAATTGGAGGAGAGATCTAGATCCTGTTCGGGACGAACAGGCTTAAGTGGAGGGTAATGTTACGAGTGCAGAAAAATCTAGACGATTACAGAAAGATCTAAACGATTACGGTCACTTCCAGGAAAATAAAATCAACAAACAAATTAATGAAATGAATATTGTTGTTGTTGTCTCTTCTTAGAAATAGGGTCAACATAAACGATTTTATGAATCAAATCAACATAACGTAAAATAATCGAATATTCTAATATTTTCTCAAGGTTTCTGGAAAGTGATGTCGAATTATCTAGAAGTATTGCAGAAGGTATATAAGAAGATTACCTATTGTAGTTTTTAATTAGTTTTATTTTAGACCTGCGACAGTAAAGTGAAATTAAATGTAAAATTAGTTTTATTTAAAACGTGTGACAGTGAAGTTAAAATTATAAAAGTGATATTTAAAATTAGTTTTTGTGTAAAGTTATAAGTGTAATAAAGTTATAAGTTTTATTGAGTAGAAATATTTTGTGTATTATTTTGAACGTTGTGAACTGGAAATTTCTACAATAAACCGTTGTAGTTTCGAAGCTGTTGGAAGAATATTCTTGTTAGGAATATTGTTTGCTGTATTGTTTTCCTGTTGTTGTGGAACAATCAAGGAGTTGAAGACTTAATAAAACCTGGTGTGTTTGCTTACTAATCAGTGATCGAACTCAGAAAGCGATTGGGAATTACGTTTATCGAATTGTGAGTTAGGCCAATTCGAAGTAAGGTTGGAAAAACGTAACATTATATTGAATTTTTATAATATACTGAGTTTTGAAGATTTCCATCCCACATATGATGTTTTTATTGATTAGTTTGATGGATTCAAATTTTATAAATGAGATCAAAAACTTGGGGAGGTCAACCATGTATTTACAGTAATCCGTTTAATGATCCAAAATTTTGTGAGCTTTATAACGATCCTTGAGAATAGAAAGCTTAGATTTCGAAATACATAGATCGGTTGTAATAAAAATATATAGATATCAAAAAAGTGTGTTTTAATTAGAATATATTAATGACATCTAGTGCACTAAATAAATAAAAAATAAACGATAGTTATAGATCAAGAACATATTTTTTATAGGAGGGTCTCGACTATCGAGGTGGTGAGACAGTTAAAGTAACACCAAATTAATTCTAATTGTTTCAAGAAAATCGTCGTTGTTAAAACGTTTAACATAGTTAATTAGTTTAATAGTACTTATACCTTGTGATAGTATAAGTCATGAAAGGAGAGTTGCAGACGATGTGTGCAATAATAGTCTCTCCGAATTTCTCTATAACTTGAAAGCTTTGTTTTTGCTATCCGTTTGTAATGAAGCTTTCGAGTGATCAACTAACTCTATAGGGCACTAAAAGTTTGATTCAAATTCGACTCAATGAAATTTTTATTGGCATCACTTTTGCTAGAGTATCTTATAGCCTTCTATGTAAGCGCAAAAATGCCAACTTCGTTAATGACGAAAGGGCAACTATGCTGTTAGAAATAATATCTATTTCAGTATTGTGTATCATACTTACTCCTTTATTTTTAGTATATATAAAATCACAACTTTTAATGTCGAAAGTTTCAATTAAAAAAATTGTTTTGTATTGTCTAACTAAACAAACAGTATGGTGTAATCCAAAACCAGACACTTGTACTTAGCTTTGCCCTCGCTGATTCCGAGTTCGAGAGCCATTAACCCAGTTACAAACCTTATACACGTAGGTGCAATGGAGGAATTTATAGGACAATGCTGGTGTGGTTTTGAATGCACTTGTGAGTTGCGACACATAACCTTCTAAATTTCTGTTAACATATTGTAACGGTTCTTCATAAACGTAATTAAATACAAAACCTTAATTTTCGATATACAATATTTCAAAACTAAATCAAAGTCACATTCGTTTCTTAGAATCAGGGTCAATAATAAATAAAATTGAATGATTTTATGAATCAAATCAACATAACGTAAAATAATCGAATATTCTAATATTTTCTCAAGGTTTCTAAAAAGCGACCTCGAATTATCTACAAATTATGCAGAATCGTATATAAGCAACTACCCTTTGTAGAATAGAATAGTTATATAGACCGCGTTAATGTTAAGTTGTGATAGTAGAAATAATGTAAGTGCAATGAATTGTAAATGAAACGTTATACTATGCATATAAAACCGTGTAACTAGAAGAAGTTATTTTTAAAATTAGTTTTTGTGATCGCGATCGAGTCAATGTTGTGAAGCTGATTCAAAATTTTCTATCTAACCGATACATTTCGGTCTCCTTAGACGGATTTTCTTCTGAGTCTAAACTAACTAACGCTGGTGTACCTCAAGGCTCAGTATTATCCCCAACTCTATTTTTGATTTATATCAATGATTTGTTGAAAATCCCCAGCAACCCAATAAATAGTTTTTCAGATGATAGTACTCTGCACAAATCGTTCGAGTCCCTTTGTTTAAAAGGTAAAATGCACGACGAAACGTAAATAAAGACCTAAAAAAAAGTCGCCGATTGTGGTGACCAAATCCTGGTCAATTTCAACTCTACCAAAAACCAGCTGTTGATTGTTTCCAGATTAAAGACCGTGTTCCCCAAAGATATTTTATTCAGTATGTGTGATGAACCATTAGGTGAATGTAAAAACATTCGTTCATTGGGTGTCACAGTTTCAAATGACCTACTCTGGAACGACCATGTAATGGCGATGGCAAAAAACGCGTCTAGAAAACTCGGCCTCCTAAATAGATGCAAAAAATTTTTCACTCCATACCAACTGCTCCATGTTTATAAATCTTATATTCGTCCCTGTATGTTGTAATATTGTCAAGTTTGGGGTGCTGCTTCTGTTTCCATCTTGGCTCTCTTGAACTCTGTTCAAAAGCGGGCTATACGAATTGTGGGTGATCGATATTTGACATCAAAACTTGATTCCCTACAACATCGTCGCACTGTTGCTGACCTCGTTGTTCTTTACAAATATCGTAATTAACAGTGCTCAGATGAAATCAGCAACATCATGCCTCAAACTTTTTCTTACCCCCGTTTCACTCGGCAATCGGCCAGCGCAACCAGTCAAACGGTGGAGATCCCGCGGTCATACTGGCAGATCGCAGAAAGACTTCTTTGTTCGAACTGCATACAAATAGAATAGTTTGCCGGAATCCATAGTGTCAGGTGGTTTCAATCCGCAGAGGTTTTAAAAAAAAGCGTTCATCTTCATCAACACCTTAAAGCGCAAGTTGTTGTGGGAACTTGGTCTTAAAAGGTATTTATGTGTTGTTGTGACACATATTGTAAACCCTATAGCAAACACAACGCTTTATTTAAAAAAAAAAGTGTTATTGAGTAGAAATATTTTGTGTATTATTTTGAACGTGGTGTACTGGAAATTTCTACAATCAACCGTTGGAGTTTCTGAAGCGGTTAAAAGAATATTCTAGTTAGGAACATTGTTTGCTATATTGTTTCCTGTTGTTGTAGAACAATTAAGGAGTTGAATACTTAATAAAACCTGGTGTATTTGCTTACTAATCAGTGATCGAACTCGGAAAAAATTTTGGAATTGCGTTTATCGAATTGAGAGTAAGGCCAATTCGAAGGAAGGTTGAAAAACGTAACAATATCCTGAGAAGATAGGTTATATAGCTTATATCATATCTATTATCAAAGTTGGTTGTACAATGCACCACAGTTTCGTTTTCGGTTTTTTATTTTTATATTAAGGTTCTGCCAATGAATATAGCTTTGTATTTATTGTCGAACTATATTTGTTAGAGCGGGGTAGCGAAAACCGAAATTCGACGTCCACGCCGTGCTGCCTGGGTAATGCTGACAGAATTAGGTTGGTGTATTGGAGACAAGCAGAGTAAAAACTGCTTAGTCAATGACGCTACATCACGGCGAATTGGCGCCTTAAAACCAATGCGACTCAAGCGCCTGTTCTCCATGTCAAGGGCGGCTTGGAGCGGGCGTCTGTCTTGAATCAAGCGGCTCGCTATATAAACGTGTAAAAAGGTTGTTTCTGGTGACCTTAATATGCAGAACGGACCCATTCACGACAATTTGGGTTGGACCTAAGGTTAACACCCTAGCCCCGGAAAAAAACTAATATGTTAAATTTGGTTATCAGAAAGAGAATAACAGACCCGGACAAAAAAACAGAATTTTACCTAGACGTGAAAAAGGACCAGACTACCGAATCGGAACGTGCGCAGCCTGAGCGCTCCTGATGCTCTTATAAGTCTGGAAACAGATGCTGAGAGGTATAGGATGGATATTATTGCTCTACAAGAAATTAGACAGCCGATAATCGGAAAACAAGATTTGGATAGTCACTCTCTATACTGTAGTGGTCATCCTTCTCGAAGAGAATTTGGTACTGGCTTTCTTGTTGGTGCACGCATACAAGAAGCCGTGATGAAATTCATCCCGTTCAGTGAGAGGATCTGCTACCTACGTGTACGTGGTACAAATAGCAATATTTCTCTTATTGCCGTGCATGCACCTACTGAAGCTAAGAACGTCGACGAGAAGGATAATTTCTACATAGCACTGGAAGAGGTTATGAAACAAACACCCACACGCAACTTCATTATGGTTCTTGGTGACTTTAATGGACAGGTTGGAAGAGATATCTCTAATGGAAATGTGGTGGGTCCCAACATCCTGCATTTGAATTCGAATGATAATGGTGAGAGAATGACTGAGTTTGCATTATCAAATAATTTGAGAATTGCCAGTACGTTCTTTCCACATCGATCGATTCATAAAGACTTGGGTCTCACCGAATGGAAACACTCGAAATCAAATTGATCACGTTCTAGTAACAGCACGTTTCTTTTCGAGCGTTCGGCATGTGCGATCCTTTAGAGGTGCATACATTGGAAGTGATCACTTCCTTGTATGTGCAACGATAAGGTTCCACTTCCCAAATCCAGGCATTCCAAAATTCAATCAACGGAAACGTTTTAACATCTCATCATTGAAGAATGCTGAAACAGAAGAGAGATATCAAATCCATATTGCCGAAACATTGGATAAATCAGAAACCATTAATGGAGACGTCGATATAAGTCATGGTATTTGCTCAAAGATGCTGTTTTAAGCGCTGCTGAGGGAATACTTGGACGACCACAGAACCACTCCCAGAACCCATGGATGGATCAAGCATGCCTTGACGCTATTCAATACAAAAGAGATTGCTATCTGAAGTGTCTACAAGGACGCAACACCAGGTCTACGAAGGAGAACTATAAACTGGCAAGACAATCCGTTACAAAGCTATGTAGACGAACGAAGAGAGAATGGTGGAAGAGACAGTGTGAGGAGATTGAAAGCTTCAATAAGGAACATCAATCGCGTAACTTTTTTCAACAGGTTAAAACCTTAAAGAAGGGCCCTCAAACTAGATCGACTGCTATTCAAAACGAAGATGGGGAGCTACAAGTAGACCTTAAAAATATTTTAGATACTTGGGCCGCTTATTTTGAGAATCTTCTCAACTTAAGTGACCAGCAACAAGTCGGGCGACGAGCAAAGCTTATTCGTGCGTCAAAGGTACATGTAGACGAACCCACCAAAGAGGAATTCGATGCGGCGCTGTCAAAATTCAAATGCAATAAAGCACCTGGTATCGACGATATAACATCCGAAATGATTGTACATGGTGGTGGAACTCTATCCTTAAGATTGTTTGAACTGGTTCAAATGATCTGCCGGACTGAAACCATGCCACAGGACTGGAACACAGCTATGCTGATACCAATCCATAAAAAAGGTAATCGCCTACAATAATCGTCTACAGAGGAATCGCTCTCCTCTGCACAGCATATACGATCTTTTCCTACATTTTGCTATCCAAAATCAATCCTTTTGCTGAACAATTGTTTGGAGAATATCAGTGTGGTTTCCGGCGGGGCCGAGGTACCACCGATGCACTTTTCTCGATAAGGATGATTTTGGAAAAGTGTCGAGAGTTCAACATACCTGTGCACCAACTTTTCATTGATTTCAGGCAGGCCTACGACTCTCTCGAACGAGAGACTCTATGGTCTGCTCTGGTGTCAATGGGAATTCCTGGTAAACTGGTATCACTATGCAAAATGACAGTACAGAACTCTTAATGCTGTGTACGAGTAGAGAACGAAATATCAAAGTTTTTTAAAGTCGACTCCGGTTTAAGACAAGGTGATGCTATCTCTCCTATACTTTTTAATCTAGCCTTGGAATACGTGTGCCATCAAAAGAAACTACCGACTAATAACAATATCTTGTCAATAAACTCAGTACAGATGATTGCTTACGCTGATGATGTTGTCATCCTCGGTCGAAGTGAAGCTGTAATGAGTGAGACTTTCAAGTCGCTTGAGAGTGGTGCTAGGAAAATTAGTCTGCAAATTAACTACAATAAAACCAAACATATGAATGTTTCAAAAGAGGCTGAGAAGAAAGATTTGATGTGCGGCGATGAACGAATTGAGGGAGTTGAATCTTTTAAATATTTGGGATCAATGCTTGACTCAAACAACAGCATACTTACAGTTATTAAAGCTCGAATCTCTGCAGGTAATCGAACTTTCTACTCAATTAAACCTCTCCTTGGATCACCGTATGTATCAACTAACACCAAGCTCAAGTTATACAAGACATTGATTAGACCGGTTGTGATGTACGGGTCACAAACGTGGACCCTTACACAAAATGACGAATCGCATTTATCTGTATTTGAGCGTAAGATCCTACGCTACATTTTTGGTCCACTTAAAACAGACGATTGAGAGTATAGAACCCGGTATAACTTTGAGATCAGAGACCTTCTTAAGGGTCCTGATATAATAGGTTGTATCCGTTCTAATAGGATCGCTTGGTTTGGGCATGTTCTACGAGCCGATTCACAGTCTGGAATGATTAGAAAAATGTACGTTAGTACCCCAGGGAGTGGTAGACCGCGAGGTAGACCACGACTACAATGGGAGACTGACGTAATCAACGACCTTAAAAAAATCGGCTGCCATGGTAATTATGTCGCTGTTGCGAATGACCGTGGTGAATATTCAAAGCTGATTAGCCTGGCAACGCTCCTACATGGAGCATGAACGCCTTTAAAAAAAAAAAAAAAAAAAAATTGTTAGATAGATGTGAGTTCCCAAGATTATCTCAGGATCTGATCTCTGTTTAAATTGGATGAGCACACCGCTGAAAACAGGAGAGTTGGAATGGAAGTTCTTCCTATTTTTGAAACGATAATATTTGTTTTTGTTGATTAGTATACCAGACGGATTTGCTTTTAATAGTAATAATAAGAAACTTATTAGTCTATATGACTTAGAATAGCTCCATTCCAATTTCTGAATGTAGCGAAGGAGTGAAATTTTTTTTATAAAAAATGTATGATATGTAGACAAAATAGAGCTCACATTATTTCGCAAAAAAACTGCGCAAAGACCATCACCAATCTACACTTAAAGCTATAGCGTTTATATTACAATCACAATAAATTATCTTACCTTTAACGGTCTTGTTACGGTGACTGTTTCTATTGTTGTAGTTGGTGCCATTTTTGAAGGTGATGGATGATGTGAACTATAAGTATGAAGAAATATATTAATAAGAGTAAATAATAGAAGTAAAAATAATCATAATTTAATTGCATCATTTTCTAACAGACCAGTTGTGCGTTGAAAGGTGGAATCTTGGAGTGATAACGATTGAAACAAAAAAAATCCCTACCACTTTAAATGAAAAACTTAAAAAAACATCCTATTAAAACATTTCACTTAAAATATTTCAAAACATACAAAATAAAATACATTAAAATGTCTATAAGAAATCTAGGTCACTGCCGGGTTTTCCAACTTTTATCACTTATCCAAGCTTTTGCTTATAATTAATTTGACTATAGAATTACGAATATATATCAAGTAAATTAACCTCAACACTTTTTTCAACTTCGTAGAATAAAAAAAATTACTTTTATGATAAGAAAAAACATTTTCATTTAAGTCAAAAAATTAAAAATATCTTAACTAACAAATTAAGATTAAACGATAAAAACTTGTTTCGTGAATAACTTTTCGTTTCATTAGTTAAAAAATCACATTATGAACATAACCCTAAACTAAAGATAGACGTAATGTATAGAAAAAATTGATCATGTCAACATGATAAACCATTCATTCCTTGAGTTTTCCCTTCTCATCCACATTGATATCATTGCTTTGACGTCAAATTGGCAATTTATGCTAACGAGACTAAAATCTCTATTTACGTTTTTTCATTCATTTATCCGTTATATGTCTTTTATCCATAAAGCAAAGTAGAAAACGATGAAATTCAGAAAAAAAATTATATAGGTATCCAAATTTCAACTTACACAAATGTGTAAAGGGATTATTAAATAGTGAGATATTTTTTGTTTGTTTTATGTTTGAAGGTGGAATTTATCATGAATATATTGTTGTTATTTAATCCAAATTTTTATTAAGATTTATTGTAAGATTCTTGTTTATTCTTTTCGATTGAGGAATAAAAACAATATTGGTGTATCTGTTTGTTATTGATTTACATTTTATGGAAATTTCGGATGTTTGGGAAGCGAATTTGATTAAAAATTTTTTTTGAGTGTATGCTATCGTTTATCATAAAAAAATATTCAAGATTGTTTGGTATCAAACTTGAAAAAAAATTAGTATTAATCAATGATGAGATAGATTTAAACTTAGGTTTTTGAAAGGAAAAAGATGTGAGAAAGGAATAGAACGTGAAAGAATTTGAAAGTGAACGCAAAGCTTGTTTGCAACTATTTAAGCTCAATTGTGGTATCGCCGTATAGTGAGAAGAATGGTTGTTAGCGAAACAAAATTTAGAAGTATTTCTACTGATTTTTATGTGAAGATAACTATAAGAAACGAAACATCACAATCCACAACGCATGATAAAAATAAATATTCCAACAACAAACGGATTGTGTAACAGTTCGTCGACGAAGTAGATATAGGGAGAGGGAGAGCCAGAGCGAGAGAGGAGGGACATGTTTACGAATGATAAACGTTTTTATCACGCGTAGGAAATGCAATTTTGTCTATGATGATAGTATATGAGCAAATCTCTGGAACTTTTGAATTTTGATGAGAAAAATAAAAATCTCTCAATTGTGGGGCACACCCATGAAATTTTAGGTAAAGTCTCCTCATCAACTCTAAAAATGAATAAAACTTTGTTCCTCATTTTTTATTGTATGTTCCAAAAGTTATTGGGGATTTGTAGGCAAATTCGTATTAAATACGTATTAAATTTCGTTTTGTCGTGAAAAATCGCCCCGTTGACAGTCTTGCAGTTCTAGTTAACGTTTGAAATTTTAGTATGTATTTTGCAACAATTTCATCTAAATGCATATAAAATTTAAGATCTTCATACCACGTCTGTGAGGAGATACGAACTCTTAAAGACGTACGCGGCAAAAATCGAGATCCATATTTACAATAGCTTTATACCGGTCCCCCAACAAACGTAACCCAAACTTTTTTAATTTTCTGACAAAAATTGTGGACGAGATTAGAGCAAAGTCACCTAATTGTGAAGTTATCGTTACCGGTGACTTTAACGTCCACAAATCATGGTTGGAATTCTTTAAATCGACCGACGATGTTGACAATAGTGGAAAACTGGCAGAAATTTTTGCCGCGTCTCAGGGCCTATTCCAAATTTTTTAAAAACCCAACTTTCACTCCCCGTAATGGCGGTGATAATAGTTTTCTTTTAGATCTCTATCTTACCACAATGCCAGATATTACGAGTGTCGATGTCGCGAAAGGTAGTATTGGAAATTCTGATCATTATTTAATTTCATCAATTATCAAAACTGATTTACTTAAAACTACAGCTCCCAAACCCCGTAAAATATTTCACTACTCACAAATGGATTAGTGGTCTTCAAAATTTTTTCCATGGTTTCTCTTTCGACCGTCATTGTTTTTACACTGACAATGTAAATGTTTCTGCTCAAAACTTTACAGAAACCATCCAATTTGCTATCAATAAATTTGTCCCTTTTTCCATATAGTAAAACCCAAACAAAAATACTTGTATTCGAAAGCTGCCAAAACGGAACTAAGAAACAAACGTAGATCATTTAATATTTGGATTCATAACAAAACTCCCACTAATCGATCCCAATATCTAAAGACCAACAACATTTATAACCAGATTATCTCAAAGGAAAAGTCTGAAATTGACAGAGCGAAAGCCTCAAAACTTACGTCTACGTCTGTTTCTGACAAGAAACAGACATAGACGTGCCTCTAATTCTTTAAATTCTGGTACAAAATTTTCTATTCCCCCTATTATTGATGGTGATTTAATCGTCAATGATCTCGCAAGAAAAGCTAACTTGTTTGCTGAACGCTTTGCTCTGAACTCCACTGTTTTAGAAACTCCTAAGGAAATACCCCAAATCCAGTCTTCAGGAGTTAATATGAATGAACTTCACTTCAAACCCAAAATAGTCGCTAAACTTTTAAAGGGGTTAAACATCAACAAAGCCTCAGGAATGGTCAATATTCCATCCATTATTTTAAAAAGCTTTTCCAAAGAACTTGCACCAACTTTGACTAAAATATTCTACCAATCCTACAAAGCTGGTATATTTCCCTCGTGCTGAAAGTTGGCAAATGTCCAGCCCGTCCCCAAAAAGGGACCAAAATCCGATATCTCAAATGATAGGCCAATAGCTTTACTATCGGTCCTATCCAAAGTCTACGAGCATTATATTAATACACACATTTCAAAATTTCTGGAAGAAAATCATTTAATATCCGACAGCCAATACGGTTTTCGAAACAAAAGATCAACTACCGATCTATTAAACTATGTAGCGCATTGTTGGAACAGCATACTTGATAAAGGTGGTGAAACATACGTTATCGCTTTAGACAACTCCATGGCATTTGATCGAGTCTGGCATGCCAACTTGATCCACAAGCTCGTTGCGTATAGTTTTCATCCCAATGTTATGAAGCTGATTCAAAATTTTCTATCCAACCGATACATTACGGTTTCCTTAGACGGATTTTCTTCTGAGTCTAAACTAATTAACGCTGGTGTACCTCAAGGCTCAGTATTGTCCCCAACCCTATTTTTGATTTATATCAACGAATTGTTGAAAATCACCAGCAACCCAATAAATAGTTTTGCAGATGATAGTACTCTGCACAAGTCGTTCGAGCCCCTTCCTTCAAAAGGTAAAATGCACGAACGAATTAATCCCGCCGGGAGAAACGCTGCCACAAACGTGGATAAAGACCTAAAAAAAAGTCGCCGATTGGGGTGACCGAATCCTGGTCAATTTCAACTCTACCAAAACACAGCTGTTGATTGTTTCCAGATCAAAGACCGAGTTCCCCAAAGATATTTTATTCAGTATGTGTGATGAACCAATAGGTGAATGTAAAAACATTCGTTTATTGGGTGTCACAGTTTCAAATAACCTACTCTGGAACGATCATGTAATGGCGATGGCAAAAAGCGCGTCTAAAAAACTCGGCCTCCTAAATAGATGCAAAAAATTTTTCACTCCATACCAATTGCTCCATGTTTATAAGTCCTATATTCGTTCCTGCATGGAGTACTGTTGTCAAGTTTGAGATGCTGATTCTGTTTCCATCTTGGCCCTCTTGGACTCTGTTCAAAAGCGGACTATACGAATTGTGGATGATCGATGTTCGACATCAAAACTTGATTCCCTGCAACATCGTCGCGTCGCACTGTTGCTGACCTCGTCGTTCTTTACAAATATCGTCATTAACAGTGCTCAGATGAAATCAGCGGTATCATGCCTCAAACTTATTCTTATCCCCGTTCCACTCGGCAATCGGCTACCGCAACCAGTGAAACGGTCGAGATCCCGCGCTGTCATACTGGCAGATCGCAGAAAGACTTCTTTGTCCGAACTGCATACAAATGGAATAGTTTGCCGGAACCCTTAGTCTCAGGTGGCTTCAACCCGCAAAGGTTTAAAAGAAGCGTTCATCAACACCTTGGAACGCCAGTTGTTGTGGGACCTAGGTCTAGACCTACGTCTTAAGAGGTACTTGTGTGTTGTTGTGACACATATTCTAAACCCTATTACACCACTTTTTGTTTATAAAAAAAAACATGAAAAAGCATATATGTTTTCGAAGGAACATGTCAAAAAATGAATATTCGTAAAATTTCAAGTCATTTGAAGTTATGTTCCAAAAGTTATAGACGAACCTAGATTTTTAAAAAAGTTTTCGCAGCATCTCTTACTTTTTGTGCTTCTATTGCGAGCCCAAAATAAGAGGGGCACATAAAATTGCAGTACATAGATTTTTTCGTTTTTGAGCGTACTTTAACGTAAAAAAATTGTTTTTCGGCAAACGGCTGTAAAGTTTAACTTTACTGCCGCTAGGGAGTTAGCTGAAGTCTTACTTTTTAGCCTGACAGCAAAAGTAACGTCTAGCGACAGCAAAAGTAACGCCATTTTTATTTTATATTACGGAGGCTGTAAAGTAGCATTTGTTATTTGTTAGTTTGTTATTTTTTCAAACATATTGTATAACCATGACAACAAAAAATAAGTTGATTCTCATATTATGAAATTTTGAAAAGGCTGCTTTGATAAAAAAATTTTATTCATACAAATTTAAATGTTTTTTTCTCTTTTTTGGAAGTAATTATGACGATACAAATTCATATTTATAAAAAGTTTGATGTTTTAATTTCATATTTATAAAAAATTTAAACGTTTGCCGAAAAAATAGTGTATTTAATTCGGAGCTAAAGTGACTTTTTGTGTTTCGTCTATAATTGTCGGCCTCCCTGCGGTCGACCGTCAAACTATAGACTCAACACAAAAAGTATCACTTTAGCTCCTAATTAAATAATGTACTATTTTACGACTTGAGGAATGTTCCATGTTCAAAAAACGAAAAATAAACAATATTCATCAACAAAAATGTAGAGACCCCGATTTGACGCGCCACTGTTATTTTTTCTTAAGGCGCACATGAAAAAACATATATGTTTTTGAAAGAACATATCAAAAATCGAATGTCCGTAAAATTTCAAGTCATTTGGAATTATGTTCCAAAAGTTATAGCCGAAAAATAAAAGAACTGTCTTATTAGACATAAAAAATTTAAAAACTTTGGGCATTTTTTTAATGTTAGAAGCGTCGAATCCAGTTAACGAGGTACCATTATCTTTTAAACATTAAATTCTACGAGGAACAATGTTTTTGGGTGGTTTTCAACCTAAATTGAAGATGTGCTAGTTAAAAACCTAGATTTTTACAAAAGTTTTCGCAGCATCTCTTACTTTTTGTGCTTCTATTGCGAGCTCAATATAAGGAGCACATAAAATTGCAGTACATAGATTTTTTCGTTTTTGAGCGTACTTTAACGAATTAACGTACTTTAACGAAAATATCGCTTTTACGATTTGAGGAATCTTTCAAGCGCAAAAAAAACAAACTACTAAAAAATTTGAAATCGATAAAAAGTGGAAGACACCGACTCAAGTCGCCACCGTTATTTTCCCTTAAGGAGCACATAAAAGAGCATATATGTTTGAAGGAACAGGGCAAACTCAAGATCTCTGTAAAATCAAGTCATTTGGAGTGATGTTCCAAAAGTTATAGCCTGATGCAGAAACGAAATTTCGAAAAAGACATCTCAATTTTAGCGTTTTTGCTACTTTTGTTCGCTTTTATGTCCTCTAATTTTTTTTAAATAATATTTTGAACACTCAAACTTTTTTTTGTCATTCACATTAACATTGAAAATAACATCGAAAATACCTGTCGATGAAATTTTGAATTAAATAAAATTGATTTATTAAAAATATTTTGAGTGAATTTGGATTTTACAATTAAAAATAAAAAAAAAATATTATGTTTCACTCAAGTCGCTCCGGAGAAAGTTTTATTTTAATTTAATTTGTTTGCTTTTCATAAATAAAACTGCTGGTAAATAACAATCAGTTCGATATATCTTTCTAAGATAGAAGGAACTGAACAGAAAAAAATTAATTTTATTATTATTGGGTTACAGCTTCTAACTATATACCTATACTCCGTAATAATAACCAATTTTTTTTTTATTTAAAGGTAAATTTTAATACTTTTGCTAGGGTAGAAAATAAACAATCGTAACAAATCGTTGACACGTGCCAGTTCCCATAAGAACTATAATTTTTAAGGAATACCAAATTGGTAACATCACGCGCTTTTCTTAGAAACATGCAGTTTTTTTGTCAATGAATTTTGTTTTACTATCTAATTTATTTGTAACTAAAGATAGTGAAAATCAATCAAACACGTGTGCCATACCACTCAAATTTCCTTGATAAATTGAATTATACTGCACGATGCCTTCTTTCGAAGAGCAAATATATTATCCATTGTGATTTATCTCCCATGTTGTTTTCCAATAATTATATTGTAATATCAAAGAAACTACAGAGTGGCGTAAAATCAACCAAGTGGTTTTAATTCCTTATAAGTTTTTTATTTCAATATTTTTGTTTCATAATTTGCAAAGAAAGTTTCAGGAATTTCAAGTAGAACAACAGCAAGGATTTGCAATGCTTTGTGCAATATTCGTTCCAACCTTGTGCAATATTACAACCAGGGCGACATAAAAATTATATTGCTTAAATAAAAGGTTGCACGAATTTCAAACTACAACGTGGATTGTGCTACTCTGTATATAGCATTAAGATTTCTGTCAAGAAAATTTCTAAACTTAGTTAATTAACCAAAGTAGATTACATATCTTCTATTTATTTTCATTATTATTCTGATAAACTATATAACAACAATAATATATTGGAATATCGAACCAACTATATATATTGTTACGAGTGCAGAAAAATCTAGACGATTACAGAAAGATCTAAACGATTACGGTCACTTCCAGGAATATAAAATCAACAAACAAGTTAATGAAATGAATATTGTTGTTGTTGTCTCTTCTTAGAAATAGGGTCAACATAAACGATTTTATGAATCAAATCAACATAACGTAAAATAATCGAGTATTCTAATGTTTTCTCACGGTTTCTGGAAAGTGATGTCGAATTATCTAGAAGTATTGCAGAAGGTATATAAGAAAAATACCTTTTGTAGTTTTGTAATTAGTTTTATTTTAGACCTGCGACAGTAAAGTGAAATTAAATGTAGAATTAGTTTATTTTAAACCTGCGATTGTGAAGTTAAAAATTATAAAAGTGATCTTTAAATTAGTTTTTGTGTAAAGTTTTTGTAAATAAAGTTATAAGTGTTATTAAATAGAAATATTTTGTGTATTATTTTGAACGTTGTGAATTGGAAATTTCTACAATAAACCGTTGGAGTTTCGAAGCTGTTGGAAGAATATTCTAGTTGGGAATATTGTTTGCTGTATTGTTTTCCTGTTGTTGTGGAACAATTAAGGTGTTGAATACTTAATAAAACCTGGTGTGTTTGCTTACTAATCAGTGATCGAACTCAGAAAGAGATTGGGAATTGCGTTTATCGAATTGAGAGTAAGGCCAATTCGAAGGAAGTTTGGAAAAACGTAACAATATGTTCAATTTATTTTTAATTAAGCCTGCTCTACACGATGCTACAAACACCTTCCAACGTTGGACGCATGATGGTTTTTTGAATGAAATTTGAATGAAATTGAAGGTGTTCGTACTTCGTAGCATCGTTTATTAGCGCCTTTATAAACATATTTAATGTCAATATGTGTGTATATGTTACAAATAGTTTATTAAAAAATTTTCATTTAAATACAGATACGTAAATTTTTCTATGGAAAATTGTGTTTTATGGTTATGTTGAAATCAAATTCTACGACCATACATAATGGGAACAAAAATATAAAAATATATAATATATATGGAAATATTTTATTTAAAGTTTCACCAAATTTATTATTTGTTTAATTTATTTACTGGAAAATGGCAAATATTCTACTATAAAAAAGGAGTTTTAGTTGGAAACCTTTGTGAAGTTAGCCCGAAATTCTATCCCGTAAAACAAGAAAAATTGCATATGGTAATACTAAAAATTTTATACTATCATGACATTTTATTTCAAATTTTTTTTCTGTAAGTTATTTTACTTTCCAGTTAATTGATTTTTATTTACGGATAAAAAACCTTCAAATTGACATATCCTGCTTTAAAAGAAGTCTTATAGTTAATATTATCATTAGCTAAAAATTGGTAACAAAAAAATTTGTTTGAACTATATTTTGCTTTTTACTATATGCTACTCTCAGCCCGAATATTTATTCCATCGCGATATTACTATCTTAATGGGAAATGAGAAAGACGCGTGCAAGCTGAAAACGGTTTGCTGGTTGGACATTTGGAAAAGGCTCAATGAACATTATATGATGTTTCAGAATATTTGTATGCGTATTTACCTGGATAAAATTTTGAGAACTTTGGGCAAAATACAAAGAATTTTTCGTATTTTTCTAATTTTTGATAAAATTGTTTTTGTTTTAAGAAACCAATTTTGTCGACATTTTGTAAATATTACACACACAGTCAACGTTCATTTATACAAAATTTAATTTAGTTTCAGTATATGCTACTCTCAGCCCGTAATTTGTTCTTTCACGATATTACTATCTTAATGGGAACTGAGATAGACGCTTGCAAGCTGAAAACGGTTTGCTGGCCGAAAATTATAATTAATGCTCGTAATTGGAAAAGGCTTTATGAACATTATGTGATTTTTTCAGAATTTTTGTATGCGTATTTACCTGGATAAAATTTTGAGAACTTTGGACAAAATACAAAGAATTTTTCGTATTTTTCTAATTTTTGATAAAATTGTTTATATTTTAAGAAACCAATTTCGTCGACATTTTGTAAATATTACACACACAATCAATTGCAACAGTCAACGCTCATTTATACAAAATTTAATTTCGTTTCAGTATATGCTACTCTCAGCCCGTAATTTGTTCTTTCACGATATTACTATCTTAATGGGAACTGAGATAGACGCTTGCAAGCTGAAAACGGTTTGCTGGCCGGAAATTATAATTAATGCTCGTAATTGGAAAACGCTCAATGATTATTATGTGATTTTTCCAGAATTTTTGTATGCGTATTTACCTGGATAAAATTTTGAGAACTTTGGGCAAAATACAAAGAATTTTTCGTATTTTCTAATTTTTGATAAAATTGTTTATGTTTTAAGAAACCACTTTCGTCGACATTTTGTAAATATTACACACACAATCAATTGCAACAGTCAACGTTCATTTATACAAAATTTAATTTCGTTTCAGTATATGCTACTCTCAGCCCGTAATTTGTTCTTTCACGATATTACTATCTTAATGGGAACTGAGATAGACGCTTGCAAGCTGAAAACGGTTTGCTGGCTGGAAATTATAATTAATGCTCGTAATTGGAAAACGCTCAATGAACATTATGTGATTTTTCCAGAATTTTTGTATGCGTATTTACCTGGATAAAATTTTGAGAACTTTGGGCAAAATACAAAGAATTTTTCGTATTTTCTAATTTTTGATAAAATTGTTTATGTTTTAAGAAACCAATTTCGTCGACATTTTGTAAATATTACACACACAATAAATTGCAACAGTCAACGCTCATTTATACAAAATTTAATTTTGTTTCAGTATATGCTACTCTCAGCCCGGAATTTGTTCTTTCACGATATTACTATCTTAATGGGAACTGAGACAGACGCTTGCAAGCTGAAAACGGTTTGCTGGCCGAAAATTATAATTAATGCTCGTAATTGGAAAAGGCTTTATGAACATTATGTGATTTTTTCAGAATTTTTGTATGCGTATTTACCTGGATAAAATTTTGAGAACTTTGGACAAAATACAAAGAATTTTTCGTATTTTCTAATTTTTGATAAAATTGTTTATGTTTTAAGAAGCCAATTTCGTCGACATTTTGTAAATATTACACACACAATCAATTGCAACAGTCAACGTTCATTTATTCAAATTTAATTTTGTTTCAGTATATGCTACTCTCAGCCCGGAATTTGTTCTTTCACGATATTACTATCTTAATGGGAACTGAGACAGACGCTTGCAAGCTGAAAACGGTTTGCTGGCCGGAAATTATAATTAATGCTCGTAATTGGAAAACGCTCAATGAACATTATGTGATTTTTTCAGAATTTTTGTATGTGTATTTACCTGGATAAAATTTTGAGAACTTTGGGCAAAATACAAAGAATTTTTCGTATTTTCTAATTTTTGATAAAATTGTTTATGTTTTAAGAAACCAATTTCGTCGACATTTTGTAAATATTACACACACAATCAATTGCAACAGTCAACGTTCATTTATACAAAATTTAATTTTGTTTCAGTATATGCTACTCTCAGCCCGTAATTTGTTCTTTCACGATATTACTATCTTAATGGGAACTGAGACAGACGCTTGCAAGCTGAAAACGGTTTGCTGGCCGAAAATTATAATTAATGCTCGTAATTGGAAAAGGCTTTATGAACATTATGTGAGTTTTTCAGAATTTTTGTATGCGTATTTACCTGGATAAAATTTTGAGAACTTTGGGCAAAATACAAAGAATTTTTCGTATTTTCTAATTTTTGATAAAATTGTTTATGTTTTAAGAAACCAATTTCGTCGACATTTTGTAAATATTACACACACAATCAATTGCAACAGTCAACGTTCATTTATACAAAATTTAATTTAGTTTCAGTATATGCTACTCTCAGCCCGTAATTTGTTCTTTCACGATATTACTATCTTAATGGGAACTGAGATAGACGCTTGCAAGCTGAAAACGGTTTGCTGGCCGAAAATTATAATTAATGCTCGTAATTGGAAAAGGCTTTATGAACATTATGTGATTTTTTCAGAATTTTTGTATGCGTATTTACCTGGATAAAATTTTGAGAACTTTGGACAAAATACAAAGAATTTTTCGTATTTTTCTAATTTTTGCTAAAATTATTTTTGTTTTAAGAAACCAATTTCGTCGACATTTTGTAAATATTACACACACAATCAATTGCAACAGTCAACGTTCATTTATACAAAATTTAATTTCGTTTCAGTATATGCTACTCTCAGCCCGGAATTTGTTCTTTCACGATATTACTATCTTAATGGGAACTGAGATAGACGCTTGCAAGCTGAAAACGGTTTGCTGGCCGGAAATTATAATTAATGCTCGTAATTGGAAAACTCTCAATGAACATTATGTGATTTTTCCAGAATTTTTGTATGCGTATTTACCTGGATAAAATTTTGAGAACTTTGGGCAAAATACAAAGAATTTTTCGTATTTTCTAATTTTTGATAAAATTGTTTATGTTTTAAGAAACCAATTTCGTCGACATTTTGTAAATATTACACACACAATCAATTGCAACAGTCAACGTTCATTTATACAAAATTTAATTTTGTTTCAGTATATGCTACTCTCAGCCCGTAATTTGTTCTTTCACGATATTACTATCTTAATGGGAACTGAGACAGACGCTTGCAAGCTGAAAACGGTTTGCTGGCCGAAAATTATAATTAATGCTCGTAATTGGAAAAGGCTTTATGAACATTATGTGAGTTTTTCAGAATTTTTGTATGCGTATTTACCTGGATAAAATTTTGAGAACTTTGGGCAAAATACAAAGAATTTTTCGTATTTTCTAATTTTTGATAAAATTGTTTATGTTTTAAGAAACCAATTTCGTCGACATTTTGTAAATATTACACACACAATCAATTGCAACAGTCAACGTTCATTTATACAAAATTTAATTTCGTTTCAGTATATGCTACTCTCAGCCCGGAATTTGTTCTTTCACGATATTACTATCTTAATGGGAACTGAGATAGACGCTTGCAAGCTGAAAACGGTTTGCTGGCCGGAAATTATAATTAATGCTCGTAATTGGAAAACTCTCAATGAACATTATGTGATTTTTCCAGAATTTTTGTATGCGTATTTACCTGGATAAAATTTTGAGAACTTTGGGCAAAATACAAAGAATTTTTCGTATTTTCTAATTTTTGATAAAATTGTTTATGTTTTAAGAAACCAATTTCGTCGACATTTTGTAAATATTACACACACAATCAATTGCAACAGTCAACGTTCATTTATACAAAATTTAATTTAGTTTCAGTATATGCTACTCTCAGCCCGTAATTTGTTCTTTCACGATATTACTATCTTAATGGGAACTGAGATAGACGCTTGCAAGCTGAAAACGGTTTGCTGGCCGAAAATTATAATTAATGCTCGTAATTGGAAAAGGCTTTATGAACATTATGTGATTTTTTCAGAATTTTTGTATGCGTATTTACCTGGATAAAATTTTGAGAACTTTGGACAAAATACAAAGAATTTTTCGTATTTTTCTAATTTTTGCTAAAATTATTTTTGTTTTAAGAAACCAATTTCGTCGACATTTTGTAAATATTACACACACAATCAATTGCAACAGTCAACGTTCATTTATACAAAATTTAATTTCGTTTCAGTATATGCTACTCTCAGACCGGAATTTGTTCTTTCACGATATTACTATCTTAATGGGAACTGAGATAGACGCTTGCAAGCTGAAAACGGTTTGCTGGCCGGAAATTATAATTAATGCTCGTAATTGGAAAACTCTCAATGAACATTATGTGATTTTTCCAGAATTTTTGTATGCGTATTTACCTGGATAAAATTTTGAGAACTTTGGGCAAAATACAAAGAATTTTTCGTATTTTCTAATTTTTGATAAAATTGTTTATGTTTTAAGAAACCAATTTCGTCGACATTTTGTAAATATTACACACACAATCAATTGCAACAGTCAACGTTCATTTATACAAAATTTAATTTCGTTTCAGTATATGCTACTCTCAGCCCGTAATTTGTTCTTTCACGATATTACTATCTTAATGGGAACTGAGACAGACGCTTGCAAGCTGAAAACGGTTTGCTGGCCGAAAATTATAATTAATGTTCGTAATTGGGAAAGGCTTCATGAACATTATGTGAGTTTTTCAGAATTTTTGTATGCGTATTTACCTGGATAAAATTTTGAGAACTTTGGGCAAAATACAAAGAATTTTTCGTATTTTCTAATTTTTGATAAAATTGTTTATGTTTTAAGAAACCAATTTCGTCGACATTTTGTAAATATTACACACACAATCAATTGCAACAGTCAACGTTCATTTATACAAAATTTAATTTTGTTTCAGTATATGCTACTCTCAGCCCGTAATTTGTTCTTTCACGATATTACTATCTTAATGGGAACTGAGACAGACGCTTGCAAGCTGAAAACGGTTTGCTAGCCGAAAATTATAATTAATGCTCGTAATTGGAAAACGCTCAATGAACATTATGTGATTTTTCCAGAATTTTTGTATGCGTATTTACCTGGATAAAATTTTGAGAACTTTGGGCAAAATACAAAGAATTTTTCGTATTTTCTAATTTTTGATAAAATTGTTTATGTTTTAAGAAACCAATTTCGTCGACATTTTGTAAATATTACACACACAATCAATTGCAACAGTCAACGTTCATTTATACAAAATTTTATTTTGTTTCAGTATATGCTACTCTCAGCCCGTAATTTGTTCTTTCACGATATTACTATCTTAATGGGAACTGAGACAGACGCTTGCAAGCTGAAAACGGTTTGCTGGCCGGAAATTATAATTAATGCTCGTAATTGGAAAACGCTCAATAAACATTATGTGATTTTTCCAGAATTTTTGTATGCGTATTTACCTGGATAAAATTTTGAGAACTTTGGGCAAAATACAAAGAATTTTTCGTATTTTCTAATTTTTGATAAAATTGTTTATGTTTTAAGAAACCAATTTCGTCGACATTTTGTAAATATTACACACACAATCAATTGCAACAGTCAACGTTTATTTATACAAAATTTAATTTTGTTTCAGTATATGCTACTCTCAGCCCGTAATTTGTTCTTTCACGATATTACTATCTTAATGGGAACTGAGACAGACGCTTGCAAGCTGAAAACGGTTTTGCTGGCCGAAAATTATAATTAATGCTCGTAATTGGAAAAGGCTTTATGAACATTATGTGATTTTTTCAGAATTTTTGTATGCGTATTTACCTGGATAAAATTTTGAGAACTTTGGACAAAATACAAAGAATTTTTCGTATTTTTCTAATTTTTGCTAAAATTATTTTTGTTTTAAGAAACCAATTTCGTCGACATTTTGTAAATATTACACACACAATCAATTGCAACAGTCAACGTTCATTTATACAAAATTTAATTTCGTTTCAGTATATGCTACTCTCAGCCCGGAATTTGTTCTTTCACGATATTACTATCTTAATGGGAACTGAGATAGACGCTTGCAAGCTGAAAACGGTTTGCTGGCCGGAAATTATAATTAATGCTCGTAATTGGAAAACTCTCAATGAACATTATGTGATTTTTCCAGAATTTTTGTATGCGTATTTACCTGGATAAAATTTTGAGAACTTTGGGCAAAATACAAAGAATTTTTCGTATTTTCTAATTTTTGATAAAATTGTTTATGTTTTAAGAAACCAATTTCGTCGACATTTTGTAAATATTACACACACAAGATAACCACACAAGATAACCAATTTCATTTACCAAGCGTCTATCCCAATATCGACATATCCTAAAAAATTAATTTAGTTGCTCAATCTCTCAAAATTTATCTCGATTTCTCCACATACTAAAAATTTTAGAAAAAGTAGAGAAAGCCCATTGAACCCTTACCAATTACGTGCATTAATCAAAATTCTCGGTTAGATTACATATTTCATTCACCAAGCGTCTATCCCAATATCGACATATCCTCAGAAAATAAATAAATTTTCCCAAAGTTCTCAAAATTTTATCTCGATTTCTCCACATACAAAAATTTTAGAAAAATTAGAGAAAGTACATTGAACCCTTACCAATTTCGTTCATTAATCAGAATTCTCGGCCAAAGAACCAATTTCATTCTCCAAGCGTGTATCCCACTATTGACAAAGTTACAAAAAATAAATAAACTTTCCCAAAGTTCTCAAAATTTTATCTCGATTTCTCTACATACAAAAATTTTAGAAAAATTAGAGAAAACACATTAAAACCTTACCAATTACGTGCATTGCTCATAATTCTCGGCCAGAGAACCAATTTCATTTACCAAGCGTCTATCCCAATATCGACATATCCAAAAAAATTAATTTATTTGCTCAATCTCTCAAAATTTTATCTCGATTTTTCCACATACAAAAATTTTAGAAAAAGTAGAGAAAGTACATTGAACCCTTACCTATTACGTGCATTAATCAGAATTCTCGGCCAGAGAACCAATTTCACTCACCAAGCGTCTATCCCAATATCGACATATCTTCAAAAAATTAATTTATTTGCTCAATCTCGCAAAATTTTATCTCGATTTTTCCACATACAAAATTTTTAGAAAAATTACAGAAAGTACATTGCACATTTATCAATTACGTGCATTAATCAGAATTCTCGGCCAGAGAACCAATTTCATTCATTAAGCGTTTATCCCAGTATCGACATAGTCTCACAAAATAAATAAATTTTCCCAAAATTCTCAAAATTATATCTCGATTTCTCCACATACAAAAATTTTACAAAAATTAGAGAAAGTCCGTTGAACCTTTGTCAATTACGTGCATTAATCAGAGTTCTCGGCCAGAGAACCAATTTCATTCACCAAGCGTCTATCCCAATATCGACATAGTCTCACAAAATAAATAAATTTACCCAAAGTTCTCAAAATTATATCTCGATTTTTCCACATAAAAAATTAATAGAAAAATTACAGAAAGTACATTGAACCTTTATCAAATACGTGCATTAATCAGAATTCTCGGCCAGAGAACCAATTTCATTCATTAAGCGTTTATCCCAGTATCGACATAGTCTCACAAAATAAATAAATTTTCCCAAAATTCTCAAAATTATATCTCGATTTCTCCACATACAAAAATTTTACAAAAATTAGAGAAAGTCCGTTGAACCTTTGTCAATTACGTGCATTAATCAGAATTCTCGGCCAGAGAACCAATTTCACTCACCAAGCGTCTATCCCAATATCGACATATCTTCAAAAAATTAATTTATTTGCTCAATCTCGCAAAATTTTATCTCGATTTCTCCACATACAAAATTTTTAGAAAAATTACAGAAAGTACATTGCACATTTATCAATTACGTGCATTAATCAGAATTCTCGGCCAGAGAACCAATTTCATTCATTAAGCGTTTATCCCAGTATCGACATAGTCTCACAAAATAAATAAATTTTCCCAAAATTCTCAAAATTATATCTCGATTTCTCCACATACAAAAATTTTACAAAAATTAGAGAAAGTCCGTTGAACCTTTGTCAATTACGTGCATTAATCAGAATTCTCGGCCAGATAACCAATTTCACTCACCAAGCGTCTATCCCAATATCGACATATCTTCAAAAAATTAATTTATTTGCTCAATCTCGCAAAATTTTATCTCGATTTTTCCACATACAAAATTTTTAGAAAAATTACAGAAAGTACATTGCACATTTATCAATTACGTGCATTAATCAGAATTCTCGGCCAGAGAACCAATTTCATTCGATAAGCGTCTATCCCAGTATCGACATATACTCAAAAAATTAATTTATTTGCCCAATCTCTAAAAATTTTATCTCGATTGTTCAACATACAAAAATTTTAGAAAAATTTGAGAAAGTACATTGGTCCTTTACCAATTACGTGCATTAATCAGAATTCTCGGCCAGAGAACCAATTTCATTCTCCAAGCGTCTATCCCAATATCGACATAGTCTCACAAAATAAATAAATTTACCCAAAGTTCTCAAAATTATATCTCGATTTTTCCACATAAAAAATTAATAGAAAAATTACAGAAAGTACATTGAACCTTTATCAAATACGTGCATTAATCAGAATTCTCGGCCAGAAAACCAATTTCATTCACCAAGCGTCTATCACAGTATCGACATATAATAAAAAATTAATTTATTTGCCCAAACTCTAACAATTTTATCTCGATTTTTCCACATAAAAAAATTTTAAAAAAATTAGAGAAAGTACATTGAACCTTTATCAATTACGCACTATAATCAGAATTCTCGGCCAGAGAACCAATTTCATTTACCAAGCGTCTATCCCAATATCGACATAGTCTCAAAAAATAAATAAATTTTCCCAAAGTTCTCAAAATTTTATCTCGATTTCTCCACATGCAAAAAATTTTAGCAAAATTAGGAAAAATACATTGAACCTTTACCAATTACGTGCGTTAATCAAAATTCTCGGCCAGAGAACCAATTTCATTTACCAAGCGTCTATCCCAATATCGACATATCCTAAAAAATTAATTTAGTTGCTCAATCTCTCAAAATTTTATCTCGATTTCTCCACATACAAAAATTTTAGAAAAAGTAAAAAAAGAACATTAAACCCTTACCAATTACGTGCATTATTCAAAATTCTCGGCCAGATTACATATTTCATTCACCAAGCGTCTATCCCAATATCGACATATCCTCAGAAAATAAATAAATTTTTCCAAAGTTCTCAAAATTTTATCTCGATTTCTCCACATACAAACATTTTAGAAAAATTAGAGAAAGTACATTGAACCGTTACCAATTTTGTTCATTAAACAGTATTCTCGTCCAGATAACCAATTTCATTCACCAAGCGTCTATCCCAGTATCAACATATCCTCAAAAAATTAATTTATTTGCACAATCTCTAAACATTTTATCTCGATTTTTCCACATACAAAAATTTTAGAAAAAGTAAAAAAAGTACATTAAACCCTTACCAATTACGTGCATTAATCAAAATTCTCGGCCAGATTACATATTTCATTCACCAAGCGTCTATCTCAATATCGACATATCATCAGAAAATAAATAAATTTTCCCAAAGTTCTAAAATTTTATCTCGATTTTTCCACATACAAAAATTTTAGAAAAATTAGAGAAAATACATTGAACCTTTACTAATTACGTGCATTAATCAAAATTCTCGGCCAGAGAACCAATTTCATTTACCAAGCGTCTATCCCAATATCGACATTTCCCAAAAAATTAATTTATTTGCTCAATCTCTCAAAATTTTATCTCGATTTCTCCACATACAAACATTTTAGAAAAATTAGAGAAAGTACATTGAACCGTTACCAATTACGTGCATTAATCGAAATTCTCGGCCAGATTACATATTTCATTCACCAAGCGTCTATCCCAATATCGACATATCTTAAGCAAATAAATAAATTTTCCCAAAGTTATCAAAATTTTATCTCGATTTTTCCACATACAAAAATTTTAGAAAAATTAGGGAAAGTACATTGAACCTTTACCAATTACGTGCATTAATCAGAATTCTCGGCCAGAGAACCAATTTCATTCACCAAGCGTCTATTCCAGTATCGACATATCCTCAAAAAATTAATTTATTTGCCCAAACTCTAACAATTTTATCTCGATTTTTCCACATGAAAAAATTTTAGAAAAATTAGAGAAAGTACATTGAACCTTTATCAATTAGAGGCATTAATCAGAATTCTCGGCCAGAGAACCAATTTCATTCTCCAAGCGTGTATCCCACTATTGACATAGTCTCAAAAAATATATAAATTTTCCCAAAGTTCTCAAAATTTTATCTCGATTTCTTTAGATACAAAAATTTTAGAAAAATTAGAGCAAATACATTGAACCCTTATTAATTACGTGCATTAATCAAAATTCTCGGCCAGAGAACCAATTCATTTACCAAGCGTCTATCCCAATATTGACATATCCAAAAAAAATTATTTATTTGCTCAATCTCATAAAATTTTATCTCGATATTTCCACATACAAACATTTTAGAAAAAGTAGAGAAAGTACATTGTACATCTATCAATTACGTGCATTAATTAGAATTCTCGGCCAGAGAACCAATTTCATTCACCAAGCGTCTTTCCCAGTATCGACATATCTCCAGAAAATAAATAAATTTTCCCAAAGTTCTCAAAATTTTATCTCGATATTTCCACATACAAAAAATTTAGAAAAATTAGAGAAAGTACATCAAACCTTTATCAATTACGAGTATTAATCAAAATTTTCGGCCAGATAACCAATTTCATTCACCAAGCGTCTATCCCAGTATCGACATATCCTCAAAAAATTAATTTATTTGCCCAATCTCTAAAAATTTTATCTCGATTTTTCCACATACAAAATTTTTAGAAAAATTAGAGAAAGTACATTGAACCTTTATGAATAACGGGCATTAATCAGAGTTCTCGGCCAGAGAACCAAATTCATTCAACCAATCGTCTATCCCAATATCGACATTTCTTCACAAAAATCAATTTATCTCCCCCAATTTCACAAAATTTTATCTTGATTTTTCCACATACAAAAATTTTAGAAAAATTAGAGAAAGTACACTGGTCTTTTACCAATTACGTGCATTAATCAGAATTCTCGGCCAGAGAACCAATTTCATTCACCAAGCGTCTATCCCAGTATCGACATATCCTCAAAAAATTAATTTATTTGCACAATCTCTAAAAATTTTATCTCGATTTTTCCACATAAAAAATTTTTAGAAAAATTAGAGAAAGTACATTAAACCGTTATCAATTAGGAGCATTGATCAAAGTTCTCGGTCAGAAAACCAATTTCATTCACCAAGCGTGTATCCCACTATTGATATAATTTCAAAAAATAAATAAATTTTCCCAAAGTTCTCAAAATTTTATCTCGATTTCTCTACATACAAAAATTTTAGAAAAATTAGAGAAAATACATTGAACCGTTACCAATTACGTGCATTATTCAAAATTCTCGGCCAGATTACATATTTCATTCAACAAGCGTCTATCTCAATATCGACATATCCTCAGAAAATAAATAAATTTTCCCAAAGTTATCAAAATTTTATCTCGATTTTTCCCATACAAAAATTTTAGAAAAATTAGAGAAAGTACATTGATCCTTTACCAATTACGTGCATTAATCAGAATTCTCGGCCAGAGAACCAATTTCATTCACCAAGCGTCTATCCCAGTATCGACATATTCTCAAAAAATTATTGTATTTGCACAATCTCTAAAAATTTTAACTCGATTTTTCCACATAAAAAAATTTTAAAAATTAGAGAAAGTACATTGAACCTTTATCAATTACGAGCATTAATCAGAATTCTCGGCCAGAGAACCAATTTCATTCTCCAAGCGTGTATCCAACTATTGACATAGTTTCAAAAAACAAATAAATTATCCCAAAGATCTCAAAATTTTATCTCGTTTTCTCTACATACAAAATTTTTAGAAAAATTAGAGAAAAAACATTGAACCCTTACCAATTACGTGCATTAATCAAAATTCTCGGCCAGAGAACCAATATCAATTACCAAGCGTCTATCCCAATATCGACATATCCAAAAAAATTAATTTATTTGCACAATCTCTCAAAATTTTATCTCGATTTTTCCACATACAAAAATTTTAGAAAAAGTAGAGAAAGTACATTGAACCCTAACCTATTACGTGCATTAATCAGAATTCTCGGCCAGTCAACCAATTTCACTCACCAAGCGTCTATCCCAATATCGACATATCTTCAAAAAATTAATTTATTTGCTCAATCTCGCAAAATCTTATCTCGATTTTTCCAGATACAAAATTTTTAGAAAAATTACAGAAAGTACATTGTACATTTATCAATTACGTGCATTAATCAGAATTCTCGACCAGAGAACCAATTTCATTCACCAAGCGTCTATCACAGTATCGACATAGTCTCACAAAATAAATAAATTTTCCCAAAATTCTCAAAATTATATCTCGATTTCTCCACATACAAAAATTTTAGAAAAATTAGAGAAAGTCCGTTGAACATTTATCAATTACGTGCATCAATCAGAATTCTCGGCCAGATAACCAATTTCATTCACCAAGCGTCTATCCCCGTATCGACATATCCTCAAAAAATGAATTTATTTGCCCAATCTCTAAAAATTTTATCTCGATTTTTCCACATACAAAAATTTTGAAAAAATTAGAGAAAGTACATTGAACCTTTATCAATTACGTGCATTAATCAGAATTCTCGGCCAGAGAACCAATTTCATTCTAAGACATATCCTAAAAAATTAATTTATTTGCCCAAACTCTAACAATTTTATCTCGATTTTTCCACATAAAAAAATTTTAAAAAAATTAGAGAAAGTACATTGAACCTTTATCAATTACGTGCTATAATCAGAATTCTCGGCCAGAGAACCAATTTCATTCACCAAGTGTCTATCCCAGTATCGACATAGTCTCAAAAAATAAATAAATTTTCCCAAAGTTCTCAAAATTTTATCTCGATTTCTCCACACAAAAATTTTAGAAAAATTAGAGAAAATACATTGAACCTTTACCAATTACGTGCATTAATCAGAATTCTCGGCCAGAGAACCAATTTCATTCACCAAGCGTCTATTCCAGTATCGACATATCCTCAAAAAATTAATTTATTTGCTCAAACTCTAACAAGTTTATCTCGATTTCTCCACATACAAAAATTTTAGAAAAAGTAAAGAAACTACATTTAACCCTTACCAATTACGTGCATTAATTAAAATTCTCGGCCAGATTACATATTTCATTCACCAAGCGTCTATCCCAATATCGATATATCCTCAGAAAATGAATAAATTTTCCCAAAGTTATCAAAATTTTATCTCGATTTCTCCACATACAAAAATTTTAGAAAAATTAGAGAAAGTACATTGATCTTTTACCAATTACGTGCATTAATCAAAATTCTCGGCCAGAGAACCAATTTCATTCACCAAGCGTCTATCCCAGTATTGACATATCCTCAACAAATTAATTTATTTGCACAATCTCTAAAAATTATTTCTAAATTTTTCCACATACAAAAATTTTAGAAAAATTAGAGCAAGTACATTGAACCTTTACCAATTTCGTTCATTAATCAGAATTCTCGACCAGAGAACGAATTTCATTCTCCAAGCGTGTATCCCACTATTGACAAAGTTTTAAAAAATAAATAAACTTTCTCAAAGTTCTCAAAATTTTATCTCGATTTCTTTACATACAAAAATTTTAGAAAAATTAGAGAAAATACATGTACATTGAACCCTTACCAATTACGTGCATTAATCAGAATTCTCGTCCAGATTACATATTTCATTCACCAAGCGTCTATCTCAATATCGACATAGTCTCAAAAAATAAATAAATCTTCCCAAAGTTCTCAAAATTTTATCTCGATTTCTCCACATACAAAAATTTTAGAAAAATTTTTGATTACATATTTTATTCACCAAGCGTCTATCCCAATATCGACATATCCTCAGAAAATAAATAAATTTTCCCAAAGTTCTCAAAATTTTATCTCGATTTCTCCAGATACAAAAATTTTAGACAAATTAGAGAAAATACATTAAAGCTTTACCAATTACGTGCATTAATCAGAATTCTCGGCCAGAGAACCAATTTCATTCACCAAGCGTCTATCCCAGTATCGACATATCCTCAAAAAATTAATTTATTTGCACAATCTCTAAAAATTTTATCTCGATTTTTCCACATTAAAAAATTTTGGAAAAATTAGAGAAAGTACATTAAACCTTTATCAATTAGGAGCATTAATCAGAGTTCTCGGTCAGAAAACCAATTTCATTCTCCAAGCGTGTATCCCACTATTGACATAATTTCAAAAAATAAATAAATTTTCCCAAAGTTCTCAAAATTTTATCTCGATTTCTCTACATACAAAAATTTTAGAAAAATTAGAGAAAATACATTGAACCGTTACCAATTACGTGCATTATTCAAAATTCTCGGCCAGATTACATATTTCATTCAACAAGCGTCTATCTCAATATCGACATATCCTCAGAAAATAAATAAATTTTCCCAGAGTTATCAAAATTTTATCTCGATTTTTCCCATACAAAAATTTTAGAAAAATTAGAGAAAGTACATTGATCCTTTACCAATTACGTGCATTAATCAGAATTCTCGGCCAGAGAACCAATTTCATTCACCAAGCGTCTATCCCAGTATCGACATATTCTCAAAAAATTAATGTATTTGCACAATCTCTAAAAATTTTATCTCGATTTTTCCACATAAAAAAATTTTAAAAATTAGAGAAAGTACATTGAACCTTTATCAATTACGAGCATTAATCAGAATTCTCGGCCAGAGAACCAATTTCATTCTCCAAGCGTGTATCCCACTATTGACATAGTTTCAAAAAACAAATAAATTATCCCAAAGATCTCAAAATTTTATCTCGTTTTCTCTACATACAAAATTTTTAGAAAAATTAGAGAAAAAACATTGAACCCTTACCAATTACGTGCATTAATCAAAATTCTCGGCCAGAGAACCAATATCAATAACCAAGCGTCTATCCCAATATCGACATATCCAAAAAAATTAATTTATTTGCACAATCTCTCAAAATTTTATCTCGATTTTTCCACATACAAAAATTTTAGAAAAAGTAGAGAAAGTACATTGAACCCTAACCTATTACGTGCATTAATCAGAATTCTCGGCCAATCAACCAATTTCACTCACCAAGCGTCTATCCCAATATCGACATATCCTCAGAAAATAAATAAATTTTCCCAAAGTTATCAAAGTTTTATCTCGATTTCTCCACATACAAAAATTTTAGAAAAATTAGAGAAAGCACAATGAACTTTTACCAATTACGTGCATTAATTAAAATTCTCGGCCAGATTACATATTTCATTCACCAAGCGTCTATCCCAATATCGACATATATCCTCAGAAAATAAGTAAATTTTCCCAAAGTTCTCAAAATTTTATCTCGATTTTTCCACATACAAAAATTTTAGAAAAATTAAAGAAAGTACATCGAACCCTCATCAATTACGAGCATTATTCAGAATTCTCGGTCAGAGAACCAATTTCATTCACCAAGCGTCTATCCCAGTATCGACATATCCTCAAAAAATTAATTTGTTTGCCCAATCTCTAAAAATTTTATCTCGATTTTTCCACATACAAAATTTTTAGAAAAATTAGAAAAAGTACATTGAAATTTTATCAATTACGTGCATTAATCAGAATTCTCAGCCAGAGAACCAATTTCATTCAACCAATCGTCTATCCCAATATCGAGATATCCTCAGAAAATAAATTTATTATCCCAATCTCTAAAAATTTGATCTCGATTTTTCCACATACAAAATTAATAGAAAAATTAGAGAAAGTACATTGAACATCTATCAGTTACGTGCATTAATCAGAATTCTCGGCCAGAGAACCAATTTCATTCAACAAGCGTCTATCCCAATATCGACATATTTTCACAAAAATCAATTTATCTCCCCCAATCTCTCAAAATTTTATCTCAATTTTTCCACATACAAAAATTTTAGAAAAATTAGAGAAAGTACATTGAACCTTTATCAATTACGTGCATTAATCAGAATTCTCGGCCAGAGAACCATTTCATTTACCAAGCGTCTATCCCAGTATCGACATAGTCAGAAAATTAATAAATTTTCCCAAAGTTCTCAAAAGTTTATCTCGATTTTTCCACACACAAAATTTTTAGAAAAATTAGAGAAAGTACATTGAACCTATATCAATTATGTGCATAAATCATAATTCTCGGCCAGAAAATCAATTTCATTCAACAAGCGTCTATCCCAATATCGACATATCCTCAGAAAATAAATAAATTTTCCCAAAGTTCTCAAAATTTTATCTCGATTTTTCCACATACAAAAATTTTAGAAAAATTAGTGAAAGTACATTGAACCTTTATCAGTTACGTGCATTAATCAGAATTCTCGACCAGAGAACCAATTTCATTCATTAAGCGTCTATCCCGATATCGACATATCCTCAAAAAATTAATTTATTTGTCCAATCTCTCAAAATTTTATCTCGATTTATCCTTATAACAAAACTGTTAGAAAAATTATAGAAAGTACGTTGGACCTTTATCAATTACGTGCACTAATCAGAATTCTCGGCCAGAGAATCAATTTCATTCAACAAGCGTATTCAGAGTCGAATAACAATATGTTTCAAAATTTTCAAAATTTTGTCTTAATTTCTGAACTTAGTTTTGGTTATGATGAGTTTAATTTATCAGGTAACATGCAGCAAATTATTGTATAACAACAATCATTTATATTTCAAATTAACAAAACTGATTAAAGAAATTTTTTTATAAAGATTTTTATTTAAATATGCGACAAAATTTTACAAATCGTTTAAAATTTTGTTTTGTTTTTATGCAGTTGGGCTAATTTTATAAAAAACTATCGTGACATTCAATTTTCTGGGCTGACAGTTGATATTTTTTGATGATAGTAGAAAGTGTCACGATATAAATGTTTAGTGTTGCCATCGCATTTTTACGGGATGAAAAACGGGCTAACTTCACATACATTAGTTGGAAGCGTTTCAAAACTTGTTGAAATTGTACAATTAATTTTTTGCTAGTTGTTTAAATAACGTTAGAGCTTTTTTATATGCTTGATAAATATTTTATTATGATTTAATAGTAGATAACTGAATATCATAATAATATATGTATGGTGATTTAATTTAATTTTCCTATAAAAAAGCGAAGGCAATAATTTAAAAGCTTTTGTTGTAGAATTGATAAAGTATTTTAAATTGGTAATGGAGCTTTTTGTTCCATATTCAGATTAAAATATTTTTTATATAAAAGTGTTTTGGTGTTTTATAAAAACAAATATATAAAATCAAAATTTAATTAACACACATTATATTCTTTTCGTGACGAAATCAGTCGAAATTTATTTGACAGGTGACATAAAAAGCTTAAGGAAAATGGCAGGTAAAAAATTTAAAGCAGCAGTATCAAAAATGGAGGATCACCAATATATGCTCGCGAAACGAAACTATTACGGACATCCAAATCTACAGAGTTTGATTTCTTTAAGAATGTACAAGTTGAAAAACCAATGGGCCGCTGCGCGAACGAGAAACAAAAAGTAAGAAACCGCAAAAGTCATTTGTAGCAAAAGACAATAACTAAATTTTTTATAGATGAGGAGGAAAGAACGAACGATTAAGTTTCGGCTATTCCAAAAGTTGATAAGCCGCCCAAAAATTTATTAAAGAATTATTACAGCCAGTTTAAACATTAAATATTACTTCAATTAAGGTAAATACGCGTCTATCTAAAACTAGTTATTTTTTACCTCAATTTTTGATTGGCTTTAGCGAAATTCATGTTCGTGACTAGGCTTGTGTTTCTGCTTATACAATAATGTCTACAAAATTTCAAATTATATGTTTGTATTAGTTTAGGAAAAATCAAGTCTGTACTTTTGCTTACCACTGGTCTGGTTTTCCAAACATATAATCATTCTAAAAACATCCATCACACCAATTTGTCCTTTTTATGTTTATATACATAAAGACGAAGACGAGTCAGTTGCATGGAGGAAAAAAATTGGTTCCTCTCTCTGTTCGTTAGCCAAGTATGTAATTGTTTCGACATTGTAAAACAGCTGTTAAAATTATGATAATTTTTTGTTTATGGAAGGATTATTTAATATTCGCGACAGTATATTTTAAAGTTCAATATTGTAATTTAGGTAATTAATATATATGTAAATTAAGTTTATTGAACTATTTTCTAGCAAGTTGGATTTTGAGGAGCGGAGTTTGATTCTCATTCATTTTATTTGATTGGGGTTTTCATGTAACCGAAAAATTAATAAAGACACGCTTACTTCACACCTTAATCTTCATTTGCCCTTCGTTGGTGTTTATGTAACACAAAAGGAAGTATCAAATTCGATTATGATTCTTCGAATACTATCCATAACTCCTATCACTGTGACATAAGGTGAACGATCTTCCTCAAAATTTAAAATTATTTAAAAAAAATTCGGGAATCGATCAGTGAGCCAGGATTATTTGAATGGTTCTGCAGTTGTCTAAAACGATAGTCAAAACACTAAAACTTTAGATTTGGGCAATGTCATTACTATATAAATGCTATATCACAAGGCATTATTGTAGACGATATTTTCCTTTATTTCCGAGTTCGAAAAAACCAGGACCTTCGTGATAAAATACTTTCCCAAAGTAATCAAAGTTTAACATTCTAAACGATTTATATTCATTTCTAAACGACATCTTTAAAATTGCTATTAAAGTATCACAAAGTAAAACTACTTTCTCTTAAAGCATTAAAATTTAAATTGCTTCCAGTGAAATTATTCCAATAAAATTTAAATTAATTTTTATTAAACAGTAAAAAATGATGCAATTAAAAATAATTTCCTACAACAAAGAAAATTCTGAAAAAAATACATTTATAAAACTTCGCTTACCTTTTATTAATTAACAAAAATACAAAACGTAACAATAAACAAACTCGCTAGAAATAATAAAACTACTAAATTTTGTTTTGTTATTATTTTTCACACACAACAAAATATTAAAAAAAAATTTAGTTTTTTATAATTATTTTACTTCATGGTTTTTAATAATAGTTTTAATTCCATATATATTTTACCTATATAAATTGTAACACAAAAACTTTTTAATATTTTGCATGAATTTTATGAAATAATTAGCGATTTTAATTTTTATTTAAATAAGTTTTTATAATAAATGAATAGCATTAAGTAAAATTAATGTATGAGGAATATGTAGCGCAAAAATTATGTTTTATACTTTTTTCATGTAACTTTTTTTTTCTTATAATTTTAATTTTATTTTTAAATACTTTTTTCACTATATAACTTATTTTTATTTCATAAACATTATGAATATATCATTTAACTTTAGGTTTTTGATGATTTTGTACAGTTGTTCGTACACACACAAGTCACAACATGCAAAAAAACAAAAAAACCAAAATAAAAATTAATTAAATTTAATTTAGTTAGTTTGCAAAACAAAACAAAAATTATAATTAATAAAAGTTGGATATGTATATGAATTAATAAAGGATGACAAATTTTAATAAAAAAATATAATAATTATGAGTTAGGTGAGACACATATTTTATATCGTATGCCATTTCCAGTCGACACTGTTAGCGACAAATAAATACTTTACCTGAAGACAACCCCAGAATAAACAAGCAATTCACATCAATATTCTTAAAGTAAGTTTTATTTTTTTCTATAAAACATCCTTTCAAATTCTTAAAAGGATTGAACACATGCATTTAAATCTGTTTAAATATTGAAGTAAAAATAACAGAACCAAAATTAGGAAAAGTGGAAGAAACTAAATAACGGAGGCACAATAACCATTAAAGAAAACTACACATTTCTTTCCACACGAATGTACAAACATGCACAACAGACATGAGAAAAATCAACTCGACAGGAGATTTCTAAACCAAAAATTTATTTCAATGCGGTGTTAAAAATTTAAACTGTTTGACATTTGTTGTTGTTGTTGCCTCCTGTATTATGCGAATTGCGAAATATTTATTTCGATATTTAATTTTTTTGGTATTTAGGGCAGCACACACCGCCTAATACACGATGAGATTAACCTACGACTACAAGGACTACGACTAAGGACAAGAACTACGACTAAGCTAATAGTGTACGGAGTCGCAAGTGGTGACTACATACTGAACATACTGGCCTCTACGTACTGAACAAACGCCACTTTTAACGTTTTTTACTATAGATGACACGTAAAGTTTCTTCGATAAAAAGCAGATGGAGACAGGTGAAGTAGATGTCAAAAATGCGTTAAGCTCTGTGGAGCTTATTGATCCACTATTACCAGTATCCTTTTCTATTTACCGTTTAAAAATATTGTTAATTACATTTTTCTTAACCATTTTATCAGAGTTTTTGTATTAATCTATGCTAATCAATTGCAATATTTTGCAATGATAATTTAATACACACACGTGCCTTTAGTACCTTTATCGACCTCAAATTTAAAATGAGCCTAAAACTAGCCCAAACATAAAGCAAGGTTCAAAACAAATAAAATTAGTGTCAGTTAGTTAAATAACTACTTAGAGTATATATAAATATAGAGAGAACATAACTTTAAAATTGTATGAAGAGAGACATAAGAAATCGTGTTTGCTAATATGTCATATTCAATTTCTCATTTCGCCATTTGCATTTCTGTTTATTTACAACAACCAACTATTGTATTAAATTATAAATTAAAAACAATTAAATAATTTAAAACGAAACAAAAAGTACAATCTATTATTTTTAGTTGTGCTAATTTTTATAAAATGAATAAAAATAATTACGAGAGTATTTTACATTTATTGTGTTATTTCTAGTGATTTTATAATAGTGAACATTTTATTATTTTATAATGCAAATGTGCAAATATTTAAGTTATAAATAGTATATTATGAAAACTAGCTGGCGACCAACTTTTCATTATTGTGTAGTTTATTTTTAATAGATAAAAGATTAAAATTTATATATTTGGTTAGAATCAAATCCTAATCTGTCATTTTTCTTATTTCTTTTTATATAGTAGCAGTGAGGGAGAAACTATTATTTGTTTGTGGTAGGTTTTTTTCTTATAGATTTAAAAGAAACTCGCAATAATTGTACAATATTGAATCAAATGAAAAATTTATGCACGTCTTTGGGAAGACAAACCGGTTTCTCTCTCAGAGAAATAAAGGAAAGCAAACAAACAAAAAAACGATTTGACAGAAGATCAATCACGATTAATATTAGTTATGGTGGTCGGTTGAATAACTATCAAACAAATGTTGTTATCTCGAATCCAGTAGAATATCATATGAAAGGTTGTTAGCTTAGAACTCTCTAAAAATTCGTGTTAAAATTTTTAATTTTCCTATGGATTTGAAAATGTTCCGTTTTTCATTTTTTCAACGTAACATATAGTAGGGTTCACAGTAGTGATGGGTAACCTCAGCTAAATCAGCGATCCGTTCAGACCGGATCGTTCATTTGCACTGACCGATTTAAAAACATCGGTCTTCGTTCAATCGGTCACTTGCAAAAATATTAAATATTTCAGTCAAAAATAATAATAAAAATGCCTCGTTAATAGGTCAAGAACCACATCCTAATTAACAAGCAAAAATCCCCATAAATCTAAGACCAATTCGTCTAAAAAGTTGCGAAAGGTATTCAAAACTTTTCGCAAAGAGGATGAGTAGCGAAATAAAGAAGAAAGCCTCTTCCGTTTAAAAAAAATATTGCTCATATACTAATGTAATTTATTTAAAAAGATTAATAAATCATTGCTTAAAAATCTATACATCTATACTATAGTACATCTACTATTTTAAACCACCCTGTATTTGTTTGTTTTCTACCGTTTGTCTTAAAGGATTCTCCTTTATAACATATTGCAATCTCATTTTAATGAGCTATACAGTCTAACATCTCATCCTCTAATTAACATTCAATAAAAAAAAATCCTCATCCATTCTATATATCGATTTAAGGAAAAAACATTATTAAAAACAAAATTGCACTATTGACTATAGAATAAGGAATATAATGTTTAAGTCCTGACATGTAGTAAATTGCTAATTTTTAACTAAAGCTTTAGCTAAGGTACAACAAACAATTTGTTTTTACAGCAAATATTGCATACAAAATTAAATTAAATCTGAAAAACTTAAATGAAATAATTCTATTATTAGTAATTATCTACTAACAAAAATTAAAACTTATAATAAAATCAATTTACATATAAATATGTATATGTACAAACAAATGTTTTTTTTCATAATCATTCATTAATAATTAATATATACAAACAATCATCTTCATCATAATCAATTTTTTTCCACTTTCATTTCACAATTATTCATAATTTGTAAAAGTTGAATGAAATCCATTTCTTTTTTTTCAATGTCATTTATATTTTCTTCAAAAATTTATTTTTCATTCTTTATGTTCAATCATTCTTTCTTTTCCGAACGAACTTATATTTAATTTTGTTTATTTTTATCATTTTGTGTTTTGCTTATTTGTTGAACGAGCTGAACGAGGTGACCGAGCTGAACGAGGTGAACGAGGTGACCGAGCTGAACGAGTTCAGTTTTTGTTCTTTATGATAAATTTTTCATTACAATATTTTTTGTGAACTAATTCGTTTTATACGCAGGTCATTTCTTTTGGCGGGCGTGTTGTTTTGTTTATTAGTAAATTGTTTTTGTTCTTTATGATAAAATTTTCGTTAGAATATTTTTTTGATTTTAATAAATGTATAATGTATACGGTATTGTTAGTTTTTTTTTGTTTCATTGTTTATTACTTTTGTGTTGTTGTTAGTGTTATTTTCATATAAAGGTTTGAAAATTTTTAATTTTCATTGTTAGATGAAGTGCGTATATTTTTTATAATTTTTAAATGTGTATTGGTTTCTTTATGTTGTTATGAAAATCTGCACGATTAGTTAGATACATTTTTTCAGGTCACTTTTTTATGCGAAGTTGTTGAATATAATGAATAAATGTTTGAGAGGAGAAAAACAAATTCGCATATCACAATTATCGGAATCAAAATTTGATCGTAATGAAAATTTGATGACGAAGTGATATTGGAGGTGCATTATTACTTTTTATTGAAGGTTTATTTGAGGAGTATTATTAAAATCATGTTCAAATCCAAAACTACGTTTTTAATTTAACATATGGATTTCGAAAAAGCTTGCATGATGTTAATTGTTAACTAACACTGCTGCCAATATGTTATATACTAAAAGACGTGCATTGCACATAAAAAAAATGTCAATAGTACATAAAAAGTTAGTGACCGACGAACGACGTTTCTTTTATTACTGAACGATCGGTCGTGGTTCACTGAAGGGATCCGTTCAATTAACTTCGGTCGTTCACGACTGACACATCACTAGTTCACAGCTAGTTGTGTACAATTACAAATTGTAAAATACAATAAGCTTTTCAGACATACTTCATCGTATGTTCTACATAGTAGAAACTACATAGGGGTGTTACGGTTATAGAAAAATCATAACAAAACACAACAACAAATTAATGAAACGAATAGTGTTGTTGTTGTTGTATTCTTAGAATTAGGGTCAACATAAAATAAATGATTTTATGAATCAAATCAACATAACGTAAAATAGTCGAATATTCGAATATTTTCTTAAGGTATCTAAAGAGTGTCCTCGAATGGTCGAGAACTATTTAGATTTGTATATAAGAAAATTATCATTTGTAGAATAGTTAGTTTTATTTTAAACCTGCGACGGTAAAGTTAAAATTATAAACGTGATTTTTAAATTAGTTTTTGTGAACAAATTTTTAAGCGTTATTGAGTAGAAATATTTTGTGTATTATTTTGAACGCTGTGTTACTGGGAATTTCTACAATCAACCGTTGGAGTTTCTGAAGCTGTTGAAAGAATATTCCAGTTAGGAATATTGTCTGCTGTATTTTTTCCTGTTGTTGTGTTGTGGAACAATTAAGGAGTTAAAAACTTAATAAAACCTGGTGTTTGTACTTACTAATCAGTGGTCGAACTCGGGCGATATTTGGGAATTACGTTTATCGAATTGTGAGTTAGACCAATTCAAAGGAAGGTTTAAAAAAAAAAACGTAACAGTGTAGTTTTCCTAAAATAGGAATATACATATAAGTCCATAAACCTCCAAACTACACAATGTAGTTTAATCTCAGTAAAATAAACAATGCAATACGGCAATTTCACAACCAAATCTTAAATAATTTATTCCCTTAAACACCCAAAACCCTATTTCATGATCGTATGAAATAATCTGTTTCAAACGTTACAAAATTGTATTAAAACATTGATACTGTTACGTTTTTCTAACCTTACTTCGAATTGGCCTTACTCACAATTCGATAAACGCAATTCCCAAATCTCTTCCTGGATTCGATCACTGATTAGTAAGCAAAAACACCCGGTTTTATTAAGTGTTCAACACCTTAATTGTTCCACAAAAACAGGAAAACAATACAGTAAACAATAACTAACTAGAATATTCTTTCAACAGCTTCGAAACTCCAACGGTTGATTGTAGAAATTTTCAGTAACACAACGTTCAAAATAATCCACAAAATATTTCTACTCAATAATACTTAAAACCAGAGTTGGTTTGTTTTAAACACTTTTGTTTTAAAACATTAAAACAAATTGTTTTAAAAAAAAAAACAATGTTTTAAACAAAAATTGTTTTTTTTTTTAAATATTGCAATGCTGCTTATTTGATATTCAATAGAACTGTTGTAAACTGTCGTGTTTTACCGTTTTTAATACATTTGACCACCTTAAGGCACCTTTTAGCATCTTAAACGTCACTAAAATTTTAAATTTTTCTAAAGCTTTCTTAAGGTTTTTTTGTTAATAAAATGCGTTCTAGGGTGTTGATGAGGAATAACTAAACAATAAATTCTATCACATATAAAATATGCCATAACCCAATAGTGCATGATAGGATACAGAAAATAAAAATAAAATAAGAGATAAAAAGCAAGTGTCTTTTAAAAATTTGCAATAATAAAATTAAAAGGGTGTTGCCAATAATCTAGCTAGTGGTATAATCCTTGATCATATGACGCACTGTCTTCCTCAATTATTAAACCCCACACATAGAGCTATATGAAAGCTCGATTTTTCGAGCAAGCAATAACGTGCCATCATCAAAGAATACTTCATACATAAAATTTAGGGTTGACTAGGTAGGGATATCTCTACTAGCCAAACTATTAATACAAAAATGCTGAAGGATCTGTTATTCGATTCCCGACAGAAGTTCGATGGAGGAGCAAGTGAAATTTGCTTAATTGCTAAATAAAAAAGTGGTTAATATATGCTGTTCCTGTATCGCAAATATATTTTTTAAATTTAAATCAAATTAAATTGCTTGCAAAATCTTGCAAAAAATTGCAAAATCTTGTTGTTTTCAATAGGTTTTTTGTTAAAGGTATATTCAATATTGTTACACCTTACCAGCCAATATTCTTATAAGAATGATATCAATAGCGTAATCTGTAATTTGCATTTGCCAGAAACTCGATTTCTTTATTTAATCTTATTGTTTCCCTGTTTTCCATAGTCTTTTCAAGTTGAGCTAGGAGAAAAAAAATCGGAAATACGTTGGTCGCAGAGTTCTTATCATAATTCAAATTTCTAAGGTTAGCCAATTAAGACAACCATGCCATTAGATTGAGAGATAAACTACCCTTAGGCATTTTGGGACAACTGTTATGTGAGTGGCTACAGAGAATATTCAAGAAATCTTGAGAATCTTAAACGTGATCCTTAAGAATCGCCACAAAATCTTGAGAATCTAACCGAATATCTTGAGAATTTTCAAAAAATCTTGAAAATATTTGAACGTACTGACTATCTTCAGATAATCTAGAGAATAATGGGAATCTTGAAAATCTTTAGAGAACCTTAATTACATACATTTCATTTATTACATATTTTATTACATATTTTCATTTAAAACCTTAATTACATACATTTCATTTATTACATATTTTATTACATATTTTCATTTAAAACCGGTAAAAATGAATATTCGTAGTATAAAACATATTTAAAACAAAAAAAACACAAAAAAAAACAAAAAAAAAACTGTTTTAAACAATAAAAAACGCGTTTTAAACAAAAAAAAGTTTTTTTTGTTTTAAAAGTGTTTTTAACCAACGCTGCTTCAAACTTTATCCACAAAAACTAATTTAACAATCACTTTTACAATTTTAACTTTGTCGTCGCAGGTTTAAAATAAAACTAGTCTATTCTACAAGAGGCAAGTTACTTATATACGATTCTGCAAAATTTCTAGATAATTCGAGGTCACTTTTTAGAAACCTTGAGAAAACACTAGAATATTCGATTATTTTACGTTATGATAATTTGATAAAGTAATTTTATGTTGACCCTACTTCTAAGAATACAACAACAACACTATTCATTTCATTAATTTGTTGTTGTGTTTTGTTGATTTGATTTTTTTGGAAGTGACTGTAATCGTCAGAATTTTTCTGTAATCGTAACAATATCATGTATATCAAAATTTTCCATAAAACACCTAAAACTCTATTTCAGCAAAACAACCAACATTTACAAATTCATAATAAATTGGAAATTTTTCATAAACCACCCAAAATCCAATTTCATTAATATTTCCCAATAAAGCAAATTCCAAAAGTATTTCTTAAAATTGTTTAAACGATATTTCCTCCAAAATTACTACAAATACGAAAACCCGTGTGTAGCTTTGTATCAAAAACTAATGCTAATCAAAAACCAAATAAATAAAATTCCAAATAATTTCCAATGTAAACCGGAAATTACGAAATCCAATAATCGAAAAAACTTAATAATTAACTAAAACTATAACCAAATAATTATTTTAATTCATTCTTCCAATAAGCAAAAATTATGATACGAATAATAAATGTTTACAAGTTTTTAATTGGTTTAACCATATTCTAAATATCTCTATAAAACTTATTCCAAAATCTAATAGCGAATTGGTTGATTATAATCCGGGAACGCGAAAACTAGAAAACTCATCTTTCGGGGGTCCAACCTCTTGGACCCCGAACCTGATTTAGAAAAAAGGTTCAGTCAGTTCAGTTCAGTTTAATTAAAACACCACGGTCGACGCGGAAAAGTTTGGTCACCGAAAAAATCCAAAAAGTTAAAATTAACAGAGTGTTTGGTGAAATATACAAAAAAGTTGTGTTTTAGAGAAAATTATTTTTTAGAAAATATTATAGAATAAAATCAAGAAAAATTGTGTTCTATATTTTCAAAAATATCATTAAATAAAGATCAAGAAAAATATTGTAGAGACAAGAAATGATTTTCTTTTCAGAAAGCTGAAAGAAACCACGAAACCAACAACAGGTAAGTCACTGTAGTAAGTTAATAAACAAAACAAGTGTAGTAAGGGTTTAGGGAAATAACACCCCACGATTACAACAGTAGTTTCCTAAGAAAAGGAAAATGTTCAACCCTTTGATGAGCTATCATTAGATAAGTGATGAAACGCATATTTTAATTTGAATACAAGTGTTTAAGAGTATTGCAAAGCCGAAAAAAGACAATACATCTTTTAATCCATCAAGCATTCAGCATTATAACACTGATATACAAAATACAAATAACTTCATTAATTTTCTTTTCAGAACGTTTTTTATGATTATCCACTAGTTGTAATTTAATTTATCTACACAAACACAATACTACAGTAATTCATACTCTTATTGTTTGATTAAAGAATGATTTGCAAAAGAAAAAACTCCTTTTAAGTTTTAAAACTCCTGACGGCGAGACCATAATTTAATAAAGTTAAAGTGAGTTATAAATAAATCATCATATATTTCACTTAATAACTTAATTACTTTATATTTACTGTGCAGTGGATAGTGAAATATATTTTGCTTACGAGAAAATAATTGAATTTCTTTTATACCTTGAAAGAACTACATATACCAAAAGAAAATATATGTAAAGAAAAATCTTAATTCTTAATACGAAAAAACAAAATTTGTTAAATAGAAGAGAAAGAATTTACATTAATTTCACAATGCATTAAAAAGCAAAAACCTTCGATGATGTAGGATATGAAAACTAGTCAATTGGCGGCGATGGAACGAGATGAATGGACGATGATTGCATAAACGTCAAAATTCATCCATGGGATGTAAACGCCAGAAAGGGAGAGAAATTAAAAATCTTAAGTGCTTGTTTCTTTCCTAGTACATAGTTTACTTTAAACATGTTTTTATTTTGAATTAATCGTCTTACAAAAGAACATCGAATTGGAAATATATTTGAAGTGATTATAAATATTTTTGTTGAATTACCTTACTATAATTCCTACACTGTATCTTTATCGTTCGGATTAAAAACCCCATGAAATTTGATCTAATTAATATCCGACATACAACATAATTTTGATAATTAGTTTATTACATAAATTAGTTCGATAATTCAAACAATAGAAATGAATTATTAATTTTCTTATTCTACTTATAAAGTTTTCAAAAACCACAAAAGAAATTATAATTTTTATATCACTTGCGCTTACAGTATACAATACGTTCACCCTATCCACTTATGTAAATATTTACTTTCAAAGAATGACATTAACAGAAAATTTATTTTGTCGCATTAACAAGAGAAAATAAAAATAATAATATTAATTTATCAAATCGTTTTATTGATAAGACATTTCAGTCACTTCAAATTTATTCTAACATAAAATTTGTTTGAGTATGTTTACTATTGTACAAACACACTGATAAATGGGGTTTTTGTACATGGGTAATTTGAAACATAAATGTTTAAGTTGAGAATATGTAATTATGAAACATATGTGTCTGATAAATATTCCTATTATTTTTAAGTGACAAACCGATTATCAATGACTGAGTCTTGTAAAAATCATTTAACTTAAGTGGTTTTTGTTTTTCATTTATTGGACAGAAAGAAACGTTTTGTTGTTTTGGTTAATGTAATTCATTATCGACGATATTTTATCTTTAAACTTTAAATAAATTAAAAAACTGTTAAGAATTAATTGAGTTCTACAACTTCAATTTAAGGTTGAAGCAACAAATAAGTTTGATCTGCAATACTTATGCTTTTATCTGAAAGGTTAAGTTATTTTTTAAACCGATCATATTATACAAATTTATATACGAATGAGCGTCATTATTTTACCGTTGTCTAATTTTTAAATCATTTTTGTGATGATCTTTTTACATGGCCAACGCATTTAGTTAGGACCGTACCACTTGTAGAGGTCGGTACAGTACTCGGATCAGACAGCCTGATCAGAAATACAACGCTTTAAACTATCCAAGTCGGCTCAGGTAGCCGTATCAGCAACAAATTAATTCAAATAGGGCGTTTACTACTAAGGTTGGTATAGGGCTTGCCTGAACAATATATACTAATCGAGTGCTGTGCAAAAAAAATTAATGAAAAATCAATAAAAAAATATAAAATAGTATTATATTTTATAGGTAGTCATAAAGTCAAACTAGAACTATATATCCAAAAAGGATATAACTCTAGTGAATTTCGACCAAACGAAATTTGATCAATTGAAATAGGACTCACATCAGAACAAATATTATATAGATACTGTAATACGGCAATCATGTATGTTTTTTAATACAGCCGATCAAACAATAGAGAGTTCAGATCAGGACAAATAGGGCATACTCTATCTAAAAGGGAAAGTATATATAATTTTTGATAGAAGCTGAATGTAAAATGCCCTCTTTGAGTTTGCTGTGAGCTGGGATCTGGTCCGAAAATTATCTGAATAATTTTAATGGAACCAACAACATCGCAGCCTTCCTGATTCATTCGGATTCTAAACTGATAACATCTTCGAGTTATTTAACATTTGATACACGTAAACTAAAAAATGTTAAAACGAGAATATGAAACCGATCCCGTAGTTTTTTCGTACCGGAAGAAGAGGTTAGGTGGACAGATTTTTTATCATTAGATTGGAAATGCTACTGATTTAGGTTCCAATACCAGCACCTCTTCAACTTGGATAGTCTCATCTATCACAACTACACAAGTCAGTGGTACGTGTTATCTTCCAATAACAACAATTAGAATACGATACAATGCGTTTATGGAAAACAATTTCCTTCCCTCTGTTTAGTAATATAGTGTACGATATATCCCTGTCTATCTCTCGTTTTTAGTTACCCTAACCTAACGTTTTACATTTATTAAGATTAATTGTATTTTAGTTTTGCTACACTTTGCTGGTCCATTCCACCAAAGTGTGATTTATATAAATATAGATTGAAACAACTTCGTTAAAAATGCAACCCAATTCGCTCTATCAATAATTAAAAAGGTTAAACATTTTGCTAATTTACTATGGAGCTTAACAAAAACATAACTCTATCGTCTAAATAATTTAACATTTAAGTGCTACTTATGTCTTTAACAAAACGTAACAGATTACCCAAATATTTAATTGTTCATAGGATTACAAATTCCTTTTAAGTAATTACATTATTTTTTGTTTTATTATGCGGTTTTCACGGAAAATTAATTTCTATGTATACATAAAATATGTTCGAAAAAAAATTGTATTTATTAAACATACAGTTATGCCTATACAATACAATAACATTGAAATAATATATTATCGCGAAAAACTAAAATTAATTTTTGTTTAATTTTAATTTCTTCTCAGTTTTTATATTATTGCTTTAAAACGGCGATATGCTCTTTGAACTGAAATTCTTTGAACAAAAATATAATGTTGATTAATATATACATAAAAGTAATCGTATTATTTTGAACGAATAAAATGTTTATGATTATGTCATTTTGATAGCTAAAGGTCATTGTTTCATTATATGACAAAGTTACGTAATACTGGTTGACCAAATTTGCAGAATTGAGTAAAAAGGTTATACACTTGAATGGTTGTATAACATAAAAATTAAATAACTGTAACTGTAAATAACTGTTTAATTAAATGTCTTGCTAAGGCAAAAGAATAACCGTTTATTGCAAATTTACAATAAAGGGAAGGCTGAAAACTATTTTCGTCATTCGAGCGTCATCATTATTAATTTTATTAGTTATTAATTACTATTCCAATTAGGTAAGAAACATGTTTTAAAACACGTGGCCTAGGTGTTATCCAACCATTACCGTGGAAAATTAAGAGTTAATCAATAATTCCTACATATTTCAAAACATTTGTAAGATTTTATAACACCCATGTAGCCGGTTGCACCATAACTTTTTGATTATAAACAAATTGAGCTCAATCCACAGAATTTAGATAGCCTAGTTTTACATTGGTACAGAATAAATATATCATAACAAAACTATTCACATAATTATTATTTACATAGTTCGTATATGCGTGTCAATTTCTATCTCTAAACTTATAATCTCACGTATTTTATTGTGAATCACGTTCTATTCCTACTATCATCATTTTTCATTAGAACAATAATAAATACAATTTTCAAAACTTGAAAAAAATAAATTTTCCTTTCGTTTATTAGATTTAGTTTTTATAGTTTGATTTGAAATTCTAATTAAATAAATTTTTAATTCTAGAAAAAAGAAATACATAATTAAAATTATGTAGAATTGATTGCGTTTTATTAAGTCACGTAAAAATTAAATAAAGAAAACATTTGTTTAGTGTTATGGGTGTGATAAAGATGTTGAAAAGAGGTCACATTAGAGATCTAGTTCTAACCAAGATTAATTAATTTTAATAATTTTGTTTTACTCGAACGAGAACGACTTGATGCAGTATTCGATCACATTCAAAATACTACATTAGAAGTGATACTGGTATATATACGTATACCACTAAAAAATAAAAATGTATACAAAATGACGCAATAACGAAAGCAATTAAAATTCTACTTTTCATTTGATTAAATTATTTTCCCCATTAAAATAAATATTAACGCTTGGAGCATTTTTGTTTTTCATCATTTTTCTGTAACAATAAGTTTTAATGTTATTTGTACTTCCGACTCATGTGTTTAGGTACTTACGTGTATTGTAAGCAAAATATCATAATGATACTCAAACAAAATAAAATCAAATATTTAATTTTTAATGATACAATTAGAATACAGCCCCAAATTTGACGAAAATTTATTGAAGGTGTGGATTGCCAAAAACAGAGTTGCAAACATTTTCAAGCATTAATTTAATTTCGTGATTTTATGTTTCAGTCCGAGAGATGAGCGACATAAAATTGCAAGCACTTTATAAAGGCTGATTTTTTAATATTATGTCACATATGTTGAGTAGAGAAATAGTCTTCAGTCAGTCAGCTGGATTCGTTAGCGTTTGGAGTGGGTGGGGCTCCAATGTTGTAAAAAAACCATGTATCTTGCAACTACTTTATAAAACCTGAAAATTTGTTTGTGAGCAGAATATTAATTAAAAATAAGTTTTATGATCGTCAGTCACTCAAATCCTGTAACCGAACGCGTCAGTCACGCGTTGAAGTTGTAAAAAAACGGTACATCGTGCAAGTACTTTATAAAATCTGAAATTTAGTATACAGGTTAAGAATATTATTATAATTACAAAAAATGTAGTCAGTCAGTTTATTTCTGTAACAAATGCCGTCAGTCGCAAATAAAAGGTTGCCGTTCTGTAATACGGCGCGCTCAATAAATATTAACATATATTGAATGAAGTTTCTTTTTTCAATGGATATTCATTTTATTGCATGTACATTGAAGCTGATCTACTCGAACGACTATTAAAATATATAATATTAAAGTTAAATAACAAAATTAATAGAATCATATACAGATTTTAATAAAGTATATTCCAGAAATTCCTTTTAGTCTTGAGTATGAAATAGTATTCGTGAGTCGCTGCAGTTGTAAACATCACTTGAGTCATCATTTTCAGGATCAGTTATATCTGACAATTCATCATCTGCATATTAATATAAGTGCAAGTGCAATAAGCGCAATGTTTAATTTCAAAATAATTAAATACGTAAGATAAACAGGCATATCACTTACAATATATTACCTGAAACATCGTTTTCATCAATAAAAACAACATTTGAAACTTGAATTTTGCGGCGAATGTCTGTATCAAATGCTCCGGACACGGATATTCTGATTATAATGCTCGGCAATATAAAAAACTTAAAGAGTGACGTGAAAATTTGGATGGAATGTGGTGTTGCCAACGCATTACGATGTATTAATGTCAGTGAAATCCATGAAAAATTGGGAGAATCAACTTGCTCTGCTGAATTTAATGGTTCAGTTTGAAGACTTTCGAACAGCGTTTGCAAATTTAAGCGCATTGAATGACCATAATCGTTCAGATGTCATAACAAAAATTGAAGAATTCGTCTGCCAATTACACAATCAAAACAAACTTAAAACTGTAAATGAAGCTCGTCTCGCAATTTTTTCAAAAACCTATAAATTTAAAGATAACGATGAAACTTTTAAAATTCATGCGAAAAGTTACGACCCATCAAATCTTCCGCCCCGTAGATCTGAGCTTATTAACCACATTGATCACAGTGCATACATTTCAAATATTTGGATGAATGCACATAAAACAATACCAACTACAGAGATGGCCGTTAAAAATGGTTGGCTTGAAATAGCCGGACGTTATGAGTTTCATTGGTTTGAAGGTCAACAACTTCCAATTTTCGTAAAAGATGTAGTTATTAACGAAAACGATGTTTCAGGTAATAGATTATACGTGTGATTAGGCATGTTTTTCTTATACTTATTTAATCATTTAAACATATGTATTGCACTTCTATTAATTTGCAGATGATGAATTGTCAGATAAATATGATACAGAAAATGATGATTCAAGTTTATGTATTCCCAAATATTTATCCATTAATTTTGTAAATTTGCAGTAGAGAATAGCTTGTGTAATAATAGTTCAAGAATGTCAAACCCAATAGCTATTATTCTGTTGAACTAGAATTCTAGAAAATAGCTGGTTAAGAAAAATAATAGAAACGCAGTTATATTCCTGATGGGATACTAATTAACACTTGCTTTTATTTTAATTTTAAAAATTTCACCTTTACACCCACTATAAAAACTTCTTGTTAAACCTTTAATTAATTTTTATTGTTTACACTTGATACCCAATGTTTATATGATGCAAGTTTTTGTAACACTTGAAAATCTTGCTGTTGTTCTGGGCTCCTGGTTGAGTGAATTTGAAATTCTTAGTAATTGGTTACCTCACTTGATGCAATTATAACAATTTTTGTAATTCTTCCTGAATAGTGTTCTTTATTGATTTCTTGAACAGTTGAATTTGAACAGGACTAACATTCAAAATTTCATGACTTATATACTAGAAGTTTAACCAAACAAATTATTTGCAGATGATGAATTGTCAGATACAACTGATCCAGAAAATGATGACTCAAGCGATGTTTACAACAACTGCAGCGACTCATATTAGAATTTTCATACTCAAGACTAAAAGGAATTTATTGAATATACTTTATTAAAATCTGTATATGATTCTATTAATTTTGTTATTTAAGTTTAATATTATATATTTTAATAGTCGTTCGAGTAGTTCAGCTTCAATGTACATGCAATAAAATGAATATCCATTGAAAAAAGAAACTTCATTCGATATATATGTTAATATTTATTGAGCGCGTCGTCGTATTACAAAACGGCAACCTTTTATTTGCGACTGACGGCATTTGTTACAGAAATAAACTGACTGACAACATTTTTTTCGAAGATCCAATTTTACAAATTAACATAAAACTATAAATAAAAATAATTTCAACAATTTGTTTAATAATTTTTTTATTCATTATATTTTTTTAAATATGTGCGTAAAAGTAATTGAAGTAGAAAACCAAACCAGCTAGTATAGTTTATCTGGTAGATAGGCTATACTAAGACTGGCATAACTGATAACCGACATATTCTCGAACCGGAGAGAATTAAATATTACTATGCTATGATTTGGTTGGAGTGAATAACAACGAAAGAGAAGTTGACTTTGTGTTTTTGAAAACTTCTAATTTAGATTAGCTTAGTTGTTGAGAGAAATCTCTCGAACTTTAACTATCCTAGAAGAAGTTTTTGAAGAAGATTGATGGTTTTGAGGTTGATGAAGAAAACAGTATTTAAACCGAGGTTAAAAATCAATTAAAACAGATGAGCGAATCTATTGATGAATATTTCTGTATACTGGAAGATATTGATATATCAGAATAGCATAATATATCGCAATATATCAGAATAATAATAATCTTCGATCTAATCAATTAATCGTTCAAAAAAGAATCGATTCAATTCCATTCCCATGAATGGAAAATATTGATCTTTATAGACCGATTCTTGAAATATTTTTTTATGAAATATGACTGTTGCTTTACTATAAACTGTAAAATTTACTTATGGTTATATTCACTTATATACTAAACATGAAATATACTAGAGCCGTGATAATGTACTAGAAAATGAGGGGGAAAATTACGTCAATGTTCTGTCAACAAAGAAACAAACATCTGTTCCATGATTATTTTCCAATGCAGGAAATATTATTACTAATAAAAGATCAAGACTTAAGCCTCAAAATTTAAAAGAACTCCTATCCTTGCCTTCGTTCAGGGCTGATATTTGGATACAATTTGCACGTTATTTTTTGCCTCGATTAAAATCGATTAATAATCTTTGATCTTTCGAGGAATCGATTTTTTTTGTTTGAATAATCGATTCTAAAGTTTTTTTTAATGAAACCCCATCCCTACTTCGAATTGAAAAAAAAATCAAATTATCTCCTTATACTTACTTGAGTTTAATTGCTCACAAAAACCCCAAAAAACAAATTATTGAAATATGTTATTCACCTAAATAAAAAATATTATATGGGCAGTGTTTGTTTTTCATTTATATAATTTTATTTTTTGGGAAGGGGGTGCGAGAATATTGTTTCAAAATGTTTGGGGTGCCAGTAGCTAAAAAGGTTAGCAACCATTGTGCTATACGATAGTATTGGCAACAAAATCCGGACGATTCCATATTTCAACTTGATACATGTTGCTATTATTCACGTACACAACGTTTGCGATTTTTAGTTTTAGCGACCTATTGGTACCACCGAAGATAGAGAAGAATGACACTAAATCCATTCTCTAATGGAGTAATCATCAAATAAACAATAAATATTTGTCATTAAACAAATACTCACTACTCTCCTGTCTGGTAGGGGCTCTATCTAATGGTGTCATGGGGACTTTTGAAAGCAAAATGGCTCGGGTGGAAGAAACTCAGTTCTGTGGTATCTCACACAATAGACCAAAATAATCGAAGTGTGTCATTGTGACAGTTATTGTAGCATGGTGTAACCTAGCTACCATTGTGTATGGTAGATTTTGTGACTATATAGTAGATAGAGGAGGGTTGTGAAACTGATCGTTACGTCATGTTTCATGTAACAGCTCTATACTGTGATTGCATATGTATAATATGTAAAAGTATTCAAAGAAACGACCAGGTAAAATAAATTTTAAATATTGAAATGCAAGAATTTTTTGGATGTTTTACATTAAGTACCCTAACTCAGTAAGGAATTTTTTTTTAATTAAACTGACCTTAATTTAAGCAACTAAGACGAATTTCAAAACTATATCTAGATACAGATATATTAGATGAAAAAATGTGGCTGCTTCTGTTTTACTTAGATGTCGTTACTAATACTACATGGTATTTGGAATGTCTTATATCTAAAAATTCACATTTTGAAAAGGTTCGACAGTTCTATACCTTGCGAAAGACATTTATTCAAAGCGTCAACAGGTTGCAGATGTTTCGAGCATGCGCAAACTGGCATAGTATAGAAACCACAATAAGGATATTTTATCTCCAGATAATATTAGGGCACAGGTCATCGCATCAATTATACGTCGCACATTGTTTCTTAAGATTACCATTTACTTTGGTTAATGCAAACTCGATCTCTGGATTGCCTGGAAGCAACCAGTTGAACCATATGAAAAGATCTGCTCCCGAAAGAATGATAAGTGTTCCAACAAAAATCAGCTGGTCTTCGTCCGCGGAACAGACCCAGAAAGCGGTGGCGAGATAACCACACATACGATTTTGTGCCATAGGATGACCAAACTGGCGTCAATTAGCGGAACATGAACGAGATAACTGAAAGCTGGTCAGACGGGAAAATCTTTACATATGATGTAAACGCCAGCATAGAGAGAAAATAGAGAGAGAGAGAGTGAGGGACTGCATAATGAATTGCATGATAACATCCAGTAAGGTTAAAATTTAGAAAATCCGTCTAGCGATCAATCTAGTTTGAACTTATATACTTACTTATGGTAAAATTAAGAACTGATAACTATCGTTGTTATTCTAAAAATTACCTGTATCTATTTGCCTAAGATCAATATTGTAATTGTTATTATATCACTCTGGGAGTACTGAATAAATATTGATAACATTTTTTAAGAAAAACATAAAATTAGAAACATAAGAGTTGAAATTTAAAAAACAATTTTCCCTTCCAAAAATAAAAATTTAAACATCATAAAAATTTTACAAAAATATAAGGAAAATAAAAAATTAATCAAGTGTGATTGACCTAAATAATAGTTGATATAAAATGGTCATGGTCCGTGACTCTGTTCAGTTTAACGAATTTGTTTTGAAAAAAAAATTGTATTTTGCTGAAAACAACGATGAGAATTTTATCTGATACACATTACGAAAAAAACAGTAAATTTCATAAATTTAATATTGTACAAAAGAGATTTATGTTTTCTTGAATTTAGATCATTTTTTATAGCAATTTCAGGTAATTAGTGGTTTTTATTCGGATACATTTTTCGGCGGTTAAGAAAGTAAATATAAAGTATAATAATTAGCAATTTACAAAAAAAGAAATAAAACATATTTGAGACAACAAATTTTTATTGGATGCCAAATAAAAGAGAAAACACCTTTTCAAGTAAATTAAATTCACATTTCAGATTAGTTTCAGATTTCAACGACTTTCCATAGGAAATTAAAGTGGGTGGGAGGACCAGTATTTAGTGGGCTTCTCAAGATGGACGGGTCTACGCCCCAGAAGCACTCGGAACTCACTTCCGACCAAGAACCATCACAACAATTTCGACGAAAGGTGCAAATCCGACGCTCCATTTTTTTTGGTAAAGAAGCAGTTGTGACTGGCCTCACTGCTTCAAATACTCCTCGTCATGGCTGGTATTGAAAGAGATCCGGGACCAACTAAAACATGCCACTGTATAATATGTAACAACATATTAAGGGCAAACACAAGATCTATTCAGTGTAATACTTGCAAGGGATGGTGCCACCTCAAGAACTGTTCAGGTCTTGTTACACATAAGCAATGGACCAAGAACTACATAGCACCATGTTGTCAAGCATCAAGTTTACATACCAACACGAGCTCACAACAAAACACAATACGAATGAACACGCTACCGGAAACCCCAAGTGATGTAAAAATTATGCAACTAAATTGCAACAGTCTCACGAATAAGATCGACGATATAATAAACTATATGTGCAATAACAATATTCTAGTCACGTTTCTTCGAGAAACAAAATTAAATGTTAGATCTAAGATTAGTGATAGTATCTGTGATTATAAAATTATAAGGCTGGATAGTTACTGATAAGCAACCGTTATAGTGAAATTTTTAATGCAGCAAATTAAAATGTTGAAACATGAATTTGTCACTCAATTTAAGATAGCCCCAGATCAGGACTGTGTTGAACGTTTCTCTAATACGTTTAGATTTATCAACCATACAACCACACAAATCTCAAAATACCCATTATTAAACCGATAGCAGTTGTATTTATTGTATAACTTGATGAAATAGAGTTTGGGGCTCTTCAGAATGTAGCATCTGCTATTTTGCATTGTTCTGCATCTTTCACTATAACAGAAACATCATTTTTGATTTGCTCATATCATACCAAAAGTAATTATCTCGTTTATGTCAAACATGATTAAGATCTCTAACAGTGTTATGACCTGGAGCAGCTTTAATATTACCTTCACACTGTGTAACACTGAATACATACAAAAAACAGACACAGGAGATTAAATTTATATACCAATAATTTATGTTATTATGTTATTTAAAAACATTTATTTATATTATTTAAAAACACTAATTTTATGTTGAGCTAACAAGAAAAACTTATGCTGACGGTTTACTAACTAACTAAAATTAATCACTTAATTAATCACTTAATCCTATCAACTGCGCCAGTGTTATGACCTGGAGCAGCTTTAATATTACCTTCACACTGTGTAACACTGAATACATACAAAAAACAGACACAGGAGATTAAATTTATATTCCAATAATTTATGTTATTATGTTATTTAAAAACATTTATTTATATTATTTAAAAACACTAATTTTATATTGAGCTAACAAGAAAAACTTATACTGACGGTTTACTAACTAACTAAAATTAATCACTTACTACTATTAACCGATTGAAAAAACTGAAACGTCTTGCTTAAACTCTAACTGGATGAATTCTAACTGTTTTTTTGACTCTCTATTATTCTTGACTCCAAATCGATTTCTGATTTTTGTTAAGTTGTCAAAACAATTTATTATTTCTAAACGCAAAATATTTTTTATAATTATTTCGAAATAATTTCGCGAAAGCAAGTAAAATTGAATTTCAAAATATGAAGTAAAATTAACAATACATAATTATTTCTTAAACGCAAAATAGGTTTTGTAATTATTTCGGAATAATTTCGCACATGCAAGTAAATTTTAATTTCAAAATAGGGAGTAATAAGTCGATTAATTTAATTGAATAATTAACAATTTTGGAGTTTTGAGTTATTTGCTACATAGTTTAATATGTAGCACAACATCATGTGGAAAGTTTGGTTTTAACTTTTGAATTCTGCCAGCTGGAATGTAGCGTGCTCTATCCTTATTAAAAATTTCTCTGAATTTTTTTCCCCAGAAAGAGCGTCAAGTGGTACAAATTGCTTACTGAATTCAATTTCGGTAAAATTTGTAAAGTTTTCCCAGTCAGCTTTGTTAAAATTAATGTAAGTCTTCTTCTCGGAATTTAATTGACTTGTTTAATTGATTGATTTTCACGTGGTCTGATCCCAATGCAATTTCAGTTCTCCATTCTGCAATTGGCATTAGTGACATACTGGCAAGGGAGACATCTGGAGTATGAGTTATTTGTTACCCTTGTTGGTTGTGGTTCGTTGAGGACTCCAAAATTGGAGCCGTCAATTTGATCAGCAATGCTTTCACCTCGTGAATCAGTGTTTAAGTGTAAGTGCCATAGATCATGGTGTGCGTTTACATCTCCGAGAATTAGAATGTCTTTGGTAGAGATGTTAAAATACCGTATTTTTTTTTTGTATAATACAGCGTATTATACATTGTATTATACAAAATAAAATACCGTATATTCTGTACAAAAGTGTAATAGCCGAGATAACAGGTGAATGGTATAACAACAAAAAATGACTCATCATGATTTTGAATTACATCAAATTCATTTTCTTCTAAATATCTGAGTTTGGATATCTTATCGTTATTTTTATATATAATCCTTAAACGAATGCTAATAAGATCTATTTAATCATCTGACTCTAATTCATGTGGATGGTGTGATCAGAAAAGCTGTCCTGATGCTTGGTTTCAATTTATTTTACCTTCATTCGCTACAGCCAGCTATTGTATTTATATTTTTTATTCAAATTGGATCCTTACCATTTCCCATGGATAAACTGTTGTTGTGCTACATGTTAAACTATGTAGCAAATAACTCAAAACTCCAAAATTGTTAATTATTCAATTAAATTAATCGACTTATTACTCCCTATTTTGAAATTAAAATTTACTTGCATGCGCGAAATTATTCCGAAATAATTACAAAAACTATTTTGCGTTTAAGAAATAATTATGTATTGTTAATTTTACTTCATATTTTGAAATTCAATTTTACTTGCTTGCGCGAAATTATTTCGAAATAATTATAAAAAATATTTTGCGTTTAAGAAATAATAAATTGTTTTGACAACTTAACAAAAATCAGAAATCGATTTGGAGTCAAGAATAATAGAGAGTCAAAAAAACAGTTAGAATTCATTCAGTTAGAGTTTAAGCAAGACGTTTCAGTTTTTTTTCAATCGGTTAATAGCTAGTAAGTGATTAATTTTAGTTAGTTAGTAAACCGTCAGTATAAGTTTTTCTTGTTAGCTCAACATAAAATTAGTGTTTTTAAATAATATAAATAAATGTTTTTAAATAACATAATAACATAAATTATTGGAATATAAATTTAATCTCTTGTGTCTGTTTTTTGTATGTATTCAGTGTTACACAGTGTGAAGGTAATATTAAAGCTGCTCCAGGTCATAACACTGGCGCAGTTGATAGTCCTCTTGTATTTCAAGAGTGAAAAATAAAAACAATAAATATAAGAAACCTGTGAGCAAAAAGAAATTTAGAAAATTTCTTGAAGTTGTTTTAAATCTTCACACACTTCGACACATAAAACAGCTCAGAGAAAAACAAACATTCAGATAGCTAAACAGTGCTGTGTTAAAAAACAATTCAGTGAACACTATAGTTATCGCAAAACTGTGTATGTAGTGCTTAAAAACAAGTCGTTATAAAATTAAGATTCATACCAACAGTGAAATTTATTTATTAAAAATACAGTACAAACAGTAAATCCATATAGTTTATTGTTATTTAAACAAAAAACATTTAATTCGATATCGAAAGTTATCATTTCATATAATGAAAATTGTGTATAATATTATATAATTTCAAAACACCGGGAAGGAGCCTTAAAACTGCACATAGTTTAGTTGTATGTCTTACAAACATTGTTACTTATTACAAATTACAAGTTCCTGAATGAGTACATCAAGCGATTCAGATTCAGCATTTTACAACCTCCGAAGCAGAACAGATATTACAAGATCAGCTACACGAGGAAGAAGAAGAAAGTATAAACCAACATCATCTCAAGGTTCTACAGGTACTGTTTTAAATTTAAGTAATAATAGTGATATTGAAAATCTCATAGATTTAGCTAGTCAAACACAAATAATTTTAAATAATATAGAAATAGAAACCAAATTAAATTCCGAATGAACAAGTATAGGTAATGTGTTTGTTTTAAGTTATACTCATAGCTAATTATCGTTAGTTTTTAATTATTGTTATCAAGATAGCATTATAATTTTTTTCTTTATAATATATATATATTCAAAATATAGTTTAAGCCGAGATCTTAAAAAAAAATATATTAAAATGAAAGGTTCTGAAATCCATTTATTAGTCCAATCAATTCCCATCTTCAATGGAGAAAAAACTAATGAAACCGTTGAAAATTTACAATTATTTTTACGCATAAGTGAAATGATTTATGACATGTTTGACGAAAACCAAAAATTATTATGCATGCAGTACATATACAGTAGAATTCGCGGCGAAGCTTTCATGCTCTTAAATAGATATAAGACTTTTGAAAAATTTTCAGAATTCAAAACATTTCTTTGTGATAGATATTTACCCACTCCAGTAATACCAGAATATCATGAAAATTCCCAAGACAATTTACCCTCTTACCCGTCTTTACAGTCACAAGTAACAACTACATTAGCTTTGCCTAGTTCTTATAGTACAACTCACAGTAACTCTAAAAATTCATCACACATCCCCCCATATATTACGAATCAACATTTCTCATGTCCCTCACATCCACCTTCCAAAATACCTTGTAACCAATCAGAAAACATCCATAATAGAAATTTCCAAACAGAACGACCTGATTCAAATACAAATATTACATCAAAACCAAACTTCAATATAAACTCGGCAGCCCCGATAACGTCTTCAAATTTTTTACAGAATACAAAATCAAGTTTAACAAACAATTCTGAAGTAAATACTATATCATCAACACCAGAAAATATAGCGTCAAATCTACATTCAACTTTTTCATATGGATCTGCTGATAATTCTTCATGTTCGCAAAATTCAAATTTAAAAGAAAAACTTGGAACGTTAAATGCTAACAAATTTGCTAAAATAGCAAACAACACATATGAAGTTAAGCCAAATTTAACCCCTTTTATAAACAATCTTACAGAAAATGCTCTATTATCTAAATCAGTTACACAAGATATCGAAAAATCTCCGACTGACAAAACTAGGTCAAATACGCCCGACAATAACCCTGACAAACCACAAATTATATCAGACATTATTTCAACGCCATTTTTGTATTCCGAAGTTCTAAAACAAAATATTTCCCAAGATTCGAAACACATTTCTATAAAAATTCCGGAAACAACGCAAATTTCACCAAAATCAACAAAATTTAAAACTAAAAGTTATACGTCCCACAAAATGCAAACGACCACATTGAAATGCCATAAAAATTTTATTCGTCACAAAAATAGAATTCAGAAACAGAAACCAACAATCAGATCTAAGAAAAATCAATATCTGCCTTCAACGATTCTATCGGAAAATAAACTACCAAACAATAAAACTCACCTTAAAATAGTCCCAAATCCAAACTATAAACCAAAACACCGAAATACGACAGCAAATACGGACAAACTAACGAAAATCAAGAAGACAGCGATCATTAAAATTCAAAAACTAGCACGTCCAAATAAAATTTATACCTTCCATATTGACAATCATAAAATAAATACAAATTCTACTAAAACAAACTATACTAACGATAAAAATAAAACTAAGCCAAAAACCAATTATAAAAGTAATCAGAATACCCAAAAATTGCCTCCAATAAAGAAGTTCACATCAATGTACAGTATTCAGATGCATGCTAAGCAAGTAATGACCTTTAAGACAAATCTCGTTCAATGGCTGTTTTCCCTTCTATCTTATATTTTCATAATCAATTTTCGAATGTGTAACCATACCAGATACGACCAATTGCAAGAAATGACAAAACAAAAAAGTAATCAGTTTTGCTCAATTGAATGGCTGTTTATGAGGTACAAAATTTTATCAATGGTCTATGCCAATTCAAAATGGAAACACTTCCCAAATATATTAATAGCCAAATATTCCAACCAAATTCGAAATAATTTTTCTACAAAATTACTTGCTAAAGACAAAAGGTTCACCCTTTTTAAAAACTACTACTTTTCGATATTATTATATCCCGTCTAAACCTAACACTGACCTAAACCACAAGTTTATCAAACAAATCTATCCTAAACCTAATGTTTACTAACCCATCAAAGCACCAAAATTCAATCTAACGAAACGTTGACCTACTCAATAGTGGTTTTTATTCTAGTTTTTATAATTTTAACCCTAGGAACCTGTTGTGTACTTAAAAAGATGAAAAGTAAATTCGCGACGTTTTCAAATCACGCACCAAAAGGTAACATTTCTGAAAACAAACAAATCGAAACAATTCCTTTTAAAACCAAGGGCTAAACCTTCTATCCTCACAGAATCCGAAACAACCGTTTTAAACCCAACGCCTAACAAAATAAACGAGCCGACTTTTAGATTAATTTAATACTACCAATCAACTTCCAATAAGTTATAGTAAAAAAAGAAGCAATAAGTTAATTTTTCGGTACTAAGATTAATTTATGTAATTAGTTTAAGGTCAAAGTTTGTTCTTATTCTTTTCTTTCTATTTCTATATCAATATAGGTAGGCTAATTGAAATTAAAATAAGTTAAATAAGTTGTTAGTAAACAAAAACATTTTTATTATTAATAAATTCAAGTTTAAGGTCAAAGTTTGTTCTTATTCTTTTCTTTCTATTTCTATATCAATATAGGTAGGCTAATTGAAATTAAAATAAGTTAAATAAGTTGTTAGTAAACAAAAACATTTTTATTATTAATAAATTCAAAAATAAACCGTAAAATTTCTTTTGTACATATACATATATAATATATATTTAATATTTTTTTTTTTCAATGTCAAGTTCATTTTTCACTAAATAAATACAGCTAAAAATGTTAACTTCTCAAGTTCCTCTGACTAATAATAATTCATAATTTTAACTGAAAGAACAAAATTACATACTAAGCATTCATTAATTGTTATGGGAATTTCTTTACAAGTACAATAATAATTTTTTACGTCATAATAGATAAGTAGGTTATTGTTAAGATAGGTTATTGTTAAGATAAAAATTATTTACCAGTCCAAAACTGAATTATATTTTTTTTCTTTAATAAGGTTTAGGTATTATTAATTTAACTTAATTAATTGAATTCTTAATTTAATTTAACGTTTAGGTTTAATTAATAATTATTGTAATATTTTATTTTTATGAAACTCGTTAAAATTCTTATCTGATAGTTATTAAACAAAAATTGAACTTGGAGTAGGGTGTAATAAAGTAATAATAGGAGAATAAAGTAATAAGTACATTTTTTTAAAATATTATATTGAATAAAACAAAAATTTACATTTTCTATCGCAATCGCAAATTTTAAAAAAAAGAGGGGAGTGTTGTGCTACATATTAAACTATGTAGCAAATAACTCAAAACTCCAAAATTGTTAATTATTCAATTAAATTAATCGACTTATTACTCCCTATTTTGAAATTAAAATTTACTTGCATGCGCGAAATTATTCCGAAATAATTACAAAAACTATTTTGCGTTTAAGAAATAATTATGTATTGTTAATTTTACTTCATATTTTGAAATTCAATTTTACTTGCTTGCGCGAAATTATTTCGAAATAATTATAAAAAATATTTTGCGTTTAAGAAATAATAAATTGTTTTGACAACTTAACAAAAATCAGAAATCGATTTGGAGTCAAGAATAATAGAGAGTCAAAAAAACAGTTAGAATTCATTCAGTTAGAGTTTAAGCAAGACGTTTCAGTTTTTTCAATCGGTTAATAGTAGTAAGTGATTAATTTTAGTTAGTTAGTAAACCGTCAGTATAAGTTTTTCTTGTTAACTCAATATAAAATTAGTGTTTTTAAATAATATAAATAAATGTTTTTGAATAACGTAATAACATAAATTATTGGAATATAAATTTAATCTCCTGTGTCTGTTTTTTTGTATGTATTCAGTGTTACACAGTGTGAAGGTAATATTAAAGCTGCTCCAGGTCATAACAATGAAATATGCTTTCTACTCAAAGAGATGACATCCGTAAAGCAGATCCAGCCGACTCCAGAATTCCGGACCTAAACAAGCAAATTAACAAATTGGTCACGGATCATAAAAGAAATAAATGGAAAGTTAGTGAGTAAATGAGACCTGGGTACTACTAAAAGTCTTTGAAAGGTCGTACAAAACCAGATCAGTGATGGTCTGAATTAAAAACAACCATGCGCTAGAACAATTTTAGTTGCACTCGACCTATCAAAAGCATTCGACACAGTGTCGCACGCTGCTTTATTGGATGATATCTTCAATACTAATTTGAAAGGTTTAATGAAGCGCTGGTTGTGCAACTACCTCAGAGGTCGCCAAACATACGTTGAGTTCCGTAACTGCAGGTCCAAAATGAGAGTGCTAAGACAAGGAGTTCCACAAGGCGGAGTTCTCTCACCTTCATTATTCAATCTCTATATACGCACTTTGCCTACCCCACCAGAAGGAATAACCATCACGTCATATGCAGACGACTGCACAGTGCTTGCAACAGGAAATAACCTGCAACAACTCACAAATATCCTGATATCATGTAGTTCATGGGGTAAAATTAAAAATACCATAATAACAACTTAAAAGGCAATAAGAAGACCTATTATAAAATATGCTGCACGCATATGGACACCCCAAGTTGCCAACACTCACTGGAATAAGTTACAAACAACACAAAATGCTGCCTTGTGAACCGCAACCGGATGTCACTTGATGACCCACCGAGATCACTTACACGAGGTATGTAACATATTGCCGGTCCGTGAGCGTAATGAAATGCTGACCAAACAATATCTATTGGCCTGTCACAAAGAGCAACATCCTTGCAATGCACCTTAACTACGATCGAACCACCTAGAGACATCAAGAGGACAGCAAGATGCTTTCTGCAAGATGTCAGGTAACATTGGTTACTGGTAACATTGACGAATTTACATATAGAACTGGCTTAAAGGTACTCCACACCAAAACGGTTGAAAACGCAATAAAGAACTATACTCCAAATCGTGTTGTGAATAGAAAGCCACCAAAAGTCGCTGCCGAAGAACTCCAATTACCCCGTAGCACCAGATACATCCTAGCTCAACAAAGATCCGGTTGGTCACGCATTCTAAACAACTACATGAGCACAATTGAACCTGAAATTATTGACAGGTGTCCCGCATGCGAGAGCACGCCACACAGTGTAGACCACCTATTCAATTGTCCTAAAAATATAACAAACCTGACGAAGGAAGATTTGTGGTAGCACAGAAGGGCAGTAGCAGAGTTCCTGAACCTGGACATGGAGCCGGAGGATGAGCACCAAACCCGTCGCTACAACAACAACACCAAGTATTTAGTATTATGATTACCCAAAAACTAAGTTAAACAAAAGTGTGTAAGAATGTATCCAAATCCAGCAACCAAGCCAAACAAATATGGACTGTCGTTCATAAATTTTTCTTTGAGACCATTCTGACTACGATCATCCCGAGGCAAATATTTAATTTAGTCAGTTCTTCCCTAACAGTGCCTATTAGTGCCTAACAGTTCCTATTAGTTCCTATTGATATTTGCAGTTCGATTAAACAGAAAAGCTCTTCATTTAATTTCAGAACACCATTCCATTAATAGCTCTTACGCTTCTTAAAATTTATTTATTTCCGTTGAAATAACCATTGGTTTATTTACGAACAAATTGAAGTTACTGTCAAAGCATCCACCACACCTGTTATCATTTGAACATAATCGAATATTTTAAACAATTTATATACGAAAATCAATGATTTGAGTGAAGAATCAAATATTTGCGACAGTGAAATTCATTTGTTACAGTTATTTACATGAATTTGGTTGACTAATTTTGGATTATTTTGCAATTCAATGGATTTTCTGAAAAAATATATATAAAAAATAATATAAATTGCAATCTGCCATGCGAAAGATAGCGAATCATTTGTGATTGCTACTAATAATTGTAGGTTGCAATTTGCACAGACGAATCAACTTGTGTGTTGAAAAATTTACTAGATATAGAGAGGACATATATCATTAATTGTTCATGCCGGTACCAATTGTTACGTCGGATATTCATAGAAAGGTGACTTAATCACGTCATCAATACTATCACTGGCAAAGTGAACAAGTTTGAATCGCATTTCACTTAAGATCGCATTAGGTCGTTGTACATGAATGGTTTTTCTAAACAGAATTCCTTCAGAATTTGAGCTCTTGCACCACAAAAAGGCCTGAATGCTAAAAAATAGTAACGATAAAATAGCATCTAAACTATGCCTGGGCTCTCCTCAAACAATCATTTCGGACACCAACTGGAACAAATCATCGATCGGTGACTGATCCAACTCTGCGTTGGGTAACATCGCAAACAAAATTGGTACCGGTATCTGAGTACCGACCGGATGTCGAGGAAATGAGGAAAAAACGGTTAACAGGTGACCAGCATAGCACATAGCGACCAACATAGTACATACATGAATTACTTACAACCGGACAGATTACGCTTAAAACGTTAAAAGTGAAAGTTTTACCTCTACCCGTTGGACTCAGCCATCATCAGCAACATGACCTACAGCAAATCGGTGTATAATTTTTAACCTATACACTTCAATGTGTTGCACAAACCCTTCAAATAGTCATCTCAAAAGAAATACAACAGCAGCCTGGTGGATGATTGCCTTCAACAGAACAAATGGCCATATCCTAGTTTAGGAGCTATTCGTAATAGTAGATTTTTCAACAAGTGGTGAAAACGTCTCGTTTTGCGTGACTGGACGGTTTGTAGTTCAGGAACGCAAAAAGGATTTTACCACGCGTAGAAAACGATATTTTTTCTACGCTTGTAAATATAAATGATAATATTTACAAATTCTCCTACTAAAAACTTACAAGACGACATAGCTAATTAATGTTGTTGTTGTTTCGGTTTCTGTGTTTGTTTCTGTCAATACCGCAGTATTTTCAAGGTATTGAAATATTTTATTGCCTCTTTTTATTTTATTACTTATGGAATCATCTATATACTGTTCAGCCACAGTGCAGGATTTCCATCCACCATGTTTTTTCATTTCAATTAAATCAGCTACTGAATCTGCCAGAACAGTGGTGGAAGATTTTCTCAATGTAGGACCCGTATACAGTTTGAGATTTGGCAAATTCAGATATAAAGCAATTTTTTTTGGAACGTTCCTGAATTTGTTGATTCCGACTACTTGCTTTGTACATTTCCATAAATATTAAAATAAAAAGAGGTAATAAAATATTTCAATCCCTTGAAAATACTACGATATTGCTAGAAATAAACACAGAAATCGAAGCAACAACAGAAACAGTAAATCAAATCCAATCTCAAATATTCAACCCTTTAAACAATACATATATCAGTTTTCCACATGAATCTGTCATCTACATCATCGATGAAACCAACCACTACTACGAATCATTATATTAATTGTATTTTCAATATTTCTAACCAATAAAACAGAATAAACTTTTTATAATTTACAAAAACTTTAATAATGTTTAAAATTAAATTTATATTTTCGAACTATTTGCTATTGTCTTCCATCTGTAGGCGAACACTTTACACAGGTATTTGGTAAACAATAAAAATAATTATTTCTAAATATTTAGTTTTAACCACCACCTGTAGGCGACCACCGAAACTTATTTATTTTCACTCACTAGTGAGAAAAAAATTTTCAGTCACTAGTTAGAAAAAGTTTCACTTTCTCATAGATTTTACTCTATATTAAAATGGCATTTTCGTAGCTTAAAGTAGAAAAAAAATTTTTTTTTTATTTTTAATTATTTATTTAAGTATAAAGAAGTAATTATTGATTTAAAAAAAAGTGCAGAAACACTTCAAAAAAAAGATATGTGGATTTGAAAAAAAAATATTTCATACAAAAAAATTTCAAATATGGCTGGGAAAATTAGCAAAAATAAAACAAAATTATCGAATAATTTTGATAAATATAATTTTATTAATATGGTAATTCTATAATTAATCGAAAATGTTTTCTAAATGTTCATCATCTACATCTCGATTATCAACATCTACATCTACAGATGCTTTTAAGGGATTGTATAACTCCCCAGCAAATTAAAATTTTCTTTCACTCGCTTCTGCGACCCTGCAGACCTTCGATCAATAATATCACCCACCCCCGCAACCTCCCTCACCACCCCCTTTTTTTCCAAATGGCCATATCTTTTTTTTGCGGTGTTTCCGCACTTTTATTTTAATCAATAATTACTTGTACCTAAATAATTAATTAAAAATAAAAATGACAATTCAACTCTCTAAAAAAAGTTTCAATAATGTCCAATCAAAACGCTTCATTTACTATTTTTTAGCAAATCAAAACGATTTGTTTCGATTATTTTTTTCTGGTAGGAAGGAACAGCGAATATTTTCGAATATTTTCCGCCTACTTAATATATTAATTTAAAACCAAAATGCACATACAAAATTATGTGAAAATGCAATTTGCAAATAGTAAAAATGTCCGTTTTCATTCATAAATGATTGCATGTTTATGTTTATTTGTGAAAAATAAATTACAAATTTATAACATTTATGCGCCTACTAAGATGAAATAATATTTAATTTTGTTTGACAACAAAGGAATATGTTGTACGAAATAATGTTACTATTTCTGTTCGTTAAATTGTCTGCTAAATACAACCTCAAATGACATTCGTAATAATGATTATGAAAAATAATCGACTATTATTTGACGACTCGTTATATTATATATGACAATTCAACTCAAAAAATAAAGTTTCAATAAGGTCCAATCAAAACGCTTCATTTACTATTTTTTAGCAAATCAAAACGATTTGTTTCGATTATTTTTTTCTGTTAGGAAGGAACAGCGAATATTTTCGAATATTTTTCGCCTACTTAATATATTAATTTAAAACAAATATGCACATACAAAATTATGTGAAAATGCAATCTGCAAATAGTAAAAATGTCCGTTTTCATTCATAAATGATTGCATGTTTATGTTTATTTCTCAAAAATAAATTACAAATTTATAACATTTATGCGCCTACTAAGAAGAAATAATATTTAATTTTGTTTGACAACAAAGGATTATGTTGTTTGAAATAATGTTACTATTTCTGTTCGTTAAATTGTCTGCTAAATACAACTCGTCATCAAATTATTAGTCGATTATTTTTCAACATTACCACTCATGCCATTTGAGGTCAAAAATTTTCCTCGTGCGCTACGCGCACTCGGGACCTCAAATGACATTCGTAATAATGATTATGAAAAATAATCGACTATTATTTGACGACTCGTGATATTATATATGAAAATTTTTATGAATAGCTCCTAAACTAGGAATTAGCCAAACAAATAATTAACTGGATAACCACATGACTAGCTATAATACAGAGTTCAGGTAGACTTAGAGGAACAGGAACTCAGGTAGACTTAGAGGAACATATCTACCTGATATAATATGCCTCTATAAAATGGTAACACTGCTTGCAGTTCCTGTATTCAATCTCCAAACCGAGAGCTACCTATACCATCATTTACACTGACATCTAGGCTGTCTGTATTACAAACCTACTTCAGCACCAGTAAACGCGAAAGAAACAAACAATAAATACTTTGCTTTTACAGATCGTGTAACTAACAAACTCTAGATCAACAGATAACCCAATATTCACCCCCAACAGAACGAGATGTCCAATCGAAACGTTTGCGTCGTACAAATCTCTGTAAGTGATCAAGTTTGCGCGTCATATGCTTTGAGCACCATTGTTCCATAATTCGAAATTCTTTAAAAGCAGGTTTCAGCTTGTTCATATTTCATGTGTTCATAATTGCACTGAAAATGTTTACAAAAATAAATAGTGAATTCTTTTCTACATGTTCGGTACAAGTTCCGACTCCGAAATATCCAAATTCATTTTTTTTTATTGCTTTTTTTTACAAAAGAATACAAATTTCGTCAATTCTGTGTTGGAACTTGACACTTGTACCGAACAGGTAGAAAAGAATTCACTAAAAGACATGTAAATTTCGACGAGATTCTTAGAACCTGTTGATTGGTGTCAAATGAAGGATGGGAAACAAAACTTCTCAGACCACAGTTTACAATTCCTATTAAAAACGTTTTTTTACCAAATAAAATGTAAACGTTGATTAATAAATGTCACATAATTATCACTTCAAACATGGTATAACGAATATTCATTTTACCATGCACTTTACCATGCACTTCAAATAAAAATAAACAAAAACATTTCATCCAACATAAACAAATGAAAAAACAACTATTACAGTAATTCACTAATATACAAACAGATTTATTCTTAATCTTAAACTAAACAATTTCTTTTGAATATACATTTAATAAAATCTTATGTATATATATATATTTCATTTTCTTTTCGCATAATGTTCTATTTTTAGACACCAACAAGGCTGTTAAAACAAAATAAACAAAAAGAATTCGGCGAGTATTAAGAAAATTGAAGAAAATCCCCAAGAAAAGGAGGTGTAGATGAAACGATAAAACACATGTGCCTCGACAAAGGATTTATTATTATATTTTTATGTTATATTTTTTTATCGAAAGGATTGGCGGTGAAAAGGATTAAAATAAATTATTAGAAAAAAACAAGGATAAAATGGGTCAATGAATGTCTGGACAAAAATATACAAAAGAAAAAAAACGAAAGTAATAGTTTTTTACCTTTCTTTAAAATAATCCAATGTCACAGATTCCGTGTCAAACTCACTATAATCAGGTAATGAATCACCTTCAAATGAGAATCCAGACAGTATACCTTGATGATTTTGAAATTGTTCTATTCTCACATTTTCTTTGTTATTTTTATAAACACCATTTATTGCATTCGACATAACTTTATGATTTAATATTTATATAACTTTCTTTCACTTATATTTTTAATCACAACGATTTGTATAGTTTTATATGATAAAAATATAAAACTATTAATAAAGATACATTGAATTGAAAAACTATATATATATGCAAGTATAAGAAATAAATAAATGTTTAAGAAAACTAAAATTACTTTTATCTAAATTTTCAACTCCGATCTTGATCTCACCATTTTTTAATTAATACTAATACAAAATATGTCAATTGTCTTTTTTAAAAGCTGTTTGTGTTGGTAAATTTTTTTGACATTTACAAAATTGTTTTATTATTGTCAGCAAATATTCACCAAAACTGATCGTTTTTATGGTGAATAAAATCTGAAGAAATTTTATTTTTTAATTAAACGAATGGTCCTCTTCGTTAAACAATATTAAATAGAAAATTTTTATTGGACCAGCTAAGCTAAAATAAATAGTTTTTATAAGCCATAAAACTCAGTTAATGTCTTAGCCAAAAGATTACATTCAAATATGTTATTAGGAAAATCGTAGTTTTGGGCATTTTTACGTTTTGTTAATTAGTCTAAACCGAATTCTTTCTATCTCTATTGAGTTAACATATTGGTGAGCTAATAATCCCAAATACCGTGCAGTCGACCCCAAGCTTTCTCATTGTAAATCGGTATAGTTTTCATTCTTTCACTAAAATAAGTTATAATTCTAAAGTTCAGACTAAGACTTCAAAGTGTGTATGCATTAATTACATATATGTTAAATGTAAAAACGGTTATAAGTAACCATCTCGATCCCAGATTTAGGGTTAAATCAGAGGGTGGCTAAAATCCTCTTGTATTGCCATGAAACTTTTGCTGCATTTACACATTTGATTTTACATGAGCAGCGGTAAGGTAATCAGTGCTGTCGTTTTTAAAAATTATAAAGTAGTATATTTGACGTCGTCAACGGAGTATTTTGAGGAAAAAGGGAGTATTCAAAAAAAACACGCAAAATAGTATATTTTGCTACAATAGATGAATAATATCGTTTTTCCGTGAGTGGATTTTGTTATGTATTAATATTTCAACCAATTTAACGTCGGCAAATAGCCTGAAGATAAAATATCAAAAATTTTGTTATTTTATTTATAAGAAAAGAAAAAATAGCAGAAAGATTGATTGAAAAACAAACGAATCTAAAACGGAAGACTATTTATAGAAGAGAAAATTAGTTTATAATAACATTTATTTATAATAACAGCGGAGTATAAACTTGATTCGGGGAGTAAAGTAGTATCGAACTAAAAAAAGTAGCAAAAACTCCTATAGTAGTAACTTCGACAGCGCTGAAGGTAATATGAAAATAAATATTTTTATACCAAAATAGGGTGACCAGATCGAGCATTACAAAAAAGAGGACAAATTAAAGTTTAAAAATATATTCATATATACACCTATTTTCAAGCGAAAGTACTGTCGGTTTTTTGTAAATAAAATGGTACTGGGTGATCCGATTTTAAATCGGTTTTCAATTTTAAATAGCTCAATATTGGTGGAGTATTTTGGTATATAATTTGTTTTTTTATCCTAACTAAATCATTAAAAAAATTAATTTAAAGTTTGATAAAAGTTTTTCAATAGAAAAAAATCAAAAGAAATCAGAAAATAATAGAATTTTTAATTTTATTTCCATATCGAGCAATAAATTGACTATTTGGAGAGCTATTTGAAGCCATACATTGATGAACACTTTGACGATGGTATGGTCTTGTTGTTACACGACAATCATCCGGTACATACTTCAAATGCTGTCAAACAATGGATTAATGAAAATATAGGCGATACATGGGATTTTGTGTTTGATCACCTGAGGTGAATTAATTTTATCTTGTAATTTTAAATATTTAATTAATGTAGAAATTTGTATTTTCAGTCTCTCTCCAGAGATAAATCCTGTTGAGAATGTCGGGTCAGAGATCAAAGGCAAAGTTAGGAGTGAACACCAAGTGTTTCACAGTAATGATGAGGTCTGACAATGATGACATTGTGAGAGCACACAACATGATGAGAGGCGTTGATTGGCGCCAATATTTCATCAATTTGTTAAATTCAATGTCTAATAGGATGCGCGAAATGATTGCAGCACAAGGCGGTCACATAAGATATTAACTTTATATTATATTAATATTAATTAAATTTAATGAATTAATCAAATAATTAAATATTGTTAAACAATTTAGTCAATTATTTATGAAATAAAATTAAAAATTCTAGTATTTTCTGATTTTTTTTGATTTTTTTCTATTGAAAAACTTTTATCAACCTTTAAATTAATTTTTTTTAATGATTTAGTTGGGATAAAAAAACAAACTATATATCAAAATACTCCACCAATATTGAGCTGTTTAAAATTGAAAACCGATTTAAAATCGGATCACCCAGTACCATTTTATTTACAAAAAACCAACAGTACTTTCGCTTGAAAATAGGTGTATATATAATATACAAAGAATTAAGAGAATAGAGGAAATGAAACTTATGTATATATATACAAAAATATTTGAAGCTATTTTTCCCTCTCATTCATAGAGTTCTAATTGTCAAAAAAAGTAAACATTTTTAAACGTTTGTTTTGGTTTGGTTAAGTTAGTGATTTTATTAATTAAAGTGTTGATATTTCGGTGAAATTATAATTAATATGAAAAAATACTTTTGATTTAATAATAATTCAAAAAAGTTTTTAAAGAAAATAAAAGATTTAAGTGACTAAATTGAATAAAACTTAAATATGATGTGTGTCACAAAAACTTGTAAAAATGGTCACATCAGTAAAAAGAATGGTTTTTCTTTTGATAGGTAATTAATATTGAAATCATAATATATTTTTCGATTAATAAGTTTTAAGTTACTTTAATATTTTCGCCAAAAAAAAATAATCTAAAATCAATGTAAAAAATAACAAAATTCTTGGAGTTTTAATTGTCAAACTATTGCCTTAATTGTCAAATTATTATTTTGATTTTTTTTCTTTGTAATGGCGTCTCATTTGTTTACGTTAATTTTGGGGGCAAAACATGAAGATAGTTGAAAAAATTTATGTAATTAAAATTGTTATATTTTAATATTAAATTTATTTTAATATAAGTTGATTTTTATGTTTTGATATTAATTGTAACGTAATGTTTTAATATTAATATCAATTGCATTGAGTTGTCGTAATTAGCTTTTTTTCATTTATAACTTAACCTTATAGAAAACAATTTTTTATTTCAATGCTAGATGCCATTACCACGAAAAAAACCAAAAATTAGATACAGATAGAATTTATAACCCACATACAACAATTTCAATAGATGCTAGACTTGTACATCGGGATAAAAACGATAAAGCAACTGATTGGAAGTATTTAGCAAGTCATTAGAAGAACATAGAACAGATTGTACTTAGAATTATGTAAGTTAATAAACATCGGATTTTTATCAAATAAAATTTAATAGAACAAATCTTCTAGCTGAAAGAGTTCCAAATGCAGAAATACCTCTGGATGTAATTATATTTTATATAACTATTTTATCAAATAACATGCAGTGAAAATCCGCAAACCTAGTAAATATATTACAAAATTTCGTTTTTACAAGTTTTCTGTTTTTAAGAAATTATTTTTATGCTCATTTGCCAGGAAATGAATTTCATAATTTAAACAAAAGTAACATATTTCTAAAAATTTAAAAGTTCATCAATCAAAATTTGAGTTGTGTGCACAAGATGCGCGTATATGAAGCGAAATTTCTTAAAGTTTAGACATTTAAATTCATTTTTTATTCAAATATTTTGATAAAGATTAAAACTAAATGTATAAAGCAAGAACTGAATCCCTGAAAAATTGGGTTCAGGTTCAGGTTCGGGTTAATCAAAATAGAAAAATTAGGTTCGGTTCAGGGTTCGGGTTCAAAATTTAGAAAAAGAGTACAATATATTTTATTTATTTGTCAAAAAACTTTATTTATTTTTCAAAAAATTCTCATTTAATTTAATAATCAATGTATTTTTTAAATTTTCTTCTTTTAAATTAGCTCTTTGTGATAACAATACAAATTTCAAAGCTGAAAAAGCCTCTCTACGCTTGCGTAAGAAAATTTTTTTTTTAATATTTATTTATGAACCCGAACCTGAATTCGAACCCAAACCGAACTCATTTCTTTTTATTTTAATAAATTTCCAGTAGGAAATAAAATTTTGTATTTATCTCAAACGAAAAGTGTTTTTAAAGGTACTCACTAGTAAACAACTAGCTCGTACTTTAAAGTTTCACTTTTCGTTCTAGATAAATAAATAACTATTGTGATACAGATACTTCTCTTGTTTTTTTTTGCTTGTTTATTTTCAGGCACCTCAAAGAATATTCACATCAAGAACAATTACCTACTGGAATCTCCTGGACCTGATATATTTTAATTTTTTATATTCAAAATTTTCTGACAGTTTTTTAATTTTTGTAATGTAATGAAATGTATTTTATGTAATATAATAATATGTTACGTAATATAATGAAATGTATTGTATGTAATGTAATAATATGTAATGTAATGTAATGTAATGAATGTATTGAAATGTATTGTACTGAAATATATGTATTGTATTGAAATGTATTATATATAAATTTAGTCACTAAAATATAAATTGTTTATTTGTTTAAGACCATTGAAATCAGTTCCATCGCAATCCCACAAAAACAATAAGAGGTAGTCCATAAATGACATCATATTCATTTTGAAACTTCTTTACGCCTTTCTTCCATTATCATAATTAAATATCACAAAATGTTTTCCCATTTCCTAGCCTCTGTCGAGACATTTCCTAACATTAGAAAAAAAAAGTTCTCCCGTAAATGTCTGATGTCGTTTATTAATGATCCTCTTAAGACCATTATTCTACTATCACAAATTACCATACAACACTATTGACGAATTATAGAAACGAAAATATAATTCAATCTTATCCAAAGTCCATCCTCAATTTTCATTTACAAAATCGTTTTTTAATAAATCAAAACCGAAGATTTAGCGTTTGATAAATTATTTTCAATAATGCTTCAATCAAAATTGGTAGGTAGGCATAATTTGTCAGATTATATCCCAAAACAAAATAACATATTCAAATATATTCAAAACATCATATTATACATATTCATATATAACTTTATAGTTAGGTAATATGCCCAAAAATAAACCCCACAATAATAAAAATATTTACGCCTCCTCTACTAAAACGCATGTGTGTTAGTAACAATTTGTTGGTGTGCAAAAATTGCTTCAAATTTTAACATCAATTTCACTTCCTCTATTCTCTTAATTCTTTGATAATATATATGTAATTGTTCTACTACTACATTTTTGTCATTTACCAGCGTTAATTTTTATCAGCAAATTTATCGATAAACTTTTGTAACTACAACTAAACTTTTGTTATTCAATTTCTAAATGTCAAAATAATACAAAAAACAGCGTTCATTTTTACAAAATCGGTTTCTTTTTATTTCACAATTTTTATTTTATTAATCTGCAAATCTGGATGAATATAGAGAAACTATGATCACCGCCTATGAACCTCTGGTAATCGAAAATAAAATATTAATAAATTCAATATATTAATCCATAGTTTTACAGGAATTTATTCCTCGGGGTCGCCAGGCGGTTGAAAAACACCCTGGACCCTTAATCACGAATAAAAAGAAGACAAACACATCATCTGAACATTTTCTTTTGTATCGTTTACAAAACGTTAATATATCATTAGACGATGATACTGAATTTTGGACAATTCATGAACAACCAATAAAGCAAAATTTGAATATAAACTTGAATGAAAATTTAGGATTTTTTAATAATTTCTCCATTCAAAATGAAGATGAGTTATATGTTAAAGGAAATACAGCTGTGTGGCATAAAGGAACACAAACAAGGATGTTTAACTCATATGAAACATGTTTTAGTTGTGAAACACCGATAAAATTCGCATTTTTTTGTTCGGCAGATTTTATTAATGCAGAATTACAAGAAACTAAATGTGGAAGAAATAGTGTGTCCGATGATGTTTGTATATGTTTAATTGGTGAGTTTTTTTAAGTTTAAAAAAATTAATATTTTGAACTGAATGAGACCCAGGTAAACTTTCTGTTAATGTCCCAATCAAACCAATTGGCTTCGATCTTTTCACAGGTTCTCAAAACCGCAAACCTGTGTAGTGCTCCTTCCTGACTAGCATTATAATTTTAACTCGGACGTTTCTGTGCAGTTTTATCTGTAGCCCGGTTTGAGACAATCTCAAGGTGTGAGACGTCCCCACAATATGAAACGAAAAAAACGATTGACGTACTAAGTTGATTTTAAAATATATATAAACTCTAACGGAAACACCTTTTGATATTTATTAATGAAATCCTTTATATGCGTTTCATTTGTAAGATCAACGATATATAATGTATTATAAACACAAAATTGTGGGAAAGATAGGATTAGTTCCCAAGTGATCCTCGGAGTCGCATGTATCCTGACTCTTGTTAGGCATTTGTTGATTTGGTTTATTCCATAGCATGGTATTTCATTTTTCTCTGAATAATCAAAAATCATTTGTTTAATTTCAGATACACAATCTCTAAAGGTTTTTTGTGATGATGGTGAACATTATATATCCACATTAGATTTCCCCGTATCAAATGTATGGCCAACAAAATATGGAATAATATTCGAAAAAGAACCTCTTTCAACAACAATAAATACTCAACCGATAAATTTTCCAAGAGTATTTTCGTTATCACATCCTCTCGAAGAAATACGTCCGATTTTATTTAAACCACACATTGGTACAATAAATTATTTCACTGAAGCTGATTATAAAATTATATTTACATCATGGGATCGTGACTTAGTTTTATTTTACGATTTTAAAAACGGTTTACATTTCATTTGTTTGATTAGAAAAGTATTAGAACATGAAGTTGAATTAGTAAATCTGTTAAATGAAACAATTGCAAGTGGTTTCAATATTTCTACGCAAACATCAAGACCGAACAGTGCTATGCATAATCATTCAAGTAAATTTGGAGCTAATATAACTAAAGGACATACATCTACATTTGTTGGGAAAACAAGTTTTAATAATAATTCAAATCAACAGAGTTCAATGAAGTAAGAATAAGTTTTATTTAGTTTTGGATTGTGTTTGAACTTTTAATTTTAGTCGAACAGGTGGAAGCATATCGCATTTAGCCAGACTTCAATCAACACTTGGAGTTCATATGTCGACTCAAGATATGAGAAAAATGGGTGAAATTGCTCCATCAAAACCAATTATACCTGATTTATGTTTTGAAACAATTTGGGTTGAAACAGGAAAGATTGCTAAGTTCGTTGGTGACAATTTATTTGACAGAAGTATTTTTGGTAATTGTAACCTTATATTTTAGAAAGTATTCGGAAAACGCATCACATGGTTTTCTACATACAGATTTTATTGGACAAAACTATATGTGCTATTTGCTTCCAAGAACCTGTGAATTGAATTTGGTTAGAATGGTGAAATTAAAAAATAATTATAGTTTTGATGAAGTTGTTACTGTAACTGCTAAGGATGCGGTTGGCTTAAAAGTAAGTAAAAATTTTTTACGTATAACAATGCATGCACAATGAAAATAATTTTACTCATGAGATACAAGTTTGTATGAAAATTTATTTTGAAAAAAAAAAAAATTTATTTTTGAAATACTTTTACCTCAATGAAAAAGTTAAAAATTTCTTAACTTTTTCCTCATGATTAGTAGAGAATTGAGCTACCTACATTTTAAAGCATTGTATTTCTATTAAAAAATAAAAATAAAGTTGCTCAAATCTCATGAAGAAAAGCCTCATACATTGTGCATGCACCATAAGATTTTTTTTTGATTGTCTGAAAATTTTTAGCAACTAAATGTTATCGTTGTGTTGGCACCATGCGGAACAGTTATATTATATTCCGGTTGTTCGTTGATCGGAAAGGTTCATCTTGGAGGAATATTATCGAGTATCGTTACATCATCTAATTTACAATATTCATTTTCCAGTGGATCTTTGCCACGGCGAAGTAGCTTACTCCCAACGTTAAGTATCACACCTGATACAAAATTTGAAGACGAACTACATACTTTGTCACCAGTTCATCCATTACAAAGTAATTTTTTAACTAAAAACGGTCAATGCGGTGGATTAAGAGATGGTGCTGGAAATCGTGTAACTATAGAATACCCGGGTGGAAAATTATTTCGTTTTGCATTACCCGTTATAAGTGAAAGTATTTTGATTACAAAATGTATGTTAACTATTAAAAATATTCTACAAAGCGATTTAGCTCTAAGCGTAAGTTATTAAAATTTATGAAAGTTATAAAATTAAAAAAAAAATATGTTTTTTTTTTTCAGATAATAATAAAATGGTATGGTGTCCGTAATGCACCCGGTACCAAAGATATATCCCCACAAAAAGAATGGCAAATGTTTAGTAATTTTTTATTAGATGTAATGGGATATAATTTATCACAGCGTGATAAAATAATACAGGGAGTAACCTCTACATCTCCATTAGATGAACCAAAAAAACGAAGAAAAGACGATAACACAGAGGGAAGTGATTCGGATTGGAATTTTCTTATAAATTATCTTAATAAAAGTTATAACTTAAAAGATAATTTAGATAAAACTGAAAATGTAATCCAGACCGATTGCAATGCAGCATTGTTCAACTATATTCCAACAATTTTATTCGCATTTCATTTGGTTTATGAAGATTTGAAATTGGATATGACATTAAAACCGGTTTTGGAACCATTAGCTGATGTAAGTTTTTTCAAAAGTTTTTCTTCCTAAAAGTATAATTTCGTTTGTTTTCAGTTTCTTTACCGTTTATCTCTGTTACTAAAATTGGACCATTACGCTCTCCATTATTTCATTGATTTTCCAAAACTAATAAATATTGAATCAACAAATTCAATTGAAAATTCTGTTATAGAAAATTTAAATCATATTGCCTATCTCAACAAACCCGTCCCATCCATCTTCAACTACATATATAATATGTTAAACGGAAGTTATGAGAAGTATCCGATTCTATTGAAAATAAATTACAAAACATTTCAAATAATAAAAATTTTGCAAATAATTTATGAAAATAGAAAAACTCTTGATGAATTTATAACAATCGAAAATTTAAAAACAGAAGATATTGATACGAATAAGTATTTAAGGAAAAAAAATCGTGGAAAAACATTAAATGAGAATATAATAAATTGTTTGTTAGATTTTAAAGTGACAAGAAATTACTTGGAAAATCTTCCGATTGCAATTTATGCAATGATATCGAATACATTAGATGAGATAAGGATTGATGCTCCAACAGGTAGCACAGCTGAAGCGTATGATTTATTATTAAGACCTGAATTAGTTGCACATGCGAAAATTGTAGAAAATAAGTTTGTTGGAAAAAATGAAATACAAAATCCTGTACAAAAAGAACATTCATTGTCTCCAAGAATATTGACGATTCCAGATATTATTCCAAAAACTGATGTTTCCTCGGAAGAAGATGGAATGGAACATATGGATACAAAATTATTAAGACTTCGCTTTCCAACTGATTTACGGGTTAATGATGTTTGTTATTTTTTGAACAGTTCAACTCCTGTTATTGTTGATATGGTCCAGGCTCCAAATATCTCTGATCATGAGTTTATTGAAGAGCAAGAAAAATACTTATATGCAATGACCATCCGAACAATGGCATTACCATTGGGAAGAGGAATGTTTACTCTACGAACTAGTACACCTACAGTTACAGAATCGTTATCAATTCCAAAACTATGTTTGTCAGGCAAAGACGCCACTAAAGGTTCAACTATTGAAATTCAACAAATCGAAGTTCCAGCAAATATGAATACATGGCCGTTATTCCATAATGGTGTTGCTGCAGGCCTAAGAATAACTGCAGAAGCTAAGGATATTGATTCTACATGGATCGTTTACAATAAACCTAAAGGAATTACTGAAATCCAAACGGAACACGCTGGTTTTTTGATGGCATTAGGCTTAAATGGTCACTTGAAATCTTTGAGTTTCATGAGTATATATGAATATTTAGTTAAATGCGATGAGATGATGAGTTTAGGTTTGCTACTTGGGATTTCAGCTGCACATCGTGGTAAGTGCATTTTAATCTTATTATTATTTACTTTAATGTAAATTAATTAACTATTTAAATTTACCATAAAACATATAATTAGACTTTAGTGCATATTTCCTTGATGATACGATGATGATAATTTCTGTAATGATTGCTTCTTAATTTTGCCAAAACTTTATTTTAAAAAATAAGCTTGATATTTTGCAAAATTTCTTAAATTTCAAAAATAATGACTTACGTTTTTTCTCCATAGATAAATTTATGTTAATTCCCCCAATATATTCTTTCTATTGTTTGTCAATAATTTAAGGGTCGCTTCTGCTCATGTAGTTGTTTGAAATTCGTAACTAATTAGATCTTAATTGCATTACAAAACATCTGGTGATGTATGGAAATAAATTTTTTCGACAGCAACATGTGGTGACTTTCCATTCAGCACTCGATTTTGTGCGTCGTTGTTCTTTATTCTTAACATCTTCGTAAGGTTGTTATTGCATATGCCCAAATAGATTATTTTGTCGGTATTCTATGTATTGGGAACATTTCAAAAGGTGTTAGGTATTGAAATGAGATAATTACCTCGATAGGATCCAATGTGTTTTAACAGCATGCCTAAGATGCCACCAGAACTAATAGCCTTTAGCTTCATTATTCGCAAAAATTAGACGACCTTGATAAATTTTTGATTCGCACCAAATAAAATTTTTAGTTTTAGAGAAATCCGAGGTCCGAGGACCAAAAAATGAATCTTTGTTAAAAACAATTTCAATCAAGTAATTTTAAAAAATTATATAATTAAACAAATATTAAATACATTTCTTTTCTTAAACACTTCAAATATTCGATACGTTATCGTTTGGAATCATTTTCAAGTCCTTTAATTTCAGGTTCAATCAAGTCCTTCGAGCCGGATATTTGAACCAGTGCAACCAAAACACGAAGTCACTTTTCATTGAAATTTTAGTTTTAGTTTTTCTTTGTCAAAGCTTAATTATAAGTACTTATGGAGGTAGATCCATCCATAGGGAGATATATATTAGGAACATAAAAATAAAACTACAGAGATGAATTTTATCAATTTGATTTAACAGGCAGATCGACAGGTTCTATTTTTATCATATACATACTGCTATTAAATATAGTAATATGCAACTCCAACCACACACATAACCAAATGTATATCTATTTTAGCCAGCCGTCTCATAACTTTTAACGTCATTTTGTTTTTCTTTTTAATCTACATAGTTTATAACGCTCACAACCAATTCTAAAAAAGTCAGGCAACTGCGAATATAATTCGCTGGCTGAGGGTTCCGTGTATTTGAAAAAAAACAATTTTTGTTAGTATAGTTTCACGTTTAGTTGAAATTATAACTACAAAAAAATTTAGTTTCGATTTAGCAAAATCCCTACACCCTTGAATTTTTTAAAATGTTTTCTTTTGTAATGTTCGTTCGTAGATAGGGACATTTGGGACAAAATTTGACTTTTTTTAAAATAAGTCGAAAACTGTGCTTTCAAAAATTACAAAAAATACTGTTTTGCACTACAAAAAAATCACCTTTCATATGACATGATCAAAAATAATTTTTTTTCAAAATTTCTACTTTAAAGACCCTCCAATGAACATTTGAAATTATAACAACCAAAAAAAAATTTAAGTTTCGATTTAGCGAAATCCCTACACCCATGAATTTTTTTTAAATTTTTTCTTTTGTAATGTTCGAAACTCGAAAATTCGAAAAAAAACCACTCGTTTTTGGTAATAACTCGAAAGCTAAGCAGTTGAAAATACAAAGAAATTTTTTTTGGAAATACTTCTATTTTTTACGATTTTTCTAAACCAAACCTTACTATCTCCTTATCTATGTCCATAAAATATAGATAAAAACAAATATTTCAAATTTTTTTGTTATCATCAGGTGTGGATATTTAATAACTTTAGAAAATTTCAAGTTGATAGCACTTATAGTTTGTGAGTAAATCGATTATGTAGAAATTCGGACGGACACCGAAGTCTCATCAATAGGGTACCGTTTTTACTTTTTTAAAGTACGGAACCCTAAAAACCTTATGCATTAAAATATTTTCACAAGTCTAGGAACTGTTTTTTGTACCTGCTCTCAGATTTATTTCTAAACTGGTGTACCAAGTTCTGACTTGTGTGAAACTATCTAAATTTGTATTCAAAAAACGCATTTCTGAAAATTCGTCAAACGTCTGCTAGTGACATAATGTTGAGGCAGAAAAATATTGATACCACCAACCAAACTGTTTATTTTCAGGTACGATGGATCAAACAACAACAAAACTTCTAAGCGTTCACATTGAAGCACTTCTGCCACCAACTGCTCTAGAACTAGACATTCCACAAAACATTCAAATCGCTTCTATAATGGGTATCGGATTACTCTACCAAGGATCTGCAAAACGTCACATAGCAGAAATTCTATTACAAGAAATTGGTCGGCCACCAGGTCCAGAAATGGAGAACTCTGTTGAACGAGAATCATACGCATTAACAACCGGTTTAGCATTAGGTCTGGTGACATTAGGGCAAGGAGAATCATCACCGGGCTTACGAGATTTACAATTAACCGATAACTTACATTACTACATGGTTGGAGGAAATAAACGACCACTAAGCGGATCACAAAAAGATAAATATAAATTAGCATCGTTTCAAATTCGGGAAGGTCACGCGGTTAATATTGATGTCACAGCACCTGGTGCTATATTGGCATTAGGATTAATGTTTTTCAATACAAACAATGTGGCTGTAGCAAATTGGATGAAACCACCAGAAACGCGTTACTTATTGGATTTCGTGCGTCCAGATTTACTGTTACTACGAATAATTGCGAAAGGAATTATAATGTGGGAATCTATTGAGCCAAGTTCAGAGTGGATTTTGTCACAGTTTCCCAAGTCTTTAAGCTTTGATCTCCAAAATGGTCCGTCTACAGAAAATAATAACAATAATATTGATCATGAGGCTAATTGCCAAGCATATTGTAATGTTATAACGGGAGCCGCATTTTGTGTTGGTCTACGTTATGCTGGAACCGAAAACGAAAAGGCCTATAAAACATTAGAGTCTATCATACAGTTATTTTTAACAGCTAATACTCAATATTTAGGCAAATTTGCGGGCAACTCAACAATTGAATCGTGTTTGGTTACTGTTCTACTATCTCTGTCATTGGTTTATGCCGGAACCGGTAATTTAAATATTATTAGGTTGATAAGAATGTTGAGAGCCCGAATTGGATCTTCAAACTATTCCGTTACATATGGATCTCATATGGCTATACACATGTCATTAGGATTTTTATTTCTTGGAGCTGGCCGCTTCACGTTGTCGCGTTCACCGGAATCTATAGCTGCATTAATTTGTACATTGTTTCCCAAATTTCCAAATCACAGTAATGACAATCGTTATCATCTTCAGGCGTTTCGACATTTATATGTACTAGCTGTGGAACCACGTTTAATTTTGCCACGTGATATTGACTCAGGAAAATTGACAACATGTCGAATATCGTAAGTACTAGCTCATTAGCAAAAATTTAATTAATAATCACCGAATTTTTTTTTTAAATCTTAGGTATATTCAAATGGGTTCAACGCAATTAATTCCTTTAAGAAACGCACCATGTATGCTACCCGAATTAAAAACAATTAAAGCCATTCTAATCGATGATCCATATTTTTGGAAAATAAGTTTTGAACGTGATCGTAATTGGAATCAATTAATAAAAATTCTAGAAAACTGCGAATGTATTGATTTAAAACAAAAAGCTGGCTCTTTTTCAACAAACGATGGTCCAAAAAAATCGAAACAATATCTAACACAAACAATTAAAATCAATCAATATAATCATTGGAAAGTTGACTTAAATGATATATTATCGTTTTCGAATGATACAACTATTGTAAATTTGATAAATAATTTTTTTGTTAAATTAAAACAAAATTTAATCGATTATACAATTGAGATTAATGAAGAACATGGATTAAATAGTGAGAGAACTGTACAACAACAGCTTCTATTACAAGCTAATAATTGTTTGAACAACGATAAAATGCATTCATTTTCGGTTGGATTAGGATTGATGATGGTAAATTAGATCGCATTTGAATGATCAAGAATTAAAACATTTAACCAATTATTCTGTTTTTAATTTCAGATTTGGAATAATCTACAGAAATCACCAAACTCCTACGATATCTGGCAATTTAAAATAATTGACAAATTTTTAATTAAATTAAATATTCAAAATTCTCAATTCATTAGTAACACAAATATTTTATGGAACGAAATTTTAAAATCTTTAATTATAAAATTACAAAATCAAATTGAATTATGGACAAATGAAAATCTACTATTAATTAGAAAATTTATCGTAAAAAATCTAAACGATAATGATATAATAATTTATTTAAAAAATCAAAATCTATTAAATTTAATGAAATTAACAACAATCGTATCGTATTATAATTTTCCGATAAATTTTTTAGATATTAATTTAAATGAAAAGAATTTAAACTATTTAGAATTAATTATGAAAATTAAACATTTTAACTTAGATGATTATTCAATACGATGTTTATGGAAAATTTTAAATGCAACAAAAAATTATTAAAACAAAATGAAATTTAATAAAATTTATGAAAAAAATATAAAATATTACTTGTGTGCACAAAATTTGTTCTAATATCATTTGTTTCATAACTTTGCACCAACTTTGACTAAAATATTCGACTAATCCTACAAATCTGGTATATTTCCCTCGTGCTGGAGCCGTCCCCAAAAAGGGACCAAAATCCGATATCTCAAATTATAGGCCAATATATACTATCGGTTCTATCCAAAGTCTACGAGCATTATATTAATACACACATTTCAAAATTTCTGGAAGTAAATCATTTAATAGCCGACAGCCAATAAGGTTTTCGAAACAAAAGATCAACCACCGATCTATTAAACTATGTAGCGCATTGTTGGAACAGCATACTTGATAAAGGTGGCGAAACATACGTTATCGCTTTAGATATCTCCAAGGCACTCGATCGAGTCTGGCATGCCAACTTGATCCACAAGTTCGTTGCGTATGGTTTTCATCCCAATATTGTGAAGCTGATTCAAAATTTTCTATCCAACCGATACATTCCGGTCTCCTTAGACGGATTTTCTTCTGAGTCTAAACTAATTAACGCTGGTGTACCTCAAGGCTCAGTATTGTCCCCAACCCTATTTTTGATTTATATCAACGAATTGCTGAAAATCACCAGCAACCCAATAAATGCACAAGTCGTTCTAGCCCCTTCCTTCAAAAGGTAAAATGCACGAACGAATTAATCCCGTCCGGAGAGACGCTGCCATAAACGTGAATAAAGACCTAAAAAATGTCGCCGATTGGGTGACCAAAACCTGGTCAATTTCAACTCTACCAAAACACAGCTGTTGATTGTTTCCAGATCTAAGACCGAGTTCCCCAAAGATATTTTATTCAGTATGTGTGATGAACCAATAGGTGAATGTAAAAGCATTCGTTTATTGGGTGTCACAGTTTCAAATGACCTACCCTGGAACGATCAAAACTCGGAGGCTAAATAGATGCAATTTAGGAGGCTAAATAGATGCAAAAAAATTTTCACTCCATACCAATTGCTCCATGTTTATAAGTCCTATGTTCGTCCCTGTATGGAGTACTGTAGTCAAGTTTGGGGTGCTGCTTCTGTTTCTATCTTGGCCCTCCTAAACTCTGTTCAAAAGCGGGCTATACGAATTGTGGGTGATTGAACTTTGACATCAAAACTTGATTCCCTACAACATCGTCGCACTGTTGCTGACCTCATTGTTTTTTACAAATATCGTCATCAACAGTGCTCAGATGAAATCAGCAGCATCATGCCTCAAACTTATTCTTACCCCCGTTCCACTCGAAAATCGGCTACCGCAACCAGTCAAACGGTCGAGATCCCACAGAGGTTTAAAAAAAGCGTTCATCATGATTTTAGAACGCCAGTTGTTGTGGGACCTAGGTCTTAAAAGGTATTTATGTGTTGTTGTGATACATATTGTAAACCCTATAACACAACACATTTTATTAATCAATTATCTTTAACTGTTTTAGTAAAGATGAAATTGTTTCAAGCGTTTCATAATTAGATCATCACGATTTGGATTGCATATTTCTTGAATACACTTTGAATTCCATCTATAAATTGTAAGTTGAATTTTACTACTTCTTTTTGCTTCAAAGCGTATTATAATAGATATGGAATCTCCTAACAAACTTTATGTCCTATTTAAATTTTTTAGAAAACCCACAAATGTAGGTAAAATTTATTTTAAAACAAATGAAATTGACTTTTTAGGCGCTAGACTCAATATGTCCTCCTTTACAGGAAACGAAGTACACATACCACCTGCAGAGGTACAGAAGCCGATGGAGATCTGTAACAATACACACAAATTGCGTAGCTGAAAAGCGAATTAAAAATTCTGAACCAACGGCACCTTTTTTATTAACACTTCTATCGCACCGCTGTCACCAATACTAAGAAAATAATATTGCAATCAGTTTGTATACCTCTTCGAACGGCACGAGGTTGTTCCAAATTATCTAGATTTATGTTATTTATATTTATATTTTGTATACATGGGCGTTCATTATACTCACCAAAAGCGCCAAAATTCATCACCTAGGTATTTTTCTGTTTAGAACCGCTCTTAATTACACCAGACAATTTGTATATTGATGATTTTTCTGCTGTTAACAAATTAAACAATTCTTTAAGAACCGTTGCACTACCCTCCACCTAAGCCGTTCGCGTTGAAATTGAATTAAAACTAATCTCACCTAGAATAAATCTGCAAATCCCATGAAATCAGATTTATCCTTTTGTTGTTTAGCATTGCTTGCTGCTCCTTTTTAAATCTTTGACAACCACAGTTTTTCAAATGCTCACTTTCTAGTGGTATCGAATTCGCTTAACTGACGACATTTTACATAAAAACATAAGTTTTTTTCCAAAGGTGCTGAATGTCTCCTTGTGCTCTCCTTTGGTGGCTCAACAATTTTCCAAAGCATCCCTCCATATCAATTTAATCAAATATCACTTTTTCTGATGCCTACAGCTTGGGTGCTGCTAATTTGCTGTTAATATTTTGCTTTGGTTGTAACTTTTGGTTGTAACTTTTTGCGCTAAATGATGAGTTTTGTAGATTTATCCGTTGATCCAATTATCTTTCCAACTTAGATGCATCAGAAAGTTGCCAGAAGGCAGTAGTTAAAGTTTTTTATAGATGTGCTGATTAATATCTATATTCAAATTATTTAGTTGCCATTGTTTAAGTCGTGGTTAAAAATTCCTGGAACCTTTAGTTTCCTTCTATAATTTAACCAAAATTAGGTTTCACCAATGTTACGGGTTTGCTCTAAATCGGCTAATCTTTTATTTAAAAGGCAAAAATAGATAACAAAACATGGAATTATAATTATGTCTTCGCCACACTAAAACGTGAAACAAGAGCTTCTTACGAAAACGGATAAATTTAAGGAACACTATTCAAAATAAGTGGTTTTATTTTGAAGAAATCATTGGAAAATTAAATGACAAATAAAATTGAATTGCATCAACATTAAAACTGTTACTTACCAAATTGGTAACTTGAGGTATCTTCAACCGGATATAAATAATTCAATGGATATAATCTAGTTCTTTTTTCGAATTCTTCATTTCGATATTACATATATTCTTTATAAATAATATTTTTATGACACATATAACAATAATTCCTTGACTACAATAATATTTAATTAAGATTCATTTTTGGTTATTCTCAACATGTAAGTATTTCTTACCTATCTTCTTACTTATGCTTAAAATTTAACGTAAAATTATTTTTAAAATAATTTGATATATTAATATTTATATGCTTTTCTTTAAATAAATTATCTATAGACTACCAATATCATTAAAACGTTTTAATTTTTCCGGAAAATTATCTTTATAGAGAACCGGATCCGCTCGAAATTCTACAGTTTTTAAGGGCATCGAACCGTAGATTTTAGCAAATCGATCAATACATGCCGACCGTTCCATCATATGATTTAAATCAGCTGATAACATTTCAGAATTAATACATTCGGGACATTTAAATTTTTTGCGTGGTGCTACCTTTATCGGTGGTTTGTTTGTAATATTAGCAACTAAAAAATTCATAGCAATATCTTCGCAATTCATTTTTTCATCGACCCATTCTTTTATTTTACCCGGCATTGCAGTTGTGTACATATGACTCCAAAACTAAAATTATTCAAACAGTAACATGTTCGATGAAACTAACTGAAAAATAAAGAACATTTTGATCTTACCTTATGATGAAAAGCGGCGCCGGTCAAAACCATAGATATAGAGTTTGTCCATTCCGACTCATATTTCCATCGGGCAGTAACATTATCCCAAACATGCGTCCGACTTGGAAAACCAACAATACGGTCTGGAAATTCTCTCCATACTTCATAGCCAAAGTCTAACTCATCTGCAGTTAACATAATAATATCATCGTCAATTGTTAAAATAGCCTCGGTTTCAATCTCTTCATAAGGATAAAATCTATTTGATAATTTATTTTCTTTAGTTTGTATTATTTTCAAAGGTTTGTTTATTTTTTGAAACATTGCTAGATGTGGTGGAGCTTTCTTCTGATTATTCCATACGATCAGTATTTTTTGCAACGATGAGACCACAGCTAACTTTTGTACCAACGTCATTAGACTTTCAATTCGATCGTAAGTTAGGATAACGGCCGTGAATCCTTGTGATTTTGGTGCAATTAAGGGTAAAAATAAAGGATTCTGTGTTGATTTTCGTAGTTTGGGAATATTCCAATCTAAATAATTCTTAGCAATGTGTGGTTGTATTCGATCGTTAAGTTCTTCTAACATTGTTTCTATTATATTTTGTAAGGAATGAAAATAGTTTTCGTAAAGCCATTTCATTTGAGCTCTTAATTCATTTTTTCTTTCTAATGATATTTTATTTAAAATTTCAAGTATCATTTCTAAATTTCGTTCGTTTATTGTTACAGTTGCTAGCTTCCAGTCAATTATCTAAAAATAAAAAGTGCAAATAAATACCCAATCGGCATATAACATAAATAACTAGGATTTGGTGTATTAAAAAGACCAATGGCGACCTGGCAGATCATAATAATAGAATTTTGGAATGATCTAGTTCATATTTAGAGGTACATACCTAATATTGGTTACAATTCTGATAAGGGACAGCCGTTTATTTGAAATTCAATAACGTCTAATCGTGATACTCAATTTTGTTGAAACATGTTTATTATTTGTGGTTTGTCACTTTAGGACAAATTTTTTTTTTTGAAAAATGCCTGATTAGTTTTTGGTATACATTGCAAAGTGGTGGGGGTTAACCATACGATTGCTGTCTTTTCCTTTTATTTTTTATGTTTGTTGGAAAGCTACAGTTGTACATGCATCAATTTTAATGAAACTTTGTCAAATTATTATAATTTATTGTAATAACTTTTTCTAAAATTATAAATCAGAAAAATCTATGGCAACAGCAAGTAATTGAAGTATTTAATGCTTATAAGTTCACTATATATTCAGAAGATTATCTTTCTAGAAAGACTTAATTTATTTCGTCACTTTTAGAACAAACAAAAAATAAAATTTGAGAGTTTACGTGTGAAGCTTATTTCGTTTATTACCCTACAGTATTTTGTATACCAGAAAGTCTGCTTAAAGTTACTGCCCAATTTTTTTTCAGGTTTGGAATAAATTAATGAGTTTTTTTTTTTTTTTTTTTTTTATTTATGGCTTAGCTCCTTCATCGGAGCCATATCGCCGAAGTTAATGAGTTTAATACAGAAATAGTGAAATGGATTAATAACTCAAAGCCGTCAATAAAAGAAGAAAAGTTATGTACATACAATTGTAAGTGTCTTGCTGAAATGTGCTGCTTCGCAATGTTTGTTTATTCACAGCACAAAACAATTGTTTGGGAAAACGGAGCCTTAGCCCAAAAACGATACTTTGATTGCACCAAATAAAACAAATTTTAACATAGCCAGTTTTAGTTTGGTGGCCTAAAAGCAAATATGTGCTCGAAATATGTTTACAAAAATACAAATGCTTATGTGTCTTAGTATCATGGATGCATTCAAAACCACACCAAAATCAGCAATAAAGATTCCTTTAAGTATTTTTCATTGCATATACTGGAAGAATTTTAGCGGCTTTGAGTACTCACAACTGCAGCTTACAAAAGGTTTTTTTCTTAAAATCTTTGCAGAATTACAAGCTGAGCTGCATGCGTACCAATAGATTAAGACAGACACTTTGATGTTCAGATGTTGGACAGAGACCATATTGAAAACTAAATACGGTTCTGCCACATAATGCCAGTATAAGGTACACAGATATTTCTTTAACCAATGTGGGCACAGGAGTATGGGAATCTGTACCAGAATAAGACGAACGGTTGCTATTGGGCTATTCTATGTACTGAAAAAAAATATCAAAATAATAATATTGTTACGATTCTACATAAACGTGATGAAATACAAAACATAAACTTCAAGTTTCTATATACAATATTTCAAAAATAAAAATCAAGCTCACATTTTTTTCTTAGAAAAAGGGTCAACATAAAATACAATTAAATTACTTTATGAATCAAATCTACATAACGTAGATTGTAGAAGAATCGAATATTCTCATATTTTCTCAAGGTTTCTAAAAGAATCGAATGTTCTCATATTTTCTCAAGGTTTCTAAAGAATGTGACCTGAAATAATCTAGAAATTATTCAGAATCATTTATAAGGAAACCTCTTGTAGAATAGAATAGTTTTATTTTAACCTGCGATGAATGATGTAAAAAGTACGATATTGGAAATAGTTTAAGTGAAATAAGTTGTAAACGAAATGTTCTACCGTGCATATAAAATCGTGTAAATAGAAGTTATTTTTAAATTAGTTTTTGAAAATAAAGTTTTAAGAGTTATTAAGTAAAAATATTTTGTGTATTCTTTTGACCGTTGTGTTACTGAAAATTTCTACAATCAACCGTTGGAGTTTCTGGAGCTGTTTAAAGAATATTCTAGTTAGGAATATTCTTTGCTGTATTGTTTTCTGTTGTTGTGGAACAATTAAGGGGTTGAAAACTTAATTAAACCTGGTGTTTGCTTACTAATTCTTTATTTTGAAAGAAGCCGAATCTTGGTATAATCAGAAAGACACCCCAAGAAGATCAAGAACAGACGAGAAAACATGATCACGTGGCTTAAGATTATAAAGAAACTTAGTAGCATAGTTAAAAACTTTACGCAAACCCATAAATGTCTCATCCGTTGAACCAGAGACAATCTCTAGACCATAGTCAATAATGGGTAATATCAACGACATCACTAACTGCCTCCTAATGTGAAATGGTAAGAAACATCCAACACTGCGAAAAGTTCAGTTTATCATCAAAAACAACTCCAAGATTTTTAGCGTGAGACGAAAAAGCTATTACATCACTACCCAGGCAAACAGGTGAGCAAGAAGTATCTGCATCATCACTAGAGTTGTATAGCAATGCTTGTGATTTGGCGGGATTTAAAGGAAGCCTATTTTCATGTACCCATATCATTATAGACGCAAGGTCACAGTTTAGTTCATCAATGCAATCCTGGAGATTTTGCCTAAGCCTAGCATGAAGTAATTGGACATCATCAGCAAAGAGATGAACAATAGCATAACGGCATGATTTGGCAATGTCATTAATGAACATAGAAAAAAGAAGAAGCCCAGAGTAGAACCCTGGGGAACTTCCTTAACTATAGGAAGCGCACAGGAGATCTTATCAAAAGAGCATACAGATTGATAGCGACCAGTTAAGTATGAATATATGAGGTTACAGGAGCTAGATGAAAATAGAAACTGAGTCTTGAGCTTGGCCACCAGAAGGGAATGATCAACCGAGTCAAAGGCTTTAACAAAGTCAAGAAGCAGAAGAATGGATACCATTTTCTTATTAAAATTTGATCTACTTCGATCAGAGACATCCAGTAACGTCGATGTTGTGTTATGGTGCTTCCTGAAACCAGATTATCTGCCATACATCAGACTCGACACCAACAAATGGTTAACAATTTGAGCATAAATGAGTCGCTCAAATATTTTGGAAAGAGCAGGCAGGATGCTAATCGGACGATGTTCAGAGCTATTTTTCTTAGGAATTAGTAGAATTTTGGCATGCTTCCAAGCAGTTGGAAAACAACCTACCATAATAGAACAATTCAAAATGTGACAGACATGCTGAAGAAAAAGAGGGAAAATTAACTTCAGAAATTGTGGCGTGATATTGTCTAGACCAGACGCATTCGAGGTAATCGAATAAAAGGCAGTCTCTATTTCCTCATGTAAAACTGGCTGAACCAAAAAGGAACCTTCAGCCTTCGGTAGGTCAACATCTAACCTAGCAAGAGGGGGATATTGATTAGGCTTAACAAATGTCGCATTTATAAGATCCAATTCAACCAGATTCTGAAGGCAGCATCATCCTAGGACTTGAGCAGGCCAATATTTTTAATATTCTTCCACAATCCATTAACAGATTCCACTTGATTAAATAGTCTATTACCTAAGTCATATTTAGCCCTACGCACCATGGCCCTAAATTTATTGCGATACTGACAGAAGGAGTTCCAATTTACCTGGGACCCATCTTTAAGATAGTCAGCATGTGCGTGACCTTGCAGGGCTCTAGTATTAAGCATTTCAGGAGTGAAAGAATTAATAGATGGTGCCCTCCCACGACAAACTTTAACATATGGCACAAATTTATCCGACAGAAGTAGGACAATCTGATTAAGAATCTCCAGCTTGAAGTCAAGATCCGAAGAGCAATAAAGGGGACTACTTTAAATAGTCGATCAATAATTTTTCGATTAAAATATATTGCTGATAAATTTAGCTATTACATGTTTGCCGTTATTAATTAAAAATATTTGGTGATATGAGCCTAGTGTTCAAACCAAACAAATAAAGTAAATCATTAAAAAAAATTAAAAATATTAGAACACGTATATGAATAATAATGAAATCTAAGGAATTGATTCGAAAATCCATACACACAAATATTCAACTTTCAATTTTAATTCAAGGTTTAAATTTTAAATAAACAAATCAACATAAATCTTAAATTCTATCACATAAGGTAAACAACAATAAAAAAAACTTACCTCATTAAAAGGTAGAGCACGAATATTATCAATTAAAACTGGTATACAATTTGACGAAATGGCTTCTAATAAGCTAAAATGATTTAATTTTCCATCAAGAGATACCAAACAATAATCTCCTAGCTCCAGTAAATTAGGATATTCATAAATATCCTTCGACGGATAGCTACAGTAATAATTTCCATTGTTTTCATTTGTATTCGTTTGTGTTGAGAATTCTGCCTGGTAATAATTTTTTCCACAATTTTTTATAAATAATATTTTTTGTTGATTAAATGCAATTTCTTGTAAAATATTAATATTCAATGTGGAAAGTGTTAAACCGGATGCGATTAATGTAAACGGACGATCATCGTTTTTATTTAGTATATCGTAGTAATTTATGCTATACAAATATGGACTGTAGAAAGGTAATGATAAATCAAACCCAATACGATATGTCCATGTATCGAAATTTGCACTTGCAACTAGGGAATTTGCTGTGGTGAATTCATCCAAATTATTGCCAACCATATTAAAGATAAGATGATTTTCTCCGTTATCCCAACTTTAAATAAATGAAAAAAAAAGTTAATTTAAACACAAACAAAAACGTACAATACCGACTTACTTCGGTAGTGATGCTAATGCTCTAGACACCAACTCCTTATCAGCATTTATTAAATTCAGAGTATCAATACTTGGGATCAAGATACAAGCTTCATTCGGATTTGATGTATAATAAGGACTTTCAATAATTGTTTTTAAAATTGTGTAAAATTCTTTACTCAAATTATCTGCTTTCTTATCATCTTCATCAACATAGTTTTTGAACGGATATACATAAACAGCAATTTTCTCATGATTTTTTTGACCACAACGATATACATTAAAACAATCCCAAAACGAACAATTTTTGTTTTTCTCTTCCGCTAAATCATCGTAATTACTATCCAATACAATTGTTTGTATATTTTTTAAATCTAATGATATTCTTTCATGATTTTCATTTTTATAATTAAACGAATTTGAATTAATATATTTTAAACAAATAAACAATAATAACAAGAATATTGATAAAAATATTAAATAATAATTTATAAAAAATTTAATTTTATTTGATTGTGATTTCGGTTTCTTAAATAAAAATTCAAGCAGATTAAGTAAAGACATATTAGTTTTACGAATCGAGTTAATTTTCTTGTTTTTAATTCCACATTTTTGTTTTAATTATATTTTAAAAGAATTAAGATTATGAAACAATCTCAGTGAATGAAATTGTTTTGACATTCGTTTTTGACAGATAATATTGCCGATAACACAGTTCACAAGGTGAACAAATACAATAGGTTATTTGTTAAGCAAGCTACAGACCTACAATTAAATTGACAATCAATCGAAAACGAAAATAAACGAAATAAAATTTTAATGTAAAAATCCCCTAAATTTTATTTCGTTTATTTTCGTTTGATTGTCAATTTGATTGTAGGTCTGTAGCATGCTATCAAAGAATTAAGAGACTAAGGAAATGAAACTACTGTTTTTCTCTTTTCTCCTCTCTTTTTTATCTTCAATAAGTTGGTCTAAGTTGTCAAAAACAAAATTTGTAAACATTACTTAGCTTGGTTATAATTTGGGTTTAATAAAATTGTTTTTAATATTTATCGTGGTGATATTTTGAAGAATTTATAATAAATATAAGAAATACTAGTGATTTTATTATAATTTAAAAATAATTTTACAGAAAAATTAAATATATTAAGTGAAAATTTTGAATAAAATATTAAATATGAAGTGTGTGATAATGAAGTGTAAAAATTACCAAAAACATCTACAGGATGGGATTTCTTATCATAAGTAATAATATTAATATTATAATATACTTTTCGATTAATAAGTGTTAAGTTTTTTACACATTTTCGAGAAAAAAATGTAATCTAAAATCAATGTAAACAATAATAGAATGCTTCGGGTCTACGATGTCAAAATTTTTTTTATGTTGTTTTTCCAAAACCCCCGATATATCATAGTCACGCCATTTGCAATAAACAATGAACATTGCCATATGCAAAAAATTGGATTAGTGTTTATGATTAAATATTTTTGAATTTTTTTTATATGGAGTTTTATTTTTCCAGATGGCGTTATGAGCGTTATGGCGATTTTTCGAATTTTTTTATATTGAGTTTTAATTTCAAAATAGCGCTACAAGTTCACGATTTTTATTGTGCTAAAATATGTAGATGGCTTCTATACCGGGGGTTTTGTGTTTTTCTATTTGTTGTTTTTCTTTTCTATGTAATGGCGTCTCTTTTTTTTATATTAATTTCGGGGGAAAAAATACGCTTAAATTTGGAATTCAATGCAATAATAAAAATATTTACGGCGCCTCTACTAAAACGCAAGTGTTTAGTAATAATTTATTGGTGTGCAAAAATTGCCTCAACTTTCAAAATCAATTTCACTTCCTCTATTCTCTTAATTCTTTGCTTGCTATACACAAAGTTGTATACACAAAATATAGCAAAATTAATTTAAAAAACGTTTTACAACTTGATAAATGGGGCGATAACATATGTATATTGATTATATACATCTTTGTTGACTAGAGTGACTTTCAAAAGGCAAAGGATTAACCCAATGCTCCAGAAATTTTCTACCGCCAAAAATCGTTGATACATTGGTATAGTTATGCGTTTATACATGATTATATTTATAACGTATTTTTTCCATCTTAATGCTTACCGTCATCATTTGACATATCCTCTTCACGTCAACAATAAAATTTTCTACAATTTAGTTTAACATTTAAAAACATTATTTTACAATTAATGATGAAAAAGATGTTGCAATAATATGCTATCTACGTATAAATATATTTATAGTAACTTAATAAACATTAGGTTCTTTTAATTAGATTTATGATAAATAGTTGAATTGAAGCAATTATCAACCGAAGATTTAGTGACGAGAACTTCGATGAGTTGTTTATTTTGATGTTAAAGTAGCTGAACGTAAAATAAAAATGTTTGAAATAACAGATACGCAAAGTAAGATACATAAAATATATTTATATGCGTTAATTTTAATTAATTAAATTTTTCTAGAAATTGGAGTTGGTTTGGCAGGGTTTGGTGTTGCATTCCTATTTCTAGGAATTCTCTTGTTGTTTGATAAAGGATTATTAGCAATAGGAAATGTAAATATAAAAGATAATGAAATCATTCCAATTTCTGATCAATCTATTTTATTGTAGATATTATTTATATGTGGATTAGCCTGTGTGATTGGATTAGAAAGAACGTTTCGATTTTTTTTTCAAGTTCATAAATTAAAGGCATCAATATGCTTTTTTGGTGGAATAACCGTAGTGTTAATAGGCTTTCCAATCATTGGAATGATTCTTGAAATATACGGCTTTGTGCTACTTTTCAGTGGATTTTTCCCAGTGGCTATAAATTTTTTAAGGCGGGTTCCGATAATTTGCAGTTTTCTCAATTTACCGGGTATCAGTAGGGTAAAAGAAATAATTTTTTTGTTTTAAGTATCTTTTCTTCAACTAATTGTAAATATAATACTTTTAGGTTGTTGACAAATTAGCAGGAGATTCGAATAGAACGACGGTATGATTAGTTTTGTAATTTCAACTCATTGTATTTCCTTTTTCTTTATTTATATTTGTAATATTAATTAAAGACAAATTTGATATAAAAAATACAAATTTTTGTTGTAAATAAAAACCAAATAACTTTAGCTTAAATAATTTTTATTTTGTTTTAGGAAAAGAGCTAATATTTATTAAGGTATATTTAATAACATAAAATGTGTCTAGAGAATGGACTAAATCTTAATTCCAATAACAATCGAAAATTGTATTTTTTGTTTGAAATTATTAAAATTTTATTTTTAAATTACATTGATTAATTTTATCATTGAGTTTAAACTTTAAAGGATAGAACATTATCACGCAAAGTAAACCAACCACAAATTTATTATTTGTACACGAAGTATCCATTCTAACTCAGTTGATTAGCAAGAAGAAGATGGAACGAAATAACAAACTTCAATTTGCATGCTTGAAACTTTCTTCATTTCTAGAAACAACTTACACTTTTAGAAAAAACAATCTCAAGTGGCTTAATGTTTTTTATTTGATTGGAGAGCATCAAAGAAAAATATTTTGTTTTAGTTCATAAATGTTAAAGCATATAATTCAAAACATTAAAATGGTTTTACAAATCGTTTTAAACTCCAAAAAATTGAAATTGTTACGGTTGTCTTTTTTTCTCATTAAGTTTTGGTTCAACTAACGAAGTTGGGGCGGCACTTCGTTTTGGCCTTTCTCTTAAAGGTAACGGTTGTCTTGACGGTTTTTTTCGTTTCGTTTTGTTTTCGTTTTTTATCTCTGTAACTCCATTTTTCGGTGAGTTAAAATTAATTGAATTCGATTTTCGCAACAAAATCGAAAGTCTGTTATTTGCGTCTGCTGAAAATGATTTCCTAATAGGATCCGGTTTTGTGACATTAAACTTAGGCGATTGGCTGCATTCTACTTCTAAAACTGAAACTGAATTATTTTCGAATTTAACCTTTTCTAATAGAACGAAACAGGGTTTTGATGTATTTATTGATGTTAATGGTGCTCTGAAAGTATTGGTTACTCGTGGGGCATATGGTGTACTAGTACTACACCCAGCTGGACCATTTATGTTTAAGGTAAGTTGACTATTTTCTTTATCGCAAATCAATGTTAATGATTTATTCTGTTTGGGTGACTGTGAATTTTCTTCTATAGAAACATCTGATTCATTTTCAGAGTCTTCGGCGATAATACTCATCGAAAGGGTTTGGCTAGTCAAATTTGCTCCAGGGATAGATGGATTATCTAAAAATATACATAATTGGCTTCAGAAATTTTAAACTAAATACTATTTCAATTAACTGTGCAAGGAATTAGAATTGCGGTATAATTAGATTGGTGTGAACATCATTAACCTACCTTCTCGTACTTCGTGGTCAGAGGTTTCATCGGTCGCTTTTTCTTCTTCAAATGTAAAATCCGATAATGGTGTTACATCCACCTCTTCTAAAGATCGTGAACGCATAGACGATGATCTTACTTTAGTAATATTTTTCCGTCGATCTGGCTGCTGGATGTTTTCACTACCCGAACAACCATCGGAATTGCACCCAGAATTTTCTATACTATAATTTTCTTTGAATGGGCTTACGGAATCAGAAAAAAAATCTTCATGTTGCGAATTATTTTCGATATTATATTTAAAAACGTTTAAGCCGGAATTTATAAGCTTTTTAAATTTAGATATTTCTATGTCTAAACATTTATATATACGAACATTTTTGGCTCGTTCAGCCATCAAATCCTGTGTCCTTTTAATTAACTCTGCTTTATATAATGCATTTTCCTGTCTTAAAATTCTATTTGTGTTTATTAATTCCAAATTAAGTTCTTTGTAGGTCTTTTCCATTTTAACTTGTTTGTGGCTTTCTTAATATTTGAATTTGACAAGTATATTTGTTTATACTTAACCCAATAAACCAAAATTAAATATTTGAATTGGACACTAAACTAACCCTACAAACAATTTTTTTCACGATCAAGTTTTCCAGTTTCCCTTTAAGCAAAAGAAACGACTTGATAAAAGCGAAGCATAAACGAAACATTTATGAGCTCTTTTTTCCTGTGATAACCCAGTTAGAAGTGTTTTCAATCAGTTATCGATACATACTCAATAATGCATCATCTACATATCGATAACGCGTTATCAAATAATATATGGAATATCATCGATAATTTTTGTTCTAATCTGTGGCACCACATTATCGATGAAAACTATCAATAACATACCAGTTAGATGTTATCAATATCATTATCAATTCATGTGATTGAGAATATTATCAATAACTGTTATTGAAAACGTCATTGAAACCATATGTTGTGATAATACATATATAAGGTTTTAATATAAATAATAATTAAAAAACGGGGTGGTCTTAATTTCATTTAAATTTTATTTAAATATAATTTTTATAAAGCAATAATTTAATAAATAAGTTTTTTCCTAAATAATTCGTAATTATTTTCATAATTAAGCTGTGTAATTCTGGACATGGGTTAACCCCTCTGTCTATGTACCATCATACTATAAATAAATAAATAAATAAATGATAAAATTTGATGAAGCAAAGCTGTGATTCCAATCCAATAAATTGATGACCAAAATGCAAATAAATAAACTCTTGTTTGTTTGATGGTTTACAGGAAAAGAAAGAGAATTATAAAATATATTTCAAAATAATTTATACATAAATAACTGTACTGAAAATTCAATTCACAATAAGAACAGGTTGTATTTTACGTTAAATGTTAATTACTTTAAGGCTTATTTATATTTTACGTTAACTTACGTAGGGTTTACATTTCATTTTAACACCCCCACTATGTAAATCCAAAAACTAACAAAAATATATAAAAAAAATCTTAATTAATTAAAATTTAAAAAAAAAAATTCATCATCAAAAATGTAATCCCATTTGGTTTGAACATTTGCTGTGTTTATCATTTGGTATTCCTTTTGTTAATATATCTGCTGTCATATCTTCTGTTCCAATAAATTTTAGTTTGATAATTTCATTTGATACTTTTTCGCGTACGAAATGGTGTCGCACATCTATATGTTTGCTTCGAGCCGAATAACAATCAGTTTCACCTAGATGTATAGCACTTTTGTTGTCACAATATATTTCAACTGAATTCAATGTTGGCCAAAACTCTTCTTCAAATTGTTTAAGCCAAATAGCTTCTTGAGTTGCTGACGCGAGAGCCATGTACTCAGCTTCTGTACTAGACAATGCGATAGTCTGCTGGCGACGACTGTTCCACGAAATTGGACCACCATTTCTGATAAAAACGTATCCGGTACATGAACGACGCTCATCTTCATCACCTGCCCAATCTGCATCTGCATATCCAACTAAATTGGCATCTTTATCATTGGAAAATTCAATTTTTGCATTTGTGGTACCACGGAGATATCTGAAAATCCGTTTGACGGCTGCCCAGTGAGCTTTCCCTGGATTATTACTAAATCGGCTTACACTTTTGACTGCATACGTTATATCGGGTCTAGTACCTTGAGCTAAATAAATTAAACATCCAACAGCTTCTTGATAGGGTATATTGTTCATTTCAATTTGTTCTTCTATTGTTTTCGGAGACATGTCTTTATTTAATTTTTGATTATAATCGACTGGAGTTGCGGTCGGCTTACAATCTGCCATACCAAATCTTAACAAAATTTCTTTGATATACTTTTCTTGGCTTAGAAATATTGAGCCTGCATTCCGTGTAACACGCAATCCAATGCAGTTGCTAGCCGGACCCAAATCTTTCATTTGAAATGTGCTAGTTAACTCATGTTTCAAGTCTGATGTCATCTTATCGTTGCTAGAAAATATAATAAGATCGTCTACGTAGACTGCAATAAAAATCATATCATTAGTATTAATTTTAAAATATATGCATGGATCAATCCTTGATTGATTAAAACCCGCTCCTTTAAGAACACTATTCAGTTTAATGTTCCACTGACGACTGGCTTGCTTCAAGCCATACATGGATTTATGCAGCTTACAAACACGATCAGTTCCATCGTGGTATTGTTCTGGTTGTTCAATATAAACTTCCTCATGTAGATCACCTTGAAGAAAGGCTGTGACTGCATCCATTTGCGAAACGTGAAGATTATATTGAGCGGCAATAGCCATTAGATATCTAACAGAACTATAACGAACAACCGGTGCATACGTCTCTTGATAGTCAATACCTTCTCGTTGGGAGCACCCTTTTGCTACCAAACGTGCTTTATATGTACTTATTTTTCCATCTTCCGTTGTTTTGGTTTTGAACACCCATTTACATTTGATGACCTTTGCATTTCTCGGCGCACGGACCAACTCCCAGGTTGAATTGTCAATTAGTGATTTATACTCATTATCCATAGCTGCTTGCCAGTGTTTACTATTTTCACTATTGATGGCTTCATTGACTGTGTCTGGATCCCTTGTAATTGCTAGTTCATCAGAGAATTTACAATTCGCTTTCTGGGTGAGCTGTTGAATTCTTGCAGATTTTCTTGGGGTTTGATTTTCAACCACTGTAATTTCTTCTTCTGGAATATACTCAGAATCAATTCCAATTTCTTCTTCCTCGGAACTATCTGATTCCCCCACTGAAACTGATATATTTGGAATAGTCACTGATTCGGCACCTTTTATTATCACATTAGTTGAATTGTTCTCAATAGATGTGTTCTTAATTTTCTCTATAAACTGTGCATCTCTGCTCTCGACTAATTTATAATTAGTGGGATCTATAAATCTGAATCCTTTAGAGCCTTCACTATAACCAACAAATATCATCTTTTTAGATTTGGAGTTCCATTTTCTTCGCTTTTGCTTCGGTATGTGCACCATTGCCTCAGTTCCAAAAACTCTTAAATTGCTAAGATTTGGTTTCTTTTTTGTCCAAATTTCTTCTGGCGTTTTATCGTTTAGACTAGCAGTGTACGAACGATTAATGAGGTATACTGCAGTATTTACGCTTTCTGCCCAGAATGGTTTACCAAGATTTGCATCAAACAACATACATTTGGCTCTTTCAACAATCGTCCTGTTCATTCTTTCAGCCAAACCATTCTGTTCAGGTGTGTATACATTGGTTGTCTGATGAACAATGCCATACTCACTTAATAGTTTGGTGAATGAACTATTGCAGTACTCAGTTCCATTATCTGATCGTATTGCTTTGATTCGTCTTCCTGTTTGATTTTCCACCAAATTTTTAAATTGTTTGAACTTCTCATAAACTTCTGATTTGTATTTAATAAAATAGACAAACACTTTCCTGGAAAAATCATCAATGAAAGTTAAAAAGTACTTACATCCTCCAATAGAAAGGTTTTCCATTGGTCCACAAAGATCTGTATGAATAAGCTCTAAAATTCCTTCAGATCTATAAGCACTTTTAAAGGGTAAACGGCATTGTTTTCCTTCACAACATGTTTCACAGACATCAGTGGTTTTTACATCATTGTTGTAATAAATGCCATCTACTGTTCCATTTTTCATTTTTTCCAGGCTGTTGTAGTTTATGTGTCCTAATCGACGATGCCATAGATTTGCATCCGCATTTCCAACCATCAAGCATTTGACTGTATTACCTGTTAATTTATACATATTATTTTCAATTTTAGCATAGGCTAGTAAAATATTATTTTTGCCAAAAATACTGCAACCATTGTTATTAAATTGTACTGCGTTACCTCTTTCAATTAATTTACTTACTGATAATAAATTCGTAGTGAGCGATGGAACATACAAAACATTACTTATCTTAACATCATGTACTTTACCATTAGTGTTGAAACTCATGTGAATATTGCCTGAACTAACTACCTCCAATCTGGTGTCATCAGCAACCACTATCTCACTAACTAATGCCGTTTTCACATCGCTGAGCCAATCTTGGTTCATTGTCATATGGCTAGACGCACCTGAGTCTATATACCATTCGGTTTTACTAAACTGCCCCGACAAGAACACACCACTAAAACCACTATTCTTTTCTTTATGTTGCTTTTCAGTTTTAATTGCAGGACAATCACTTTTATAATGACCATATTTATTACATCCGTAACACCGAATACGACGCTTTTTTTTGTTTCGAAAATTGTTTTTAGAAGAAAATGCTCCATCTGTTTTATTTTCAAGCTGCATGTCCATTAATTTTGTTTTTATTGAATCAGCTGTGATCTTTATTCCTGAATGTTCTATAGCCATTATCATTGGCGCATATTTTTCAGGAAGCCCTGCCAACAATAACGATCCAATCCATTCTTCTGAAATATCAAAACCACAATCAATTAATTTTTGCGATGTTTCAATAATCTGACAAACATATGCTTCAATGGAGTTACAATTATCTAAATTGGTTGATATTAATATTCGTAGCAATCCAATTCTACGGGTGAATCCGGTATCTGCATACAAAATTTTTAATTTAGTCCACACTTCTTTTGCTGTTTTTGCCGTTTTAATATGAATGTAGATCGACGGATCAATTGACAAAATAATTTTCGATTTTGCTTGCTGTATTTTACTGTCATCCGTAACTGTACCATCAATACAACCTTTCAAATCTTCTAAAATCAAAATATTTTCTAATGCAAACGCCCAAGTGGCGTAATTTTCTCTACCTTTCAATTTTGGCACTGAGAAAAACTGTGCTGAAGCAGCCATTGCAATAAAAAAAACAACACGGTTTGATTTTACCTTTATGCAAATAAAACTAGTCCAAATCTTTATATGAAATCACTTCTATTGTTTTAAAGTTTTATTATATTTTTTATTTAACACAATAATGTCACTACAGAATTAATTCTCAATAGAAAACACTCCAACTTACATAATCTGGATACTTGGCCCATAACCTGATAAAATTTGATGAAGCAAAGCTGTGATTCCAATCCAATAAATTGATGACCAAAATGCAAATAAATAAACTCTTGTTTGTTTGATGGTTTACAGGAAAAGAAAGAGAATTATAAAATATATTTCAAAATAATTTATACATAAATAACTGTACTGAAAATTCAATTCACAATAAGAACAGGTTGTATTTTACGTTAAATGTTAATTACTTTAAGGCTTATTTATATTTTACGTTAACTTACGTAGGGTTTACATTTCATTTTAACAATAAAAAAAAATATAAAATAACTATAAAATAACTAAAAAAATATAAAATAACCTAATAAAATAAATAAAATCATTATATTATATTATATATTACATTATATTATAACTGTTATATTTGTTTGGAATTAAGATTATTAAATTTTAGGTTAGAGATTAGAAACGTATATTAAATAAATATATAATATATTTCTTATGTGTTAAAAAAATATCTGTTCTATATTTTTATGTTTAGAATATCACATTTTATTAAATTTAAGGCTTTATTATGACAATAATAATAAAAACAACAATAAATACCTTAATTAATTTATATAACTCACAAACAATCACTTATGATATTTTACAAAAATGTCCGACTATTGTTCACAAAAATAAGAGACAACGCGCATACACAATTTATACATTTGTCTTTTTTCCGCACGTCGATAACAGTATCAATAACGCATATTATCGATGCAGGATTTTTACGTGGGAAAATATGCATCGCAAAAGTAATACATAAAGGTTACGCGTACGATTCACAAAAACGTATTACAAAAACGAAACATTTTAAGCGTGGTTTACACGATGCGAGCTACTGGCGTGCCAGTAGACAGTAACTCGCCTGTTCACTCGTCTCAAAAATATTGGTCAGTAGCTGTACTTGCCTGTACTGTTCACACGATGACATCTACTTGCCAGTTACATGCGAGTTGATTTTTTGTTGTTTTTGTTTTTAAAAATATTTGACAGATGAATAAAAGAAATGAGGTTAATATTTGGCTCTTTTTAAAACATTTATTATTTAAAAACTCAAATATTTTATTAATTTAGAAATTAAATAAATAGATTAATAAATAAATTAGGTAATTCATTTATTAATCTAGCATTTATTAATAAATTATAGATTAATAAATAAATTAGATAAATAGATTATTCATAATAAATTTAAAAATATTTTGTAAAAAACTATAATCTAGAAATAATCTGATAAAAAATTTTACTATATTAAATGACATTTTTTATTTTAATTAATTTTTTAACCTAAATAACAATATAAAATAAAGACCTGAAAAACAAAATGTCTAGAAAATCATAAAATGTCTATAAGCTCACAAAATCACATAAAAAAATAATACGAAACATAAAAGAAGTCGAAATCAACCGAATACAATACGACCATAATTTTTCAAAGTGGAGGGGGAAGGCGAGTGGCAAGTAAAAACAAAATATGTTGTAGTAACTCGCCTGCCAGTTACTGTCCTACTCGCATATGCAAGTAGCTCGCCTTATATGTTCACACGATGCCAGTAACTGTACTACAGTAACTCGCCTGTTCAACTCGCACGTTTACTCGCCTCGTGTAAACTAGGCATTAGTTATATAGCTTTATTTAGCTATAGGGCAATTTTTCTGTTCCGGTGTTTACCGCAATGGCGCTACAAAAAGGGGATAAGAGAATAAATTCAAAAAATTTTATATGGGATTTCATACAAAACACAACATGAATATTTTTAAAAACTATCTATGAAATGTCTCATTTTACTTCAATTTAATAGTTTAAATTTGTTTATGAAGTATTATTGACTATATATTAAGCATAATGTACAAAATATTTCATTTTCTTCCGTCCGTAAAACAAATACCAAAATAGGTTAAATTTTTCATACAACTTTGTATGGGAAATTTTGGCAATTTTTATGTTGCTTTTTTGAGCGATTTAAGAATACTATTTTATTTATTACGCTTAATATATAGTCAATAATACTTCATGAGCAAATTAAAATTCTTCAATTGTGGTAAAATGAGAAATTTCATGGATTACTTTTAAATTTATTCAAGTTGTGTTTTGTATGGAATCCCATTTTAAATTTTTGTGATTTTTTCTCTTATCCCCTTTTTGCAGCGCCATTGCGGTAAACACCGGAACAGAAAAATCGCCCTATAGGGCGATTTTTTTGTTCCGGTGTTTACCGCAATGGCGCTGCAAAAAGGGGATAAGAGAAAAAATCACAAAAATTTTATATGGAATTCCATACAAAACACAATTTGAATAATTTTAAAAGTTATCTATGAAATTTCTCATTTTACTACAATTAAATAATTTAAATTTGTTTATGAAGTATTATTGACTATATATTAAGCTTAATATATAAAATATTTTCTTTTCTTCTGTCCGTAAACAAATACGAAAATATGTTAAATTTTTTATACAACTTTTTATGGGAAATTTTGACAATTTTTATGTTTCTTTTCTGAGCGACTTAAGAATAATATTTTATATATTACGCTTAAAATATAGTCAATAATACTCAATAAGCAAATTAAAATTGTTCAATTGTGGTAAAATGAGAAATTTCATAGATAATTTTTAAAATTATTCAAGTTGTGTTTTGTATGAAATCCCATATAAAAGTTTTTAAATTTATTCTCTTATCCCCTTTTTGCAGCGCCATTGCGGTAAACACCGGAACAGAAAAATCGCCCTATAGAGTAACGTTGCACAAAAGTTGAACACAATATGCGATATTATAGCTTCTTAGAGAGAAAATTATAAGCTCTTGATGAATAATGTTGTGTGAAAGTTGTCTGACAAGCGGATGAAATTTTTACAGCTATATTGTTTTGTTGCTTTTATCTCAGTGTTACAACATCCATTCCATAATAATTCTGTCTTCTGTTCTGTCTTGATCTAGTTTTATATAATTAAAACTAGCATTAAATTAAAATATAGATATAGCTTTATTATTTATTAATATTTACAATCGCAATTACATGCTTTTCTTAGACAGAGTTGTTCTCGATGTCATCTTTATATATCTGCTGATAAAGCAGGGTATACACTATATAATATGATGTAAACGTTAAGTCATGTCTACACAACATCCCCCCTTTTAACATTTGAGGATTTCTTTTATTATTTGAATATTTTATAATAGAATTCAAGTATTCAATCTTTCTTTGATTATCTTAATTATATAAATTTTATTAGAAATTTAAATAAACATTATTATTTTTTATAACAATTTCAAATTTCAATATTTCTTTGATTATCTTAATTCTATAAATTTTCATTAGAAATTTAAATAACCATTATTATTATTATTATTATTATTATTTTTTATATAATAATAATTTCGATTATTGTTTTATTTTTAATTCCTATCATAACATTGCAGATAACTTGGGGGTTTGGAAATTCGACCAGTTCTGGTTACGTATGCAGAATGATCTATATTTCTCGGAAATGAATCATTTGCTTGATGATTATTGGATTCGGTAATATTTAAATTCGAACTATTACAATTGTGCTCACTATTCCTCCTCTCCCCGATTAAGTTGTTGTTTGGATAATTATAATGAAAATCAGGTTCATTTTGTGATTTCCTTAAATGTCTAGAATTTCTACGCAATATGTTCTGATCTTCATTTTGTATCAAATAAGACCTTGGAGTGGAATGTCTCTTTACTATTTTTGCTGGTCTCCAGATATTTTCATATTGATATAATACATTTTGACCTGGATTAAATTCTGCTCTAGATTTTGCCGTTTTGTCATATTGATTTTTTACGTCTTTTTGACTATTTATTAATTGCTCTCTTATCGAGGTTTCAACTTTTGGCTCCAGTAATGAATCTTTAATTGGGATTTTTGTTCGGGTAGTTCGACTAAACAAAATTTGTGATGGGGACGCGTTAAGTTTTGCTACAAGATGATTCCTGTATTCTAATAGTGCATACTCAATATCTTTTGTGTCATCCATCGCTTTTTTAATTAGATTTTTTGCAATGTTGACAGATTTTTCAGCTTGTCCATTGGATTGTGGATATCTTGGACTGGACGTTCTAAATAGGAAATTCCACTCGGTACTAAACTTGGTGCATTCTCTAGATGAAAACGGTACATTGTCTGATATTACTACCTTGGGTATGCCATGAGTAGCAAATATAGTTTTGAGCTTTTTAATTATTTCGTATGATTGTTTATTTTCAAGTGGTACGACATCAATCCACTTAGAAAAATAGTCATTAACAACAAGATAATCTCTACCACCATAATACAGAATATCACAACATATTTTCTCAAATGGTAGTTGTGGTACTTCGTGTGGAATAAGAGGTTCTTTCACATTCGAGGGTAAGCATTTCTCACATATACGACATTTACTTATAAAATTTTCGATATCTGTGTCTATCCCCGGCCAGTACAAAATATTTCGAGCTCTTTGGTTGCATTTTTTCATACCAGTATGACTTTCATGTAGCTTGTTTAGCATGTCATTTATGAGAACTCGTGGAACCATCACACGACTTCCTAGATATACCAAATTTTCTTCCACAGAAATGTCATTCTTGAATTTAAAATATGATTTTACAATTTTACAATTCTATATGTCATGTAAATATTAATAAATAATAAAGCTATATCTATATATTAATTTAATGCTAGTTTTAATTATATAAAACTAGATCAAGACAGAACATGGCGCAGTTGAAACGCGATTAAATAGTAAGAAAATAAAAACATTAAATCAAAGTTTAAGTGAAATAAAAATAAAATTCTTGTGACGCCGTGACGCCATTTTAAAAACATAAAAATTAAATTGAAATAAATTCCATTAAAATTGAATACAATTATATAATTGCAACCCTCACAACACATGAACAGCAGCTAAATAGATGGAAAGAATTCTTCGAAGACAACTGCCACCAACATGAAGATAACTTGCAGTCTCCGGATGACAACTATAACGAAACTATCAGCACCCATCCACCAACGGAACGGGAAGTTAGAGATGCCATACAGAAACTCAAGAATAACAAATCTGCTGGTACAGATAATATATCAGCAGAATTACTCAAAGCAGATGTAAACACAACAGCAGAAGCTCTAACACCACTATTAGCTGATGTATGGAACGAAGGAAAAATACCAACCAAATGGAAAGAAGGTTTAACCATAACAATCCCAAAGAAAGGTGATCTAAGAGAATGCAAAAATTGGAGAGGTATATCTCTGCTCAACACAATAATGAAAATACTAGCGATGATCATTCTCGAAAGAATATCCCCACCAATTAACATGAAACTAAGAAACGAACAAGCCGGCTTTAGGCCAGGAAGAAGCTGTACCGATCATATCAACACAATCCGTATCATCATAGAGCAATCAAACGAATGGAATTCACCATTGTATCTCCTCTTCGTGGACTTCGAACGCGCCTTCGACTCAATTAACAGAAGCGCGATATGGAAGACACTTTGTGAAATGGGCGTCCCGAAGAAAATAGTTGATCTAATCAAAGAAATGTATCGGGATGCTGGAAACAGAATACAACACAAAGGACAGCAAAGTGATAAATACTACAACCACCGAGGAGTGAGACAAGGTTGTGTACTATCTCCGCTACTATTCCTGATAGTACTAGATAGTATCATGAGAAAGCTCGATGATGCAAGTCCAAATGGAATCCAATGGAACACAACAAGCCGGCTCAATGATCTAGACTACGCAGATGACATCTGTCTACTTACACACACACATACGGACATGCAGCAGAAAATACAGAAGCTATCAGCCCTTGCACATGAAGTCGGTCTCAACATTAATATCAGGAAAACAAAGTCTATGAGATTGAACACCAAAACGATAACACCAATTACCATCAACAATACACAAGTGGATGAAGTCGACAAATTTGTGTACCTTGGTTGTACTGTAGCAAAAACAGGCGGGACTGAAGAAGATATCAGTCAGCGTATTAACAAAGCTAGAAATACGTTCAATATGCTTCACAAGATCTGGAATGCATCCGTCCTGTCAAGAAAGACAAAGCTACGAATGTTCAATGCATGTGTCAAGTCAGTACTGCTATATGGGTGTGAAACGTGGAAACACACAAAGAAGATCACAAATCAACTACAGGTGTTTGTGAACAAATGCCTGAGAAGACTGATCAAATGCTTCTGGCCGAAAACCATCAGTAACCAGGAACTTCTACGACAGACAGAGCAGTTAGACATTGAGTCCGAGATAAGACAAAGGAAATGGAGATGGATAGGACATACACTGAGGAAACCAGCTATAGATATAACAAGGATGTCCCTAGAGTGGAATCCACAAGGTAAAAGGAGAGTTGGAAGACCACCCATGACGTGGAAGAAAACGGTGCTAGCTGAAGCAAAACAAATCGGCAAGACATGGGGTGAACTGAAAGCGATTGCCCCGAACAGAGTCAGATGGTCCAGCCTAGTAGACGCCCTATGCTCCTAAATGGAGATAAAGGAAAAAAAAAAAAAAAAAAAAAAAAAAAAAAAAAATATAATTGCAATAAAAATGGAATTAAAAACGCCGTCGGAACTAAAAATAGAGGGAAATTTGTCGGAAAATTTCCGGAAATTCCACAATCAGCTAAAAATATTGAGTTTAATTTATTTACAGGTATTGAGTAAAATAAATTATATAATTATAATTTATTTATAGGTATTGAGTTTAATTTATTTACATTGTTTTTGTAAGCTACGTACTCTTAAATCGTTTTAATTTTGTTACAATTTTCTGATGATGATAATTTTAAATATTATCGAAACATGTTAAATTTTAAATAAAAATTTAATTCAAAATATTTTCACATGACGGCAATAATATTAATAAAATTATTTTATTAATAAAAATTGAAAACCAAACAAAAAAAAGCTTAGTACTTAATTTGTTTTTTTATATAAAAATATTCATGAAAGCGTCAGGTGCGGATAAAAAAGATGACGATATCAAAGCAGCCATCCTATTGAACATTATCGGAGAAGCAGCTGTTGAAATTTATGAATCGTTCGACCTATCTGAGAAACAAAAAGACTCATACGACGAAATCATCAAAGCGTTCGAAAAATATTGCTCACCAAAAAAAAATATTTTGTTTGAACGCCATCAATTTTACAGTAGGAAACAAGAAGAGGGAGAAAGTTTTGATCACTTTGTATTAGACATCAAAAAATTAGCTAAATAAAGTGAATTTAACACAATGCAGAATTCTGCATTACGGGACAAAATAGCTTTTGGAATACAAGATCTATCAATACAAGAAGCCTTAATCAAATTAGGAGACCCAGACTTAGAAAAAACAATTGAAACGTGCAGAGTGACGGATAGAGCAAAAGAACAAGTAAGCCAAGTTGAGCAGGCGGAAAAAATATTTGAAACTAAACACATAAAAGGTACAAAATTTAATAATAATGTAATAAACTTCATCCAGAATGGGTTAATTTAATAACCAATACATTCGGCAAAGATGAATTAAAAAGTTAACTCCTTTTAACTAATACTTGCATAAATTAATGTAAATTAAATTTGTTATACAAATGTTTACATTAATGAATTAAAAAGGGGTATGGCCTATCGTTTCTAGAAACAACTACAGTCCCAAGTAACATTTTTGCAGTAGATTTTAAAATTATAACAGTCAAATGTTGTATAATTCCTCTATAGATATGGTTAATGTTGCAAACAAAATTATAGAAGTAAAATACTCGATAATATTCTTTAAAAATATTTTTCGGAGTAAGTTATACAACATCAATAGAAGCAAAAATTGTCGTAGAAAAAAATGATAATATATATGTTATAAACATTTATAAAACATCTTATAAGAAGGTTTTACTGAAAAGCTTGCATAAACCCTGTGTAACAATTTCAACTAGCAGTTAGAGAGGTTGATTGCGCAAACAAAAGATTAAACATAAGGAACTTTTAGTGAGAAAATTTCTAGTTAAGCCACGTTACTATATGGCTATAGTTGGAAGTAAATATGTCATTTACATTATATTGTGTAGTATTTATTCTACAACTAATAAGCATTTTAGTTCAGTTTGATATTAAATTATTTAATAAAAACTGTATAGCTTAAACAAAGAATTATTAGTTCATATATTAAAATAGTTAAATGATAAACAGTGATTTGAGTTTTTAAATAACCAAGTTCGAAAAAGGATATAATTAGTGTTTGTAATTTTTATTAATTCAATCAATAAATAACGCAGAATGTAAAAAATTTAACTTTCTAATTACAGATTTTATGAAAGTTATTTTAAGGAAAATACATTTATGGGACGATATGTTCGATGGCAAAATTTTTAAACTTAGCCAGCATTAAGGGTATTCATACAATAAAATATGAATTGGAATTCTTTTGCTAGTTTAGTTTTAGTTAAGTTAATGTTAAAATTTTGGTTTGTATAAAACAAATTTCGTTAAAAATTGAATTCGTTTTACTTTAGATTTTTGTAGCTAAATCTTTACTATGACATGTTGAATCATTTCATTTCATTCACTAAATTTATCTTTAGATTCAACAGTTCATTCAGTTCCAGTGAAATAAAATTTTTAATGATAAAAAAAATGAAAATAAGAGATATCGTCGGCGACAAAGCATTTACGTGGAACTACATATTAGAAAAATGGGGAGGAATCTCACAAAACGATTTATTGTGATTCTAAACAAGCTTTAAAAAAAAATCACTATCAATAAATAAAAAAAATATTTTTTTTTGATTTATTGATAACAAAATTTTATTTTCAAGCTTGTTTAGAAACATTTTAATAATATTTTAATTTTGTTAGTAAATTAAAATATAATGATGGTTTGATCTCCAAGTTGTTTAATTAGATTTAATAAATCGTATTTTGAGCTTTCTCTCAATTTTTCCAAAATGTAGTTACACGTAAATGCTTTGGAGCCGTCGATATGATGAGTAGATATGCGTTAGACTGTCAATTCAAAAGTACCGAGATCCGTGAGTAGCGATAATAAAAATATATAATAATTGATATACAATTTAATTTAATATGTACTAATAAATTTTAAAAATTATTAAAATAAAACAAAATAATATGTTATTTGTCGTATTTCATTATTATTCGCACCTTTTTCTTCATTTTTTGGATTTTGTTTTCCTCTATAGCTGATGTATAAAATTCTCAAGTACTTCTATAAATATTTTCAAAGTATGGTAAAATAAATTATACAGGGATTTATGTAGTGCAAAAGGTTTGATAAATCCTCGATAATATCGTGAGAACAAGTTTATACAAGAAAAAAATTATGGTTGTGTAAGGCCTAATACAACATAAGATTTTTCGCCTTTTTATGTTCTATAAAGGTTGAATACATGTTTTTGGCGGTACTCTAAATCATCAAATTCCTCGATTAGGATACTCCCTAAATATTTATAGCGTTTTTAAAGAAACCAAAATGCTACTTGGGGTGAGTACCAGAAGATTCTGCTTATTTGTTTTTGAATATAAATAAGCGAACAAAATATCAGATAGTCAGTTTTAATTTTGCAATTAAAAGTGTTTTATAAATATTCGCAAGTATAAGGAATAATCGGTGGTACTTGAGCCTGGGTACTAATAGTGAAAGAATTTGAGCTTAGTGGAATAGTAAATACAGATTTTACGATTCCGAATATTATTGATTCAAATTGTAGAAAAGCGGTGAAGTTTATCGTACATAAATTGGAGACCCTGGAATTCATTGTAATTAAAATTGGAAGTTGCTGTAACTGGTTGATAAATAAAGTTTGAGATTTTGTTAACTAAAGATCAGTCTTTTTACTGTCGTATTTGCTCAATAATCGAAAAGAACCAACGAAGAGTCGTTACAGTGGTGTCAGAAGTGGGATTATTGAAACAATGGTCAAGACAGTAAATATTAGTGATCTCAGCCAGACCCAGCTGAAGGATGAGTTGAAGAAAAGGAATGCTCCAATCCACGGAACGAAGGCAGAACTTGCATTCCGGCTGCGTAAAGTTTTAGAAGAAGCAGGCCAAAACACAGAGGTCATAGAAATAGAGCCAGAGGAAGCTCCGGTTCAGCATGCCCCAACAATTGATCCGATGATGGTGTTGATAAAAGAAATGATGGCACAGCAACAACAACAACTTGCTGATATGATGGCCCGACAAGAGAAACAGGCAGCAGAACAAAAAGTTCTGGCCGCAGAACAAAAAGTAGAGCAACAACAACAACTTGCTGATATGATGGCCAAACAAGGAAACAACCAACAACAACAATTTGCTGATATGATCGCCAAACAAGGGAACAATCTGATGGCCCGACAAGAGAAACTGGCAGCTGATATGATGGCAAAGCAAGAAAGTCTACGTGAAGTAATCGAGTCACGTGTATCCAGTGCGGAGGTTAAAATCAACCACATGGAAAGGGAGCTGCGGAAAGTTACCAAAGAACATGAAGAGAAACTACGCAAACTTTCAAGTGAATTACGCCAAGAAATAGCACAAGGGAAGTCAGGTAACATGATCAATCCATCAACTACTTCAGCCCCAGCTAGAGTAAAAACACCCGCATTTGATGGATCTACATCGTATCAGATATTTAAGATGCAATTTGATATAGCAACAACGGGGGTTGATAACCGGCAAAAACCAAATGCGCTTATATTGGCATTGAAGGAACCTGCTGCTGAAATTTTGCAGACACTATCAGCGACAGAACGTGATTACAGCAAGATTATGGAGGCCTTAGAAGTAAGATATGGGAAAGTCATATGCAAGCTCTCCATCGCATGCAGCTCAAAACACGAAAACAAGGAGTCAGCGAAACTTTGCAAGCATTAGAGGCTGACATTGTGAGACTGGTTAATCTGTCATATCCGAACTATAACGCTGAACACCGAGACGAGCTGGGAGCTGATACATTCATCAATGCTCTTCGAGATGTAGAGATGTACAAATGAGAAATCAGCTGTATCTCAGCGGAAAGAAACTACCTACGGAAGTCTTAGCATTGCCATTACAAATGGAAACTGGAAAAAGAGCGCTTGCCTTAGATAGAGTACGTAAGATGGAAGTTTCTGAAGAGCCACTAAAAGCAGCGCTTGATGAAGTGATCATGCATGTCAAAAAGTTGGAAGATAAGCCTGAACGAAATCAACGAAGAAGATCTAGCAGAGTAAGATGCTGGGATTGTGGGCAGTTAGGGCACATCAGACTGGAATGCAAAACACTAGTAGTAGCAAAATAAGGAGTAGTTCCAGTCCAGTTGATGAACCTCTCAAATAAGCAAGGGGATGTCAAAAAGAAAGGAGATTGCCGCGTTGAACATCGGAAGGGAAGGATCCATGGTAACGCCGATGCCTTGTCTAGAAGACCCTGGATTGAGGAGTGCAGGTCCTGTAGCAGAACTGAGGGAAATGAGGCAATGAAAGTGAGCCAAATCAAGTTCCAAACTCCTGAGGATTGGTGTACCGAGGCAATTAAAAGAGAGCAGCTAGAAGATCCAGCTATGGCTCCAATATTGAAATGGAAAACCAAAGGAAGGCGACCGGAGTGGAAAGAGGTAGCACCTTTAAGTACGGAGGTGAAATGCTACTGGGCGCAATGGGACTCACTATTGATGGACAACGGGATACTAAAAAGAAAATGGGAGTCTGCTGATGGAAAGAAAGTGTTGGAACAGCTGGTGTTGCCATTAAGTCGAGTAGAAGAGGTACTGGGAAAGCTGCATGGAAGTATTTCTGGAGGACACCTGGTAGTCAATAAAACCCTAGCCAAAGTAAGGGAGAGGTTTTATTGGGTAAGGTATCGAACAGACGTGGAGCAATGGTGTCGGCGATGCGATACTTGTGCGGCGAGCAAAGGACCAAAGACTAGAACTCGAGGAGAGATGCAACAGTACAATGTAGGTGCCCCAATGGAAAGAATTGCTATAGACATCGCGGGGCCATTTCCGGAAACGACAAAAGGTAACAAATACATCATGGTGGTCATTGATTACTTTACAAAATGGTCGGAAGCATATGCGATACCGAACCAGGAGGCAGTTACGGTCGCCGAAACGTTAATCAACGAATGGATTTGCAGATATGGAACACCACTCGAGTTGCATACGGACCAGGGAAGGAATTTCGAATCTCAACTGATGGAAGAGCTGTGCAGAACACTCGACATTAGAAAAACACGAACTACACCTATGAACCCGCAGTCAGATGGCATGGTGGAACGATTCAACCGAACCATGGAAGAACATTTGTCAAAGGTAGTAGAAGCCAACCAAAGAAATTGGGACAAGGATCTTCCGTTATTCTTGATGGCCTATCGTAGCGCAGTGCACGATACGACATGTGAAACACCAGCGAATGTCATGTTCGGAAGAGAACTACATCTTCCTAGTGACATCGAGTTCGGCATCCCTGGAGGTCTGGTATCTACTAAAACAGATTATGTGGGACAACTAAGGGAGAAGATGAATAAAATCCATCAACAGGTTCGAGACCACATTAAGATTGCCAGTGACAAAATGAAAACCAGGTACGACATAAATGCAAATAGTGGCGGTTTTCAAGAAGGAGAATTGGTATGGCTATACAACCCCAGGAGAACTAAGGGAAGATCACCCAAGCTGCAGCCAGATTGGAAAGGTCCACATAAAATAATCAAACGAATTAATGATGTTATCTACCGCATCCAAAAGGGACCCCGTACCAAGATGAAAGTGATACATCTGCAAAGGTTGGCACCGTACCAAGGTAACAGTTGCAATGCGATAGCGGATATTGTTCGGGACGAACAAAACCAAATGGAGGGCAATGTAATAAACTTCGTCCAGAATGGATTAATTTAATAACCAATACATTCCGCAAAGATGAATTAAAAAGTTAACTCCTTTTAACTAATACTTGCATAAATTAATGTAAATTAAATTTGTTATACAAATGTTTACATTAATGAATTTAAAAGGGGTGTGGCCTATTGTTTCTAGAAACAACTACAGTGAGTACCAGAAGATTCTGCTTATTTGTTTTTGAATATAAATAAGCGAACAAAATATCAGATAGTCAGTTTTAATTTTGCAATTAAAAGTGTTTTATAAATATTCGCAAGTATAAGGAATAATCGGTGGTACTTGAGCCTGGGTACTAATAGTGAAAGAATTTGAGCTTAGTGGAATAGTAAATACAGATTTTACGATTCCGAATATTATTGATTCAAATTGTAGAAAAGCGGTGAAGTTTATCGTACATAAATTGGAGACCCTGGAATTCATTGTAATTAAAATTGGAAGTTGCTGTAACTGGTTGATAAATAAAGTTTGAGATTTTGTTAACTAAAGATCAGTCTTTTTACTGTCGTATTTGCTCAATAATCTAAAAGAACCAACGAAGAGTCGTTACAATAACAATAAATTTGATAATCATAATTCTAAATTTAATCAAAATTCACATAAATTTAATATAATGCAGGGCAAATTAAAAATAGTTTTTTAAGTGTTAGTAACAATAAAGCTCAAAATCATGTCTTTTGTAGAAATTGTGATCAGAGACATGAAAAGCATAACTGTCCTGTATATGGACATCGATGTGAGAGGTGTAAATATTTACACCATTTTACAAAATGTTGTAAAACATTACACATTCGAGAAATTTGTGCTAGTGATATTGATAGTTGTAACAATGAGTCATATGATTTTAGAAGAATTGAATCCCTAAATAAAATTATATATGATAATGAGGAGAACGAAATTTGGTATGAAATTATTGAATTAAATAACGTTAGGGTTAGATTTAAATTGGATACAGGTGCTGAGGCCAATGTTATCCCAATTTCAATATTTAAAAAATTAAACTTTGTAATGAAGAGCTTTCTCATTGGCGAACCAATGAGAATAGCACAGCAGGATGCGTACCTAGAGTGATTTTACGCCTTACGACTAAAGCTCAGTCCTCGTGGATTTGATGGAGTAATACCTGCTGCTTCAACACAAATGCAGAAATGTACGCAATTTACGAAAAGTCACAGAAATGAAAAAAAATACAAGTGGAAAATGGAGACTCTGGCGACCCCGTTTGCGAAAGACCTACAATCAGCGCGTCCAATCCCCACTATCACTCTCAGACGCCCACACACTCACGCTTCATACATGCTAACATTTACCCACACATGCAGACGGCGAAGCAAGGCACTTAAGCTTTAAGACCCGCCGCAAGTATCGCAAGTGGTAGTTATCACTATTTCGTTGTATGGCTGTCATCTGACCCATATGATACAGCTCGTAAACCACTGCCATCGCTGGTACACCGCGAATCAGATCCTAGAGCACTGGAGAACGTCACACGCTATATTGAAAGTCTTTATTGATTATTTTCCCTTTTTCTTTATTAAGAACACTTTTAAAAATTTATAAAACCAAAAGTAATTCCCAAAAAAAAATATTTACAACTCAAAAAAAAAATTATAAGTTTATTTGTAAGTTGAACAAACATGTCCAAACCAGTTTATTTCAATACCTGTAGTTTACGGTTGGTTAATGTATTATAGAGTTAATAAACCTAAAACATGACAAGAATTTGTTTTTTTTTTGTAAGTACAGGTTATTTGAGAATAATTTCTGATTCACTTAAAAATATAAATTTATCAATTTAGGCAATATAATAAAAGAAAAGGTATTTGGTATGTTAATTATTACCTCGGAGTAAAAATATTTAGATTAGAATCATTTCCAATTCAGACTAGAAGTGTCTCGCTACACGCACCGCCAGTTCACACACACACACGACAAGCACACCCCCATGCAATCACTGGCACACCCTTTTCTCACACATTCACACTTCTATGAAAAAAAATAAATAAAATAATTCAAGTTCGCTCACCCCATGATTAAATCCTTCCTGCTACAACGTCTTACGCCTTAGCTCTCCATCAGCAGTCCATAATCCAACAGGTAAAGTATCAGGAAAATTGTATAACAAGGTTGAGTTAAAATATGTTATAAATGCTGATTTGATAACAGCAAAAATTTAATATCAAAGTTGAGGTGAAATATGTTATACAAGGTTGAGTTGATACCAGCAAAAATTTTACAAAGAAAAATGATGCGTTTAAATATGTATAATAGACGGCAGCAATAGTAAAACCTTGGTATCAATGTTGCGTTGAAATATGTAACATAGATGATTTAATATAAATGTTGATTGGCAATAACATATGGTAATAACTGCAGTACTTTGATACTAACGATGCGTTCCAATAAATACAATATATGACCACAGCAGTAAAATTTTGACGTCAATGTTGGTTTATGAAATGCAGCAACAACAAAAAACTGGATACAAATGATGCGTCTCAATAAATACAACACACGTCAGCAATCGTAAAACTTTGATGTAAATGTTGGTTTGTAATATGTAGTAACAACCAAAAAAAAATTTGATACCAATGTTGCGTTGGAATGGGTGGTAACAGCAAAGATGTTATATAAATGTTGCGTTAAAACATACAAAACACACGATAGCAACAGCAAAAGTTTGACATAAATGTTGAGTTGCAATAATATGCAGTAGTCACCGCAAAACTTTGATGCAAATGATGCGTTGAAACAAGTAATACGATCGTAATAACCACAGTCCTGTATAAATGCTACGTTGAAATCAATCAGGCAATGATTGTAAAAAAAATAACATAAATTTTTTATAAATATTGCATTGAAACACGATGGTAACAGCAAAAGGTTTGTAGAAATGTTGCGTTGAAAAACGGTAATACTAGTGAACGTTCGATATAACTGTTGCGTTGGATAATATGTACAATATACGGAAGCAACAGCCAAAACCTTGATACCAATGTTGTGTTGCAATACCTCAGTGAGAATTGGCAAGTTGAAAAAAAAGATCACGATGTAAATGTTGATATTGTTGATTCGCAAAGAAAGAAAAATGGAGCTGATTTCCTTTTGCAAAGATGACCGAATTGAGTTCAATCTTCTTTTCAATTCATTAATCCCCAATCACCATACTTCTGCTCGTACCAGAAAATGTCGCAATCAAAGAATGGTTTATTCAACAATTTGTAATTTTATTTTAATTAAACAGCTGATATATGAACAAACGGTTATTAATTTCTTTTATGCACTGTTAAACATATAAACTTCCAGAAAATTGAACATTCGATGGATAAAACTATAGTTTAGTAATTTTTCTTAATTAATATCGTATAATTTTACTATTAACGCAACTGAACAACGGATATGTGAACAAAAGTTCATTAATTAGCATTATTAAACATGTTATTTTTCATTTAATCTAATACTCGATGTATCAATCACGAATTTAATACTTTTATTTAATTAATGTCGTACAATTTAAATTTCTTCAAATTCAATCCAATAGCTGATGTATGAAACGTTTATTCAGTTCTTTTAATGGTTATTACACACCACCCACAATAACTAAACAAACAAAAATTTCTCGATGAGCATTTACAGTTCAAACAAAAGTTTGGATCAGGTTTGGTGGTAATGTAACCACTATATCACATAAAAGTTATTCTCGGAGACAATTGATCTAAGACTTATCATGAATCATAGTATCAACGCGTCATCTCAATGGATTTTCCTTTTGTTTAGTTAGGTTAGATTTTGGTACTTACCATTATCTCAATGATTTCGATTAATTTAAATATATTTAACTATGGACGACACATCAAACAACACAAACAAATAATATTCTTTTTTTTCTAATTTCTTTTCTCAATTAAATATTTTAGCTAATATAAATTACGTTACACGAAAATAAATATATCACAGATTTTTTTTTCAAACACAATACCAAACATATGGTCTTCCATCCACTGTCAAAAAACCAAATTATAATAATCGACTAAGAGACGTCAAACAACCGAATGAAAATGTGATAGACTAAGAGATTGAAAAATTATATAGTCATTCCTTTTATAGCGATTTTGAGTTTCGAAAAATTCAAAAAAAAAGTGTTTCTGATAGAAGGAAATTAATTTACATTACGTAAATACTGTTAGGACCCTTTTCCAAAAAAAAAACAAAACTGTTTGTTATTTTGTAATACATAATATGGTGATACAATTCAATGAAACAAGTTAGTTCCAACACATTTGTAAGAACTAACAACGTACGTTTAATCGATGTTGTGATGTCTATGCATTACGAAATAACAACAACCGTATTACAGCAGAACTCAGATCTACAACGGAAAGATAATTTGATAAAAATACCCATTTAGGAAATCGGATGCATAACGAATTGTAAGATAACAATTTTTCTATTGCGAGGGTTGGGCAAATACGCACAGCTGTTTTGAGGTTTGCAAACTTCGTTGATCAAGTACGGTTAGTGTTTAGAGAATCCAAAGTTTTGCAGTATGGCAAAGTAAGGCGGGTGAAAACGTAGTACGATTCAACAACAGGGGATTGTAAAAGAATTATTATTGTTAATTATTTTATGCTAAGAACAACTTTATGTACGGAAACTAAATGAAAATATGACTATAGGTTGTGGATGGACGAGAAACTATTATGAGCGACGTATGTTAATCTAAATGATGACTTATGAGAAAACAGACATTGAAGAAATCGGAAACTTTACCACTCTACATTATCAGGCTCCAGTCTACATTACAGGTCAAGTAATTTTTGGTAATATACGGTCCAAAAAGAACTTGAAAAGACGTAGGCTGGTCCTATATTCTACCATCAATCTCCACTCGATCTACCATAACACCAAATACAATACTATCGATCTCATACATATTTTTTTTCCAACTTTTTTTTTAAATGAGGGATTATTACTGCAGTGCTGCCTTGTAACGAAAAAAAATGTAAATATTATTTTATCTCAGACACATACTATTTTGCAGCGACACACAACGAATATTACAAATATTGTGTCAAATTATAATTATTTTTAGAAAATCAAAATATGTTCGTGTTTTTCTTTTTCAAGACTAAACTTTTATTTTATTATGCGTGTGTAACTGTGTATCTATTTGTGTGTGTGAGTGGATAAGAAAAATTTTTTGTGGATTTGTATATAATTTTGGTTTTTAATTCTTCTCGTTATGCGATTTTTGAAATGATTTATGAGAAAAATTTGTTAAGGAAAACTGGGAAAACTAAAGAGCTTAGTCGGTTTTGTGAAGTTTTGTAGAATGGTGTATTTGGTAGAATTTTGGTAGAATGAATGTACTTCTAAGGCCTGGGTGCTATTCTTGTAAGCGGGTCAAACTAATAAATTATATTTTTGTGAAAAAAAATGAAACGGTATTTTTTTTAAATTTTGACTTAAGGTATTTTATTAGTATTTATTTTGATTTGAAATTTCTTCTGATTTGTTTTAAAAATTTTCCCAAGAATATTCCATATTATACCTACACATTCTAGGAAACATGCAATGGGTCGTAATATGCAAAGCGGGCTTATTGCAATTCTAACTCCTTATAACAGGAACAACATCCCAGCCAACACGTGATGCTTCAATTAAAGGAATATTGATGACTGCCTTGAACTGTATATAATTGAATCTATAAGGCTCTCTATATAAATTTGCGATGGGTTTTTTCAGTTTGAAGAACCTTATGTTTCCTTAGTAGTTTTACTCGTTACACTTCCTATCAAATTGTGGCATTTAGGCTCCATATCAACCTGTTTCTTGTATAAAGTGATGTAGTAAGCTGACTTGTTTTAAAATAAGTTGATATAATGTCGTCTTATGATGGTATGTCATTGAAATTGGGTTTTATAACTATAGGTTGCTGGTGGTATCATAATTTTTTCTCAGAACTGTAAAGAATAAAATTTAAGTATATAGTAATTCGGTAAATTGATTCGATTTAAATTACCTTCTGCGTTGATTTATCAACCCTGGTTTATGCTGATTTTGCAAAGGCAATAATTAATATTTTTTGTATATTTAGGTATGTTATTTATTCTACATTTGAGATTTGAGGCAGTACAAAAAAACTTATATTTTTTGAATGTTTTTTTGAATTTGAGATCAGTTATTACTTTTTATATTGATAGAGATATTCTATAAAATAATCTTATACATGTACGAGTGTATAAATCTGGACGAGCTGATAATTAACATTAAAATTGTATTAAAATTTCTGTGATTAATTTATTTCGAAATATAATTTTTAAAAAGGTTAGTTTAAAAAATTAAATGCTTAGTGTGTCTAGTTTATAGAGATACTTGCTTGCAATTTTTTCTTATTAAAATTAGTAAGAGATAGTCCAATGCCTCAATTCGATGGTCATGGCATGAGTTTTCCTTACTGTACCACTCTGGATAATTTTTATTGGTCATTGCAATACAATCCTTTATATAAATTTCTTTTATGTTATATGTATGAATCCGATTTTTAAAGGTTTCCTGAAAATATGTGATATATTCACGACATAGCTCGAAAAATGTAGCGCTTACAGCTGAGTATGTATAATTTTTATTTTCCAATTTTTTATGGAGCAAATATTCCCTAGGAACAATGACAGTTTGGTCCCGAAGTAATGTAGAACTGCACAGTTCACACTTTATCTTTTGAACGATTTTGTTGCTCACGTAAGAAACAAAATACGTTATAACATTATGGTTCGTGGTATTTGTATTTTCCAAATCGGTTGATGTAAGTTCAAACACCTCGTCATATTGATCGTAATCCGTGCACTCAATGTCCAATTCATTCTCGATCGATTCTAATACTATTTGTTCTGCTCTGTCGATCTCGTCATGTAATGGAATATGTTCGCTTCGATTTTCTAAATCTTCGTCTAATGTACAGTTTGCTGATTTACTTTTTAAATTTGGTATAGTTAATTTCATATTCATTATGAATTTTAAAGTATTGTTAAATTCATAAGCAGAAGGATTGCGATTATTGCCTCCCTTGCCACGAACTAGACTAAAGACATTTTCTAATATGTCCTGATTTAGTCTTCGAGTTGATATATAGTTTATTGACTGGTATGTTGCGAAAACCATCTGCGTCAATTCCACCACCGCGTTTATATTTTGAATAAACCCGTTAATCGCGTAAACCGTCTTTTTTTTCTTACCAGGCTGCACTATTAATTCAATAGACTCAAGAAATTTTACCATTTCTTTCAAAAATTGCTTGTAATTCTGTTCATTCCTATTAATAAAATAACCATTTTTGGGTGCAATTTTTGAACTATTAAACAAATCAAATAAATCATTAAACTTTTTTAAAAATAATTCAGTAGCTTTAGCAGAATCTGCTAGTTCTTGTTCAAATTGATTTAAATGCAAACACAAATTAATTGCTGAAGCAACTGAGTTGGAAAGCACTTGAGCTGCATAAGACATACGCATTTTTGCGAAATTGTTCGGCTCAACGTGGTTTATTGTCAACTTGGGGCACATTTTGGTGGATTTATTTTTATCAATTTCATAAACTTTCTTTACGAATTCAAAATTCACTATACCATCTGATGTTTTCAGTGTGTTGGCCATTAATATATTTCTTATAGATTTTATTAAGTGCGGTGTGCAGAAAAATCCAAAAATTTTCAAATTTGTATGTATGAAATATGGTTTATCGATTTTTATACCCAAATTTTTAAATACAGCACGATTGTTTGATCCTTGATCACAAATTAACGCTCGAATATTAATATTTTTTGCAACGCACTTTTCTATTATATTTTTTATGTGAATTTCAAGTAAATCACTTTTAATTGCTGAATTAGAAAGAACGTGCCCAACTATAAAATTCCATGAGGACAAAAGGCCTCTTATCATAAATACACAAACTTCTTTACCAATTACATTCGAGCGGTGAACTCCATCAGTACACACACCATCCACATAATCATAGAGTCTGTTGTATTCTAAAGATGGTTTAATATGTATCTCATCAAAAACAAGAACACTCGTTGTACATTTGATTGTTGCATTGCTTCAAATATGCTTCGATTTTGAGGAAACTTCCATCGTGTATAACAAATCCTAATTTTTTTATAGGTAACCAGGTCTGTAGCGAACTATAAACTGGCAAACGAAATCCTTAATCTTTTAGATACATATAATATGAGGGGGATTTAAAGAATAATGCCATGCACAACTCTCTTTCTTTTGTCGACCAAACTTGACGAGCTGTCCGTTTTTGAAGAACCATACCACAAAAAGATTTTGGAATTTCTTCCACATGGATGAGATTATCAATTGCGTTCAAAAATGCCGCATTTTTAACTGTCTTATTTTGTTTTTTTAAATAGTTGGCCTTTTTCTTACTTTGGCTTGCCACATTTTTATTTTTCAGTAGCTTCTTTTTCAAATTGAGGTACTTTTTCCACCAATAATTTGTTTTTTTTTTTTTGTATTTCACAAGATGAACATACGTAATTTGGTGGAGAATTATTGAATTTTGATTTTAAAATTTGGCGGCTCTTTTCTGGTGTTCTCAACAAGTCATACTCGTTTATCTCATCAAGTTGTAGTTCTATTTGATTTTCTATTGTTTTATGACCAGGATATGTTTTTAAAACCTTATTAAATTGTAAAGTAGCTGTGGAAGTCGATGGTAATGTTTCGGGATATGCTTGATCCGTTAAAAATGACGTATCTTGACTATGCTTTCTCTTATTATAGTATGTTTTAGTTGGTTTTATTAATTCCATAAATTCATCAACATCAATGTTGGATTCATTATTTTCCAAAAATAATGTTGGCTTTGCGTTACAATTTAGTCGTTTAACGGCATCGCCAAAGCATTGGATGGAAAAGTGCTTATGACAAATATAAAAAACTCCGCGTGTAGGCTGTATACCAATAAGATTATTCCATTCATAAAATTTGTCACTACCAAATTCTGGATATTTTGAGAAAATGATATTCGGATGCGAAATTTGCGAAACTCCGCAAATAGGAACAATACAAGTTTTTTTTTGTGGCATCGTCAAATACAGCATTAAAATGAAAACTATTATTAAAATGAAAACTATATCAAAACTGATATTCAAATAAAAAAGGGAGAGGATATAGTAATAATAAAATCTTAATAAATAATAATATGTAACGGTTATAAAAATTATAGTTGGAACTTCTGAAAATTGTAATTCACTAAACCATATACTAAACAAATTAAATTTTAAAGTCACAAAACTTGCACTAAAACTTGAAAATCACTTTGAATTAAAAGAAATGAAAATTCACACTGCCTACGCTCACACTGTATATGACTATGAAACTACTTGAAAATCAAAATTCAAAACGTTCAACAGGGAACCTACTTTGATAAATTTTAAAATTTCCTTAATAGATAAATAAATTCATAAACAAAATAAACCTGTTTTTGAAATCTTTTTTATCAATTTGTTTTAAAACTAGACCTCTGCAGTTAGAGGTTCCTGAGTGAGCGGCTCCAACAAAAAAGTACGCAAAAAAAATTTTTTTTTTTAAACAACCGGCACTCTCACGGTCGCATTTATAAGGCCAGATCAAAAAACATTTTCTAAAAATGTGCGTTTTGTTAATATCTTGGACAAGTTCGTAAATCAACCCAATCCAACACATGGTTAAGAAACTAGAGGCTTTATACTAGAAAAAAACTCTGTTTTTTAGATCCATTATAACGGCCGTTTGGATTCTAATATTTTAGAAAACTTCATAAATTTAGAATCTTTGAAACCTTTTTAATCAGTTTCTTTCAAAAAAAAGACCTCTGCAGTTGGAGGTTTCTGAGTGAACGACTCCAACAAAAAAGCTTGTAAAACACAAAATGCGTTTGAATCAACCGGCGCTCTCACGGTCGCATTTGTGGAGCCAGATCAAAAAACCTTTCTTAGAAATGTGTGTTTTATTAATATCTTGGACAAGTTCGTAAATCAGAAAAATTTGACACATGGTTAAGGAACTATAGGCTTTATACTAGAAAAAAAAGTGGTTTTTTTAATCCGTTATAACGGCCGTTTGGATACTAATATTTTTAAAATCTTCATAAATTTAGAATCTATGGAAACATTTTAATCCGTTTCTTATAAATATAAACCTCTGCAGTTAGAGGTTTTCGACTTGTTGGCTTCAACAAAAAAGTTTGCGACGAATATGGCGACGAATTTGGTAATTGCGTATTTGGTGTTCTATTCAAAATGTATACGGCAGTGTTGACTGCTTCTGCCCATAAATGCGTTGGCAAGTCTTTCGTATACAACATGGAACGAGCACATTCAACAATAGTTCGCATATCCCTTTCTGCTCTTCCATTCTGCTCTGGCGTGTATGGTGCTGTGGTTTCCATCGTTATGCCAATTTTCTTTAGGTATTCATTGAATTCTCTGTTGCAATATTCCTTGCCATTGTCAATATGCAAGACCTTAGGATGTTCGCCAAACTTGTTTCTTGCTAAATTGACGAATTCTTTGAAACACGTCAAAGCATCTGATTTATGTTTTATGAAAAATACAACGCGATATCCAGAACAATCGTCTTTGAAAAGGATAAAATAATTTGCACCTTGAACAGAAGGTGTTGACATTGGTCCACAAATGTCACTGTGGATAAATTCTCCTGGTTTTGTGTCTCTGTTAATTTTCGACTTGAACGGTAATTTATGCTGTTTACCGTACGCACACGCTTCACAGAAGAAATCTTTAAGATTTGAAATGTCGATACGTGGAACCGATTCACTTGTTATTAGACTTCGTAAGGTGTTGTTCTTTATGTGACCTAGCCGTTCGTGCCAAATTTTCAAATCATCTGTTGCATGTACCACATTTGCTTCCGAGTAGATCATTGTTGGGAAATGCAACTTGTAGAGATTGTTCAACTCTTTTGATGCAGATGCAACTAATTTTGAATGTTCAAAAATTTCAGCTGTTCCACCAGTCTTGACAATTTTCATACCTTTTGAAGTTATGACACCTTCCGAAAACAAATTTTTCTTCAAACCTGGAATATATAAAACGTTATTTATTGTCGATTCATACCATTTTCCGGACAGCAGCTTCTGAATGTTGACAGTTCCTCGACCTTTCACCATAAGCTCCTGATTGTTTCCAAGTTTAACAGTGGTGTTATCGTCAATCAGCTCAAATGTATGAAAGTATTCCTTTTTGTGGGTCATGTGTGCGGATGCACCACTATCCATTATCCAGAATTCATTGTCATCATCTATACTAAGCATCGCGCCGGTTTCCATTGTAAATGCAGAAATATTTGACTGTGTATTTTTCTCCTTACTTTCAGATGATCTTTCGTTACGCTCTTTCTTTGGAGCCGTACATTTATTCGCAAAATGGCCCTTTTTCTGGCAGTTATAGCAAGTAACGTTCGCTTTGCCATTTTTCTTTTGATTTGGCTTATGCCGGTTTACATTTGAGCCACTGGAACTAGGTTTGAAAACAGATAATGCAGTTTCAGACTCTTCATATGAATTCAAACTTGATTCTTCATCCAATAGTCGAGCAGTGAGATTTGCTATGGTTTGTTTTTCTTCATCCATTGATAGCCATGCTTGCCGCAAGCTCCGGTACTTAGTAGGTAAGCTTCCCAAAATTTTTGTCATCATTGCAACGTCACTTATACTATCACCTGTCTCCTTAATTTGTTTCGCCAGGCTCTCGACTTTTGCTATATGTTGCGAAACTGAGTCATTTATGTCCATTTTATACTGATGAAATCTTTCATGTACCAACATCTTATTGGTTTCACTCTTTTGTTCATAAATGGAATTTAATTTTGTGATAATATCATTGGATGATTCACAATTTTCAATTAGTGCAATTTGACATAGATTCATTGCTGATGTTAATGTGAACATCGCCATTGCATCTTCTTTTACCCATTTTGCTTTATCAGCTGCAGTTGCGGCACTATCAGGTTTCATTATGACGCCATTTGCAATATCGTGCAATCCTTTTGCTTTGAGTGCACATGTTAATTGAAATTTCCATCAAATTTCGTTACATTTGAAATATCGATCTTTGAATCTGCCATAATTGATTGATTCCAGTAATAATTTCTTATCTTTACAGAGATTATTACACAATACGTCACGAACTTTATGCGATCGTCAAAATGGCGATTCTTTTTTTATGTTGATATACACTATAATTGCTTGTATATTTATATATATACTTTAATTACTTTTAAGCACTTATTGAATATAATTATAGGCGACACCTGGGCCCATAACCTGTTAAAAGGCAGGTATCAGATTTACAAACAGTTTATTATAATTATATATAAATCAAAAAGAACATGTTATTAGTTCAATAGCTTAAAACGTATATATGATAGATACTATTAGATAATATGACAAAAAAGACTTCATCTAGTGGTGAACATTAAAATTAAAATTAAAAATATACTGCATGTAAACAATTCAGTATTTGACAGTACGACATTTCATTCTTGATAGTAAGACCCATAATTTTTCTCTCCACCAACTGGTATCGTTTTCTTAACAACATCTCCAAACTTTTTCTTATTCGCTACAACTACTTAAGCAAAACTCTTTCCTTCTTTCCTCCTCAACTCTACTTAATTTCTTTATTTATATCGTTCCAACTTCGATGGCACTAGGGGGGGAGTGTTGTGGCGAACATCAACACTAAAATCATTTCTCAAAAAAATTTTAAATTTAGCAGGCGATGATTTCGTTAACATTTATTAAAAAAACAAAAAATATTTTTTGATTATTCGGATTTTGTTTTTTCCAAATTGTTAAAGTTCTTATTTTTCGCGTTAAATTAAAAATGTAATTCTCTAATAAATTATATTGAATCACCTCGCCAATTTGATAAATACAATAAGGCAAATTTTATGTAACTTGTATAAGCTATTTCGTATAAATACAAATAAACTCTGAAATGTTATTGTGTTTTGAGGGTATCTATTTATATTCGTGCTACTTAATAATGGTTCAAGACCATTAGTGAATGTGGAAGCTACTGTACCTGAAGAAGTTTGGAAATAAATTTAATTCATCATATACAACAACATTTTATCTGCTGCCTTTTGTGTTTACTTTACGTGAACATTATAATTGTTAAATTATAATGAAGATTCAGATTAATCAACGCATTCAAAGTAACTCATTATATTGAATACAAAATCTCGTATCAACATATTCATCTCCTGGAGAATTCAACGCCACTAGCAGCCGACCTTTATATTAAAATCTACCTCCACTCAACACAGTAACATCCAAAGAAGTCTAGCAGATTCTTTCTCTACAAGATCTTTAGAGTCGAACTTTAATGGAAACGGCTTAGGTGTGGATAATAAAGAAAAATGACAAGTCTGTGTTTTACTTGTATTGAATTCAACCCTATTAGCGAACCCTCAATCCAAAATAGTTTAAAGGTCCTGGTTTAATGAATCTATCAAATTTGATCTACAGTTATTAAGCGCTAACGGTGAATATAATTTAGGGTTTTCATGAGACGCATGAAGCGTGTTATCATCAGCAAAACTATGGATGGGACTAATTGTTGAATCCAACAAATCGATAATATAAATAAGAAAGAGAGTTGGTGACAAATCAGAACCCTGAGAAACTCCTGCATTAGTTGAAAAGACATCCGATGAAACGCACCATCAACATTGACTCGAAATTTCCGCTCGGAAATAAAGCTTTGTATCCAAGATATAAGTTTACATAAGGAGATGAATATGTTGCTCATCCAAACCAATACATCTTAATTTACAAATAAGATTATTGTGTCAAACTTTATCAAATTCTTTGGATATATCAACAGCAATATCGAAAGTCTCACAATGATTTTCAAGCGACTTATTCCATATACATGAGTAACAAAGGAAAGCAAATCTCCCGTCGCTCTTCCTTTTCGAAACCCGTATTGTCTTTCATTAAGTAGTTTGGAAGACTCTAATTAAGCTCATAATATTAAAATTAATGTATTTCTCAAAAATTTTAGAAACAACCGATAAAATTGAAATGGGTCTGTAATTTATTGGATCAGTCTTACTACCCTTTTTGGGAACTGGTTGTACGCTTGCTGTTTTCCATATATCGGGAAAAACTCCTTTCTTATATGATAAATAAAAGATTTTAGTAAATAATAAGGATTGGTGCTAACTCTTTAGCAAAGGATTTAAGATTAATTGGGGGAATACGATCAGGACCAGATGCTTTGTTTGTGTTAATTTGTAAAAGCATTTTCCGAATGATGCTTTTACGAAAAATTATGCGCATCATGTTGTGCGAAACTCTAGGAATTGGCTTAGGCAAGAAATCGGGTTCTTTAAGGGTAGAATTTTTAGAGAAATGAAAAGAAAAAACATTTTGTTTTGAAAAGTTCCACTGTTACGTATGAATATTAATACTAAAACTTTATTTGCAATGGGCTGTTATTATATTAATCGCAAAGTTATTGATGAAAACATAAAATCCAGATAAGTATTTTTTGGGTATTTGAAGTTTATTTGAGTTTTAAGTTTTCATCAATGATTTTGGATTTCTTTCAAATTTTCTATATTTTTATTAAAAAATTTAAAGAATAAAAATGTTTTTTTTGTCAGAAATACATATAAAAATTTTGGTAAAATCTTAAATTTGGCCCCAAAATTTTGTTCCGCCTCAGGCCCCTTAAAGGTATAATCCCGCCACTGGGTATTCGGGGTGTTAACGTTTGAACATAACCGTTGTTTCTTTGGAACATCGTCGGGTGTCAATGCAAAATTTATTTTTTCGGCAAACGGCTATAACTAGTTGAACTTTTTCCTAAAAATAAACCGGGAGCAAAATGTCCCAGACGAATCCAGTGTATGGGAACCTCTTAACAAAATTACATTCACATTAATCTATCATTTAAACATGGTAATATCAATAATACGAAATTAATTTAAAGTACAAAAAGTAAAAAAACCTAACCTTATTAGTGTTGCAATTTGATTCCAACTGTTGCCGTTGTTCGTAGAATATTTGAATACACAATTCTGTAGCTGTCCATAAAATGTAAAAGCTGTTCGTTTAAAAAAACAGCGGATATGCAATTTCCTTTATGATATCATCATTTCTGTTAACAACATCAGTCACATGTAACAGAACGTCAGCCTCTCGTCCATATAATACTTTGCTCACCACTAAACAAACCAATGTCAATGCAGCAAGTAAATGTTTCCTTTCTGTACTCTTCCACTCTTTCACAATTTAAATTTTTTGATAGAACCCAGCATAGTAGTTGATATTTGATTTCAATCACTTCCTCGTTATTAAACCTCTCATCATTTAGATGTTCTAATGGTGGCACAGTTATTGTTGGATATATTAACACCTGTCCTTTAAGAATATAATCTTCATTCAACGATTAAAGACAACAATTATCTTTCTATGAATTAAAAATAAAAAATATAATTGAAATTGTCAGCAAAATATCAGCTTTTTGATGAATCAAACAAAACATAAATCACTGTAAACTACTTAGCGGAGTGGAATCTTCCATTGTAATTAAAGCCAATAAATAATGCTTTCTCAGAACAGTTATTAAAATTAGAAATTAATTTCAACAATTAAACAAAACGACATTGGAATTTTTCTTTTATTTTTTTCAACACAATTCACTGTTTTATTAAATTACATATATAGATATGTACATGTAAAAATTGAACTTTTATTATTTTTGAGAGAAAACATAAAGATGATGTTTTCAGTTTTTAATTTAAAAATCGAATGAATCTAAAAATTGATTGATCAACCAAAATGAAAAAAAATGTGTCTCTTTTTCAGACATTTTCTAAAATGAAAAAATGAGAAAACGAAGATTGAGCAAAACTGAGTAATAAATCTCTGTTCGTTAAAATTGAAAATAAAATTGGTGCGTTCGTTTATTTTTATAATTGTAATTCGAAATTGAACTGACCGTTGGAAAATTTGAAATTATTATTAATGTAAAAATGAACTGAAATTATGGAAATAAATTTTTATTGAATTGGAAAAAGAAGAGAATTGGTTTTATTATTGTTTAGGCGAATATCACGGACGTTACACCATGAATTCAAGGTAAAAATCAAGATATTTACCCTTGAAATCACAAAAACGTCGTCACCCCCTCTACGTCAGAAACCATCGAACTACTTCCCACAACTAATCTGTATCTGGGATCGAGTTATCAATGGTGACCAATGCCAGGGTCGATGATCAATTTCAATACTCATGAAGGTCCTAGGAACTATCAGTGAGCGCTGAAACAGACCATCCATCCATCTAACGTCAGCACCATTGAAACCTCGATACAACCAGTAATATAAGATACTGAAGATGTGAACCCCAGAAACGACAACCAGCCAGAGGAACTACCCTACCTTACGAAAAGACATCATTCCCTGATGTCTTTCGCGTGATGTACTCCAAGACTCTTACCGCTCATATCTATGCACTCATAAAGTACATTTCCAATCTTAGTCTTAATCATTGCAGGTAAGAACTTTGGAGCCAATTTTGCCGAGAATTTTTTTGTAGCGTCACTCAAATGATTTTGCCGTACAAACACACGTTGTTGTGGTTGAAAAGTCCGTAGTTTAGAACGCAGGTTGTACTGATGTTGCGATTTCTTCAAAGCTGCTTTTAAATTTTCCTGAACCCGGTTCCTGAGCAGAGTCAAATGATCAGAGCGTTCTAATTCCTCACCAGCATCTTCACCAAGCTTGTGTAGTGATCTCAACAATTGGTAAGTATTTCCATCCGATATTGGATGTTGACCAAATAATAAATAGTACGGTGAGTACTTGGTAGCTGAATGTACTGCAGCCCGCAGTGCATATGCGATTTCACCAATTTGTGAGTCCCACTTGGTGTGTTGACCTTTTATGAACGCTCGAATGGCTGCTAGAACTGACCTATTGACCCGCTCTGACGCGTTGCTTTGAGGACTATAGACACCGGTCCTAATGTGTTTAATGCCGAAATCTGACAAAAGACTTTGAAAGTTCCTACTAGTGAACTGTTTGCCATTGTCACTGTGTAGAAACTCTGGTATCCCATATGTAAGAAACACTTCGTTCTTTAGAAAAGCATTCACCTTCGGTGAAGTTGCGTTTCTAAGTGGTTTCAGTAGTACAAACTTCGTAGCATGATCCAGAACTATCAATAACACCGTATTCCCAAGTGTAGAACGAGGGTACGGTCCCAAAAAATCTATATAGACTCTCTGCCATGGACGTGCTGTTTCGAATTGATATTGCATCGGAGGACGCAATATCTGATTCGTGGCTTTTGTTTGTTTACATGTGTCGCAGGACACAACATAGTTGTGTACCTGTGACGCCATGCCCGGCCAATAATAAAGACGTCGAAGTAATTCTAAAGTCTTTTTAACACCTCCATGAGCAGCAGTACTATCATCGTGATGTTTCTGAATCATGTTGGAAGTCATCGGTTTTGGTACCCAGAGTTTCCACACAGGAACATCGTTGGGTATTGCATCAGGTCTTGGCTCAATACGTATGTATAGCTTATCATCCACGACTTTAACTGATGGAAAGTCCTTTGGTGATGATTGAACTTTAGCTATCATATCTGTATACTCTTTGTGCCGATAACCTTCATTGTCGATTTTAATTTCATTAATGTGATGTACTAATGCTTCCGTCAATTCTTCGTGTGTATCGTCATAAAGACGAGATAGAGCATCAGGGACTATATTTTGGGTACCTTTTTGGTGGACAATGGTAAAATCCATATGTTGGAGTTTTAGGCTCCACCTAGCCAGACGGCCACTCAAGTCTTTCTGTGACATTATCCACTTCAGACTTGAGTGATCAGTCACAATTGTAAATCGGTGACCTTCAACATAGCCCCTGAATTTCTTCACACTCAGAAACCGAATAGTTCCTCTGAGCTTTATTTAGTTTCTTCGACATGAAGGCTATCGGACACTCTTGTCCGTCAGTATCAACCTGATACAACACACTACCTATCCCTGTCAGACTTGCATCGCATCTAATAAAGAACTCTTTATTATAGTCAGGGTTTACTAATACCGGTGCTGTAGTCAGCAATCGTTTTAAATTTTCGAAAGCAGCTTGCGCTTCCAATGTCCATTTCAATTTCCCAGAACTTTTCTTTAATAAATCCGTAATCGGTGATACCACGCTTGCATAATTTGGTATGAAACGTTGGTACCAACCAGCCATTCCCAATAGTCTACGTATTTGTTTCACTGTTGACGGAGCTGGATACTCAGCAACAGCTCTTACCTTGTCAGGGTCTGTTCGAAGACCATCTTCACCAACCAAAAATCCTAAGTATTTCACCTCTCTCAGAACAAATTTGCTTTTCTTGAGGTTTATGGTTAACCCAGCCGCTCTTAACAATGAAGAGACTTTGGACAGCAATTCCATATGTTCCTGGAACGTGGAAGAGACTACCAATAGATCATCTAAATAAACAAAGACATTTTCGTGATATTGATGTGGTATCACTTTGTGCATTAGCCGACACATTGTCTGGGGAGCATTGCACAATCCAAAGGGCATAACCCGGAATTGATACAATGGACGACCAAGCACTGTGAAAGCTGTCTTGTCTCTAGATGCTTCTGCCAGAGGAATCTGCCAGAAAGCATCTTTGAGATCAATACTTGAAATGTACTTTGTGCTATTTAGACGACCTAGTAAGCCATCAATCAAGGGAAGTGGGTAAGCGTCCTTTTTCGTTAGTGAATTGACACGACGGCTATCAATACATAATCTGTTTTTACCAGATTCTTTTTGTACCAGAACCACTGGCGAGCACCACGAACTGTTAGACTCTTCGATCACGCCCATTTGAAGCATTCGGTCAAGTTCGGCATAGACCTTTAGTTGAACAGCCGGCGATGTGGGATAATGCCTCTGTTTAACAGGTGCATTATCACCAACATCGATGACATGTTCAACCAACGAAGTCTTTCCGAGCCCAGACACTTCAAATGACGGGAAAGAATCCTTGATCATATCCAGTTCATGTTGCTGATCAGTGGTGAGGTTGTGTGTATTTAAAGTTATTGGCTCTGTACGAGTCAGTTCACTAACAAAAGAAGGAACAATACCAAATTTCTCCCAGAAATCTATGCCCAGGTAGAGCTCTTCTCGTAATCCAGGGACTATATGGAACCGCATTGGTTTAGTGGAGCCATTCACAGTTATTGGAATTTCGATGTAACCCAAAATTTTATTTGCAGTACCATCCGCCGTACGAATACACGAAGTGTATTTACGGCAGGTTGTACCTGCTGATTCCAATAATTCCAAGGAATTTCTTCCAAGTATTGTGATTGACGCTCCACTATCCAATAATCCTGAAATGTGTTTGTCCAAAATCTTAATTGTTAATCGCGGCCGAGGATCCTTTGTTTCTGAAAGGATAGATGAAATACAAGCTTTACGAAATAATTTCCTCATCCTCCAATATCTAATGTTACGTTCCAGACGTCTAAAATACGTTCGATGTAATGATGGGAAATTAAATGTATTCGATGATTTTATTCGGGTTTCTTGAGTAGCGGAAGATCGTCCTGCGTTCCTACATCTCTCGTCGATTTCTTCGGGCTCATTGGATGTTGAACCGAGGGTACCATCCCCGAAGCATGTACTCTCGGACGGTAGTTTACCGACGGGTGACAATATGAACAATTTGCATAAATTACGTCCGGCTTGTTACATTTCCAACAATATAATTTGATTCTATTTTTAGAGCACTCAGGAGCTCGATGACCATTTATTCCACATCTGAAACATACAATTGGTTGTCTGGATATTGATGGACCAGGTTGAATGTTATCCGATGTTATGCCAGATCGCTGCAATATCCGTCTCTGTGTTGACTCCATCGCTTCAATATATCCATGTTGTTCTGGTTCAGCATCCACCTCATAATCATCCACTTGCTGTAGCTCGCTAATTCTTAAGTTTGATGTTCTGGTCGGAACTGGTGTGGACCACAAACGTTCAAACTTCTGACATAGAGTCCGAAGTTCATCAATTGAATGTATTGTAGCAGCTAGAGTAGCGTTTTTGAGCTCCACACTCAGTCCCTCCCGAGCAATCTCTAGCATTTCACGATCAGCAAATGGACGTGCTAAACGACGGTTCAACGAACCAATCTCCACCAGGTACTCATACACGCTCTCCTTTGACTTTTGTTTGCGGTTCAGAAGAACGCGCAAGATCGCCTTATCATCAGTGAGCGTACCGAAGGTTTGTAGGAGTCCCTCCCTTAGCACTGGGTAAGTCACCACCTCATATTCATGAGTTAAATTCAAATAGTATCTGTCGGCCGCTGCTTTCAGATACCGTGGTATGATAGACCTAAGGTCGTCCCATGACACACGGTCTCTTCTGGCAGCCGCCTCCACTCTATGAATAAACTCATGAACATCAGGAGAGTGACCATCCCCTGTGAAGGTTGGAACCCAATTTGAGTCATAACGACTCAAATTGTTCCCACGGACCCCTCGGTACTCCACTGGTGCTAACGCTGGAGCCGCGTCACGCCATACCTGTGGAGGTTGGTTGTATGGTGGTGGTGCTGTTAGTGGAGCTGGTGGATATATTGGTGGTAGTTGTACCTGTGGTACTGATGGATAATTTAATTGTGGTTGTACCAATGCTGGATTATTGTGTGTGTGTTCAGGTGGGAGTGATGGACCCAATTGTGGTATTGCAAAGTCCTCAGCTTTCAAACCCGATTGCTGGAAATAAGCCGGTGGTGCTTGATCTGACCGTCTCTGTTGTTGCTGGTTTGGACGATTCAGACTATGTATTGTTTCCGATATTGGCCGTACTGGGATCGGTGTGGATCTCTCATCTGGTTGAAAAGCAGGTGAAGCAGATGGAGCAGATGATACTCCTGGTTTACTCTGCATAATTGGACGTGTTGATAATGATCCTATTATACTCCAAGCGCGTGACAATTGTGAGATAGCGTAGGTGCGGGCTTCTTGCAAGTCATTGCGAGGACCCAACCTATTCATCCTACCCGTATAATGTAACACTCGATTCGCCAAACCATCCAAGAGGGTCTGATCAATCGGTGACTGAAGTCGTCGTACTTGATTTAATATAAGTTGTGCTGCCTGCACCACCATTTGAGATTCCTCTATCAAATCTCTCGCATGAGACACTGTTATTGGAACTGACCCATGGTCTCCATGGTTTCGCAGTTCCTCTGCCCAATCGGCCCCCCCGAAGTTCACACCCCGAACCAAACATTCGACCAGCAGTTCGCTGGGTTCCAGACCATAGAACGGATGGTCAACGTCTATTTGGTTTGACATTTTGGTGGTAAAACCCGAAAAATTATTTACTCGCAAACGACAACAATGTAAAAACCAATTCCCCAAAAAAAATGTAGTTAGTACGATGGAAAATGAAAAACGCAAAAACGGAAAAAAACAAAGAACGCCCAATTCAAAAAAAACCACAAAAAATATTGTAAAAACCAAATTTACTAAAAGAACGAACGAACTTATGGTTGTTCTCAATGTTGCTTTACCTTTCACAAAAATTCCTAAAATATTGTATATGTAAAATATAATTTATTTATTTAATTTCAGATATGCTGAAATTCAAAATGATAAGTACCTAAAATTATTTATTGACGATAGCACCCCTAGGGGAAAATATTTATTTATTTAAATTTAAAAATAAAAATATTTGAAACGAAAATGCTTATTTATTGGATGCACCGTCTTACCTTCAAAATATTTATTTATTTTTTTAAAAAAATAAAAAATATTTATTTAAATCTTGAAGTACTCGCTTATTTAAAAAAAATTATGTATTTACTTAAAATTATTTTCCTAAAATTTAATTTATTTAATAAAAATTTTTATTTATTTATTCTCAAAAATTTATTGTTTTGATTTAATTTATTTTTTTATTTAATATATAGATAAGAGATTCCCAAATTCAGATTCGTCTGGAGACAACATAAAAGTAAGTATGGTTATAATGACCGTTTTATTTAGTATTTGAATTATCGCGTTCGCGAGCCCACTCCAACAATGCATGTGAGAACCGACTAGAAAAGCCCCTAACGACCAGATTCTACAGACCAGTTTCTCCCCAACCTAACAAAAACAATCGCAACTGTCACGATTAGACCCTAGGCCCATTTCTACTGACCCAGCTGCGGTTGTTCTACCTAAAAATAAATTATCATTAAACTAATGCCAAAGTCGAAGAACGCTCCCGAACACCAGACTTCAAATCCCAAAACTCCATGGAAATTGTCTATTGCAAGCTAAATGTAAAAGTGGAAAAAATTTTTGAAGTTGTGTGAGGTGAAGCCTCGATCCTGATAAAAAAATAGATTGGTTCTCCTCTTCATTTCGTTAAAGAAGCTTCTGTGCAGGGAATGGTACTACTGGTTTGCACCTAAGTTCAGACCAGCAGTAGTCATCCCCTTATCACCAGAAAACTCCTTCTGAAATGAAAAGAAGAAACCAATGAACTTCGATCGCATGACCTAAGGCCAGAGGCGATCTAAGAACATAATTATGTTAAGGAGATAAGCTCCATGGATCCTTTATTAGAGGTGCCGCTGGGAAAATTTATTAATTACACACTTGTAATCATTATACAACAACAAAAAAAAATTAACAACCAAAAAAAACATTCAATTAATTCTAACAAACGCTCAACTGTAGTGGAATGTACAATATTTTCATCGAAATTAAAAATAGTTCGAATCTACCACAACCAAAACAAAATTTTCACCAATTATAACCTTTAGTGGTAAAGAAATTAAAATCATGTATGTATTACACGCAGGCCAATATGCATCGTTAAACGAGCATCAGATTCGAGATCTAATTGTTAATGTATAAATATTTGCCACCCTACACACAAAAAGTTCAAATGGCTAAATCGTTTCATCGGTTTGGTTCCTCAATTTCATCTCACCAAGAGATAAAATATTTCGATATTGTAACATAACATTCTACTCAAACCACTACAACCGCTTCCTATATACAAAAATATGTACAAATATGTATCCTATAACCAACAATTAACCTACTATATACAACTATTTACACCTAAAACTACTATAGTACCACCAAAAAAAAAATTAAAAAAAAAATGTGGACCCAAATCGGTTTTTTTTTTCCAATAAAAATCATTTTTTTAAAGGTGCACACAATTCCTAGGGGCCTCTTGTGGTCCCAACCACCGTCGAGGGTTCTCCTTCCTGTGGTTGGATTCGAAGATGGCGCTCTCCTCAGCCAATGTCTCCGCATAAGCGTGCATGACTGAAGAGAACTCCACCTCCTCTTCCAACCACACCGCCTGGCCCCGGCCGACGTTTGCTCCTAAACGAGCCAAAATTCCTGATTGTGTGCATTTTAATCGAAATATTGTAAACTAAATTGAGTATACGAAATATATTGCTGATCTAAATAATTGAAATAATTACTATTGCTAAACTAATTTATTTATTTATTCAGAATTAAATGTACATGAGCAGCATTTAACAGTCATTTGAATTCGTTATTACAACACCCATTGAATTCTCAAAAATTCCTTTTAAATTTATTTCAAACAGCATACAGCATCCTAAGTACTTATAGAATGTTTTGTTGTTTATCAAATAGTGAAAAAAAAATTTTAAAAAAAATTATTAGAATTAATGACACAATTCCAACAATAACAGCAATATTTAATATAATTAATTATAAAAACTTGTAAATCCAAAAAAACTGGTTTTATCTAAACCACTGAAACAAAAAAAAACCAAAACTGGTTTTTTTTTCCCACAAAAACTAAAATACCAATCCAGGACTAGTTGGCAACACCCAAACCGGTTGACAACGCCCTGAAGAAAAGCAAAAAAATATTATATTTTCACGCCGACAATAAGCTCCTATTCATCCAATAAAACTAAAAATTAATCTATTAATCTAAAGGGTCCCTTTAGTTTCGGCCCACGTATAACTAGTTGAACTTTTTCCTAAAAATAAACCGGGAGCAAAATGTCCCAGACGAATCCAGTGTATGGGAACCTCTTAACAAAATTACATTCACATTAATCTATCATTTAAACATGGTAATATCAATAATACGAAATTAATTTAAAGTACAAAAAGTAAAAAAACCTAACCTTATTAGTGTTGCAATTTGATTCCAACTGTTGCCGTTGTTCGTAGAATATTTGAATACACAATTCTGTAGCTGTCCATAAAATGTAAAAGCTGTTCGTTTAAAAAAACAGCGGATATGCAATTTCCTTTATGATATCATCATTTCTGTTAACAACATCAGTCACATGTAACAGAACGTCAGCCTCTCGTCCATATAATACTTTGCTCACCACTAAACAAACCAATGTCAATACAGCAAGTAAATGTTTCCTTTCTGTACTCTTCCACTCTTTCACAATTTAAATTTTTTGATAGAACCCAGCATAGTAGTTGATATTTGATTTCAATCACTTCCTCGTTATTAAACCTCTCATCATTTAGATGTTCTAATGGTGGCACAGTTATTGTTGGATATATTAACACCTGTCCTTTAAGAATATAATCTTCATTCAACGATTAAAGACAACAATTATCTTTCTATGAATTAAAAATAAAAAATATAATTGAAATTGTCAGCAAAATATCAGCTTTTTGATGAATCAAACAAAACATAAATCACTGTAAACTACTTAGCGGAGTGGAATCTTCCATTGTAATTAAAGCCAATAAATAATGCTTTCTCAGAACAGTTATTAAAATTAGAAATTAATTTCAACAATTAAACAAAACGACATTGGAATTTTTCTTTTATTTTTTTCAACACAATTCACTGTTTTATTAAATTACATATATAGATATGTACATGTAAAAATTGAACTTTTATTATTTTTGAGAGAAAACATAAAGATGATGTTTTCAGTTTTTAATTTAAAAATCGAATGAATCTAAAAATTGATTGATCAACCAAAATGAAAAAAAATGTGTCTCTTTTTCAGACATTTTCTAAAATGAAAAAATGAGAAAACGAAGATTGAGCAAAACTGAGTAATAAATCTCTGTTCGTTAAAATTGAAAATAAAATTGGTGCGTTCGTTTATTTTTATAATTGTAATTCGAAATTGAACTGACCGTTGGAAAATTTGAAATTATTATTAATGTAAAAATGAACTGAAATTATGGAAATAAATTTTTATTGAATTGGAAAAAGAAGAGAATTGGTTTTATTATTGTTTAGGCGAATATCACGGACGTTACACGGCTCTAAAGTTTAACTTTACTGCCGCTGGGGAGTAGCTAAAGTCTTACTTTTTAGCCCACGGCTGCAAAAGTAACGCCATTTTTACTTTATTTGCCGGCGGCTGTAAAGTAACTTTCATATTTTTACAGCGGCTGTAAAGTAATTTTCATATTTTTACGGAGGCAGTAAAGTAATTTTAGGTAGATTTCATATAAAAATCTACCTCTTGCAATGGGCTTCATCTCGGAATTTCGGAAAAATTTTTGTGCCAAACGACTATATATGATAAGCGGAGACAAAAAAACAAAAAAAAAAAAATTTATATATATATATATATATATATATATATATATATATATATATATATATATATATATATATATATATACATATATATATATATATATATATATATATATATATATATATATATATATATATATATATATATATATATATATATATATATATATATATATATATATATATATATATATATATATATATATATATATATATATATATATATATATAAACGATATGAGATATAACGAAAACGACCGGCACTCTCACGGTCGCATTTGTTGAGGTAGATCAAAAAAATTTTCTGTACTTGTGTGTTTTAATAATATCTTGGACAAGTTCGTGAATCAGCAAAATCCGACAAGTGGTTAAGAAACTAGAGGCTTTTTTCTGAAAAAAATTGATTTTTTAAAACCGTTATAACGGCCGTGTGGATACTAATATTTCAAAAAATTTAACAAATTTAGAATTTTTGAAATCTTTTTTATCAATTTGTTTTAAAACTAGACCTCTGCAGTTAGAGGTTCCTGAGTGAGCGGCTCCAACAAAAAAGTACGCAAAAAAAATTTTTTTTTTTAAACAACCGGCACTCTCACGGTCGCATTTATAAGGCCAGATCAAAAAACATTTTCTAAAAATGTGCGTTTTGTTAATATCTTGGACAAGTTCGTAAATCAACCCAATCCAACTCATGGTTAAGAAACTAGAGGCTTTATACTAGAAAAAAACTCTGTTTTTTAGATCCATTATAACGGCCGTTTGGATTCTAATATTTTTAAAAACTTCATAAATTTAGAATCTTTGAAACCTTTTTAATCAGTTTCTTTCAAAAAAAAGACCTCTGCAGTTGGAGGTTTCTGAGTGAACGACTCCAACAAAAAAGCTTGTAAAACACAAAATGCGTTTGAATCAACCGGCGCTCTCACGGTCGCATTTGTGGAGCCAGATCAAAAAACCTTTCTTAGAAATGTGTGTTTTATTAATATCTTGGACAAGTTCGTAAATCAGAAAAATTTGACACATGGTTAAGGAACTATAGGCTTTATACTAGAAAAAAAAGTGTTTTTTTTAATCCGTTATAACGGCCGTTTGGATACTAATATTTTTAAAATCTTCATAAATTTAGAATCTATGGAAACATTTTAATCCGTTTCTTATAAATATAAACCTCTGCAGTTAGAGGTTTTCGACTTGTTGGCTTCAACAAAAAAGTTTGCAACAATCCCCAACTACAATTTCCAAAAACCTTATAACAGTCAATGTCAACCTTATAACAGTCAAAAAATAAAAGATTTGAATAGAAGAAATTAATTTTTTTTTCTTAGAAATAAACTATTTTGATATTTTGCAGTAATTGCACGACATATGATATAGAGTAGGTTTGTGTCATAAATTATCACACACATGTTCTGTGGTAGATTTGATATTTGTTTGTTGCAAAATTGGATAGTTATAATTTTGCTTGTAGGTAACTAATTTTCTTTTTAAAATTTGTTCGATATCTGTTTGAAATTAGTTTGTTTTGTTTAAACTAATCTGATACATCAGATTCTACTGGCACACAAAACTGTCTGATCTCGAAATCTACCTATTTCTAGCGGATAAACGTGCCGCTTTGACTTTTTATATTTTTACGGCAGCAGTAAAGTAAAATAACATGAAATTATTAATTTGTTCAAAACAGAATGCATTTCAGGGTGGTAATTTTGTAGCGTTATCTCACTAGGTGAGATCAAATATTTGTCTTTGATCGATTATATTTGATAAAAGAAATCATTTAAACATAATTTTGTTATCTCACTATTTATCTCACCAAGTGAGATAACGCTACAAAATAACCACCCAGTTCATTTTAATGAATTGAAATCAATAAAAATTAATTTCAGAAAATTTATTACCTAAAACATATTTATAAAAAATTTGATCCATTAATTTCATACTTTTAAAGAAATTTAAACGTTTGCCGAAAAAATAGTGTATTTAATTCGGAGCTAAAGTGACTTATTGTGTTTCGTCTATAATTGTCGGCCTCCCTACGGTCGGCCGCCAAACTATAGACTCAACACAAAAAGTACAACTTTAGCTCCTAATTCAATAATATACTATTTTAGTTCGTTTTCAATAAGTGTGTTTTTTAAAATTTTTAATTAATGAAGAAATTAGTTTTTCGGCAAACGGCTGTAAAGTTTAACTTTACTGCCGCTAGGGAGTTAGCTAAAGTCTTACTTTTTAGCCTGACTGCAAAAGTAACGTCTAGCGACAGCAAAAGTAACGCCATTTTTATTTTATATTACGGAGGCTGTAAAGTAGCATTTGTTATTTTGTTATTTTTTCAAACATATTGTATAACCATAACAACAAAAAATAAGTTGATTCTCATATTATGAAATTTTGAAAAGGCTGCTTTGATAAAAAAAATTTTATTTATACAAATTTAAATGTTTTTTTTCTCTTTTTTGGAAGTAATTATGACGATACAAATGCATATTTATAAAAAGTTTGATGTATTAATTTCATATTGTGACGATTATGGAAGATGATAGAACACCACAACAATAGAACTTTCAAGAAAATTCTCGTTAGCTCTACAAATATAAAAATCAATAAAAGATAACAATGCAACCAAAGTAAACATTTAATAGGAAGTATTTGTTTTCTTGAATAAGGATTGGTTAACGAAATAAAAATTGGTAAATAAAACAAGAAACAAAACAAAAGAATAGATTTCACACCTAGGTGTCAATATTTGAAGATCGTCTCATTGTTGATAAAGTAAGGAAAAAAAAGGGTGTGTTCTATCTAGAACATCACAGCAGTTTCGAGGCTATTTCATGTAGTATATATAAGAGGTGTTCTTCGAGGATAGGATTAGTATAAAATTGTTAGTGATACAAAAAGTATAAAAATTTAGCAGTGATAAAGGCGAAGTAAAATTAAAAGTGTTATAAGTAGAAAGTTAAAAGTGATATTGTGAACAAGTATAAAAGAATTATAAGTTGTGAAACATTGTTAGTACAAGAAGAACTAAAAGGGGAATAGTAATAGGAGAAATATTTTTATTGTAAAATCTTGAACGAATAAAATTATAACGTTTAGAAAATCCATTGTGTTTTAAATTTCCTGATTTAGTGATCGAACTAAATAATTGTAACTCGGCGAAGAAACGTTACAACTGGTGTCAGAAGTGAAATTGGGAAATAAGATGGATTTGAATGGATTAAAAGTTCAAGATCTGAAGAGCGAATTGGAGAAAAGGAATCTTTCAACAACGGGAACCAAGAATGAGTTGAAAGAACGATTAATAAAAGCTATGGAAGCAGCTGGATTGGATCCAGAAAAATATCGTTTTGGGCAAGAAGAAGCAGATGAAAATCCAGATGCAGGAAATAGTGAAGCTAAAGATGGTGCTGTTGAAGCAACGAGGCACGTCGTACCAGCTAACAACGACTTTGCACAGTTAATGGCTATGATGGAGCAAATGAGTTTCAACATGAGATCAGATGTTAAGGCCAATATGGAACTCATGAGTAATGAAATGAAAAAGTTAGATGTCAACATCAATCAACAGTCTGCAAACATCGCTTCAAGTCGAGAAGAAATTAGCTTGGTTAAAACACACATCGACGAGAAACTTCTACATATGGCAGCGAATCTACGCATCGAAGTAGAGAAAATTGTGGATGAAAAAGTCGAGAAAGTGCAAAAAGAAGTTGAAGTTCTGGAACAGAAAGTACAATCGAAAGTAGATGACTTTAAAGTAGAAGTAGAAAGAAGGCTTCAAGATGTTGAAATTAAAGGTAAAACAATTCACACGGTTCAACAAACACAAAGCATGAAGTTAAAACCGCCCACATACGATGGTACATCATCGTTTGGAATTTTCAAATTCCAATTTGAAACATCAGCTGATCAGAACAGTTGGAACGAACCACATCGTGTGGCAGCTTTAATAGTGACACTGAAGGGTGAAGCAGCAGAAACAATACAAGCAGTTCCAGAACAAGATCGAAGGAGCTACAATGAGATCATGAAGGCTTTAGATCGCAAATATGGTAGTGACCACAAGCGGGAGATATACAGACTTGAGTTGAAGGGTCGCTATCAGCGAATTGGAGAAAGTTTGCAAGAGTTTTCGTCTGCGATCGAACGTCTGGTACATATGGCACATGGAAATACATCACCAGACTATATGGAAAGAATGAAGATAGATGCGTTCATCGACGGCATAAGAGATCCAGAGACGCGGAAGTCAGCTATGATGACACCTAAAGCTACATTTGCTGAAACAATAGCTTGTGCGTTGACTAGTGAGACAGCACAAGCAATTGTCAAACCAACAATCAAAGTACGCCGTGTAGAAATGGAAGAAGAGGACAGTTTTAGGCCTCAAAGAAGATCCCAAGAATTCAACAGTAGAATAAGATGTTGGGTATGTGACAAACTTGGTCACATATCTCGAGAATGCAGAGAGGTCAGACGAAAACGGGGAAGACCAACATCACCAATGAGACGGAGATCATCTGAAGAAGAAACTCAAACGAGAGAGGTCGAAACAGTTAAACTGGAACGAGTCAGCTTTGAGGGGCGTAAGCTGGCTCCCACAACCGAATGCCCCATAATCTCCATCCCTATTTCAAGAATCGCAAGGAATGGTGACAGTCTAACGATTGGAGCTGAAATTGATGACAACAACTGTACCATTACGCTAGATACTGGAGCAACTCGCACAATAGTCCGTACAGATTTACTAAAAGGGGAGTTACAACCAGCGGAAAAATATCGAATACAAACAGCAACAGGGGAAAGTGCAACTATCAGGGGAAGCAAAGTTGCTGATATAAAAATAGGAAATACGCACTTTCAGCATGAAGTTCTAGTGGCAGACATCGTTGATGAAGTAATTTTGGGTATGGACTTCATGAGGCCGAATGAATTTGTAATAGACGCTGGAAATGGAGTACTCAAGTATGGTAACGTAGAGTTGGCTCTTCAGATGAATTTTGCAGAATCAAGCATGAGATTGGAACATCGCGAAAAGCTGTCACCTAATACCGAAACAATCGTCTGGGGAAGTGCACATGGAGATGCAGATGCATTATCAAGAAGGCCATGCCAGGTGGAATGCAAGCACTGTAATCGGGTGGAGAGTAAGGAAAACATTAATGATGTCAGGCTTCTGCAAGTGCTTCCTAGTGAAGACTGGACACCTGAAGTAGTAAGAAAGGAGCAACTGGAAGATCCTAGCTTAGCACCAATAATAAAGTTCAAGGAAAAGGGAGAAAAACCTGCATGGAGTGAGATTGCCGATAAAAGTCAAACGTTGAAGGCATATTGGGCACAATGGGACAGTCTCTGTATTGAAGATGGATGCTTGAAAAGAATTTGGGAAAGTCCTGACGGATCAGTTAAAGAATCAATGATAGTAGTTCCCAAAATAAGAATACCTCAAGTATTAAAGGAATATCATGAAGGAACCAGTGGCGGTCACCTGGGTATTAACAAAACCCTTGCTAAAGTACGGCGTAGATTTTATTGGTCAGGAGCACGTCAATCGGTAGTGGAATGGTGTCAAGCATGCGATCAATGTGCGGCTGCAAAGGGACCTGCAAGAAGAAGCCGTGGTAACATGAGGCAGTATAATGTAGGAGCACCCTTCGAGAGAATTGCGATGGATGTAGCTGGACCATTTCCGACTTCTGATAACAACAACAAATATGTGCTAGTCATAATGGATTATTTTAGCAAATGGCCAGAAGTGTGTGCAATACCAAACCAAGAAGCAACAACGATCGCTGAAGCAGTAGTTAGCAATTGGATAAGTCGCTACGGAGTACCGATGGAGATTCACACAGATCAAGGAAGAAATTTTGAATCTACCATATTTCAAGAAATCTGTCAGATACTTGGGATTAATAAAACTAGAACAACTGCTTCACATCCCCAATCAGACGGCATGGTGGAAAGATTTAATGCTACTCTTGAGAAATATCTAGCAAAAGTAGTAAACAAGAATCAACGTGATTGGGACCGTCATATTCCGTTATTCTTGATGGCTTATAGATCAGCAGTGCATGATACAACCAAAACGACGCCTGCTACAACCATTTTTGGAAATGATTTACGGCTACCTGGTGATCTGAAGTTTGGGATTATTCCATCGTCCACATTATGTGTCCAAGATTATGTTAAAAAACTTCAAAAAGAACTTGAGGGGGTACACACGTTTGTAAGACAGAAAGCTCAGATATCCAGTGATCGAATGAAGGCTCGGTATGACATTCGCGCAAACAACAAAGGATTTGAGGAAGGACAACTAGTATGACAATCCACAGCGGAGAAAAGGATTATCTCCAAAACTACAAACATCTTGGGAAGGACCTTATACCATCATAACAAAATTAAACGATGTCGTTTATCGAATAAAGAAAGGTCAACGAGCGAAACCAAAAGTCGTTCATCTAGAAAGATTAGCACCCTACAGAGGGGGAGATTTAGATTCTATTCGGGACGAACAGAAATAAGTGGGGGAGAATGTGACGATTATGGAAGATGATAGAACACCACAACAATAGAACTTTCAAGAAAATTCTCGTTAGCTCTACAAATATAAAAATCAATAAAAGATAACAATGCAACCAAAGTAAACATTTAATAGGAAGTATTTGTTTTCTTGAATAAGGATTGGTTAACGAAATAAAAATTGGTAAATAAAACAAGAAACAAAACAAAAGAATAGATTTCACACCTAGGTGTCAATATTTGAAGATCGTCTTATTGTTGATAAAGTAAGGAAAAAAAAGGGTGTGTTCTATCTAGAACATCACAGCAGTTTCGAGGCTATTTCATGTAGTATATATAAGAGGTGTTCTTCGAGGATAGGATTAGTATAAAATTGTTAGTGATACAAAAAGTATAAAAATTTAGCAGTGATAAAGGCGAAGTAAAATTAAAAGTGTTATAAGTAGAAAGTTAAAAGTGATATTGTGAACAAGTATAAAAGAATTATAAGTTGTGAAACATTGTTAGTACAAGAAGAACTAAAAGGGGAATAGTAATAGGAGAAATATTTTTATTGTAAAATCTTGAACGAATAAAATTATAACGTTTAGAAAATCCATTGTGTTTTAAATTTCCTGATTTAGTGATCGAACTAAATAATTGTAACTCGGCGAAGAAACGTTACAATTTAAAAAAAAAATTTAAACGTTTGCCGAAAAAATAGTGTATTTAATTCGGAGCTAAAGTGACTTTTTGTGTTTCGTCTATAATTGTCGGCCTCCCTACGGTCGGCCGTCAAACTATAGACTCAACACAAAAAGTATCACTTTAGCTCCTAATTAAATAATGTACTATTTACTGTTAGGAATAAATTTATCCAGCGCGGTATAACAAAAATTTATTTATTTATTTATTTATTTACTCAATTTACAATTGAAGACCATGTAGTAGGTCTTTTTTATACAAATTGTACAGATTATTTAATTATATTTTGCAAAATTTTGCATGAGAAAATCATTTACAACTTTAACAATAATATATTTTTCTATGTTAATTTTATTTTCTATCAATTTTATTCTCAATCCCGGTCCACCAAACTTCCCGCCATAACAATCACAATCCAAGTATCTATTTAATTTTTTTATTTATTTTTAAATATTACTTTGAACAGCAAACAAATTTATGGAATTTTTTGTCTTTCCGTGCTCGATAAATTAATTTATTTCTAATGCTACTCGTACACGAGAGAGTAAAATTGCAGGTGTCAGAGAAAAAGTGTCTGACTTATTGCTAAACTGTTTACACATAGGAATTTGTTAATAATTTTTACGCACAAACGAATCGTAAAGCACATTTTACATCCTAGTTATCGTGACTGAAAGTTGAACTTAACCTCCGTAAAATAAAAGCCCGTTGCTATATAAAACATTAGTGTATTTTTCTACTTTACCGCCCGTAAAATAATCGCCCAGAAAATAATCATTAAATTAGAACAAACAAATAAATTATTGTATGAGATTTATAGAGAAAGTCATGGCATGTTTATTATAATTTTCAAAATGTCTGGCGAGTTTAAAAAATTCAGAAATTGATTTATTCTACAATTAAGTTGTACAGAATTGTGCGTAAAACATTGTACATACACTCAGGCTGAAAGGAAGATTACGCCCTTGGTTCAATAAAAGCCCTCGCTTCGCATCGGGCTTCAATATGAGCCGCAGGCGTAATCTTCTACTTTCAGCCCTCGATATGTAAATAACTATTACGCACAAACGAATCGTAAAACACATTTTACATCCTAGTTATCGTGACTTGAACTTAACGCCCGTAAAATAAAAGTCCGCTGCCATATAAAACATTAGTGTATTTTTCTACTTTGCCGCCCGTAAAATAATAAAATCAGAACAAACAAATAAATTATTGTATGAAGTCTTAGCGGGTTTGAAAAATTCAAAAATTGATTTATACCTAATAGGCCAATAGAATTACGGATTGTACGTGTTGTTGTCGGTAACAGGTCAGAAATTTTTTTAATCTCTGGGGTAAGGTACTCACATAATGGACATGCCGAGTCCACTCACCCAGCACCTGGGGACTGCAACAAAGTGTGCTGGAAATTTTTTTTTGCTTCCTTGTAAGCGATATAACTGTGGTGCACTTTAATATACTGGTGACATGGAATTTTTGGTTCCTTAAATGTTTTTCTATAACTTAAAATAAAAAAAAACAAAAATAATTTGTTTTGTTGCAAGTTTTTGCGAAAAATTGGGAAAAAATGTCTAAAAATCGATATTTTTCAATTGAATTTAGTTATTTGCAAATAACTGTTTATAACATAATTGACCCCTTTATCTTGTAGCTGAAACCTCAACGAAAAAATTAAGCTTCAGAACGTTTCATTCGGCTTGAAAATTTTTGCACAATTCCATTTTGCACTTAATGCCCCTAAAAAAGTTGTTAACTTTGGGCAGGCCGCAAGGTCTGAGTTTTTATCCGATCGCAATCTGCTTGACGGAAATTGAAAGGGTGTAGTGTCAGCTTCAAATAGCATTTGTGTTGCATATACCCATAATAATATTTATTTATTTATTTTATTATTTAATTACATTTTACATTTCTAAATTATTTTCAAACATACAAAATAATAATAAATTAATCCGTGTACTACTTCTCAGGCAGCTATGGCTGGTATTAGAGAAGAAGGAATTGATTTTTGTTTAATATTAATTTAAAGAAGAATAATTTAATAATAACATTAACAAAAAAGAAAAAAAAAATAATAACAAAAACAAAATTAGATATGTAATATTGATTTAATTTTTGTTAAAATTATGATTAAATACAAAATAATGGTTCAATTTAAAAACAAAACAGATTAAAAACAAGACAATATGGTTGGAAGTTAAGACTTAAAAGTGTTATTAATTATTATATTTGTTGACTCAATATTATTAGTATTAGTTTTCAGTTGATGTCAGAATTGTTGTTTTAGACTGATTATGTTTTATGGATATCATTTGCTGTTTATTCAATAGATGGCAGCACTATTCAGTTTCATGTATTATCGTTGCTGTATTCATTATTGTTTATTGTAGTAAAATAATCTGTCAAAGAGAAATAAAGAACATTGTTTTATTCATTACTTTATTGGCTTATTATTACAAAATCTTGTTGTGCATTAAACATCAGAAGTTAATTACCCATAATTCCACAAACATCCAATAGGTTATGGGACCAGGACAGTGTTTCGGGTAATATTTTCTGAAAAAGAAGTAAAGAAAAATTAAAAACATTAAGACACATTTTTGTGAGGTTATATCCAGCCGTGTGCGAAGTGAAAATTGTAACCGCAGAGCAAAATAGTTGAGAAAATGGATTCAGAATTGTCCAGAGTAAGCAAATTACAAGGAATTGACAACTGGAATCTATGGAAATTCCAGATCCAGATAATATTGAAGTCAATTGAAGCATGGGACATAGTAAATGGCACAAGAAAACAACCTGCACCCGTGGGCACAGAAGCGACGGCTGCTGAGAAAAAGGAAAATGCAGAAGCATTATGTAAATGGAATAAAACCGACGGAATGGCGCAAAAGGTAATCGTTACCACAATATCTGAGCAAACGATGATGCATATTTTGACATCAGAGAATTCTGAAGCAATGTGGAAAAAGCTAACGAATATATATGAACAAAAATCAGAATCGACAATCCACATTTTACAACAAAAATGGTTTACATTGGCTAAAGATCCTTCACATGATATAGCAGCACATATCTCAAAAATTGAAGATATATCTAATAGGCTACAGGCAATGGGGGAGAAAATTGAAGATAAGGGAGTAATGACCAAAATTCTCCTAACTTTGCCACCAAATTTTGATCATTTCATCAGTGCCTGGGAATCAACGGCTATCGCCGATAGAACGTTAGCCAACCTAACATCGAGATTAATAATTGAAGAGATGAGACAAAGTCAAAGAGGAGTAGAAGTCAATGCACTTGCTTCTAATGTAAGAGTAAACAGTAAGAATCGTTTTTCCGAGAATTATAATGGTAACAGAAATATTCGATATGTTAAGAATAAAGACGATGACCGAAAAAACACAAAGAGAAAACATGGAAAATGTAATTTTTGTCATAAACCCGGACATTGGGCAGCAGAATGTTGGAACAATCCAGAAAGTAAACAATATAAACTTAAAAATTACAAAGTTTCTGGACAAGAGAAAGGTGAAGCTCTCATAAGCGAAGCATTTGCCTCTGTACAAAAGACAGCGAAAACTACAGTCGAGGCCTGGTATATGGACACTGGAGCGAGCGATCACATGACTCATAATCTAGAGTGGTTCATAAAATACACACCAATGAAAGAAGACATCAAAATAAAAATTGGAGACGGAGAAAGCATTTCAGGCAAAGGTCGAGGTAGCATCAACATTACAGCATTTGATGGAGAAAAATGGACAGAATGTCACCTTTTAAATGTACTCTACGTGCCCAAGCTGAAATACAATCTCTTTTCTGGCGGTGTGGCCTTGGATAAAAATTTAACTCTAGAAGCTGATAAAAGAATCTGTAAATTCAAAAAAGAAGGCAAAACCATAGCAGTAGGTGAGAGACAAAATAAACTATTTGAAATGAAAATCAAGATAACGCCAATCGAAAATGTCAAAGAAAGTGTTGATGAGGATCAAGCATGTATTGCTGAGAAAAGTTCTTTTCAAGAATGGCATCAAAAATTAGCTCATCAAAACTACACTCAAGTTAAAAATATTTTAAGAAATTATGACATAAATCCAAAAGGAGATGACAAAATAGTTTGTGAGCCTTGCGCATTGAGTAAAATCCATCGACTACCTTTTCCTCAGCAAAGCAGTACAAATACCAATCGTATTGGCCAAATAATACACGCAGATGTGTGTGGACCTCTACCAGAAAAGTCGTTCACAGGAGCTAAGTATTTTCTTCTATTGAAGGATGATTACTCACATTATAGAACCGTATATTTCTTGGGTGCAAAATCAGATGTGCTGGAGTGTCTAAAAGACTATGTAAAGAAAACAGAAAAACATTGCCCCAGAGGAATAGAAATTTTTAGATCTGACAATGGCCTGGAATTTGTCAATCAAGAAGTCACAAAATTGATGAAAGAATATGGAATTTCTCACCAAAATTCAGTAGTCTACTGCCCTGAGCAAAATGGCAAAATAGAACGAGAAAACAGAACTGTTGTAGAAGCTGCTCGAACAATGCTACATGCTGCACAATTTGAACTTAAATTCTGGGCAGAAGCAGTAAACACTGCCGTTTATGTTTTGAACTGCACAGGAACCAGTAGCATTAAGAATCAATCACCATATGAAATTTGGTACAACAAGCGACCAAATATTCAGGAATTTCATATATTTGGAGAGAAAGTTTACGTAAAGTTGCCTGAAAATAAAGTAAAGAAGCTAGACCTCAAAGGTGAAATAGGTTACTTTGTAGGCTACGGCGATACAGTAAAAGGTAACAGAATTTGGATTCCAGAGGAAGGCGATATTTTTGTCAGAAAACATATTATCTATACAGGAAAATTAATAGAGTCTACTGAAAGAGTTCAGAATCAAGCACTGTTGTATCTACCTGAGGAAGAAAATAAACAATTCAAAAATAGTCAGGCTGAAAGAAAAGATGACGAGCAAATTGAAGAAAATTTAGAAAATCTTGAGTTACCTAACCAATTATCTGGTTCAGAAGAAGAAAATGAGACATTTTGTACGCCAGAACCCGAAAGAAGTACAGGAATACAACTGAGAGATCGATCCAAACTAAATAAACCTAAGAAATTAGAAGACTACGAAGTAAATTTAGATAATGTCTGTGATTATTGCATTGAAAACCCAGAAGAACCGCTGACTTTTCAACAAGCTGTAAACGGTACGAATGCACAAGAGTGGAAACAAGCAATGGAAGAGGAAATGAATTCCTTAAAAACCAGCAACGTGTGGGAGCTCGTTGAAGTACCAAAGAACTCAACCATAGTTGAAAATAAATGGGTTTATAAATTAAAAACTGATACGAATGGAACCATACAAAAATTTAGAGCCAGATTAGTAGCCAAAGGCTTCTCTCAGCGTGAAGGAATAGACTTCAATGAAACCTTTAGCCCTGTAGTAAGATTCGACTCCATCCGAATATTATTAACAGTGATTGTTCAAGAAAATTTAGTACTCAAACAGTTTGACGTAAAAACTGCCTTTTTAAATGGTGATATAGAAGAGGTTATATACATGAGGCAGCCAACAGGATTTAACGATGGTACAACAAGAGTATGTAAGCTACTAAAAAGTTTATATGGTTTACGTCAATCGTCTAGATGTTGGAACCAAAGAATAAAAGTTTTTCTAACAAACAATGGACTCGAACAATCAAAAGCTGATCCCTGCATATACATTTTGATCAAAAATAATCTGATAATACTCCTAGTGAGCATCTACATAGATGATGGACTAGTAGCTGGAATCGACGAAGAGACTGTGAATGAATTCTTATGTGCACTTGAGAAAGAATTTGATATCACTACTGGAGATGCTGATACTTACCTTGGTTTACAGATTGAAAGACAAAACGATGGCTCTATTCTCTTACGTCAAAGTGCCTACACAAGAAAAATTATCAATAAATTTAATTTAGAGCAAGCAAATGCTCTTGCAATACCAGCCGATCCACATCAACAGTTGAATGCAAATTTAAATGATAATGAGAAGACTGAGTTAACAACTGCTCCCTATAGAGAAGCTGTGGGCAGCTTGTTATATTTATCAAAAGGGACGAGACCAGATATATCCTTTTCGGTTAGTATGGTTAGTCGATATATGGAAAAACCAACGAAATTGCATTGGAATGCAGTCAAGAGAATTATGAAATACCTAAAAGGAACTGTTGATTATGGTTTGCACTTTAAGAAGAAGAAAACGTTATCTTTATTTGGCTACAGTGATGCAGATTTTGCAGGAGATATTGCAACACGCAAATCAACAACAGGATTTATAGTTGTTTGGAGTGGATGTGTTGTTAGCTGGAGTTCTCAAAAACAGTCTACAGTTGCCACCTCTACCACTTATTCGGAATACATTGCAGCCTTTCAAACAGTCAAGGAAATAGTGTGGCTCTTAAAGTTAATTGGAGAGATCTATCCTTATCAAAATATTGCTACAACTCTCCATATTGACAATCAAAGTACAATTGAATTAATTAAAAATCCTGTTCTTCACAAACGAAGTAAACATATTGACGTACAATATCACTACATCCGAGAACAATATGAAAAGAAAGTTTTTCAACTGAAATACATCAACACCAAAGAACAGCCAGCAGATATCCTCACCAAACCCTTGGAAAGAAGAATCTTCGAAGTTCATCGCAACAAAATATGCTCCAAACTTGAAGAGGATGCATAACTTATTAAATACTGTACCTTTGTTTGTTCGATCTTGAGTAATTTTGATATTCCAGAAAACAGTGGGAGTGTCAGAATTGTTGTTTTAGACTGATTATGTTTTATGGATATCATTTGCTGTTTATTCAATAGATGGCAGCACTATTCAGTTTCATGTATTATCGTTGCTGTATTCATTATTGTTTATTGTAGTAAAATAATCTGTCAAAGAGAAATAAAGAACATTGTTTTATTCATTACTTTATTGGCTTATTATTACAAAATCTTGTTGTGCATTAAACATCAGAAGTTAATTACCCATAATTCCACAAACATCCAATAGTTGACATCAGATATTGGTTCCTAACATACTTTTTAAATCTCTTTTTCAGCGTGTGAATACAATTAGATTCTTTTATAAATGGTGGTAGTTCATTGTAATATTTAATGGCTGTGTATTTTAGGCTTCGTAGTTTTCTATCCGTTCTCGGTTGCGAAAGTCTCAATTGATTAGCAATCCTTGTGTTGTAACTGTGAACTTGGACATTTGACCTTAGTTGTATATTGGATTTTATAAGTCCTTTTTTTAAATTAAAAATAAGTTTCACTTTTTCCATTAATGACAATGGAACTTTTTCCATTATTAACAACAATTACAGTGGTTCAAAAAATCGCGAAAATTCCTTAGTTGCAAAATTAAATTTCTCAACGAATTTTCAACTTAACGAGATGCGTTTTTAAAATTTGCAAAGTGCTTAGAAAACCTCAGATTTTAGAAAATATACCTCTCTAACATGATTACACATAAGTAGTTCATTACTTTTTCATTAAATTTATTTGTCATTACAATAATACTCAATTATACATCGTGTCGCTACGTACGTTTTACGTATACTATACAGTACGTTTTATTTTTTCATAGAGTACGTTACAAGAGTCGTTCGTTCATAGAGTCAGAGTAACCAATCGCGTATTGGGTAGGCACAGACCCAGCATCTTGTGAGCACAACAGTATCATTTTGGAGGGAAATTCTCGGTTCCTGTCGATATATGGCATACAAAATCAATGTCACAATCGTGGTTTCAAAAACAAACTGGGCCATAACTCAGTCCAAATCATGTTCGAAGTTTTTTAAATCTTCGGTTTTCTAAGGAAATTGCAAATTTTAAAACCGCATCTCGTTAAGTGGAAAATTCGTTGAGAAATTTAATTTTGCAACTAAGGAATTTTCGCGGGGTTTTCAAACCACTGTAATTGTTGTTAATATTGAATATGGGTATGGGCAACACAAATGCTATTTAAAGCTGACACTACACCCTTTCAATTCCCGCCAAGCAGATTCCGATTGGATGAAAACTCAGACCTTGCGGCCTGCCCAAAGTTAACAACTTTTTTAGGGGCATTAAGTACAAAATGGAATTGTGCAAAAACTATCAGGCCGAATGAAACGTTCTGAAGCTTACTTTTTTCGTTGAGGTTTCAGCTACAAGATAAAGGGGTCAATTATGTTAAAAAAATTATTTGCAAACAACTAAATTCAATTGAAAAATATCGTTTTTTAGACATCTTTTCGCAAAAATTTGCAACAAAACAAATTATTTTTGTTTTTTTTTACTTTAAGTTATAGAAAAACATTTAAGGAACAAAAAAGTTCCATGGCACCAGTATCCTAAAGTGCACCATTTGCGAGTTATCTCACAAGCAAGCAAATTTGCAGCACACTTTGTTGCATAACTCCAGTCCCCAGGTGCCGGGCGAGTGGACTCGGCATGTGAGTACCTTACCCCAGAGATTAAAAAAATTTCTGACCTGTTACCGATAACAACACGTAAGCCATATCTTTTACCGTTATTCTATTGGCCTATAAATTAAGTTGTGTAGTTGTGCGTAAAACGTACATACACTCAGGCTGAAAGAAAGATTACGCCCTTGGTTCAATAAAAGCCCTCGCTTCGCTTCGCATCGGGCTTCAATATGAACCGCAAGTTTGACAAATAAAAATCTAAATATCGTGCCAAAAACCTGATGATCATTTAAAAGGGTTTTAAAAAATGATAAATGAATTAAAACAATTAATTATTTTTTAAATTATTTTATTTTGTTAAAGTCGTTTTCTTTTTATTTTATAGTCGCCGTTTTTTAATTTTAATTTCGTTTTCAATTATTTTTTAAAATTATTTACGGAGCAATATAGTAAATTAATTCTATTTGGATTTTTAAATTTTCTACTCTCGACAACGAATATTTTTTTTATTTAACATATTACTTTTATAAGTTATAAATAAAAATTTAATAAAATAAAAAAAAAACAATTCACTTTTTTAAAATTTCATTAAAATAAATGAAAGTTTTTTTCTTATAATTTTTGTCTTAAAATAATTAAATTTGTTTCTACCATATTTTAATACTTAAATGATCATTTGCCTACAGGTTTTTTGCAGTTCTTAAATTTTTTTCATTTTTTAATTTCAATTTGTATTTAAATAATTTATTTAACAAATTATTTTAATTCAGTTTAACTTTATTGATGTAATTTAAGTTTAGGTGTTAAATTTACAATAATTTCTTGATTTCATCGTACAATACAAGTACGAAAGCTCCCCCAGTACCACGGAGAACATTTGAGAATGCACCCTTGAAGAAGGCAGAGCCACCTTCTGTTTTTGCAATTGTTGCCCAGCAATGGAGTGTGCTCTTATAGACAATTTCTGTCTTCTTACGTCCAGATTGCATCATCATACGACGACGTACTGTATCAAATGGATATGAGACAATCCCAGCAACTGTTGTAACAACCTAATGATTGAATTTAATTATTAATGTGATCAACATATAAAATAGATTTTGGTAATTACTTGTGCAATGGCCCAACTGATGTAAAGAGGTGTGTTCTTTGGATCGGGTAACATACCACGAGCTGTATCGTAGAATCCAAAGTATGAAGCACGATAGATAATAATACCTTGTACTGATACACCGAAACCTCTGTATAAACCAACAAGACCATCAGCTCTGAATGTTTTAGCCAAACAATCACCAAGACCGGAAAATTCACGAGCTCCAGTTTTACCTACATCAGCAGCCAAACTAAAAACAAAGATGTGATAATTAAATATATTGAATAAAAGATTTGTTAAAAATCTTAATTACCGGGTACGTGCGAAATCAAGAGGATAGACGAAACATAGTGATGTTGCTCCAGCAGCACCACCGGAAGCTAAGTTACCAAGGAACCAACGTCCAAATTGTGTGTTTTTGTCAACACCTCCCATGAAAATCTTTCATAAAATAATCAATATTAGAACATTTTTATCTAAACCATTTTTCCTTTTGTTATGATCTACATACTTGCTTGTATTTGTCTTTGAAGGCGAAATTCAAGGCTTGTGTTGGGAAATATCTGATGACATTAGCTAAATTTCCACGCCAGTAGGCCAAAACACCTTGTTCTTTTGGAATACGTACAAAACAGTCCACCATACCTTTATATTGATCTTCTTTCGCGATTTGTTTTGAGATATGTTGTACTTGTAAAAGTAATTTTACACGTTCAATTGGAGCTACAGCTGTTTTAGAGATTGCAGCGGAGATACCTCCGGCAGCAAAATCTTTTAAGAAAGCAACGGGATCGGTTAAACCCATTTTGACTGAAATAAATATAAAACGAAATCAATTAAAATTTATTTCTATTAAAATAATATTAATAAGAATTTGTTTATTCGTTGTTGAAAATTCACGTAAGCACTTGAATTATTTTAGTTTTCAAAACAAATATTTAAAATATTATTTAATAACCAAAACCAATTTTTCGTAATTATATAACACAAATTTTTTTTCAATATTCTTTCTTCAAATCAGAATACTTTTAAATAATTTTTATTGAATATAATTAGATAAAAATTTTTATAAAACAGAAAACATATTTTAAAAAATTGTGTTGCTAATATTTGTAAGCAATTTAGCCAAAATACCTGTTCCGTTTCGAAAACTAGTTACAAATAAAAATGTTTTCACATTTTCTCAGAATGATTGAGCCAACTTCGGTCGGCGTAAAACAAAAAGTTTTCGTATTATTAAATTTATTTTTTTGGATATTTACCAAATAGTAATATTAATTATTTAATTAAAACAACTACGTCAAAATTTTTGACAATGAAAAAAATATTTTTCAATTCGAATTTACATAACTAAAAAAATAATAATTTTCTTGTTAGGATGTTTATTGATAATTTCGATTAAATTGGTTTTTACAACGAAACCCTACCAGTGACATTATTTGAAACGAGGTCAAAACTTTATTCATATATGTATCAGGACGAGAATAATAATCAAATTGGACCGTACAATAGCTAACCGAATTCTGGTTGGAATGATATCAAAAGAAATTTAAGAGTTACCCAGCTAACAAGATGTGAAATCATTCGATGAAGATAATTTCCAATAACTTACTCTGGAACAATCACATATTGGAATGTCAATAGCTTATTTAAAAATTCGACCACCTCCAGATTCAAAAGTTCTTTCACTCCATAACGATTGCACCAGATTTGTTATATTCGACAACGCATGCGGTGTATTTATATAAGGCCTCATCAATCTGTGCTACAGGATTTTTAGGTGATCAAAGTTTGACATCAAAACTTGATTCCCTACTACCTCAGCCTGTTTGTGACCTTGGTGTTTAAAAAAAAAAAAAAAAAAAAAATATCGACGTTGGCGGTAATTAGACGAATTGAGGCACTTGTTTAAAAATGCTTAAAAATATTCATGCAGAAAAACCGGAGTTAATTGGAATTTTAATAATTACTAGACTATCCTGTCCATAGAAGAGCGAATTTTAGTGATTTATACTTTCTCGGATCGCTGCTGAAATTTTGTTTGTTCTTATATTTGAATGAGGACAATAATTATTAATCATTAAAAAGTGGGTCCGAAGAAAACTTTTTTAGTTACCTAAAGTTCCCAGACTTATCCAAGTTACGTTTTATATAGAAATAAAATGGCCACTAGTTTCACGTGCTCGTAGAAAAATTAGCTTGCAAATCTTTTGAAAATTAGGTAACATAACACAACAATCTCTTAACTAGTAAGATTTATGTTAAAAAATAAATAGGACAAATAAATCTAATTTTAAAATTAAATCAATGCCATGTGCCAAATCAACCTTTTTATTTTTCTATTCTTCATGGTCGGTTTTTATATAAAACGTCATCGCCAAATCTATTAAAAGCGAAACGGAGCTATACTTGATAAAAGAAAATCAATATACATTTTGTTTTAAAATTAAATTTAGTGTCATTATAATTAAATAAAACGATTTTTTGTAAACTGCCACGAAGTATAGAACTTTAAAGTCTGTAATTAAAGCCATAATCCTTATTTTTAAACTCTGATTGTTATATAACTGGGTCTTATGCAAAATATCATCACAAGACAAAATTTCCCAAAAATTCTTTTATAGAACTATCACTTGTTAACTCACATGTTTTATCTGGTGATTCACTTTATAGCACAAATAAAAATTAAACACATAAAACAAAAGATCAAGAGTTTTACGTAAGTTGTCTTATGAAAATTTTCTTATCACTTCTATTACATAACTACCTCCCGATATCGATTTTCTAAAATATATCGAATTTTCAGCACTTTTAAACTATTAATATTGGTTTTTAATTTCAAATTGATTGTTGCACTCTTCTATTCAAATTTTGATGTTCTTGTTTGTTGAATGTACTAATTTTACTATGGCTACTATGATTTTTTCTAAATACGAAATATTTCTACAAAATAAAAAGCACAGCATTTTTGTAGAATATTTTTAAGCGTTATTTACCTGTTTTGAATTATTTATTGGTTCCTTAATAAATGAACTTAAGTATTATATTGGGCGTTTCGCCTTCTGCTTGGTGATCGCGTAGTTATTTAACGAACGCGGTACTTAAAGTGGCAGACAAGGTATTATTTTTTTCGAATGAAAGAAAACTAGCTATTATACTACTAACACCACAAAAAAAATCTACTCCATTCTCGAAATTTCATTTCTGATTGGTTTAAAAACCTCGACGTCATAATCACTATTATGATTTTACATTAGTGTGTATAATTTTGGCATAGGATTGGTGAAAAAAGACCGCATGCGCAAAAAACCAAAAGAATGCTATAGTAAAATTCATTTTAAGAAAATATAATGTTGTATTTCAGTTCAATTGGCGAAAATATTTGAAGCGGGGTATTTAAACATGAATGTGTTAGAATTTACATCAAAGAAGATAACAAATACTTATCTAATCATTTAGAGTATTTTAGCATTGAAGAAGTAATCTATTTTTCGTAAAAATATGTTTATATTATCTAACCACTCATATTATTAATCTTAAATATTTCAATGTAAATTAAATTTTTATAATCTACAATATGTCGCGATGTTTAACGATAAACACATACATACAAAGGCACACATAAAAGAGTTCAAGGTTGATAGTTAAAAATAGTATTATCAATTATATTTACTAATTACTGACGGATTTATTTTTTATTAGTTGTTTTAACAATAATTTTGTAAGCTGTCGAATAATGACCTAAAGGTCAATATTTCATGCCTTGAGTTTTAGAATAAATGCTATGCTAGCGGTGTGTTTTTAATTAACTGATATTTTCAATTAAGTGGGTAATCAAAATATGTTATTAAAAGCCGGACTTCATCATTTAATTTAATTAAATAGTCGTTAACTATAATATATGAAGTCCATTAGCGTAAAAAATACGATTGTTATCATAGACGAAAGTCGAAAGGACTAAAATAACCAAAATACCAAAAATAATTTCAATAGATTAGAACAACATTTATTGCTTTTGTTTAAAACAACCATTTAAGTCGTTATAATGACGATATTTTTATGCTGTTAATATTTGCGATAATCTTTGTATTTTGTAGGTTTTTTTAAATACAGGAATAGCTATATTTATACTATCCAAATGCGTATGTATATTTTTCATATGCATTTATTTTTGGAACAATCCACTTGTTGGTGAAAACAATTTGGTTTCGAAAATGAATATTAATTTAAATTTAAGGCTATTTTCGTTGAATACGTAGTTTTATGATGATTACAAACGGGAATACTTTGGTTATTTGAGCAGCGGATAAACTGTACAATTTAACTGTGTGACGTCATATCAGCATTCATTACTGCTTAAATTGTTAGTGAAGTTTTATGTATAGCGAGTTTTTTTCAAATTCAAACTATATGGTTTGTAAACATGGTAAAATGAAAATAAGGTATTCTCACTAGAGTGACAGCGATGCCATTTTGATTTTGATTGACGTCACTCAGAGTTTTATATAATACGTTTGTTGTTATTATCAATGAGAAAAGCTATTGTTTTTAAATTAAAAATATATTTAGTATGATTTATAAATTAATTTATTTGGTAATGAAATGATTGAAATTAATTCATTCATTAATTAATGAACTTTAATATTTGTTTTACTATTAAAACATATACAAATTTAAATGCCGAACTACGTTAAAACCAAAAGTTTTCAACAAATGTGAAAAATCATACTCAAAACATAAGGTTTTTTAATTTCCAGAAAAATAAATCAATTTGTAGTGGATAGAATCATGTGGAAAAAGAAAATGTTCGTATTTATTATAAGATAATTTGTTCCTTACACTTCACTGAAAATGATTGGACTTTAAAAGACAAACTTTTAAATACTCTAATGAGTAAAAGATCGTTGGATTGATCGTTGAAAGTGGAACCTTATCTTAGAACATACAAGGAAGTGGTTACTTCCAATATTTGCACATATAAAGGAACGGTTTAAAATCGGTTTAAAAACATAAGTCTGCTTATGAATCGATCGATGCGAAAAGAAAGTACTGGCAATTCTCAAATTATTTGATAATGCAAACCCAGTCATTCTCTCACCATTATCATTGTTGGTGTTGATTTCATAACCTCCTCTAGTGCTATGTAGAAAATATTGACGGTCTTAGCTTCAGTAGGTGCATGCAAGGCAATAAGAGAAATATTGTTTTATGTACCGCGTACCCCTAAGTAGCAAATCCTCTCATTGACCAGGATGAATTTCAACACGGCTTCTTGTATGCGTGCACCAACAAGGAAACCAGTACTAAATTCATTTCGAGAAGAATGACCACTACTGCATAAAGAGTGACTATTCGAGTTTTGTTTTCCGATTATTGGCTGTCTAATTTCTTGCAGAGAAATGATATCCATCCTATGCCTCTCAGTCTCTGTTTCTAGGCTTATTAAAGCATCATGAGCGATCAGGTTGCACACGTTCCGATTCGGTAGTTTGGTTCTTTCTCACGTCCAGGTAAAACATCTGTTGTTTTGTTAGTGTCTGGTATTCTTTTTTTGGTTATCAAATTTAACAAAGTTTTTTTTTTTCGGAGTGATGGTATTAACCTCAGTCCCAACCCAAATTTTCGTTAATGGTTCTGTTATGATGTTAAGGTTATAAGAAGTTTTAAGGCGCCAATTCGCGGTGATGTAGCGTAATAGACTAAGCAGTTTTTCTCTGCTTGTCTCCGATACACCAACCTAATTCTGTCTGCATTACCCCTGCAGCATGGCGTGGACGTCGAATTTCCTACCCTGCAAAATGTTTTTTAGAGTTAGAAAACTTAATAAACAAATTGTTAATGAAAAAAATAAGGAAAACCATAACGTAAAAATTATGTTTTCTCTAATTTTCAAATTAAAACATTTTTTGTTTCTTTATATTTACGCCGGATGACGTCACACAAAATTTTCGTTTAGCTGTCAAGAATACCTTATATTCGTTATACCATGGTTTGTAAACATGGTATAACGAATATAAGGTATTCTTGACAGCTAAACGAAAATTTTGTGTGACGTCATCCGGCGTAAATATAAAGAAACAAAAAATGTTTTAATTTGAAAATTAGAGAAAACATAATTTTTACGTTATGGTTTTCCTTATTTTTTTCATTAACAATTTGTTTATTAAGTTTTCTAACTCTAAAAAACATTTTGCAGGGTAGGAAATTCGACGTCCACGCCATGCTGCAGGGGTAATGCAGACAGAATTAGGTTGGTGTATCGGAGACAAGCAGAGAAAAACTGCTTAGTCTATTACGCTACATCACCGCGAATTGGCGCCTTAAAACTTCTTATAACCTTAACATCATAACAGAACCATTAACGAAAATTTGGGTTGGGACTGAGGTTAATACCATCACTCCGAAAAAAAAAAACTTTGTTAAATTTGATAACCAAAAAAAGAATACCAGACACTAACAAAACAACAGATGTTTTACCTGGACGTGAGAAAGAACCAAACTACCGAATCGGAACGTGAAACGTGTGCAACCTGATCGCTCATGATGCTTTAATAAGCCTAGAAACAGAGACTGAGAGGCATAGGATGGATATCATTTCTCTGCAAGAAATTAGACAGCCAATAATCGGAAAACAAAACTCGAATAGTCACTCTTTATGCAGTAGTGGTCATTCTTCTCGAAATGAATTTAGTACTGGTTTCCTTGTTGGTGCACGCATACAAGAAGCCGTGTTGAAATTCATCCTGGTCAATGAGAGGATTTGCTACTTAGGGGTACGCGGTACATAAAACAATATTTCTCTTATTGCCTTGCATGCACCTACTGAAGCTAAGACCGTCAATATTTTCTACATAGCACTAGAGGAGGTTATGAAATCAACACCAACAATGATAATGGTGAGAGAATGACTGGGTTTGCATTATCAAATAATTTGAGAATTGCCAGTACTTTCTTTTCGCATCGATCGATTCATAAGCAGACTTATGTTTTTAAACCGATTTTAAACCGTTCCTTTATATGTGCAAATATTGGAAGTAACCACTTCCTTGTATGTTCTAAGATAAGGTTCCACTTTCAACGATCAATCCAACGATCTTTTACTCATTAGAGTATTTAAAAGTTTGTCTTTTAAAGTCCAATCATTTTCAGTGAAGTGTAAGGAACAAATTATCTTATAATAAATACGAACATTTTCTTTTTCCACATGATTCTATCCACTACAAATTGATTTATTTTTCTGGAAATTAAAAAACCTTATGTTTTGAGTATGATTTTTCACATTTGTTGAAAACTTTTGGTTTTAACGTAGTTCGGCATTTAAATTTGTATATGTTTTAATAGTAAAACAAATACTAAAGTTCATTAATTAATGAATGAATTAATTTCAATCATTTCATTACCAAATAAATTAATTTATAAATCATACTAAATATATTTTTAATTTAAAAACAATAGCTTTTCTCATTGATAATAACAACAAACGTATTATATAAAACTCTGAGTGACGTCAATCAAAATCAAAATGGCATCGCTGTCACTCTAGTGAGAATACCTTATTTTCATTTTACCATGGTTTGTAAATGTGGTTCTTCACGTCAAGCGCTCCGAACATTTGCAAACATAAATTTACTTAGTGGAAACACATAATTTGAGAATGAATAAACGTTTGCTAACATAAGTTAGTTTCCCGAGTGGTATTGCAAACTAACAAATGTTAGCAAACGTTTGTTCGTGCTCAAATTTTATGTCTTCACTGACAATTATATTTTTCTGTCTTAAGCGTTCGGCGTACTTAATTCGGAAAGCCGCATTCAACAGAAACAGAATTCCATACACATTTGATAGCATAACAGAATTTTTGCTGTCAAATTTATATGAAATTGGAGACCAACAGTGGAGATCAACCTGTTTCCATCCCAACTAACGGATATCTTTTTTCTATTGAAAAAAGATCTGTTGCTACAGAAACTTGAAAAAATTGGTGTAACATGGAGTGGAATTAATGTGGTTTGCTGACTACCTTAATAATCGGCAACAAAAAACTCGTTTTGGTAATGCAGGATCAAATTCAAAGAATGTTGAAATAGGTGTTCCACAAGGTTCAGTTTTAGGAGTTATATTGTTCATATTATATTTAAATGACATCACAGAAGCGGTTAAAAATATTGTCAGATAAATTTATTTGCTGATGATACTCTTCTTTCAATAGCAGACTCCAATTTTGAAATTGCAATAGAAACGTTAAATGTTGATTTACAAAATTTGTCAAAATATTTTAATTACAATAAGCTAAAACTTAATATTGATAAAACGAAATGTATGTTAATTACTAATAAAGTCAGTATTTCATCAATTAATACTGTTCAGTTGGCTGGCAATTATATCGAATTTGTTGATCAAATTAAGTACCTAGGTTTAATAATTGACAAAAAATTAAATTTTATTGAACATGTTAACTATATTTCGAAAAAAATTGCTAGCAAAATTTCGCTTTTATCAAGAATGGGAAGAAAGCTAACCGTCGAAACTCGCATAATTTTCTATAAAACATTAATTGCACCACATTTTGAGTATTGTTCGTCGATTTTATACTTAATTAATGCAAATTGTATGGGGAAGTTACAGAAATTACAAAATCGGGCAATGAGAACGATACTAAAAACATATAGATATACTTCTGTGCGTTTAATGTTGGAAACCTTAAATTTTTCGACCGTCAAACGAAGAATATATTTAAGCACTTTAATGTTTATTTTTTCATTAAACAGTAAGAAAAATAACAAAATTTCCAGAAATTTCAAATATATAGGTGATTTTCACCAACATGAAACGAGGGCTAGGAAAATAATCAAATTGCCGCAGTATAGGATGAGCTCAGCGCAAAATTCGTTACTATATAAGGGAGTACAACTTTATAATTCCATTCCTGATGAAATAAAAGATTCAAGAAATATTAAAATATTTAAATATAAGTGTAATAAATGGCTAGAAGCTTTAGAACTAATTTAATTTTTAAACTCAATCAAGTCATTAAAATAACTATGGTATACTTTTTTGAATTCAGATTGCTAATAATTATTTAGTAAATGTTTAAAATACGATGTTACAAAATATAAATGTTACAAGATTATCGAAAGATAAATAAATATTATTATTTATTAATATTATTATTGTATTTTGTGCGATATTGAGGTAATGGGAGTAAATCCCGAGATATGCCAAGCAATTGCTAACTGCATGGTCTGAAAACCAATTTTAGTGTAGTATTTGTTGGGTCTGCAAAGCATTATAGAGACATGATTATTAGTATAATAGTGCAACGTTTTTTTACTTCAGTTGAGGCTTATTGTTGCTTAGTAATAATTTTAATTTATGATTAAACAATTTTCTGGAAGTGCTTTTATCTGCTGGAAAATACGGAACAAGTGGAAGTTAAAATCCCCCAAAATCTCAAAAACACTTTTGAAAGAATTTTAGCACCTTGCTTTCAAGTCACACAAATAGATTTGAAATATGCTCAACATCAGCATCGTATTTACAAAAAACCCTAAAATTGTGTAAAACACATAAACTTAATTTAACTTTGATAAGCTAAATATGTGTCAACAATTTTATAATATAAATACATTAAAAATAAGCACAATAAAAAGTTTCCCCATAGTAATTTAAAAATATAGTAAGTAAAAATAAAAAAATTACGTCACCTGATCACATGTAATTTTAAGCTTATATAACCTCTTCACTCTAAGGCCTGTTGTTCTAAATTCAATCAAATCGGTCTCAATGTCAATGGATCAACAGATAGTGGCAAAAAATAAACAAATGCGATTCGGTCATTGTTATTAAGTTCTTTCATGAACTAAATTAATATAAATTTAAATTAAATTTTACTATTTTCAGTTTCTAAATTTAAATTATTTTAATCTATTATCCTATTTTACTTTGTTTCAGTTATTTTTTTATTGGATAACTGCCATTCAATAGACAAGTGAAACGAGTACTTGCAAAAAAAATAAAAACATTGTTTACACGATCATTTAGTTTTTGAACAGCAATCAATTAAATTTATAAAATTGTGCTCCTATTTTGTTGAATTACTTATCTCATTTGACCTTTTAATACAAATTTGATTCTTTTCATTAAATATCTCTCTCTCTCTCTCTGGCGTTTACATCCCATGAAGGGATTTTGCCGTCTGTGCCACCAGCTTCCAATCATCTCGTTCCATGACCAGTTGACCCCAGTTTCGACATCCTATATCACGAAGGTCTTGGATGATGTCATCACGCCAGCGTTGTCTAGGTCTTCCTCTTCGACGAACACCAGCTGGTTGTTGTTGGGACGCTTTTTTTATCATTCTTTCCAATGGAGCCCTTTCTACATGACCAAACCATCTAATCCGGTTGGATTTAATGAATCCGATTACATCGCAGCCTCCAAGAAGCTGTCTGATTTCATGATTCATTCGGATTCTATACTGATTTTCAGCAACTTTACATGGACCATAAATTGTTCGTATGACTTTCCTCTCGAATGTTGATAAAAGTCTACAATCGGATGAAGTCAGTGTCCAGCTTTCACTTCCAAATGTGAGCACAGGTCGGATTAATGCTTTGTAAAGTGTGAGTTTGCACGACTGCGAAAGATGTTTGGATCGCAAAAGTTTTGAGTATGCGTAGAAAACTCTGTATGCGGCTGAGACACGGGCTTTAATATCTGCCTGCATGTCATTTGACGATGTTATTACAGATCCGAGGTATTTGAAGTTTTCTACACGTTCCACTTCATAGTCGCCAGTATTCAGATTGCCGGGAGTTTTATTCCTGGATGTTGTTAAAAGTTTAGTCTTGCCGGTGTTAATGCATAATCCAAGTCGTTTAGCATTTCTTTCAAGCTGAGAGAGACTATCCTTGATATCGCTTGTTCTACGTCCGAGAAGCACAATATCATCTGCATAGCCAAGAACTTGACTAGATTTGTTATATATGCAGTTTTGTGTCTCAATTCGGCTTTTTCTTATCGCGTACTCCAGCGCCAAATTAAATAGTATGGGCGCGAGTGCATCACCTTGTCGAACACCTGATGTTATATCGAAAGGATCAGAAACAGACCCTTCGATTACTATTCTACAATTTGATCCCGATGTTGTGAGCTTGCACAGAGAAACAAGTTTCTCTGGGATACCAAGGCATATGAGTGCGGACCAGAGGTTGTCGCGGATGATACTATCATATGCTTGCCTGAAATCAACGTAGAGCTGGTGAATGCTGATGTTGTACTCCCAACATTTTTCCAGAATCATCCTTAATGTAAAACATTGATCTGTGGTTGAGCGGTTGGGACGAAAACCACACTGATAGTCACCTATGATAGATTCGGCGAACGGGATGAGTCGAGCAAGTACAACATTAGCTAGTATTTTATATGCAGTGTTCAACAGTGCGATGCCACGATAATTTTCACACTTTAGACGGTCACCTTTCTTATGTAGCGGAACAATGAGAGCTGTTTTCCATTCAGCAGGTAGTTCTTCTTGGTCCCAGATTGCAAGAATCAGATCGTATATACGTGAGACCAGAGCTGCTCCTCCATTTTTCAGAAGTTCTGCGGGAATTCCATCGAAACCTGGTGATTTGCCATTTTTCAGTTTTTTAATGGCAGCTTCCACTTCTTCTATTGCTGGGTAAGGGACAAAAATCTCCTCAGTTGATGGAGCAATTGCTCGAATAGGATGAACTTCGTTCGTCTTATTGAGTAGGTCTTGAAAGTGGGATCGCCACACTGCCAGCACATCACGTTCACTTGTTATAAGTTCATTATTTTCATTTTTGATGGCTGTAGATCTTGGGTGGAAATCTTTTGTCAGATTCCGTGCATTGGCAAAGCACTCTTTTGAATTTCCGTTGGCCGCATGTTGGTTGATGTATTCGATGCAGCTCTTCATGTGTTCGCGTTTTTTTTTACGTAGAAGTTTTGCTGAGGCTTTCCTGGCGCATAGATAATCAGCTTGGGAGCTTCGGGTGTTCCTTGTTAACCATTTTTCTCGCAGTTTTTGTTTATTTTCAACGGATTGGCGGCACTCGTCGTCAAACCATTCGTTGTGTGATTTCGGTGGTCGTTTTCCGATTGTAGTTTGTGCTGCGGCTATAATGGTTGATTGAAGCGTTTGCCATTCTTCTTGTATGTTTAATGGCATCTCAGAAGAGATGTCATGCTCTTCTATGTTTTGTGTTATTATTTCCTGATATCTATTCAGCGTTTCCGGATGTTTAAATGCTTCGACATTCCAGCGCACGGTCTTTTTTGCTTGTCTGTTGAATGTAGATGACAACTTGCACTTGTACTTAAAGATGACAAGCATATGATCGGTGTCCATATCAGCACCTCTGTATGATCGAACGTCAGTTATACTTGTAGAGTGTCTCTTAGAGATCATGACGTGATCGATTTGATTTTCCGTTCTTCCGTCATTTGATTTCCACGTTGCCTTGTGAATTCTCTTGTGAGGGAAGAAAGTGCTGGAAATTACTAGATCATACATCATAGCCAGCTCGGCTGCGCGAAAACCGTTATTGTTGCTGGTATGATGCAAGCTGTTAGGGCCGATATGTGTTTTAAGTTCTGCAATCCTACCGATTTGAGCATTAAAGTCACCTACCACGATTTTTATATCGTGCCGCGGGATGTTATTGATGACTTCCTCGAGTTCTAGGAAGAAAAGGTCTTTAATATCATCTGCTTTATCTTCAGTAGGTGCATGAACATTGACGATCGTTACATTAAATATCGGCTTGTTATAAAATCACCCCACTTTGAGTTTGCATACAGACACCTTCGGGGAAAGTGGAGTTAGCGTGGTTTACTCTAAAAATGCTATATGTTATATTCTTTCTATCATTAACAACGAGATTAATTTTTTTACGGAATATTCAGTAAATCTGTTGTCGATACCAGAGCTTAATTTAACAATTAAAACTTAAAAAAAAAAATTTTAAGAAAACAAAAAATTTTATTACGCTAACCGCACTTTAGTCCTTCGCTTAGGAGCGATGGTTTTTTATGTAAGCAATACTCGGTAAAAATTAATTTGACCAATTGTTGCAAGAGTTTAATGTATATATCAGTTTGACCGTGTTACCAATGATTATCTTGAAAACTATAAAGTCAGCAGTTAACTAGTGGCGACTTTATAAAGTGACATATATGAGTGATGTATGAGTATTTTTTTCTTTGGAATATGAAATTGCTAGAAACAGAAGAAATGTACTATATTTCCGTTAAAAACACATTGTTTCGTTGCTTACTGTTGGCATATTGTTTTCTTGCAATAACTTAAGCAGACGTTGTTCCTATTAAAGTACAATAAATTTCCAGCCAATAATATAGCAAGTTTTATATTAAAAGGCAAATTGGTGTTTGAAGTTGTTTATATTCAACACAAACAGCAACTTGGAAGAGCCCACCACAAATCCCGAACTAAAATTAAATTTTCACCAAAAATCATCAGGAATTTCAAAGTAAACGGCTCATATCTATCTGTAACATCTTCTATTCTTATAAACACCCCGATTATGTACCATTTGAACACAATCGGTTAAAAGCTGGAGAGGGTGACACACATACCACATATACCTTTCTTTTTAAACAGATTTTGATTGTGAGTTGTCGTAAAACAAAATTTGATCGATTTTTATAACAAATATGTGTACATTATTTAAAGAGCATTCAGCCTATTATTTAAATGGTAGAATATTAAAGTTGTTTATCATCAGACACATTCGGAGAAATGTCCCATTGAAATATTACTCCATATTATTCAAACTGTTATATAAAAAGATAATGTGTATGCTGCTTTATAGTTTAAAAAAGGATATATCGCAACGCTATGTTGAACATAGTAATCCTACTATGAATTATTTCTATTGTGAACACTTTAATACAACTATACTATTGTCCATCTTTTAAAATGTATTATTTTGTATTTGTTCGTTAACTGCTGAATAGTAAAACGCATATCTGGAAAAGTACCAAATAATAGTGTAATAATTGAAATCGATATAATAAAACTTAATCGTCGAGATTGTTAAGGAACCCATCCACTTTGAAACATGTTTACCATACATTATTAAACGTGTTTTTAAACTTGGTTGATAAACTTAAAATTATAGATGTCAATTTCTATAGTTATTTTATTAAACTCTTCCATTCACAGTGAAACATGTTTACAAACCATTAGTTCCGCCTGCTTAAAATCAAAGCGTTTTGATTTTACTAAAACCAATTCGAAAACCGTCAAATTGGTTTGCAGACTTCACCATACACTATAAATAATTCTATAAACACAAACCAAGTTCTGAAACATGTTTCAAAGTGGATGGTCTGCAGAAGATGGGTACCATAAACATAAAGCCTAGGTACATCGACAACTGAATATTGAATTCAACTGCCATGATTATTTAAAACAAAATATAGTGAATAAGAAAACAAATAATGAAATGCAAAAATAAAAAATGTAACACCTTATACGCAAGAGTAGATAAATGGTTTGATATTTATTATTGCATCCGACGGAATTTCAACAAAGTTACATCCTTCTTAAAACTAACAATAGATGCGTTCGATTTGACTGAAGCAACTAAAAAAACAACAACAATTGCATTTAATTTTTCAGTTGCTTCAGTCAAATCGAACACGGAAATCTTTTACAGACTAAAAATATCTACAGAGGTATTAAAGCGAAAATCAGTTGTCACTTCTGTCCCGAAGAATTTAGTAAAATTGTAATTAGGCCCTGATACGGAGCCACGTATGTAATTGATTCACTTCGTGAATCGGATTGGACTTTTATCACTTTGTTTCTGTTCAATATACTGTTAAAACTATACAAATCACAAGCACATCTGATATTCCATCGTTTTTATAGTAGGAAAAAGAATAAAAGTTAAAGCAAAGGAGATCACTCCCGCCATCCGGATTGTCCCCACACGGATCTTAAATTTTGGAAATCTCTTATTATTCTTCAATTAGCCTATCATTCTAAAAACTAAGTTGAACCACATAAAAAATTAAATTCCAATACTAATATAAAATTAGAAAAAAATACCTTAAATTATATTTCTGTTGATGCTGTTTCCACCAGTTGCAATACCACGCTCCAAAGTTGTTGAATTTTGATCTGGATAAGCAGAGATATTATTTCGGATACCAAGTGAACTCCTTTAAGCCAATATTTGCTTAATTCCTGATTTGAAATATTAGAATATCCATTTGAAACTACGGCACCACTACTATTGTTGTTATTATTATTCAAAACATTGACATCTTTTTGATAATCCAAATTTGTTTTCGTAGGATATTGTATGAAAATCGTATGAAAATGTTATCGTATGAAAACGTTTTGTACATTTAGTATACACATATCAAAATTTGACTCCATTGTGAATTCATAAAAAACCTTATCTTACTCAATTAGAACATACTTTGTCCAATTAATTTAAATTTATTTATCTCAATAAATAAAACATTTAATTCTTTTGTTTATCCTTTTGAACAAATAATCGAACTTTACAATAAAAATTGCGAACAATATGTTAACCGGTTGATAGAAAATTTAATTTTTTCCTGTTTTTCAAATATAAACATCGACAGACTTATAAACTTGAACTAAATTTTGACTAGGAAAATTGCACTATTAAAATAATTGAGTTAATTGAACTAATAAAAATAACTTTAATTTAATTAAAATTTTACTACTTAATTTTACACTTAATTTTAAGAAAAAAAAGCATGAATGCAAAATTTTAATCTTTTAATTTTGACATCCATGAGAAGAGTGATCTTTTCTTGTTTTTACCTCTTCATATCAGAAAAAAACAAATCGTGCAATATTGAAAATTCAGCAAAGATTAATAACGACAACGACATCTGTTCGTTAGAATTGGAAATAAAATTGAGTACGTTCGTTTGCTTTTTATAGTATATTCAAAATTCAACTAGCAGTTAAGTTTTAGAAAATTTTAAAATTATTATTAATGTAAAAATGAACGGAAACTAATGAAATACATTTCTATTGAATTGAAAACAAAGAGGAATTTGGTTTTATTATTGTTTTGCGATTATTGCGATCGTTACACCATGAATTCAAGGTAAAAATCAAGATTTCTACTCTTGAAATCACAAAAACGTCGCCATCCCCTCCATGACAGAAAACCACCGAACTACCTCCACTTATTAAACTGTATCTGGGATCGAGATACCCACAGTCACTGGCGTCAAGACCGATGACCGGTTCCAACACTCACGAAGTCCTTAAGAACTTCACTGAGTATTGAGACCGACCATCCATCCGAACGTCAGCACCATGGACACCCCGATACAACCAGTAAGTATGACCTGAAGATGTGAACCCCAGAGACGACAATCAGCCAGAGGAACAACCCTACCTAACGAAAAGACATCATTCCCTGATGTCTTTCGCGTGATGGACTCCAAGATTCTTACCGCTCATATCTATGCACTCATAAAGTACATTTCCAATCTTAGTCTTAATCATTGCAGGTAAGAACTTTGGAGCCAATTTTGCCGAGAATTTTTTGGTAGCGTCACTCAAATGATGTTGCCGTACAAACACACGTTGTTGTGGTTGAAAAGTCCGTAGTTTAGATCGCAGGTTGTACTGATGTTGCGATTTTTTGAAGGCTGCTTTTAAATTTTGTTGAACCCGGTTCCTAAGCAGAGTCAAATGATCAGTGCGTTCCATTTCCTCACCAGCATCTTCACCAAGCTGGTGTAGTGATCTCAACAAATGGTAAGTATTTCCATCCGAGATTGGATGTTGACCAAACAATAAATAGTACGGTGAGTACTTGGTAGCAGAATGTACTGCAGCCCGCAGTGCATATGCGATTTCACCAATTTGTGAATCCCACTTGGTGTGTTGACCTTTAATGAACGCTCGAATTGCTGCTAAAACTGACCTATTGACCCGCTCTGACGCGTTACTTTGAGGACTATAAACACCGGTCCTAATGTGTTTAATGCCGAAACCTGACAAAAGATTTTGAAAGTTCCCACTAGTGAACTGTTTGCCATTGTCACTGTGCAGAAACTCTGGTACCCCATATGTAAGAAACACTTCATTCCTTAGAAAAGCATTCACCTTCGGTGAAGTTGCGTTTCTAAGTGGTTTCAGTAGTACAAACTTCGTAGCATGATCCAGAACTATCAGTAATACCGTATTCCCAAGTGTAGAACGAGGGTACGGTCCCAAAAAATCTATATAGACTCTCTGCCATGGACGTGCTGTTTCGAATTGATATTGCATCGGAGGACGCAATATCTGATTCGTGGCTTTTGTTTGTTTACATGTGTCGCAGGACACAACATAGTTGTGTACCTGTGACGCCATGCCCGGCCAATAATAAAGACGTCGAAGTAATTCTAAAGTCTTTTTAACACCTCCATGAGCAGCAGTACTATCATCATGATGTTTCTGAATCATGTTTGAAGTCATCGGTTTTGGTACCCAGAGTTTCCACACAGGAACATCGTTGGGTATTGCATCAGGTCTTGGCTCAATACGTATGTATAGCTTATCATCCACGACTTTAACAGATGGAAAGTCCTTGGGTGATGATTGAACTTTAGCTATCATATCCGTATATTCGTGGTGCCGATAACCTTCATTGTCGATTTTAATTTCATTAATGTGATGTACTAATGCTTCTGTCAATTCCTCGTGTGTATCGTCATAAAGACGAGATAGAGCATCAGGGACTATATTTTGGGTACCTTTTTGGTGGACAATGGTAAAATCCATATGTTGGAGTTTTAGGCTCCACCTGGCCAGACGGCCACTCAAGTCCTTCTGTGACATAAGCCACTTCAGACTTGAGTGATCAGTCACAATTGTAAATCGGTGACCTTCAACATAGCCCCTGAATTTCTTCACACTAAGAATTGCCGCAAGACATTCAAGCTCAGAAACTGAATAATTCCTTTGAGCTCTATTTAATTTCTTCGACATGAAGGCTATCGGACACTCTTGTCCGTCAGTATCAACCTGATACAACACACTACCTATCCCTGTCAGACTCGCATCGCATCTAATAAAGAACTCTTTATTATAGTCAGGGTTTACTAATACCGGTGCTGTAGTCAGCAATCGTTTTAAATTTTCGAAAGCAGCTTGCGCTTCCAATGTCCATTTTAATTTTCCCGAGCTCTTCTTTAATAAATCTGTAATCGGTGATACCACGCTTGCATAATTTGGTATGAAACGTTGGTACCAACCAGCCATTCCCAATAGTCTACGTATTTGTTTTACTGTAGACGGAGCTGGATACTCTGCTACAGCTCTTACCTTGTCAGGGTCTGTTCGAAGACCATCTTCACCAACCAAAAATCCCAAGTATTTCACCTCTCTCAGAACAAATTTGCTTTTCTTGAGGTTTATGGTTAACCCAGCCGCTCTTAACAATGAAGAGACTTTGGACAGCAATTCCATATGTTCCTGGAACGTGGAAGAGACTACCAATAGATCATCTAAATAAACAAAGACATTTTCGTGATATTGATGTGGTATCACTTTGTGCATTAGCCGACACATTGTCTGGGGAGCATTGCACAATCCAAAGGGCATAACCCGGAATTGATACAATGGACGACCAGGCACTGTGAAGGCTGTCTTGTCTCTAGATGCTTCTGCCAGAGGAATCTGCCAGAAAGCATCTTTGAGATCAATACTGGAAATGTACTTTGTGCTATTTAGACGACCTAGTAAGCCATCAATCAAGGGAAGTGGGTAAGCGTCCTTTTTAGTTAGTGAATTGACACGACGGCTATCAATACATAATCTGTTTTTACCAGATTCTTTTTGTACCAAAACCACTGGCGAGCACCAAGAACTGTTACTCTCTTCGATCACGCCCATTTGAAGCATTCGGTCGAGTTCGGCATAAACCTTTAGTTGAACAGCCGGCGATGTAGGATAATGCCTCTGTTTAACAGGTGCATTATCACCAACATCGATGACATGTTCAACCAAAGAAGTCTTTCCGAGTCCAGACACTTCAAATGACGGGAAAGAATCCTTGATCATATCCAGTTCATGTTGCTGATCAGTGGTGAGGTTATGTGTATTAAAAGTTTGTAGCTCTGTGCGAGTCAGTTCACTAACAAATGAAGGAACAATACCAAATTTCTCCCAGAATCTATGCCCAGGTAGAGCTCTTCTCGTAATCCAGGAACTATATGGAACCGCATTGGTTTAGTGGAGCCATTCACAGTTATTGGAACTTCTATGTAACCCAAAATTTTAGTTGCAGTACCATCTGCCGTACGAATACACGAAGTGTACTTACGGTAAGTTGTACCTGATGATTCCAATAAATCCAAGGAATTTCTTCCAAGTATTGTGATTGACGCTCCACTATCCAATAATCCTGAAATATTTTTGTCCAAAATCCTAATTGTCAATCGCGGCCGAGGATCCTTTGTTTCTGAAAGGATAGATGAAATACAAGCTTTACGAAATAATTTCCTCATCCTCCAATATCTAATGTTACGTTCAAGACGTCTAAAATATGTGTGATGTAATGATGGGAAATTAAATGTACTAGGTGATTTTATTCTGGTTTCCTGAGTGGTGATCGATCGTCCTGCGTTGCTACATCTCTCGTCGTTTTCTTCGGGCTCATTGGATGTTGAACCGAGGGTACCATCCCCGAAGCATGTACTCTCGGACGGTAGTTTACCGACGGGTGACAATATGAACAATTTGCATATATAACGTCCGGCTTGTTACATTTCCAGCAGTGCAATTTTATCCGATTCTTAGAGCAATCAGGAGCTCGATGACCGTTTACTCCACATCTGAAACATACTATTGGTTGTCTGGATATTGATGGACCAGGTTGACTGTTGTCAAATGTTATGCTAGGGCGCTGCAATATCCGTCTCTGTGTTGAATCCACCGCATCAATATATCCATGTTGTTCTGCTTCAGCATCCACCTCATAATCATCCATTTGTTGTACCTCGCTAATTCTTAAATTTGATGTTCTGGTTGGAACTGGTGTGGACCACAAACGTTCAAACTTCTGACATAGAGTCCGAAGTTCATCAATAGAATGTATTGTTGCTGCAAGTGTAGCATTTTTGAGCTCCACACTAAGTCCCTCCCGAGCAATCTCTAGCATTTCTCGGTCAGCAAATGGACGTGCTAAGCGACGGTTTAACGAACCAATCTCCACCAGATATTCGTATACGCTCTCCTTTGACTTTTGTTTGCGGTTCAGAAGAACGCGCAAGATCGCCTTATCATCAGTGAGCGTACCGAAGGTTTGTAGGAGTCCCTCCCTTAGCACTGGATAGGTCACCACCTCATGTTCATGAGTTAAGTTCAAATAGTATCTGTCGGCAGCCCCCTTGAGATACCGTGGAACGATAGACCTAAGGTCGTCCCAGTTCACACGGTCCCTCCTGGCGGCCGCCTCAACTCTGTGAACGAACTCATGAACATCAGGAGAGTGACCATCTCCTGTGAAGGTTGGAACCCAACTTGAGTCATAACGACTCAAATTGTTCCCACGAACCCCTCGGTACTCCACTGGTGCTAACGCTGGAGCCGCGTCACGCCATACCTGAGGAGGTTGTTTGTATGGTGGTGGTGCTGTTAGTGGAGCTTGTGGATAATTTAATGATTGTTGTTGTACCAATGCTGGATTGTTGTGTATGTGTTCAGCTTGGAAAGATGGACCCAATAGTGGTATTGCAAGGTCCTCTGCTCTCAAACCTGATTGCTGAAAATAAGCCGGTGGTAATTGATCCGACCGTCTCTGTTGTTGATGGTCTGTACGATTCAGACTATTTATTGTCTCAGTTATTGGCTGTACTGGGATCGGTGTGGATCTCTCACCTGGTCGAAAAGCAGGTGAAGCAGATGGAGCAGATGATACTCCTGGTTTATTCTGTATAATTGGACGTGTTGACAGTGATCCTATTATATCCCAAGCGCGTGACAATTGCGAGATAGCGTAGGTGCGGGCTTCTTGCAAGTCATTGCGAGGACCCAACCTATTCATCCTACCTGTATAATGCAACACTCGATTCGCCAAACCATCTAAGAAGATCTGATTAACCGGTGGTTGAAGTCGACGTACCTGATCTAAAACAACTTGTGCTGCCTGCACCACCGTTTGAGACTCAGCTACCAAGTCTCTCGCATGAGATACCATTACTGGAACTGCACCATGATTTACGTGGTTTCGCAGTTCCTCTGCCCAATTGACCCCTCTAAAATCCACACCCCGAACCAGACATTCGACTTGCAGCTCGGTGGGTTCCAGACCATAGAACGGATGGTCAACGTCTAGTTGGCTTGACATTTTGATGGTAAAATTTGTAAAGTCCCGAATTCGCAAAACACGTCGATGACAATAACGAAACCAATTTCAACTAAAAAATGTAGCTAGTACGCTGTAAAAGTGAAAACGAAAAAAAAAACAACGAACGCCCCAAAAAAAGATTTTGTAAAAACAACCTTGTACAAGAACAAAAAAAAACCGCTGTCGCCGCTAATCTTTACTGAATCTTTTTACAAAAGTTCCTAAAATATTGTATGTGTAAAAATATAATTTATTTATTTAATTTCAGATATACTGAAATATATATATATACCTAAAATTAGTTATTGACGATAGCACCCCTAAAAATATTTATTTATTTTAAAAAAAAATTGAAAAATAAAAAATATTCAAAAGAATGTTTATTTATTGGACGCACCGTCCTAACTTTGAAATATTGATTTATTTTTTTAAAAAAAATAAAAAATATTTATTTATATCTTGACGTAAAGCTTAATTAAGAAAATTCATTTATTTAGTTACCTAAAATTATTTAATTCTAAAGAAAATTATTTTATTTAATAAAAATTTTATTTATTTAATTTTCAAAAAATTTGTTTTATTTATTTTATTTTTTTATTTAATAATAAGATACGAGATTCCCAAAGTCAAGATTCGTCTGGAGACAATTTAAAAAGTAAGTATGGTACAATATCCATTTTGTTCAAATTTGAATTCCCGCGTTCGCGAGCCCACTCCAACAATGCATGTGAGAACTGACTAGAAAAGCCCCTAACGACCAGATTCTACAGAACAGATTCTCCCCAACCTAATAAAAACAATCACAACTGTCACGATTAGACACTAGGTCCATTTCTACTGACCCAGTTGTGCTTGTTTAACCTAAAAATAAATTACAACTAAACCTAATGCGAAAGTTGAAGAACGCTCCCGAGCACCAGACTTCAAAACCTAAACTCTATGAAAATTGTTCTATTGAAAAAGCTAAGTGGAAAAAAATGGTAAGTTTTTTGAATTTGTATGAGGTGAAGCCTCTGATCCTGAAAACAAAGTATAATTGGTTCCTCTCTTCATTACACCGAAGAAGCCTCTGAGCAAAGAATGGTACTACTGGTTTGCACCTAAGTACAAACACAGCAACACCACTCCTCGTCCCTGAGAACTTCCTCGCCGAATGAAGAGAAGAAACCAATGTTCTTCGATCGCATAACCCCGATGGCCATAGGCGATCTAAGAACGACATTAATGTTAAGGGGATAAGCCCCATGGATGGCTTGTTAGGCCTACCGCTGAGAAAAAGATATTAATTATAACCTTATACAATACCATATATATATATAAAAACACCAATAATTGGTTTTCCAAAAGAAATTCAAAAAAAAAATTAATCACCAATAAAAAATTGAAAATACAAAAAATATATCCTGCACACACCCATATCATGTTCAATGAGCGAATTCAACGAACCATTGTACTTGTATTTGTATACAATAACCTATTTACAACTATGTACAACCCTGTACATTGACAGTACCAAAAAATATTTACAAAATATGTACAATGTCATTCCAAAATATGTACACGATTATATACAAAAATATGTACAATGAAAATATGTACAATATTATTCCATAAAAAAAATATGTACAATGAAAATATGTACAATATTATTCCAAAAAAGATATATGAACTATATACAAAAAAAAATTATTTACAAAAATATTTACAAATATGTACAATATGTACAAAAACAAATTCAAATGACAGCACAAAAAAACAATCTCCAAAAAAAAATTGCTGTCCCAAAACGGTTTTTTTTCAAACAAGCAAAAATAATTAATTTTAATTAATTATACAATGAGGAACAGGGGCCTCCTGTGGACCAGACCACTCCTCTACCTGTCGCATGGTCGGTGAGATGGAAACCTCCTCAACCAGCTCCTCTGTTTGAGTACTCTTGACCGAGGAAGCTCCCAGCTCCACGACCAAGCGACTCTCCTTCTCTTCAAATGAGAGCTCCTGTTTCTGGAGATCCTCCTTCTCTCTCTCCAGCCCATTCATCCATGGCTCAAACCCCCCTGGCCTCTCATGTACATATTATAAAATTCAATTAAAAATTTTAATAATAAAATATTTCCCCTGTATATATATAATCTATATATACACAAAAAAGGTATACATATAAAAAAACCACGCTGGTTCTCCCAACAAAAAATATTATCAAAAAAATATTCTTTTCAACCAAAACAAAACTAAACTGGTTTTTCCAGAAAATTTTGACCACACAAACCAAAACTGGTTTTCAGAAATCGCGCTAAGAATATATAATTAAAATTGCGCCAAAAATATGACTCATAACTAACCGTTATATCAAAAAAAAATTAACCGTAATCTCGGTTATCATTAACAAAAGCCAGGTCCCTGTTTCGGCGCCACGTTTGTAATTAGGCCCTGATACGGAGCCACGTATGTAATTGATTCACTTCGTGAATCGGATTGGACTTTTATCACTTTGTTTCTGTTCAATATACTGTTAAAACTATACAAATCACAAGCACATCTGATATTCCATCGTTTTTATAGTAGGAAAAAGAATAAAAGTTAAAGCAAAGGATATCACTCCCGCCATCCGGATTGTCCCCACACGGATCTTAAACTTTGGAAATCTCTTATTATTCTTCAATTAGCCTATCATTCTAAAAACTAAGTTGAACCACATAAAAAATTAAATTCCAATACTAATATAAAATTAGAAAAAAATACCTTAAATTATATTTCTGTTGATGCTGTTTCCACCAGTTGCAATACCACGCTCCAAAGTTGTTGAATTTTGATCTGGATAAGCAGAGATATTATTTCGGATACCAAGTGAACTCCTTTAAGCCAATATTTGCTTAATTCCTGATTTGAAATATTAGAATATCCATTTGAAACTACGGCACCACTACTATTGTTGTTATTATTATTCAAAACATTGACATCTTTTTGATAATCCAAATTTGTTTTCGTAGGATATTGTATGAAAATCGTATGAAAATGTTATCGTATGAAAACGTTTTGTACATTTAGTATACACATATCAAAATTTGACTCCATTGTGAATTCATAAAAAACCATATCTTACTCAATTAGAACATACTTTGTCCAATTAATTTAAATTTATTTATCTCAATAAATAAAACATTTAATTCTTTTGTTTATCCTTTTGAACAAATAATCGAACTTTACAATAAAAATTGCGAACAATATGTTAACCGGTTGATAGAAAATTTAATTTTTTCCTGTTTTTCAAATATAAACATCGACAGACTTATAAACTTGAACTAAATTTTGACTAGGAAAATTGCACTATTAAAATAATTGAGTTAATTGAACTAATAAAAATAACTTTAATTTAATTAAAATTTTACTACTTAATTTTACACTTAATTTTAAGAAAAAAAAGCATGAATGCAAAATTTTAATCTTTTAATTTTGACATCCATGAGAAGAGTGATCTTTTCTTGTTTTTACCTCTATATCAGAAAAAAACAAATCGTGCAATATTGAAAATTCAGCAAAGATTAATAACGACAACGACATCTGTTCGTTAGAATTGGAAATAAAATTGAGTACGTTCGTTTGCTTTTTATAGTATATTCAAAATTCAACTAGCAGTTAAGTTTTAGAAAATTTTAAAATTATTATTAATGTAAAAATGAACGGAAACTAATGAAATACATTTCTATTGAATTGAAAACAAAGAGGAATTTGGTTTTATTATTGTTTTGCGATTATTGCGATCGTTACAAAATAAAAGAAAGTTTTTCAGAAATAGAGCATACATTAAATAAAGACTACAAGGATTTCAAAAATAATTAAATAAATTGAAATATATATATATTTTGACAAAACACGACTACTTTTGGCCTGGATAGATAACTTCATATTTTTCAGAGAGACCGTTATCCTTTCCCAACAAATATTTTAACAAATCCTGTATCTGGTCTGTACGACTAACAACCAAATGCCGTTCTGATTCCTTTCCATAACTGATAGATTTTAATTTTAACTTTTTTGCCATCCTGAAAAAAAAAGAAAATTGAATTACTAATTATTCAAAATATCTAATCTAATGATTTACATATGAATGCTTGCACGTTCATCTTTTGAGAAATCGTTGCTGAATATGAGATCACAGAAATCATTACAACGTATATATTCCATTAAAAGGTCACGTATTTTTTTCGAGTTGAAAGCTTTTTCGTGTCCAAAACCTGTTCTACCAATTTTCATCTCAGCTCTAAAATATACAGATAATTTTAAGTTTAAAAGCAAATCCTTTTTTATTAAGTATCTTACTCGATTGGTGCTAAAATTCCACTACTTCTAGAACCTAGTGCACCGCCTGACCATCCTAACGATTTCATTAAATGAAAACCTCTATTATTTTCATCAAGTTTAATTCCCGATTGACTGGCTTCGCGTTGTATTTGGTCATTATTTCGAAATGCGGTATCATCTTTCGAAACTGTGGTTTTATTAGAAAAAAATTTATTCTTTACCTTTATTGTAAAGCAATATTTTCGAAGTTCGTTTAACACTTTATCAGCTGCATCAAATTTTGTCTCACCCATGGCTACATCCATATTATTTATAGTAAATATTATTTGATATTTTCTGTAAAAAAAAATTAAAGCATATAATTATAGCAGTAAATAAGCCAGTATAGGCGTTCGATAGTCATAGTAACATAGTTGTACTAGATCAAAACTCAATACTTCGACAATCGATTGAAAGTTGGTTCTCAAACTGCATTTTTTAAAGGTAAAGGAAAAAAGTCATACAATATGTTCTAACCGTTGTTATATTCAAATTTGCCTTGATCATTGAATTGCTTTAATAAAAAATAGATTCTTACGCTTAGAAACTGTACAATTGTTAACTTTCCATACTGTACAAATGGTTCACCGATACCGAACTTGAACTATCATCCGAAAAGTTAAAGAACGACTGGAATAGTAACAAATAGAAACATGATGTGGAAACAAGTCATACGATACCTTTAGTTTGTTAACCAAATACTTCGGGTGTAGAATTAACAATGAGACCCTGTGATACTCCTCTGGTATGAACAGCACATAGTGGTCCACGAAGTCGCATCTGACTGTCACTGAATGGTACCTAATTAAAATTGAACTGCTCCATGTATGATCTACTGTTATGTCTGGCGAGGGCTTGGTAGTCAATAATAAAATGTTTGGAAGTGCAGAGAAAAGGTATACGACTGATAAATGTCGAACTAACTGATCAGCTTGATTCACTCTAGCGCCGTGAAAATGTGGCGAAATATGGAAATGTTCAACATTTAATTCTCGTCCTTTAAATAAATCCCGAATATCCTTCCATTGCCTGTCCAGTACAACCAACGACGAAGAACATTACTTCTCAAGATGGACGGGTCTACGCCCCAGATATACTCGGAACCCAGTTCCGACCAAGCTGCTACTCCGACGCTCCATTTTTTGGATAAAGAAGCAGTTGTCACTGGCCTCACTGCTTTAAATCCTCCTCGTCATGGCCGGTATTGAAATAAATCCTGGACCAACTAAAATATGACATTGTGCAATATGCAAAAACATTTTAAGGGCAAAAACTACATCCGTCCAGTGTAATAGCTGTAAAGAATGGTGTCATCTCAAGAACTGCTCAGGCCTTGCAACACATAAGCAATGGACCAAAAACTACATAAGGTCATGTTGCCATGCATCAAGTCAACATACAAACACAAGCTCGCAACAGAACAAAATCCGAATGAACACACATCCGGAAAATAATGCAGCTAAATTGTAACGGTCTCATAAACAAAATCGATATCATAAACTTTATGTATAAAAACAATATTCCAGTCGCGGTTTTACAAGAAACCAAATTAAATGTGAGATCTAAGATTAGCGATAGTATCTGTGATTATAGAATTATAAGACTGGATAGGGGGAACAACAAAGGTGGTGGCCTTGCCTTTATCGTACCCAAAATTATTATCTACCGTACAACCACATTACCAGCAGTACCAGGAACTGATAAACACCTAGAACAACTGGGTATTACAATAAAATCCGGAAATAAGATAAATCTAGTCAATATTTATATTCCACCAGTAAACAGCTGTTATACAGGTTATGAACCGCCCATAGGACATTTATTTTATAGCAAAGACTGTCTAATTCTCGGCGATATGAATGCGCACCACGATCTATGGCACTCACACTTGAACACTGATTCAAGAGGTGAAAACATTGCGGATCAAATTGACGGCTCCAAGTTTGGAGTCCTCAATGAACCACAACCAACAAGAGTAACAAATAACTCATACTCTTCTCCAGATGTCTCACTTGCCAGCATGTCACTAATGCCAATCGCTGAAAGGAGAACTGAAATTGCATTAGGATCAGACCATGTGCCGATCATAATCACCTTAAGCCGTTTCTTAAACGAAATGAAATTCGAGAAGGAGACATATATTAATTTTAATAAAGCAGACTGGGATAATTTTACCAATTTTACTGAAATGGATTTCAGTAAGCAATTTTTACAAAATGGCGCCCTCTCTGGAGAAAGAAAATTCAGAGAAATTTTTAACATCTCGCTTTTAACAATCTCGCTTCATTCCAGCTGGCAGAATATAAAATATTAAACCAAATTTCCCACAAGAAGTTTGTGTACTTTCCTCCCAAAGAGATGACATCCATAAGGCTGATCCAACTGATTCTAGAATTCCGGGCCTGAACAAGCAGATAAATAAGCTAGTAATGGAACACAAACGCAACAAATGGAAAGATTTAGTGAGTAAGTCAAACTTTGGCACAAATAAAAGTCTCAGCCATCATGCTAAAACATATTTTACCCAAAGGGTTGAACTTTCTCACTACCATACTCAACACATCTCTAAATACGCTTCAGATACCAAATATCTGGAAAACGGAATGAATAAGAGAATAAGTCCCATTTTGAAACCTGGCAAGCCTGAAGAAAAGGGAGAATCCTATAGACCGATCTCTATCCTCTCATCGGTTGCAAAATTGATAGAAGCAGTGCTACTACCTCGGTTAACTGGTTCTTGCAAATTGGCGTCACATCAACATGGCATCAGGAAAGCACATAGTACAACCACCGCGCTTCATAGAATCCAAAACCAAATCAGCGATGGTCTAAACCAAAAACAACCCAGTGCTGGAACAATTTTAGTTGCACTTGACCTGTCAAAAGCTTTCGACACAGTGTCACACGCTGCACTACTGAACGACATATGCAACACTAATCTGCCAGGTTTAATAAAGCGCTGGTTGTGCACCTATCTAAGAGGCCGCCAAACATCGCTGGGTTCCGCAACTCTAGATCCAAGGTGAGAGTGCTCAGAAAAGGAGTTCCACAAGGTGGAGTTCTCTCACCATTATCAACCTTTACCTAAGTAGTCTACGCGCACCACCGGAAGGAATAACCATCACGTCATATGCAGACGACTGCACGGTGCTTGCGACAGGAAACAACCTGGAACAACTCACTAATGTCTTAAACACCTTGAATGAATGGTTTAAAACCAAAAAATTGAAACTGTCCTCCGAAAAGTCCACTTCCACACTTTTAACCACATGGACGAAGGAGGTAAATACAACACTTAACGTCTGCATTGACAACATACTAATTTCTACGGTCAAAAATCCAAAACTGCTGGGGGTAATAATTGATCCACTACTTAAATTCAACGCTCATGCTCAACAAGTGAATACAAAACTAAAACACAGAAATAATGCACTAAAAGCTCTAGTGGGTTGTTCATGGGGTAAGGATAAAAACACTATAATAACAGCATATAAAGCAATAGGAAGGCCTTTCACAAATTACGCCGCTCCCATATGGAAACCCCAAGTTGCTGACACCCACTGGAATAAATAACACAGAACGCAGCCTTGCGTACAGCAACCGGATGTCATTTGATGGCCCACCGAGAACACCTACACGAGGAATGTAACATTTTGTCGGTCCGTGAACACAACGAAAAGCTTACCAAACAATAACTTTGGTCCTGTCATAAAGAGCAACATCCCTGCAATGACACCTTATCCATGAAAACACTACCTAGAGACATAAGGACTGCAAAATGCTTCCTACAAGATATTCAAAACAATCAAGACATCGGTAACATCGACGAGCCTACGTATAAGACGAGGTTAAAAAATATACATACCAAAGCCGTCGAAGACACAATAAAGAACTACGCCCCGAATCGAGTTCTTGATAGCAAACCACCACAAGTCGCGGCCGAAGAGGCAAAACTGCCACGCAGCACCAGAACCATCCTAGCGCAGTTAAGATCCAGTTGGTCACGCATCTTAATAACTACATGAGTAGAATTGACCAGGAAATTGTTGACAAGTGTCCCACATGTGAGGGCACGTCACATGATGCTAACCACCTTTTCAATTGTCCAGAGAACCTGACGAAGGAAGATCTGTGGTACCGCCCAAGGGCAGTAGCATTTTTGTTGGTACGAATCTGTTACTAAGAATTAAAAAATTTAGAACTTACGAGTCTATCAATTTCTTCACAAAACCACAATTAAGTTTATTTTTTTTACAAGATGTGTATAATATCGATGCCGGTACAGTATCCGATTCATAGATAATAAACTTTGGAAGAAATTTCTTTAAATCAATAAGTGTAAGCCAAGTTGTGTTGGACGATGTTGATGGTATGGTCGGCGATGTGATTTTAGTTTGTGCTATTACATTCGAAGAAATTACTTTTGAGATATTTTGATTTTTTGAAGCATCTATCTGACATATTTTTTGGATTTTAGATCCACACTTATCACATTGTAATTGTTGTTTCTTATTTCTTTTACGTTTTTTTTTGTTTACTGTATCTGGGAGGTTTTGTGCTGGTAATTTTATATTTTGTTGTATTAATGGAGGAATAACGTCAGGTTCTGATAATTTAGGAGTTATTTTATTTTCTGGAGCTTCACAGTTAGTCGATGTTGTTGCAGAAACAAATGCGATTTTATTTTTCATTCGAAATGTGGTTTGTTCGTTTTTAAAAACTGTATCTTTATTTAATGTTTTTTGTTCTGGAATAAATTTTTCTGAAAATAAAAACAAAATAGAAACGTTTTGCTAGTAGTTTTATACATTTTTAAGTAAACTCACAATTTTTTGTACCTTTATATTTGGCTTCTATTGCAGTAGACGCCGTTACAAAAGTTCTTTGGAGCCGATTCTTTCTTGAATCACGAAATTCTTTAGCTACATCCTTTGATAATTCAGCTACGAGTTTCATGGTTTCAAGCGGATACTTACAACCTAAAAATTCAACATTAAAAAAAACTTGGGCCAAACATATAAGCTCATCTTCTGGAAATTTTTCTTTATGCGATGAAATGAATTTACACTTTAAATCCCAATGTTCCTCGCTTTCATAATCTGTACGATATTTTTCAACATCCCAATTTGTATCAAAAGTCATTTTTATTTCATTTATTAGTATGTGCTTGTAATATGGTCTTTTAACTCGCTTGATTTATCTTTTTTTAATACTTCAAAAAAGTAGACATGTTTAAAAAATTTTCTTTAAAAGGATCGGTTGGACATCTATCGGGAGAAAAGTGATAATGTAGATATGGTCATATTTGGTAGATAATGTAGATAAAAACTAAAGTATACATATATATCTACACTTACCTTTTTTTCAAATTGAAATATTTATAAACTGTTATAAATTTAAGCTTACAGGGAAATCAAAGTATATTTATTTTATTTACTAAACTAAGGGCCGATTGTATGAATGCGGATAGAAGATAAATCCTCGGATTAATCGTCGTTTGTATATATACAAACGACGATTAATCCGAGGATTTATCTTCTATCCGCATTCATACAATCGGCCCTAAATGTTTTTTCGTACAGCTTGTCTGATAACCGGCAAAACAGGTTCCTTGAAAAATCAACATGCTAACAAATCGAAATTGTGGCAAGTGTAGCCACCAAAGAAATTTGTAGCTAAATTGCTACAAATCAAATTTCGCTTTTTTAATTTAAATAATACATAATTTATTTCATGTAAACTTCAATTATTTATAAGCACTCGTTACATTGGAATAAAAATTAATAAATAATAATAAAAATATAAAAGTAATCACATTTCCACAAGTAAAAATACTTTCACTACCGTTATGTATTTAATTAAAATCTGAAATAACTTTACAGTTAGGTTTTAATATTTTAAACGATGTAACACCTGAAATTGTAACTTCTGTTCCAGTAACATCTAATATTTTTAGCTTAGGTGCACAGTCTGACAAATGAACAAGGGTTATATCGGTAACTAGTTTATAATGTCGCAAATGTAGTATTTCAATATTCGTTTCTGCCGCTCTATTAACAGCACGAATTATTACAATGCCAGGTGACACATATTTTTTTGGAATTCCAAAACTCAAAAGCGCAGTATCGCTTATTAATGCAAAAGGTGGTTGTACGCTGAATGAAGGTCTCTCCGTTGAAGATCTGACAACTGAGGCTCTGGCTCTTGGTGCGCAACCAGACGAAGCTCGCGCATTCGACGATCTTACGTAACTCAATCTCGCAAAATTAGCTTGAAATACTGCTGCTGCTGCGTCACCAACAAAAAACTGTCTTGACAGTTGATTTGGTTCCTCAGCAACTGGATTATTGTCATCAACTACTTCAGCAACATCGTTGTTGTTTAATGGATCTGCATTAGGAGCTACAATTTCTTCATGCTCATTTCTATTATTAACTTCAATGCCAATAGGTGCATCTCCTTCGCCATTTTGAATTTGTGCATGCACTTGAATAACATTATTATTTCCTTCTAAATTTATATTTTGCTCAATAGCATTCGGATTACCTTCTATATTTCTAAGACCCCTTGACTCATTTATTACAATAACATATCTTGGATTTATCGGAATTTCTTGTTCTGGAAAAATTATCCTTCTGACTGTTTTTTCACTTTCAGGTTCTTCATTTTTGTTATATGATTTACGATACTGACGTGGACACTCTAAATACAGTTCTCGTAGCGAATCTGTACAATTGAAACATTGTACATCACTGTCTGAAATTGGAGTATCACGAAAATCTAAAATCTGCAAAAGAATATTTCAAATAATAAAATAAATGATGGAAGAAATCCTCGAAGAAAATTATTACCTCTAAAGTTTTAAACCCAAATCGGGCAGATATACTACAATATGGAACACATCCTTTTAAATTATCACAACCCTTTAAACTTAAGTGCTTCAACTTGGGTATCTTTGAAAAAGCTATGAAATCGTGAATCTCAAACCAACGAACTTTATCAAGTTTTAGAACTTCCAAATTGTCTAAATGCGTACTAACTTTATTAAAAAAGCTTTCATAGGTTTTTCGTGAACTCAGTGATTCACTATCCGAAAACTCTAATATTTTCAATGTATGAGGAAAGTCGGTTATTTTTAACTAAAAATAAAAAAAAAATCAAGCCCAAAGCTATTTGAATTGGTTTATTTACCTTTTGTATATCAACGGCTGACTCTGTAAAACTTAAATATTCTAGCATTGGACATTCTTCTTGTATTTTGAATAACAATGATGAAGTAACCGTTAAATTTTTCCAAATATCTAATGGATATTTTGATAACATTCCACGTATTTTTATTGATTTTACTTTAGAGTTCAGTCGGGGAAGTATTTTATTTTGTATATCCTTATCTCGTGTTGGTGTTAGAGAAAAGTCTAAATTTATCCAAAAGTTTTTGTCAGATACAAAGTTTTCGAATCGTTTACATGAACTGAAAATAGAATAATGGAAAAGGTTTGCAAGGTGAAATAAAGAAAAAAATTTATTTCTAATATAAATACCATCCTAAATTTAAGAGAGTCTTATGATCCAAATGCTTGCAAATTTCAATTAAAATTTCATCGCTAAAATCTAATAAGCTTTCTGCTCTTGGATTATTTTTAATTATCTTTATCTTCGACGATGCTTCAAGATCTTCATTACTGCCTGTTGCCGATAGTCTCCTTTTCAAGGAAGTTGTTCCTGTTTCGTCCATTTATTTGAATTTTTTATAAAAATTACGTTTTAAGAAATAATATTTTCACAAAGAAATTTATATTTATCTTTTTATATCTTCAATGACGTTCAACAAACTTGTTTTCTCAAAATAATACAAACAAGTTCAATTAGTGAATCGCCTATTTTCGAATAAATGTATGGACATATTTAAAACAAAGAAACTAAATAGAACAGAGTTTAACACACCTTTTCAGTAAGGAAAACAGTTTTTTAATTATAATATTTAATAAAAGCTAAATAACTAAAACTAAAGTTAAACATGTCAATTTTGATAAATGGCTACAAACAGTATAATTTGTTTATAGTGGAAAGTGTACAATATACTTTGTTTATATTGGAAAGTGTACTAAATTTCCATTTCAGGGACTTATCGACAGACGCAACTGCACAACTTTTAGTTGTAGCATTGAATAAATAGCTAAGGAACTAGACATTTTGAGTGAAGCATCTAATTTTAAGTATTGGTGAAGTTTGATAGTGTTTGCATTCTAGCTGGGTGGTACTGTTTAATTTGCATATTTGTATTTTCAAAACAAATAAAAGAAATAATAAATGTTACATATAAATTTAAGAGCCTAATATGTTTGAATAAAATATTTCCTTATATTTCCATATATAAATATTTTTAATTGTCCATACAACACAAATTTTAATCATATTGAATTACTTTAAGAACACCTTATATTCGGCTGTGATGTGATAGCGTTTGAAATATGGTTTGACAACGATGGATTAAGAAAAATTACATTTATGTAGGAGCTGTGAGAAGCTGGCCCCGGAATGTCACGATTTTAATTCATTTTGGTATCAATCAATTGCGCGTAATTGCGCGTTTAAGAAAATATATCCCTTTTAAAAGTGCATCCTTTGGTTTAGGAGAAAAATGGAAAAAACTGTCCGGGGCTACGGCAAACTAAAAAGTCTTATATATCGCTAAATAACAACCTTAGAATTGATTTTAAGGTGTCAAACAATTGCGCGTTATTAGGAGATTCTAAATTATACAACGCGCCTTTCGAAAAAATTATATTTATTTACTTATTAAGCTTGAAACATTTTCAAAAAGTAAGGTTAGAAATATAATTAGTACATCGATTTTCCTTAGAACAAATGCAAACTTAGTACAAAAACTCGCCGCTAGGTGTCACAATTGATAGATAAAAGATTTGATCTGTTGATTCGAAGTAATTTCTTTATTATTTTGAAAATTTTACAAAGATTATTGTTATGATTAAAATTATTTTAATATCAAATAATTTTGTATGCATTTGTTGTTATAATGTGTTGTTTAATTGAACATTTTCAAAAATAAGTTCATTTAAAAGCGCGCCCGTTGGTTTGTGAGATAAACGGAAAAATTGTTTCCAGGGCTACGAAAATTTTTGAATTGTTTTAAAACACTAAATATTAAGCCCTCCATCGAGTTTATGGTGTCAATTAATTGCGCGTGATCAGCAGATTCAAAAACACTGAACGCGCTTTTCCAGGGAATGAAATCTTATGAATTGTATAACAACTAACATTCATTACTTAAGTGAGGTTAGCAACTGACTTTCTCTAATATAATTTTTCACAACTAATCCAGAATTTAATTATTTGTATGCATTTTGGTGTTATTTAATTGAACATTTTCAAAAAATAAGTTCATTTAAAAGCGCGTCCTTTGGTTTGTGAGATAAACGGAAAAATTGCGTCCGGGGCTACGAAAATTTTTGAATTGTTTTAAATCACTAAATATTAAGCCTTCCATCGAGTTTATGGTTGATCAGCAGATTCAAAAACACTGAACGCGCTTTTCCAGGGAATTAAATCTTATGAATTGTATAACAATTAACATTCATTACTTAAGTGAGGTTAGAAACTCACTTTCTCTAATATAATTTTTCACAACTAATCCAGAATTTAATTATTTGTATGCATTTTGGTGTTGTTTAATTGAACATTTTCAAAAACAAAGTTCATCTAAAAGCGCGTCCTTTGGTTTGTGAAATAAACGAAAAAATTGCTGCCGGGGCTACGAAAATTTTTGAATTGTTTTAAATCACTAAATATTAAGCCTTCCATCGAGTTTATGGTGTCACTTAATTTCGCGTGATCAGCAGATTCAAAAACACTGAACGCGCTTTTCCAGGGAATGAAATCTTATGAATTGTATAACAATTAACATTCATTACTTAAGTGAGGTTAGAAACTCACTTTCTCTAATATAATTTTTCACAACTAATCCAGAATTTAATTATTTGTATGCATTTTGGTGTTGTTTAATTGAACATTTTCAAAAACAAAGTACATTTAAAAGCGCGTCCTTTGGTTTGTGAAATAAACGAAAAAATTGCTTCCGGGGCTACGAAAATTTTTGAATTGTTTTAAATCACTAAATATTAAGCCTTCCATCGAGTTTATGGTGTCACTTAATTGCGCGTGATCAGCAGATTCAAAAACACTGAACGTGCTTTTCCAGGGAATGATATCTTATGAATTGTATAACAATTAACATTCATTACTTAAGTGAGCTTAGAAACTCACTTTCTCTAATATAATTTTTCACAACTAATCCAGAATTTAATTATTTGTATGCATTTTGGTGTTGTTTAATTGAACATTTTCAAAAAATAAGTTCATTTAAAAGCGAGTCCTTTGGTTTGTGAGATAAACGAAAAAATTGCTTCCGGGGCTACGAAAATTTTTGAATTGTTTTAAATCACTAAATATTAAGCCTTCCATCGAGTTTATGGTGTCACTTAATTGCGCGTGATCAGCAGATTCAAAAACACTGAACGCGCTTTTCCAGGGAATGAAATCTTATGAATTGTATAACAATTAACATTCATTACTTAAGTGAGGTTAGAAACTCACTTTCTCTAATATAATTTTTCACAACTAATCCAGAATTTAATTATTTGTATGCATTTTGGTGTTATTTAATTGAACATTTTCAAAAAAAAAGTTCATTTAAAAGCGCGTCCTTTGGTTTATGAGATAAACGGAAAAATTGCGTTTGGGGCTACGAAAAGCTTTGAATTGTTTTAAATCACTATTAAACCTTCCATCGAGTTTGTGGTGTCAAATAAATGCGCGTGATCAGTACAGGGAATGAAATCTTATGAATTGTATAACAATTTTAACATTCATTACTTAAGTGAGGTTAGAAACATTCTTTCTCTAATATAGTGTTTACATCTAATCCAGAATTTAATTATTTGTATGCATTTTGGTGTTGTTTTAATTGAGCATTACTTCGGTCTTGATTTCTTTTCATTAAAGAACCACTTCACCACGTGGGCGTAGTGTAGTGTAGTGGTTTTCTAAATACGAATGATGTATAGTTTGAGTGTTTACCTGTACATGTAACGTTGTAAGTCGATTGTAGCGCCTCTATTGAAGAAATTTTAAAATTAGTTGACAATCGTTTATATTTATCATAAAGGCTTTTGACGCTGTCGCTAAATTGTTTTAATTTTTATAAGAGAATTAACTTAAACTTACTTGTTTACTTAAAATGACAGAAATAAATTCTATATTAATGAAAAATAGTATTAAAAGCAAGTTGCGATTAGTGAAAATGAAACGCAGACTTAAAAAGCACAGCATAAAGGAATGGCCTACACAAATGCAAATATATGCATCATCATCGCTCTGGGTTGAAAAAATGTTGTGTACAATAATAGTAGTTTAATCAATGAGTGAATAATGAAGTAGTTTATTCTCAAGCAAAAGTTTAAAATTCGAGCGAGGCACGAGCGAGAATTTTAACTTGCGAGAGAATAAAATTCATTATTCACAAATCGATTACAATACTTTATTCTCTGACAAAGATTTTATTATAAAAGAATTGTGTATTATAAAAAATAAAAACATTTTCTTCAATTAAAACAATAAATCTTTATTGTTTTAATTGATAAATCAAATTTCTTAATAAAAAAACCCTGATGATAAAAAACGCCCTTCTCATACAATCAACCAAGTTCAACTAAACGAAATAAGAGAATTACTCAAAATTTGATTTTTGAACAAAACTTATCAAAGCAAATGTGATTATAATTTGAAAATAATTTTAATGAAATCAAAATAATTTGACCAATTGGAATCATACCAATTGAATAAAAGTTTCATTAGGCAATAGGTTAAGTTCATTAGGCTATAGGTTAAAAAACAATACAATAATACATACTATTATTATCGAAAAAACATACAAATAAAGCTGATATAATTAAATGGAAGAGAATAAAAGTAGATTACGACAAAATATACATGAAACCAAAACTAACAAAGAATGCTTGGGAAAATATATTTTTACATTACACAAATTCTCAATGGATAGAGAACTTTCGCATGACAAAGGAAACATTTTTATATATTTGTACTATTGTAAATGATGATCTTGAACCAAAAACGTATTTGACTGCTACTGATAATTTTCAAAGTTTATCAGTAGAAAAACAGCTAGCAATATACAAACTCGCTAGCTATTGCGGGTTTAGAGTAGTTGCTACAATTTTTGGAGTTCTGCGAAAGTTTAATTAAACACATTAAGGAATTTATTTATATGCCCAGCGAAGATGAAGCAATTAAATATAGCGAGGATTTCGAAAAAATATGCAAAATCCCACAAATAATAGGATGTATTGATGGCACATACCTATTGTTGCCCCAAAAATTGGATATAGGGACTTTATTAATAAGAAATATTGGAATTCCTTCAACATGCAAGCAATATGCAATGCACAATTACTGTAATGAAAAACATTATTTTATTATTAATAATAAGCTTAAAAAAAAACAAACAATTGTATATTTCAGATTCTTAGATAAAAGCTACAAGTTTCCTGGCAGTTCTCACGATGCACACATTTTTGTAAATTCTGGTATTTACAAGAACATTCAAAATATATTGCCAAAAGTATGTTCTTGCGTTTATCTTAATATTTAAAATTTAATTTAAATGATTTTGCAGGGAACAAAAGCAGTCGATGATAAGAACATACCATACTTTATTCTTGGTCTACAAAAAATTAAAAATGTAATACTTATTTAAAATTAATAAAATTTAAATAATAGGTATTATTTCTGTGTTATTATTCTTATTAAGTTCTAATAACAATATTTGCCTTTGTTGTTGTTGTTGTAACGACGGAATATGTTGCTGTTCTTCCAGCTCCAAGTCCAGTTTCAGGAACTCTGCTACTGGCGGTTAGCATCATGTGGCGTGCTCTCACATGCGGGACACTTGTCAACAATTTTCTTGTCAATTTTATTCACGTAGTTATTTGAGATGCGTGACAAACCGGATCTCAACTGCGCTAGGATGGTTTTGGTGCTGCGTGATAGTTTGACTTCTTCGGCAGCGATTTATAGTAGTATAGCTTGCTGTTTATAACTCGATTCGTGGCGTAGTTCTTTATTATGTATTCAGCAACTTTGGTATGTATGTTTTTTAAGCCCGTCTTATACGTAGGCTCGTAGATGACTGTTTTTAACATCTTGTAAGAAACATTTCGCAGGCCGCCTTATGTCTCTACGTGGTGTGGTTATGGATAAAGCGTCATTGCAGGGATGTTGCTCTTTAAGAGAGGCCCATAAATATTATTTGATAAGCATTTCGTTATGTTCAGGTAATTCAGGTAACATCGGGGCGCCATCAAGTGACATCAGTCAAGTGAGCTGCTTTTAAATTAACTTATTTATCCATAATGCTCAATTAAAACAACACCAAAATGCATCCAAATAATTAAATTCTGGATCAGATGTAAACACTATATTAGAGAAAGAAAGTTTCTAACCTCACTTAAGTAATGAATGTTAAAATTGTTATACAATTCATAAGATTTCATTCCCTGTACTGATCACGCGCATTTATTTGACACCACAAACTCGATGGAAGGTTTAATATTTAGTGATTTAAAACAATTCAAAGCTTTTCGTAGCCCCAAACGCAATTTTTACGTTTATCTCATAAACCAAAGGACGCGCTTTTAAATGAACTTTTTTTTGAAAATGTTCAATTAAACAACACCAAAATGCATACAAATAATTAAACTCTGGATTAGTTGGGAAAATTATATTAGAGAAAGTCAGTTTCTAACCTCACTTAAGTAATGAATGTTAATTGTTATACAATTCACAAGATTTCATTCCCTGGAAAAGCGCGTTCAGTGTTTTTGAATCTGCTGATCACGCGCAATTAATTGACACCATAAACTCGATGGAAGGCTTAACATTTAGTGATTTAAAACAATTCAAAAATTTTCGTAGCCCCGGACGCAATTTTTCCGTTTATCTCACAAACCAAAGGACGCGCTTTTAAATGAACTTATTTTTTGAAAATGTTCAATTAAACAACACCAAAATGCATACAAATAATTAAATTCTGGATTAGTTGTGAAAAATTATATTAGAGAAAGTGAGTTTCTAACCTCACTTAAGTAATGAATGTTAATTGTTATACAATTCATAAGATTTCATTTCCTGGAAAAGCGTGTTCAGTGTTTTTGAATCTGCTGATCAACCATAAACTCGATGGAAGGCTTAATATTTAGTGATTTAAAACAGTTCAAAAATTTTCGTAGCCCCGGAAGCAATTTTTCCGTTTATCTCACAAACCAACGGACGCGCTTTTAAATGAACTTATTTTTTGAAAATGTTCAATTAAACAACACATAATAACAACAAATGCATACAAAATTATTTGATATTAAAATAATTTTAATCATAACAATAATCTTTGTAAAATTTTCAAAATAATAAAGAAATTACTTCGAATCAGCAGATCAAATCTTTTATCTATCAATTGTTACATCTAGCGGCGAGTTTTTGTACTAAGTTTGCATTTGTTCTAAGGAAAATCGATGTACTACTTATATTTCTAACCTCACTTTTTGAAAATGTTTCAAGCTTAATAAGTAAATAAATATAATTTTTGCGAAAGGCGCGTTGTATAATTTAGAATCTCCTAATAACGCGCAATTGTTTGACACCTTAAAATCAATTCTAAGGTTGTTATTTAGCGATATATAAGACTTTTTAGTTTGCCGTAGCCCCGGACAGTTTTTTCCATTTTGCTCCTAAACCAAAGGACGCGCTTTTAAAAGGGATATATTTTCTTAAACGCGCAATTACGCGCAATTGATTGATACCAAAATGAATTAAAATCGTGACATTCCGGGGCCAGCTTCTCACAGCCTTATGTAGGGTAATAAAATATAAAATTAAACTAGAAAATAACAGTTTTTGTAAAGCAAATACTTTATGTTTTCGTTAAACCCTTTTTATGCGTAGTGTTAAAGTATGTAATTTTAATAATGTAAAGTTAGCTACATTTTGAATTCGCTCTATTGTTTATTTCTATGTAAAAATAACAAGATTTAGTTTTTATATTTTAGTCTTGTATAAACTCTGAAGTAATAAAGATTCTACATCAAACAGATGTTTATTAATTAATGGAATAAAAAGAATTAAGTTTATCGAAGTGGGAAACTATACAATTAGGTGTTTCTGTAAGTAAATAAAATAAAAAATAAAATAATGGCGTCTGAGAGAAAAGACGAATTTATGATGCAAGTCTTTGATGGCATCGATTATGAAAAATATAAATATAGGCTGAAACTATTCCTCGTAATGAAAAATTGTATTGAAGTTTTAAATAATAAAGTTAAACCGAGTGCAATAACGGAAGACGAATGGAAAACAAAAGAAATTAAAGCAAAAAACTATATTGTCAATAGCGTGACTAACACGCAATTAGAATTCATCATTCCAGAAACTTCGGCGTATAATATGATTAAAAAATTTGACCAAATCTATCAAATGACGGGTAGCGTAGTAAAACTATTATATAAAAGAAAATTGCTGGATTTAAAACTTAAAGAAAACGAAAACCCTACAGATTTTTTCATAACTTTTGAAAAACATACAAATAAACTTAAAAATGCAGGCGAAACATTAACTGATGAAGACAAACTTAATTACTTACTATTGGCATTGCCAGAAAATTTGGCACATATAGTTGATATTGTAGACGCAATGCCGAAAGAAGAAAAAACAATAGAATACGTAAAATCGAAATTGAGTTTGGAGTATGAAAAGCGTCATATAGAACAACACGACGAACTACCAAGAAACTTTCAAGCACTAAGCTTAACCACTTCGAATAGAAGATTCAACAATTCAGATCGCAATAACAAGAGATACGAACGAACAAATATAAACAATCAAATTAGATGTCACAAATGCAATAAAATAGGCCATATAGAACGGTTTTGCAGTTATAACCAGCATGTACCAAACCGATGGGATAGAAGGTATAATACAAATGTAGAAGAAAATCTAAACAAAGATAGTGAAAACAGTTCATTCACTATTGAGGTTATGTCAACAAATAAAAGTCAAAGAGTAAATGATGAAATTGATGAAAGGATTACCTGGCTATTGGATAGCGGTTGTTCTGACCACATAATAAATTGTGATAAGTATTTTAATGAGTTTACAGTGTTAAATGAACCAGTTGATATTAGAGTAGGTGATGGTTATTTATTGAAATCAAATAAAATCGGCAACATTGAAATATTTTTTGAAATAAATTGCAAACTACAGAAAATTAACATTAAAAATGTTTACTATGTTCCTAACATGAATAAAAATTTATTAAGTGTTTCGTGCATTGTTAGAAATGGTCACTCCATATCATTTGAAAATGAATATGCGAAAATAATTGATACAGAAAATAATATCAAAGCTATAGCAGAACAGAAAAACAGAGTGTATGAACTAATTGGTAATGTTATGGTGAATAAAATGGTGAATCAAACCTTTGTTGATAATATGTCAAAAAAAGAAAAATGGCACCGTACGCTAGGACATACTAATTTTAAATGTCTAGAAGAATTAGTTAAATCAAAGTTGCTAAATGGGCTACCCGAAAAAATCGAAAATGTTTTTTTAAATGTGAAATATGTATGCAAAATAAAATGACGAATATACCATTCAAAAATAATACAACGCGAGCAAAAGATATAATGGAAATAATCCATACTGATGTACATGGGCCCGTATCAACATCTGGTTACAAAGGACAAAACTACTTTGTTTCATTTATTGATGACTTTAGCAAACTTGCTGTTGTTTATTGTATTAAAAATAAAAGCGATGTTTTTGAGAACTTTGTGCAGTACATAAATCTAATGCAAAATCACACTGGGAAGAAAATAAAACATTCACTGTGAGGTGAAGGAATATGTCATGGTAAGGAATATGTTAATAATAAATTTTTTGATTTAGCTAAAGAACAAGGTATATATTTGAAATTAATTCCACCATACACCCATGAATTAAACGGCGTGGCGGAAAGGTTTAATAGGACAATTTTAGACCGGGCGCGTTGCTTAATGGCAGAAGCAAAGATTGAAAAACGTTTTTGGCCCGAATGTATCTTCACTGCAGCATATTTAGGCAACCGGTTATTAACAAATTCAGTAATAAAGAAAACTCCTTACGAAATATTTTTTAATAAGAAACCGGGTGTCACTAATTTAAGATTGTATGGAAGCATTGCATACGTCAGAATTCCTGAAGAATGTCGTACATCAAAATTGAATCCAAAGGCACAAAAAGGTTTTTTAATTGGATACACTGACAATGGTTATAAAATTCTAATAAATGATAAGGTAATAACGAGTAGACACGTACAATTTATTGAAAATAATACCCAATACATAAAAGTTAATGACGAAAGTGAAATCGAAGGCTCGATAAATGAAAATAAAGAAAGTGAAATGGTTGATGAAAATGAAGTAATTGATGAAGTTAAGGAGAAAATAAATTCAAATCGTACAAAACGACAAAAAAGAATGCCAGAAAAATTTAATGATTACGTTGTATATGCAAATTACTGTGATTCGTTTGTTCCAGATACTTATGAAGAGGCAATTAAATCAAAAAATTGGATAGTTGCTATGGAAAAAGAATTGAAAAGTTTGAAAGAAAATGATGCATGGGTTGAAGTAGACACACCTAGTAATAAAAAGATTATAGAAGTTAAATGGATATACAAAATCAAAAGTGATGGTAGGAGTGCCCGATGGTGTTGGCATATTTTAAAACAATCGTTTTGGAACAAATTGCTTTGAAATTTTTTGTGTGACTTTGACCAATCACATTTTCATTTGGTACACTGATATAATTGATAATTATCATGCATATTTTTTTTAAAAGAAATATGAATTCAAATAATTAATAAATTTCTTAACATTTTTAGTTAAAATCCAATTATTTTAATTATTTAGATATGTTGATAAAAAAATTTCTACTGGACCGATGATAAATTCAAGTAATTTTTGAAAGGTTGCTCAAATAAGTAACATTGATAATAGCCAATTTCCAATCAACTAGTTTTCGGAATTTTTGGATAGAGAATACAAAAACCGTGAAATAGCCGTTGCAATGTTTGTCGGTCGGTGGCTATGCTAGATCTTACAAAATATAAGTTTTTCCCTTGTGTATTAGAGGATGATGCACTAACACTAACATGTAGGTTTCTAGTCATTTAAGTTGTTATTAAAGATGAATCCATGATATAGACTAACTCCAAATGCAATAGATCCTGATTAAGCGATCTACAGCAGATAGTTCAAAGGTAGCCGAGAACTGGTAAAAAGTATTAATACTTAGCAAGACTCTTACATTTTTTCGCTTATGTCCACTAGAGATCAGTTATTTCTAGTCCAGTATTTTGTAGCTGGGTGCACAACAACTACGGCACTGTCATCCACATATCTGGTATTCGTTTTGGATTTGTCCATATATGCTTTGAGATTTTTTCGCAACATGTGTTTTTATGACTGATCTCTAGGGTACTCTTCTTATTTTCATGTATTAAGTCAATATTTTTATTTTGAACTAGATGGCTGTTTTACGTAGCAGTTAAAAATGTATTCAATCCATCTAGACCATTCCTAATTCGGTTGCAGTGATTAGATCTTAGGACGTTTTTAACAACCAAATTCATTACAAAAGCTACAAAGCTAGTTATATAATAATTTTTTTATAATAAACATATTACAATTATATCACACTGTACAACTTTTGTAAAGAACAATGTGAATTCCTGATAGTGGATTAACTGTCTGGAACTATGGAGGAATTGCCGGCCTTGAGATTTAAATTTCCGACTAGCGCAGTCTGTGAGTTCGATTGTACCGTTCCTCAGCCTATCACAAATGCTGAATTGCAGACAAAAGTTTCACAAGAACTGGGATTCTAATGAGCAAAGAATAGAAACTCAGACGTACCCCAAAAGTCGGAGAAACCAAAAACAAAACCATCGTCCACACACACACACATCAGATATGGTCGTATAAATTTACTACCACATTTTTTTTTTAACAAGGAGTCGGAAACAGGCTTTGATGGTAGAAAACTAGGGTAACCTTGTCCGACAAAAATTTGTCTGCTATTGTTAAGTCCGACAGCCAAAACACAACAAAATATCAATTGTCGGACTCAAAAATAGCAGACACATTTTTGTTTAATTGTTTGTTCTGTTTTAATTGTAATTTATAAAAATTTTATTGTATTTTATAAAATATTCAACAAAAACATTTATGTTCTGTTTATATAAAAAAAAATTGAATTTAAACGAAAACGCATGTCTATCTCTCAAATATTAAAAATTGCAAAGGCTACTATGATTAAATTTAATTAAATTTCCATTGAAAAAGATTATCGTTTTAAAGGTTTTTTAAACCTTAAATTATTTAAAATTTCTACAGTCCATTTGTTTTGTTTTAGTGAAGTAATATTTTCCTTAACATATAAAATTTGAGAATTAGTTTCCGTAAGAAATTTACGATATCGTATCGTAGTCTTTCAATTTATAAACAGTTGGAAAGTAATTGACTACTTCTACGCTTTCTTTATTTGTATTTAGTATCCCTATTAATATTTCAGAATTTTCCGGTGTTGTTCAAGTATTTGCCGTATATACTCCTGGTAAAACTTCTTCAGCGGCGCATATCAATACTTCGTCACTCTTCTTTTCGAATTTTATTTTGATTGCTTTTTTACTACGCCCTGGTATAATCTTTTTCTCTAAATTCTCATTTGTGTATATTTCGTTTAATATTTCTGTTCTTATCTTAGTTTTGTTTTGACTATCCACTACCATATGAATTTTATAATTTATATTTAATGCTTTTTTATCGTCTTGGTCGTCTTGATGAAAGTTATTTTGATTATTATATAATGACATTTCTTTTTCATCATCTGTTTTCTCTGGGTCAAGTTCATTAAAATCATCTGTTTTCTCTGGGTCAAGTTCATTTTAATTTTTATCAACGATATTTTGGAATTTAAATCGTTTGAAGTTGATGCATTTTCTGTGTTGTTCGTATTGTATCGTATTTGTAGTTAGAGTTTTTTCGATCTTTTTATGATTTAAACTACGTTGGATTGCCCAATATCCATTAAAATAAAATTATAACAAAATCAAAGATTGAAACTTTTTTCAAAATTCTAAAAATATTGCAAAAATTATAACAGAATCAAAAATTGACACTTTTTTTTTACAATTTATTTCATTTTTATTTTTTGTACACATAAAAATTTTAAAATCTATCTATACATCTATTTAGAATGCAAATTATAATTTTGCATATAAAAAATATGAAATATTAAAATAGCTCCAGGATGAAAATGCCGTTTTGGAGCCCCCATCATAATTTAAGCATTAGCGTGCGACACAACATAAAAATAAATCGATAAATAAATAAATAAAAGCTAAAGTTAAAGTCGAGCAAAAAATTTTTTTTTAAAAATTTCTAAAATATATGTTATAATTTTAAAATGGAAAGGCAAACAGTAAAATAAATAATAACATAATAACTTAATCAAGTTTCACGTAATATACAAGAATGAAAATATAGAGATGAATTCCCAATAACATGTTACCAGCTTTAAAACAATACAAAATATAATAAATAATAATAAAAAACCGTGATTTTAATTCAAAAAGAAACTTCGCCATAGATGTTTGTGCTTTATTACTATTTGGAATTGTGTTATAAATAAAGGGAGCAAGATACACTAGGAACTTGAGATAGTTTCTTTATAAGCCATAGGTACATTACAAATCGATTTATGCCTTAAATTATATTACAGATTATATCGCACATCCAAAGGCCCACTTCTAAGATAAAACATTTTTAAAACTTTATAGATAAATAGACTTCGTATAGGTAATATTGCAGCTTTAACAAATAGTGAATTCGTATGTTCAGTTCTTTTCTTTTTAAATATTATACGAATGGCATGCTTTTGTGCTTTAATAAATGGTGCAATGTTAGAGTAGAAGCCACCACCCCATATTGATAGTCATATTGCATTCAAGAGGCAATCAAACTTAAGTAGATCATGCGCATAATCAAAGTAGTACAAACAGAACTTAGTTTAAATAACGTGCTGAGAGAAACTAAAAGGTATAACTTCAACTGGTACACAGGACTCTTCCAATTTAACTGACTTTCACGAGTTACACCCAGGTAACGGAAATTATTGACCTGATCATTAGTAATACACTGATCTTGACATATAGATGTAGTATAGTCATATGGATGCAAATTGCTCGTGATAGTTGAAGCTCCTTTGTTAGATTAAAGACCATGTACTTTGATTTCTTACTCATTATCAACGTATGCAGATTAAACCTGCATTGAATTAATTTTAAATCCAATATTCTTAAAATATTGCAAAAATTATAACAAAATCAATAATACAATTTTTATTCGAAATTCCACAGCAATTGATTGATACCAAAATGAATTAAAATCGTGACATTCCGGGGCCAGCTTCTCACAGCCTTATGTAGGGTAATAAAATATAAAATTAAACTAGAAAATAACAGTTTTTGTAAAGCAAATACTTTATGTTTTCGTTAAACCCTTTTTATGCGTAGTGTTAAAGTATGTAATTTTAATAATGTAAAGTTAGCTACATTTTGAATTCGCTCTATTGTTTATTTCTATGTAAAAATAACAAGATTTAGTTTTTATATTTTAGTCTTGTATAAATTCTGAAGTAATAAAGATTCTACATCAAACAGATGTTTATTAATTAATGGAATAAAAAGAATTAAGTTTATCGAAGTGGGAAACTATACAATTAGGTGTTTCTGTAAGTAAATAAAATAAAAAATAAAATAAAATAAAATAATGGCGTCTGAGAGAAAAGACGAATTTATGATGCAAGTCTTTGATGGCATCGATTATGAAAAATATAAATATAGGCTGAAACTATTCCTCGAAATGAAAAATTGTATTGAAGTTTTAAATAATAAAGTTAAACCGAGTGCAATAACGGAAGACGAATGGAAAACAAAAGAAATTAAAGCAAAAAACTATATTGTCAATAGCGTGACTAACACGCAATTAGAATTCATCATTCCAGAAACTTCGGCGTATAATATGATTAAAAAATTTGACCAAATCTATCAAATGACGGGTAGCGCAGTAAAACTATTATATAAAAGAAAATTGCTGGATTTAAAACTTAAAGAAAACGAAAACCCTACAGATTTTTTCATAACTTTTGAAAAACATACAAATAAACTTAAAAATGCAGGCGAAACATTAACTGATGAAGACCAACTTAATTACTTACTATTGGCATTGCCAGAAAATTTGGCACATATAGTTGATATTGTAGACGCAATGCCGAAAGAAGAAAAAACAATAGAATACGTAAAATCGAAATTGAGTTTGGAGTATGAAAAGCGTCATATAGAACAACACGACGAACTACCAAGAAACTTTCAAGCACTAAGCTTAACCACTTCGAATAGAAGATTCAACAATTCAGATCGCAATAACAAGAGATACGAACGAACAAATATAAACAATCAAATTAGATGTCACAAATGCAATAAAATAGGCCATATAGAACGGTTTTGCAGTTATAACCAGCATGTACCAAACCGATGGGATAGAAGGTATAATACAAATGTAGAAGAAAATCTAAACAAAGATAGTGAAAACAGTTCATTCACTATTGAGGTTATGTCAACAAATAAAAGTCAAAGAGTAAATGATGAAATTGATGAAAGGATTACCTGGCTATTGGATAGCGGTTGTTCTGACCACATAATAAATTGTGATAAGTATTTTAATGAGTTTACAGTGTTAAATGAACCAGTTGATATTAGAGTAGGTGATGGTTATTTATTGAAATCAAATAAAATCGGCAACATTGAAATATTTTTTGAAATAAATTGCAAACTACAGAAAATTAACATTAAAAATGTTTACTATGTTCCTAACATGAATAAAAATTTATTAAGTGTTTCGTGCATTGTTAGAAATGGTCACTCCATATCATTTGAAAATGAATATGCGAAAATAATTGATACAGAAAATAATATCAAAGCTATAGCAGAACAGAAAAACAGAGTGTATGAACTAATTGGTAATGTTATGGTGAATAAAATGGTGAATCAAACCTTTGTTGATAATATGTCAAAAAAAGAAAAATGGCACCGTACGCTAGGACATACTAATTTTAAATGTCTAGAAGAATTAGTTAAATCAAAGTTGCTAAATGGGCTACCCGAAAAAATCGAAAATGTTTTTTTAAATGTGAAATATGTATGCAAAATAAAATGACGAATATACCATTCAAAAATAATACAACGCGAGCAAAAGATATAATGGAAATAATCCATACTGATGTACATGGGCCCGTATCAACATCTGGTTACAAAGGACAAAACTACTTTGTTTCATTTATTGATGACTTTAGCAAACTTGCTGTCGTTTATTGTATTAAAAATAAAAGCGATGTTTTTGAGAACTTTGTGCAGTACATAAATCTAATGCAAAATCACACTGGGAAGAAAATAAAACAAATTCACTGTGAGGTGAAGGAATATGTCATGGTAAGGAATATGTTAATAATAAATTTTTTGATTTAGCTAAAGAACAAGGTATATATTTGAAATTAATTCCACCATACACCCATGAATTAAACAGCGTGGCGGAAAGGTTTAATAGGACAATTTTAGACCGGGCGCGTTGCTTAATGGCAGAAGCAAAGATTGAAAAACGTTTTTGGCCCGAATGTATCTTCACTGCAGCATATTTAGGCAACCGGTTATTAACAAATTCAGTAATAAAGAAAACTCCTTACGAAATATTTTTTAATAAGAAACCGGGTGTCACTAATTTAAGATTGTATGGAAGCATTGCATACGTCAGAATTCCTGAAGAATGTCGTACATCAAAATTGAATCCAAAGGCACAAAAAGGTATTTTAATTGGATACACTGACAATGGTTATAAAATTCTAATAAATGATAAGGTAATAACGAGTAGACACGTACAATTTATTGAAAATAATACCCAATACATAAAAGTTAATGACGAAAGTGAAATCGAAGGCTCGATAAATGAAAATAAAGAAAGTGAAATGGTTGATGAAAATGAAGTAATCGATGAAGTTAAGGAGAAAATAAATTCAAATCGTACAAAACGAGAAAAAAGAATGCCAGAAAAATTAATGATTACGTTGTATATGCAAATTACTGTGATTCGTTTGTTCCAGATACTTATGAAGAGGCAATTAAATCAAAAATTGGATAGTTGATATGGAAAAGAATTGAAAAGTTTGAAAGAAAATGATGCATGGGTTGAAGTAGACACACCTAGTAATAAAAAGATTATAGAAGTTAAATGGATATACAAAATCAAAAGTGATGGTACTTATAAAGCCAGAGTTGTAGCAAAAGGCTTTCAGCAAACATTTGAAGATAATGAAGAAAATTACTCACATGTCGCCAAATTGACAACGCTTAAAATACTATTATCAGTGGCCTGCAAAAGAAATATGATCATAGAACAAATGGACGTAGAAACAGCTTTCTTAAATGGAAAAATTAAATCGGAAGTGCACATTTATCCACCAGATGGTTATTCAGTTCAACCTGAAAAAGTTTGTTTATTAAAAAAATCATTATATGGATTACGAGAAAGCCCACGAGATTGGTATGAATGTTTTAACGATTTAATGTCAAAATACGATTTTCATAGATCAAAACATGACTACTGTCTATATATTGGATCCATTATAGATTCAAAAATCTACATTGTACTTTATGTTGATGACGTATTAATATGTAGTAAAGATTTAAAAGCTATTAACAAGATAAAAATGCTACTTAGTAATGAATTTCGAATGAAAGAGTTAGGTGAGATAAAATGTTTTTTGGGTATTGAAATTGAAAATAATTTAAAAGTAAACAACTTACACTGAATCAATCAAAATATATTACCAATGTTGCTGAAAAATATGGAGTTGAACAAGGAAAAAACTATGAAACACCAAACCAATGGAAATTAACTTAAAATTGGAACCATCAGAAAC
>OY856188.1:228065052-228283465 GCA_963693315.1 Diogma glabrata | reverse complement strand
TCTCCATTTGGTAATCCAGTATCAATCGAAGAAGTAGATAAAGCAATATTAGTTATGAAACCTCATAAAGCAGCAGGTTTTGATAACATTTTTTCAGAATTTGTCACCCATTTTTCAAAGAATGCAAAAAAATGGCTTTCAAATCTTTTTTCCGATTGCTATAACAAAGGAAAAAGTCCTAAAATCTGGAACATGGCAAAAGTAAAAGCAATTCTGAAGCCATGAAAGCCAACACATCTTCCAGAAAGCTTCCGCCCAATATCTCTTCTCTCTGTAGTCTATAAATTATTTGAGAAAATCATTTATAACAGAATATCGAATATTATCGATTTAAGTATTCCGCAACACCAGGCTGGCTTTCGCCCTGGAAGAAATTTTTGTGTTCAAGTATTGTCTATGGTCACACATATTGAAGCAGGGTTTCAGGACAAAAAGCAATCAGCTATTGTGTTTATTGACCTGAGCTCTGCATACGACACAGTTTGGAAAAAGGGGTTATTGCTGAAATTGGCCAAAGTTATTAAATGTCTCAAAACTCTGAATATAATATCAGCATTATTATCTAATCAAAAAATTGAGGTTCATCTAGGAAACAAAAAAAGTAAAATCCGAAGTATTCGAAATGGACTCCCACAAGGATCTGTACTTGCTCCTATATTGTTTAATCTTTATACTTCCTGGGGTGCTAATGCTGAAACTCTGAGAATTTCTGCTCTAGCGATTGTATATTCAACCGCGGAATATTGTGCTCCTGTGTGGATTGACAGTATTCACACTCGACATATTGATACTAAACTAAATTCCTGCATGCGAATTATATCAGGTACTATCAAATCAACACCTCTTCCATGGCTTCCAATTTTATCAAATATTGCCCCTCCAAGATTAAGAAGAGAAATGTTACTGGTCCGAGAAGTAACTAAGATTCTAAGTAACGATAATTTGCCGATTCATTTTGATTTGAATAACAGAAACCAAAATAGACTTGTATCAAGATTCCCTCTATGGTCTAAAATTACATCTATTGGAAATATTATTGAGTACTCAACTAAAGATAGATGGATAGATCTTCTAACTAACTTAGATCTCGTGAATAAAGAAATAATTGCCGATCCAACTGTTAAATTTCCTGCTTTCAGTGAATCTCGTCGTCGTTGGGTTAAAATTAATCGCATACGAAGTAACCATGGTGTAACTAACGCTGAACTTAATAAATACGATCCCAACATCTCTCCAAGATGTGATTGTGGATACAATCGATTACACACATCCATAGTGAATGCATCCTTAGAAGGTTCAATGGGGATCTAATCGAATTACATCAGTTAACACAAAATGCTATTTCTTGAATTGATAGTTTGGATATAAATATTTAATTGTCTCTCTTGTTTTCAAATGTGCTTGCTCTTCTTTTAATTTGTAAATAAATATATACGATTAATAATAATAAACTTACTTTACGGCCTATTTTGAGACTGAAAAGTTATATAATTTAATTTAATTGCAGTTTTATAGAACATAATGTAATTTTATGTAATTTTGGTTAATAAAGATAACGATTCTCACATTTACATTTATTTTTATTATTATCAATTCTTATAATAGTGTTTTCAGGTTGACAATTTAATATATTTTTAAAGATGGTGTAGCTTTTAATAATTTTATTTTCTTCGCTGTTACAAAACTCACGTAGATATTTTTATGTCTGACAGGAACTCTACTCCATCTTAATTGTGTACCAACTTAATAATATAAAAGAATATAATTCATGAATTTAAAGTATAAAAGTTATGATATAGATGGCGGAGCCTCTGATGAAGGAAACCACCTTTTGCTCTGTTACATTCGGCCATCCTGACTCCGAATTGTCCCCAATTCTCCGCCACCATCTTCACATCCGGACAGATCATCATCATCACTCGAAAGGCATTCATCTTCTGGGCGCTCGACGAGTTTCATCCGGTCCGACGCAAAGACTCCACTGAATCGACGCCTATTGGAGTTCATAACCACATCCTCAATCCTATATCGATCACCGTGAAGAATATCCGTAACCTTGTACGGACCCCTAAACCGCGGCTGTAACTTTGTACTAGAACCTGTTGTAATTGGCTCGCGATACACTACAACTAAATCCCCGATATTATATTGTTCGGGAGACTGATACTTTTTATCAAAGTATAACTTCGATCGTGCCTGGTGTTCTTTAATTCGGTTCGATGCTAGTTGTCGATTTTCGACAGCCTTAGTTTCGAAGTTTTCTCTTTCTTTTGTTATACGCTCATCTTGCAGTTCCAAAAGTAACTTGTCATGGAAAATGTCACGCGGTGTGTAACCCAACACCATTTGCTGCGGTGAAAGTTTGGTTACGTCATTCGGTAATGAATTAAGGGACCACTGAATCCTTCGCAATAGCTTGGCCCAATGTTCTTCTCCTACGTCGCCAGTCATGGTACGAAGTGCACTCAGCAAAGTTCGATTGACTCGTTCAACCTGACCATTAGCTCTCGGTGATGCTGTAGCGTTTTGGATATGTTTGATATTATTTTGTTGACAATACTCTTGGAAACATTTCGATGTAAAACAAGATCCTTTATCACTTATCAATCTCGACGGAGTTCCAAAATGAATGACGGATTCATTCAATGACTTTATTACTAGTCTCGTAGTAGTGTCTTTCACACCATGAAGGAATACATATTTTGTGAAGGCATCTATAATGACAAGTATGTATGACTTATTTTTCGGGGTTTTAGGAAATGGTCCTAGATGGTCGATATGCCAAGTGTGACAAGGAATAGGTTCTTTCTCGATTGGATGCAGTTCAATACCCTTTTTACCACACTTCTCTTTGCTGTATAAACATTCTTTACAGGACGCTATATAATGTTTTACGAAGGATCGCATTTTTGGGAACCAGTAATTTCTCCTCAGAACCGTTAAGGTTTTTTCCATACCGAAGTGTCCCATATTATCATGCGATTCATAAAGAATTCTATTTCGTACTCCCTTGGGTACCACAAACAAATCACCGTTATTTGTGATTTTATAGAGACGACCGTTTCGGATTTTATATTCTTTGTCAAGACCAAGTCCTTCGTTTATATTCGATACGATTTCAATAATTTGTGGATCGGTGTTCTGTAGGGATACCATCCAATCGTCGTTGACTGTGATATTTAGCACGTTTAGTGAAGCAGGTTCAACTTCGTTGGCGTTTAGCACTGGTGTACGACTCAAGGCATCAACGTGCATCATTTTTGACCCTGAGCGATGTACTACCTCAAAGTCGTATTCTTGTAATCTCAACCACCATCTCGCAATTCGTGCATTGAGATCTCTTTTCGTAGATGATGCTTGCAAAGCATTGCAGTCGGTGACCACTTTAAATTGTTTACCTAATAGATAAACCCTGAATCTATCAATAGATTCAACTACGGCGAGAGATTCTAATTCGAAACTGTGGTATTTTTGTTCTTGTTCCGTTGTACGACGGCTATAATATGCTACAGGATGTAAAACACCATCGTCTTCCTTTTGTAACAAAATACCAGCTAGCCCAATAGAGCTGGCATCGGTATGAACTTCGTGTTCCGATTCGGGTTTATATAATGCAAGAACGTTTCGTTCACAAAGTTTGGTTTTAATTAGCTCAAACGCTTTCTCCTGTTCGTCGTTGCATTCAAAAACACAGTTTTTCCTTGTTAACCTCGTCAGGGGTTCTGCAATTTCGGCAAATTTCGGCACGAATTTACGGAAATAACTCGCCAGGCCTATAAATTTCCTTATATCCTGTGCGTTTAAGGGCGTTACAAACTCTTTGACACAGATTGTTTTACCAATACCTGGTTTAATTCCTGCGTTTGTTACTTCATGTCCGAGAAATTCTATCTTTTCTTGCAGAAATGCACATTTGCTCAGTTTTAATGTTAGTCCGTATTCGCGGATTTTTTTCAAAAACATTTCAAAAGTTCGTAGTGCTTCTTCAATTGTATCACATCCGATAACTACATCGTCCATGTAGACAACAATCAATCCATTCATTTCTCTTGCCATTTCATTCATAAGTCTCTGAAAATTAGAAGGGCCATTTTTCACACCGAACGGCATACGGTTAAACTCGTAATGGCCATCTGGGGTGGAAAATGCCGTATACTTTTTTGACTCATTCTCTACCCTTAACTGGTAGTAGCCCGAGGCAAGATCTACTACGATGAAGTACTTTTTTCCTGCTAAACGATGCAATTCGTCTTCGGCGTTGGGCATAGGGAAACTATCGGTGATAGTTTTAGAATTTATTTTCCGATAATCAATACATATTCTGTCCTCGCCGTTCTTTTTCTTAACGATGACAATAGGCGAAGAATATGGCGAAGAAGAGTAACTAATAATATTTAATTTTAACAGCTCGTCTATGTATTCTGCTACTTTAATTCGTTGAGAATGTGATAACCGATACGGGCGATAACTAACTGGAATGGAGTCGGTTAAGACAATCTTAAACTCAGTTTTATCAGTTTCACCAATCTCACTCATTTTAGTGGCAAAACAATCCCTATAACTTTTTACTAACGCTCTGATTTGATCTTTAGGCAGATCAGTTAGTTCGCTATTAATACAGTTCTCTAATATTAGATTGAAATCTTTATCGTCGGAGGCGTTCGTTTTTAAACTAAGATTATCGTTGAGTTTATTTTTGGTTATGGTGGCGATGATTGGTATTTGCTCATTTTGGACGACGTTCTCGATGGTTAATTTATTAGAGTCAGTTAGAGACTCAACAGTATTTTTTGTTTCACTTTGTTCGGTGTTACTCGTAGTGGTGCGATTTAATCTTAGTTTTAACTCATTACCATTTGGAACATAGTTTACTTGCAAGAAGTTAAGTGCTTTTATGACTACAATATTCGGTTCATTAAAGGCATTATGACCAATTAGCAATTTTTCTGATTGGTCAGAATCGTTGACGATCAATGCTTCCGATGTTATTGTTACGTCATCTATTTCGAAACAGAAATTATCTAACTTGCCTAAGGCAATAGCGCGTCCATTCCCAAAACCTTTCAAAACTTGTTCAGAACGATTCCACTCTAACCCTAATTCTGTCGCTAAACCTTTTGTGACAGTTATCACTTCACTCCCTAAATCTACGAAGGCATTTACGTTATAATTATTTACTTTCACAGTTTTTATGAATTCATTTGTTGAGGTTTCAATCCTGCTTACCGTTTTAGTTTTAGTATCCGTCGTTTTGTTGGCTGATCTTTTCTTTTGGTCACAGTTTATTTCATAATGACCATCTTGATGACAGAAAGAACATAACGTCCTTTTGACACAATCACGTGCTAAATGGTTTCTCGATTGACATTTAAAACACCTCGGCTGCGATGGCATATGTTCAACTCGTGGCCTAAAATTATCACTAATAGGTTTGGTGGAGACTAGTTTCCTGGATAACGACATTGCTTCATATTTTCTCAGTCGTAGCAATAAATCGGATACCGTTGTTAAGTTTTGTACGGTTAAAGAATTAACAAGCTCATTATTTCCCAACCCTAACAGAACATATTTGATAATAACTGAGTCGGTAAGCTTCGCTTCAAGAGCAATACGTCGCATTTCATATACATACGCAGTATAACTTTCTGAAGCTTGTTTTCTTCGGTTTGATAATAACGTGTGAACATCTACAACATCCCGCATCGAACCGAATTCATGGATTAACCCATTTCGAAGACCATTCCAATCGGAAATTTCTAAAAATACCGAATCGAACCACGACCTAGCAATCCCCCTTAATTTAGTTACAGCGGCGTGAAATAATAGTAATGGATTGATATTATATATTTTTTGTACCCTTTCGGCGATCGATATAAATTGAATTACAGTGCAACTTACCGGATTAAATTCGCATAATAAATCTGCAATATCTTTTGATGTTAAGCGGAATTGTGTCGTTGATTCTGAGGAGTCTGTGCGTCGTCGCAAGATCTCGTTTTCTAGCTCCAAAGATGATAGGCGACTATAAAGATTTTCTTCATCCGGCCGTGAAGGTGGAGCATTGGAACTAGTTGGTGGCTGTTTTAGCTGATCATAACAAGCATTCTGTTGACCTGATGCGTTGAGTCTATTTTCCCCAAAGTGTTGCACCATATATGATTGATTTGGTGGAAATAATTTGTTTACATTTGTCCTTCGTTGCTCATTAATTTTCTGTCGATGATTTGATTTACCGGCCCTTGAAGATGATTTTGAGTTGTTTGACAAATACTCATCACTCGACGACATTATTATAATTTGTTGTTGATTTATTGGCGAATAATAGTAACCGGTATAAAATTTGTTGGCGATGTTGACAGGTTATAGTTACATACAATATTAACTTAATTTCTTTTTGATGATCGTAATAATATTGTAATCTAACACAGTAATTTCTTTTCTAGTTTTTATTTTTTAACCTCGATGGTGTGTTTACAATAGTGCTTTAACTTCGATGATGCACTCAATGCCAATAAAAACTCGATGACAATAAAAACTCAACTCCGATATTATATTTAACGATGATGATGAGCTCCGATGATGTATTTTGACATTAATAATTATTTGCTCCGATGATGTATCTTTATGTTACAACTACAACTCCGATGATGTATCTTGATGAAAAAATAATTAATTAACTCCGATGATGTATCTTGATGAAAAAATAATTAATTAACTCCGATGATGTATCTTGATAAAAAAATAATTAATTAGCTCCGATGATGTATCTTGATGAAAAAATATTTATAACTCCGATGATGTATCAACGTGAACGTGGCTGTTACCCCACACCTGATATGTAATTTTATGTAATTTTGGTTAATAAAGATAACGATTCTCACATTTACATTTATTTTTATTATTATCAATTCTTATAATAGTGTTTTCAGGTTGACAATTTAATATATTTTTAAAGATGGTGTAGCTTTTAATAATTTTATTTTCTTCGCTGTTACAAAACTCACGTAGATATTTTTATGTCTGACAGGAACTCTACTCCATCTTAATTGTGTACCAACTTAATAATATAAAAGAATATAATTCATGAATTTAAAGTATAAAAGTTATGATATAGATGGCGGAGCCTCTGATGAAGGAAACCACCTTTTGCTCTGTTACAATAAATAAAAAACGAACTAGTGGGATGGGGGTGTGACCATAGGGGCCACGCCAAGAACTTCCCGTAAGATTAAAATATAACTAGTTACTGGATAAGGTATACTAAAGTACCAAACATAAAAAAAAATTGTACAATATAATTTAACTGCAATAAATAAGTAAAAAACGAAAAATTACAAAATAAATATCAAAACAAATTTGAAAAAAAAGTCAAAAAAAGGGAATATTAGCTCAATGAGGGATTTTAAAGCCTTAAATACGACAAATTAAGATTTAATTGTTATACGACACATCATTTGTAATAGTTTTTTAAATAGAATTTGAATGTGTACGTGCAGAGTGTAATCATATTTAAATTTAATAACATACTAACACTCAAACTGCAAACTAAAATAAGTTGTCTAGACCGATTCAGAAGGTATTGAAAGGTGAAGATATCATTAAAATGATCAATATCAAAAATGATCTCCAACACAACAACCTAACCTTATGGTAAGATAAAAGGTCAGCATTTGTTTGATGAACGGCGACCACTATACACAAGACACCTCAAAAGCAAATTTGTTCTATCTCATGTTAACTAAAAAGTTTTACCAAACATTCGGTAAAAACACTTAATAACTGTGGCTGTTGTTGTGATATATTTAAAAGAATAACATAAAGTTTTTAACCGAATGTGACAAGTGCAAAACTCTTATAAACATTACAAAAACCTTATGCTTTAAGTTTCAACAAAATTAAACATCAGAACTGAGCGTTATTGAAGTCTAAAAAAACAGTTGATCAACGAACCACAGACATCTTCCCCGACTCCTTTGCCAAATTTTGAAAATAGCTCATTCAAAATGGCATATTTTCCATATTTAAATAAAACCGTATTCGTTTGCGGCTCGTTTTAATTCAAAAGTTTCATCAAGTTCTCGTGCGTTTGCGTAATGAAAATAACACCTATTTTTCAAATTTTCTTAAAAAACTCAAAAAGTAAGATAGCAATTGTTTATACAAATATCAATATAAATGTCTGACATGATGACAAACAAAATGGGAGGTAAATGGTCTTGATAGCATTATTTATTCTCGTAATATTTGCAAGAGATGATTTTCTTTTGGAAACCACTAAAAAAAAAATGAACTGATTTCATTAGAAAAGGACTGGGCTGTAAGTTACGCCAGGATGTATCGATTGTGACCATTGAAGCTGAAATCGGATCATCCGTTGTTGAGAAAGTGTTGTAGAAATTTTCGTCCACATACGACGATACACGCGCACACACACATACATACTGCTAGCTAAAAATAGCCTAAACAGCTTCAGGAGGCGTTGAAACGTAAAGATATTATAAACATTTCGATTTTGAAAATCGACCCAAAAACAATAATTTCTTATATCGGGAAGTTAATAAACAGTTGACCAAGCAATCTGCTCTCGAACCTCTGACCTTTTTGTCCAATTTAGAAAAAAACTCAGGTTTTTGATAATCAAGTAAGCCCGGATGCGGTTGCAGCTCATTTACATACAAAAGTTTCATCCAGATATGCGTTTACATAATGAAAATAACACGTAGTTTTTTCACATTTTGTTAAAAATCTCAAAAACTAAGATAGCAATTGTTTATACAAATCTCATTATAAATGTCTGACATGATGACAAACAATATGGAAGCTTCATGACCATGCATGATAGCATTATTTAATCTCATGATATTTGCAAGAAATGATTTTCAGTGTTTTGGAAACCACTAAAAAGCAAATGGTTTAATTTCGCTTGAAAAGAACTGGGCTCTAAGTTACGACAAGATACATCGATTGCGACCATTTTCGTTAAAATCAACCCATCCGTCGTTGAGAAAGCGTTGGGCAAAAATTCTCCACACAGCGATATACACACACATACACACACACACACATACAGACTGCCAGCTAAAAATAGTCTAAACAGCTTCAGAAACGTAAAGATATCATAAAAATTTCGATTTCGAAAATCGACCCAAAAACAATAACTTCCCATATCGGGAAGTTAAAAATTTAAAAAAATTCACGGTTGTAGGAACATGGCAAAAAAAATAAAAAATTTTTTTTGGTCGTTATAATTTCAATTGTTCTTTGGAGGGGGTTGCAAGTAGAAATTTTGAAAAAAAAAATATTTTTGACTTGGACAAGTGGGGTGTCATATGGAAGGTGATTTTTTTTGTTGTTCAAAATAATTTTTTTGTATTTTTCGAAAACACGGTTTCTGACTTATTTATAAAAATGTGAAGTTTTGCTGGTTCACCATTAACTTTCACAGATACATCGCGCCTGTGAGTGCTGAATTGAGTTCTTATGCAAACTTGGTGTATGGGTGGCACAACTTCATCTTCCTTGCTGTTAGTAGGATAAGTATTTTCAAAGCCATCTTATGATTTACTGGACGTATTAATTAATAAACTAGAAAATAAAGTATAAGTACATACAAGATTTACAATTATACATTAAGTTTCAAAAGTGTAGTACATACTTGTTAATTATATTTAACCTAACTTTTCTTGTCTTTGGCTTCCTAGTCATTATGCTTGATTGTGGTAAATTTTCTGAGGGAAAAAACATTTCTGGTAAGTAATGCCCTTTTTCGTATATTCGCCCGTGGTAATGGGTTTAGAATCTGTTCTTTCTTAAAATGCTTGCCACTGATCCAAAAGTTTTTGGGAATCTTTTTCCCATCCTTAGAACATGTATCCATTCCTTTAATGCTATTTTATTTAGCATGACTTACGGGGCATATGATGCATGGACACGCCGTCTATATCATAGGTTTTGCAATGTGGTACGCCACAATAACGATTCGCTGTTTTACGTTTATTTTCCATTTTGCTGTTTAAAATAATTAAATTGTGATCAAATTATAATAGATAATAGTGTTGCAACTTACATTTGAATAAATAAATACACCGATTGTTGCACAAATTTTAAAACTTTTAAATTTAACACAGCTTAAATATTTTTTGGAGTAAAAGTGTATTGTATTTGACATTTGTTTACAATTTGATGTTATTTAAAAGTTTAACATAAAATCCGCTAGAGCACATAGGGCATGTCGTCAATTGAAACGTGCAGAGTGACGGAGAGAGCAAAAGAACAAGTAAGCCAAGTTGAGCAGACGGAAAAAGTATTTGAAATTAAACACATAAAAGGTACAAAATTTAATAATAACAATAAATTTGATAATCATAATTCTAAATTCAAAATTCACATAAATTTAATAATAATGCAGGGCAAATTAAAAATAGTTTTTCAAGTGTTAGTAACAATAAAGCTCAAAATCATGTCTTTTGTAGAAAATGTGATCAGAGACATGAAAAGCATAACTGTCCTGCATATGGACATCGATGTGAGAGGTGTAAATATTTACACCATTTTACAAAATGTTGTAAAACATTACACATTCGAGAAATTTGTGCTAGTGATATTGATAGTTGTAACAATGAGTCATATGATTTTAGAAGAATTGAATCCCTAAATAAAATTATATATGATAATGAGGAGAATGAATGTTGGTATGAAATTATTGAATTAAATAACGTTAGGGTTAGATTTAAATTGGATACAGGTGCTGAGGCCAATGTTATCCCAATTTCAATATTTAAAAAATTAAACTTGAATAATCAAATGGAAAAGACTCGAATATTGCTGATAGCATATGATGGCACGAAAATTCAACCAGTAGGTTCGGTAATAATTAATATAAGTCATTTAAATAGTGGAAATAGAATATTTAACGACGAATTTATTATAGTAGATTGTGAAACTACTCCTGTACTAAGAAAAGCATGTAATTGCGATTGTAAATATTAATAAATAATAAAGCTATATCTATATATTAATTTAATGCTAGTTTTAATTATATAAAACTAGATCAAGACAGAACACTGAATAGGAGCATACAAAACCACGATCATCAACAATTAAAGCTTTACCTTGTATTGAGTTACGGCAATTAATTGATAAATCATTTGTTGAGTTAATTTCAGTTTTCGATTGCCATATCAAAGGTTGATGTCTCTTAATTTCATATTCGTTTAACTCTGATGAATCAAATGGTATCGGTCCACCATTTCCAATTACATTAATTAAAAATAAGTTAATGATAATAAAAATATTAACGCCAGAAATAATCTTCGTCTAATTAAACGTAAAATTGCAGCATACCACATTGTTTAATATTAATATATACAACTAATTTTCTTTTACATTCTATTTATGAAGATTAAATACTTAAAACTCTTATAACATTATTATATTTAAAATAAAAAAAGAAGGGAACTTTTTAATTATTTTTCAAATCGAAAAACGAGAACTCTAAAGCTAATTTGTTTTTTTACAAATTTTAACGATAAAAACATCGCCTACTAAATATTGAAAAAATTTTAATTTAAACGTTCGCCTTCGCCACAACACTCCCTCCTTAGTGCCATCAAAGATGGAACGATAAAAGAAAAGTAGCTAGTAAGAGTTGGAAAGAGGAGAATGGAAGAGTTTTTTGATTGCTCGAGTATTGTAACGAAAAAGAGAATGTTTGAAGATGTTGTTAGAAATCGATACCCTTTGGTGGAGAAAAAAATAAATTATGGGTCTTACGAATTTGGAGTTCTGCAAAAAAAAAACGAAACGAACAATTATGGAGTTATGGTAACACGAGTGGAGATATAGGTCTGACAGAACTGAGTTGCCTGAGACCAATATTTGTGGAGATGTGTACCATAGGTTAAAAGGTTCGTTTAAAATACGAGAAGCAGAAAAGTAACGTCAGTGATGCTGAATGTCTGACAGATCAAAGTTGACTGAGACAATACTAGCATGTACAAACGTGAATATTAATTCATTTTTCGAAAAGTAGCTGTTAAAAGCAAGAATAAGCAGAAATTTAGCGTAAGCAAAGGAGTGCATATGGTAACACAAGTTTGGTAAAGTCTGACAGTACAAAGTTGACTGAGACCAATGTTTACCTTGGAGACGTGTACCATAGAAAAAGATCGCTTTGAGAAGAAATATCTGATTAACGACGAAATGTCGTTTTAAATATCCATAAGAACCATACCTGTTCGTCAACAGATAAATGGTTAACGTCAGAAGATGTTCATGTTGTAATAACATATGGGTAACGTTGGAGATATTTCTTTAAGATCAGATATTTGGAGGTTCTGCTTAATTAGATGGAGTCTGATTTTTATATCTGTAAGGACCATATCTGTTTTGTCAACAGATAGATGGTTAACGTTAGGAGATGTTCATGTTATGGTAACATATGGGTAACGTTAGGGATAGTAATTGAAAAATCAGAATATTCGAAAAATTTGTTTCGGCCCATAAGTTAAGGAGATTGGAGTGGGTCTTATGATGGAAGAAGGTGATTAATTCGGCCCATGAGTAACAGAGAATGAAGTGGGTCTTACGAAGGAAAGAGTTGTGAACCTTCAGCCCGATAATTTAAGGAGAGTGTAATGGGTCTTACGAAGGAAGGAGATCTTAAATTTCGGCCCATAGTATCGATTTAAAAACAAAAAGAAATTTACTAGTTGGAGCACTAGTTGGAGTTGACGTGGCTTGGAAGCCGAAAAATAAGAATTTGAAGAAAAAAAACACAGAATGTGTCACTAGGAGGATATGTTTGGCGCTGCAAAGAGAAAAAAATATAAAATATATTCATTTATAAAAATAAAAATATTTGTTTCGCGCTTAAAAACTTGTGGTGTGATGTGTCGTGATAGCTAAACCGAATGCTACGACCAACAACACCCCCAAACAATTTAGAAATTCCCTTAATTTGTACAATATATTCTAAAAATATTTAACAGTGAACAAATAAACAAAGGCAATAATTAAAAAAAAAATGAAGTGCGTAATCTTTACACGCTGTTGAAGTAAAACTTCTTTGGCCACTGCAGCAGGTATTACTAAAAATACTAAATATAAAATAAAATAGATATATCATATTGAAATTTAGAGTTTCTTTCTAATATTCTTGATAATATAATTTGCAACAATGTGTAATAAAAAGCCATATTTACATGTTTTTTAAAGTCTTACAAATTATAAGTCTTACAATTAAATTTCACGATGAATGCATGTCCACTTAATTTAACAATTGGTACAACAATTGATGCATTTTTCAAAAAATTTAGCAAATTTGTCATAAACCTCTAATTTCATATTTCAATTATGTTAATAATTGAATTGACTTTGTAACACATTATGTAAATATTACTTTTTATTACACATGCTGCAAATTATATTATCAAGAAATGCAACTCTAAATTGCAATATGACATATTTATTTTATATTTCATCTTTTTATTAATACCTGCCACAGTAGCCAAAGAAATTTATTTCAACCGCGTGCAAAGATTACACCACTCATTTTCTATTTAACAAAACAAATTTAGTCAACACAAATATTTTTTCCCGCCCGGGATAGCCCGGGATGCAAACTCTAAACACCATGACCACCATGATCGCCGTGACACCACCACGACCATCATGACCACCATGAACACCATGTCCACCATGACCACCATGAACAATATGACCATCATGACCACCGTGAACACCATGACCATCATGACCACCGTGAACACCATGACCACCATAACCACCATGACCACTATGACCACCATGACCACCGTATCCACCATGACCACCATAACCAACATGAACACCATAACCACCGTGACCACTATAACCACCATGACCACCATAGCCAACATGACCACCGTGAACACCATGACCACCGTAACCACCATGACCATCGTGACCACCATAACCACCATGACCACTATGACCACCATGACCACAATGAACACAATGACCACCGTGACCGCAATAACCACCGTGAACACCGTGATCACCAATACCACTATGACCACCATGACCACTACTACCACCATAACTACCATGACCACAATGACTACTATAACCAGCCCTAAAGAAGTTTTACTTCAAAAAACTAAAACAATTCAAAATATAAATTTAAAAAATTACGAAACTCAATAAAATATTACAAATATTATATTATTAGATATTTAAATCTAAGATCGACACGTCCAACTCATTTAACATTTAATACGATGCTGAATAAGGGTATAAAAAATACAATACTCATAATCGAGTTGTCGCATACTTGCTGAACATAATATTCGTTTGCCTTTTTTACTTCTAATTTCTTTTTTATTTTATTGTGTTTAAATTTCTACTTAAGTTTTTTTGGAGTTGTGTGCATGTATATGTTTAAAATTCAAAATCAGACTGTAGTATGATAGAGATGAACATATATGGCTATATATCTGTTCAAATGACTACTTCCGGCATTTTTTTTTCTTTATCTCCATTTAGGAGCATAGGGCGTCTACTAGACAGGACCATCTGACTCTGTTGGGGGCAATCGCTTTCAGTTCACCCCATGTCTTGCCAATTTGTTTTGCTTCAGCTAGCACCGTTTTCTTCCACGTCATGGGTGGTCTTTCAACTCTCCTTTTACCTTGTGGATTCCACTCTAAGGACATCCGTGTTATATCTTCAGCTGGTTTCCTCAGTGTATGTCCTATCCATCTCCATTTCCTTTGTTTCATCTCGGTCTCAATGTCTAACTGCTCTGTCTGCCGTAGAAGTTCCTGGTTACTGATGGTGTTTGGCCAGAAGCATTTGATCAGTCTTCTCAGGCATTTGTTCACAAACACCTGTAGTTTATTTGTGATTTTTCTTGTTTGTTTCCACGTTTCACACCCGTACAGCAGTACTGACTTGACACATGCATTGAACATTCGTAGCTTTGTCTTTCTTGACAGGACGGATGCATTCCAGATCTTGTGAAGCATATTGAACGTATTTCTGGCTTTGTTAATACGCTGACTGATATCTTCTTCAGTCCCGCCTGTTTTTGCTACAGTACAACCAAGGTACACAAATTTGTCAACTTTGTCCACTTGTGTATTGTTGATGGTAATTGGTGTTATCGTTTTGGTGTTCAATCTCATATCCTTTGTTTTTCTGATATTAATGTTGAGACCGACTTCATGCGCAAGGGTTGATAGCTTCTGTATTTTCTGCTGCATGTCCGTATGTGTGTGTGTAAGTAGACAGATGTCATCTGCGTAGTCTAGATCATTGAGCCGTCTTGTTGTATTCCATTGGATTCCATTTGGACTTGCATCATCGAGCTTTCTCATGATACTATCTAGTACTATTAGGAATAGTAGCAGGGATAGTACTCAGCCTTGTCTCACTCCTCGGTGGTTGTAGTATTCATCACTTTGCTGTCCTTTGTATTGTATTCTGTTTGCAGCATCTCGATACATTTCTTTGATTAGATCAACTATTTTCTTCGGGATGCCCATTTCACAAAGTGTCTTCCATATCGCGCTTCTGTTAATTGAGTCGAAGGCGCGTTCGAAGTCCACGAAGAGGAGATACAATGGTGAATTCCATTCATTTGATTGCTCTATGATGATACGGATTGTGTTGATATGATCGGTACAGCTTCTTCCTGGTCTAAAGCCGGCTTGTTCATTTCTTAGTTTCGTGTTAATTGATGGAGATATTCTTTCGAAAATGATCATCGCTAGTATTTTCATTATTGTGTTGAGCAGAAATATACCTCTCCAATTTTTGCATTCTCTTAGAGCACCTTTCTTTGGGATTGTTATGGTTAAATCTTCTTTCCATTTGGTTGGTATTTTACCTTCGTTCCATACATCAGCTAATAGTGGTGTTAGAGCTTCTGCTGTTGTGTTTACTTCTGCTTTGAGTAATTCTGCTGATATATTATCTGTACCAGCAGATTTGTTATTCTTGAGTTTCTGTATGGCATCTCTAACTTCCCGTTCCGTTGGTGGATGGGTGCTGATAGTTTCGTTATAGTTGTCATCCGGAGACTGCAAATTATCTTCATGTTGGTGGCAGTTGTCTTCGAAGTATTCTTTTCATCTATTTAGCTGTTGTTCATGTGTTGTGAGGGTTTGACCAGATTCATCCTTTATTGGTGGAGTGTTTGTATATTTGTTGGTGACATTTCTCACGCATTTGTGTAGTGTGCGCATATTTCTATTAGCTGCTGCTGTTTCTGCAGTTTTGAGAATGCTTTCTGTATATCTTCTGCGATCATTCCTTACCATCTTTTTAACTTGTTTTGCTGTACTTTCATATTTGTTGCGGATCTCGGTTGTGTTCTGGTGACACAACTGCAACTTGAGCTGTCAAGGCTCTTCAATTTTCTTCCATGTATCATCGCTAATCCATGGTTGCCGTGATTTGTCTTGGTATCCTAGCACATCTGGAGCAGTTTTGACGTAAGCTTCTTTAACTTGTTCCCATTTTTCATCAATGCTGGTGGTTCCGACATTTATATGTCGACATTTATATGTGTGTCATAATTGAATTGTATCGTATATTTGCCGAATATCATATTCGTTTTTTGTCCTTCCGTTGCAAAATTCATTCTTAAAACGCGCCTAAAGAAGTTTTACTTCAAAAAATGAAGTCAAACATATAAATAATTTATAAAATTGTATTAATAAAAAGAAATACTTGAACTCCGAATTCAAAGATTGTGTTGAAACGCTGTGCTTCTAGTCGGGGTCACCAAATATAGCTAGTTTTAGCTATAGTGTAGAGCAGAGTAACGTTGCACAAAAGTTGAACACAATATGCGATATTATAGCTTCTTAGAGAGATAATTATAAGCTCTTGATGAATGATGTTGTGTGAAAGTTATCTGACAAGCGGAGGAAATTTTACAGCTATATTGTTTTGTTGCTTTTATCTCAGTGTTACAACATCCATTCCATAATAATTCTGAATGGGAGCATTCAAAACCACGATCATCAACAATTAAAGCTTTACCTTGTATTGAGTTACGGCAATTAATTGATAAATCATTTGTTGAGTTAATTTCAGTTTTCGTTTGCCATATCAAAGGTTGATGTCTCTTAATTTCATATTCGTTTAACTCTGATGAATCAAATGGTATCGGTCCACCATTTCCAATTACATTAATTAAAAATAAGTTAATGATAATAAAAATATTAACACCAGAAATAATCTTCGTCTAATTAAACGTAAAATTACAGCATACCACATTGTCTAATATTAATATATACAACTAATTTTCTTTTACATTTTATTTATGAAGATTAAATACTTAAAACTCTTATAACATTATTATATTTAAAATAAAAAAAGAAGGGAACTTTTTAATTATTTTTCAAATCGAAAAACAAGAACTCTAAAGCTAATTTGTTTTTTTACAAATTTCAACGATAAAAACATCGCCTACTAAATATTAAAAAAAATTTTAATTTAAATGTTCGCCTTCGCCACAGTTACATCGTCAATAAGTTCCACAAATACCGCTTAGGCCGTGCATTCACATACAACAGAAACAGAAACCGAAACTGAATTTCATACAAATTTGACAGCAACTGAAACAGAAACCAAAACAATTAAAATTTAATTGCTTCTGTTCCAGAAACTGTCACATGACCAGAAACTGTCACATAATATGAAAATGTTTTTGTAAAAAATGTAAAAAGGAGGTAACTAATGTATGCAAAGCTTTACAATGTGAAGGAAGGTGTGGTGAGTGGTATCACAGAAGATGCCTCTATACGATGTTTTATATGAACAAGTTTCATCATTTACGAATCTTTTTTGAATCGAAATGTTTACAGGTAGGTCTGCCCAGGCAACATTGCCCAGCGAATTAAATGTCATCGATTCGTCCATGAATCGTTGAAGAAACTTCTTCTCTGAGCTGTAGAATCGTGATGGAAACGGTATGGAAATTTATATGAAAAAAAATAAAATGTCCGCTAGATTCGTGGACGAATGCTCTACAACGATTCATCATGTAATACTACCACTCGAATCGCTATGGAATATTCAATCACGATTTGCAATTCAATCACTTCGTCTGCAATTCCGAGGCAAATATTTTGAGTGCTATTACCCACCAAACGTGTTATACCAGACCAAAGAATTAAGAAACTGATGCCCGATTTCTTCATAATTTAACTAACTCGAGATTTACTAACTGGAGGTTAAATTTAACCGGCTGTTAAACTTAAATCGGATTTCTTCATTCAAGTTGAAGTTCATCAAAACTATGGTTAGTAAATCCAAATTTAAGATACTAAATTAAGATAATATGGATGAACTTTTGTACTAATGTATGTTTTTTATAATTATTTGAAAAATAACGTAGTATTAAATGTCATTTAAAAAAATATTTTGATGTTTTATTCAAATAAAAACAAGAACTGATTGTAGAATTTAACATGTACATACTTAACATGTGGAATAATAACATGGACTTCTGATTATAATTAATCTGCACTTCTGATTCTGTTTGTTTATATATGTATAAATTTTTAATATTAGATTATTATATTGTTACGAGTACAGAAAAATCTAGACGATTACGGTCACTTCCAGGAAAATAAAATCAACAAAACACAACAGAAAGTGAATGAAATGAATAGTGTTGTTGTTGTTGTACATGTTCTTAGAATTAAGGTCTACACAAAACAAATGATTTTATGAATCAAATCAACGTAACGTAAAATAATCGAATATTCTAATATTTTCTCAAGGTTTCTAAAAAGTGACCGCGAAATTTCTAGAGATTAAGCAGAATGTATATAAGGAAATTGCCTCTTGTAGTTTTTAATTAGTTTTATTTTAAACCTGCGATAGTAAAGTGAAAATTATAAAAGTGATATTTAAAATAAGTTTTTGTAAATAAAGTTTTAAGTGTTATTGAGAAGAAATATTTTGTGTATTATTTTGAACGTGGTGTACTGGAAATTTCTACAATAAACCGTTGGAGTTTCTGAAGCTGTTGAAAGAATATTCTAGTTAGGAATCTTGTTTGCTGTATTGTTTCCTGTTGTTGTGGAACAATTAAGGAGTTGAATACTTAATAAAACCTGGTGTTTGTGCTTAGTAATCAGTGATCGAACTCAGAAGAGATTGGGAATTACGTTTATCGAATTGAGAGTAAGGCCAATTCGAAGGAAGTTTGGAAAAACGTAACATTGGTGACATCGGCGGATTAGTTAGCTGTTGAGTTAAAGAACTAGAACAACGTGGATTGGCAACAACCGGCAACAAAACTGAATTGACGATACGGCTTCGAGAAGCTATGGAAGCTAGTGGAGTAGTTGTGGAAAGTTACCAGTTTGAAGTGATTAGTACAAATGCTGATTCAGTAGCAGTTGATGAAGAGAAAAGTTCTGTTGCGGAAACAACAACCTCATTGCCACCTGCAAATTGTGATTTTACGCAGTTAATGGCTATGATGCAACAGATGAATTTGAATATGAATCAAAAATTTGATCAACAAAGCAGCAACATCAATCAACAATTGGCTGCAAATAAAGAAGAAATCAGTAGCATCAATCAACAGTTAGAAGCAATAAACACAAACATTGCTATGAGTCGCGATGAAGTCAAAAAAATTATGGATGAGAAACTTCAACAAATGTCAACGGCATTCGATGGAAAAGTCGAGAAGATTCAAAACGATATCCAAGAATTAGAACAAAAAGTGCTTGACGAAAACAAAAGGGTACTTTCCAAAGTTGATGATTTCGAAAAACAGTTGCAGGATGTTAAGACGACTAAAGTTACATCCCAGGTGGTACATCAAGTAGGAAACATCAAATTAAAACCACCATCATACGATGGAACAACATCGTTCGGAATCTTCAAATTCCAGTTTGAAACGGCGGCAGATCAAAATGTTTGGAACGCCAAAAATCGTCTTGCTGTATTGATAGTTGCGCTAAAGGTTGAAGCAGCTGAAGCATTACAGGCGGTGCCAGAAAATGACCGGAAAAGTTATGCTGAGGTGATGAATGCGTTGGAACGTAAATATGGCAGCGACCATAAAAAGAAGGTTATACAGGATCGAGTTAAAAGGTCACTTGCAACGCAACGGAGAAAGCTTACAGGACTATTCCTCGGCAGTGGAGAGGCTTGTACATTTGGCACACTCGAACACTCCACCATATTTTATGGAGAAAATGAAGATCGAGGCGTTTACTGATGGTATTTGTGATCCAGAAACACGAAAAGCAGTAATGTTGTCGCCAAAAGCAACATTGGCAGAAACTATTGCTTATGCCTTAACAAATGAGACTGCACAAGCAATTATAAAACCATCAATCAAAATACGCCGGGTGGAGTTGGCTGAGGACAACGGTTATAAACCAAGACTACGAGTGAGTGTCAGAAGTGACAGAATCCGATGCTGGTTATGTGGCAAGTTGGGTCATATTTCGAGGGAATGCAGAGATATGAGAAGAAAACGAGCAAGATCAGCATCGCCTATGCAGCGACGTCCAGCAGAAGAACGGGTGCAAGCTAGAGAGGACGATGGAGCAGCACCGAATCAGTTAAACTACAACGAGCCAGCCTAAAGGGGCGTAAGCTGGCTCCCACAACCGATTGCCCCATAACCTTCATCCATGTTTCGAGATTGACTAGAGGAGGTGACAGCCTTACTGTTAGGGCTAATATTGATGGAAAGAGTTGTGTCATCACGGTCGATACGCGAGCAACAAATACAATTGTCCGCACTGATATTGTGAGAGGGAAACTAAAACCAGCAGGAAGATACCGAATGCAGACAGCTACTGGCGAAAGTGCAAGTATTAAAGGAAAGAAAGTGGTCAACTTTGAAATCGGGAATACTTACTTTCAACATGAAGTGGTTGCAGCTGACATTGTGGATGAAGTCATCTGGGAATGGACTTCATGAGGCCAAATGGATTCGTTATTGATGCTGGAAAAGGAGTACTCACGTACGGAAATGTTGAGTTGCCACTCCAATTTAATGGTGAAGAATCAAACTGTGTTCGTCGAATAATATTAGATCACAGAGAAAAACTGCCACCCCAATCAGAAACAATCATTTGGGGAAAATTGGAAGGAAGTTCTGGGTCACCCAGGTTGTGGGTTGTAGAAGCCAACAAAGAACATCAAAATTGTGAAGAAGTCGTTATAGGGAAAACCTTAGTTAGATCGGATGCTGATTACAAAATACCAGTAAGAGTTTTAAATCTGTCAGATACGCAGAAAACAATGAAGAAAGGATCAATCATAGGACAATGCGAAGAGGTAGCTAAAATAATAAAGTGCGAGCAGACAACAAAACAGCTAAACAACAAAAAGCAGAAATGGAACAACTTGTGCAGAAATGGACAGAAGGGCTTTCAGAAGAGCAGAAGAAAGCAGTACGTCAATTGCTAGAGCGGCACAAGTCTGTATTCTGCAGTACACCTGAAGGAAATGGCAGAACCGATATGGTGAAACATCGTATTGACACCGGAGCAGAAAAGCCCATTCGTCAAGCACCAAGGAGATTACCATTTGCTAAAAGAGAGGAAGCTGATAAAATGGTGAGAGATATGAAAGAAGCTGGTGTAATTAAGCCTTCAGACAGTCCCTGGAGCTCACCTGTGGTGTTAGTTGGCAAGAAATATGGGAGCTTGAGATTTTGTGTTGACTACAGGAAACTAAACATAGTTACTAAGAAGGATAGCTACCCATTGCCTAGGATTGATGATACACTAGATACATTATCGGGTTCAAGATTGTTTTCAACACTGGATCTGCAGAGTGGTTACTGGCAGCTGGAAGTTGCGGAGGAAGATCGGGAGAAAACGGCGTTCAGTGTAGGTAATGGACTATGGCATTTAATGTCATGCCATTTGGGTTATGCAACGCACCCGCAACTTTCGAGAGATTAATTGAACGGGTACTAAAAGGCTTGCACTGGAAAACATGCCTTGTATATTTGGATGACATCATCGTCATGGGCAAAGACTTTGATGATCACTTGAGGAACTTGGCGGAGGTACTGGAAAGGTTGCAAGCAGCCGGTTTAAAGTTAAGTCCCAAAAAGTGTTCACTTTTCAAGGAAGAAGTAAAATATTTGGGACATAAGGTTACGGCAATGGGAATTCATACAGATTCTGACAAGATTGCAGCAGTTATAAACTGGCCAAGACCAAAGAACCTACATGAACTACGAAGCTTCCTTGGATTGTGCACATATTACAGACGGTTTGTGCCAGGATTCGCCAACGTTGCCAAAAGTCTGCATGAGTTAACCAGAAAAGATAAGGCATTTGAATGGAATGAACCTCAAGAACAAGCATTTGTGGAGCTCCGAAAGAGATTATGTACGGCTCCAATTCTGTCCTATCCTATACCAAACGTTCAGTTTATTTTGGATACTGATGCCAGTAATGAAGGTATAGGAGGAGTCTTGTCGCAGAAAATAGATGGTCAGGAAAAGGTGATAGCTTATTTCTCGAAAATGCTATCCAAGCCAGAGCGGAATTATTGTGTAACTCGAAAGGAATTATTGGCTATTGTGGAATCCGTCAAACATTTCCATAAATATTTGTATGGTCAGAAATTTCATCTCAGAACTGACCATGGTGCGTTAAGGTAGTTACTCCAGTTCAAAAATCCAGAGGGACAAGTAGCACGTTGGATCGAACGGTTGCAGGCGTACGATTTTGACATTGAACATCGAAAGGGTACTGCACATGGGAACGCTGATGCACCCTGACCCTGTCAAGTTGAATGCAAGCATTGCAGTCGCCAAGAAAGTAAGGAAAACATTATCGATGTAAGATTATTACAAGTGCTACCTGATGATGAGTGGACTCCTGAAGCCATAAGGCGAGATCAATTAGAAGAGCCAGATCTTGCCCCATCATCGAGTTCAAGGAAAAGGGTTGCAAACCAGTATGGGGAGAAATTTCTGATAAAACTCCAACTTTGTAGGCGTACTGGGCGCAATGGGACAGTCTCCAGTTAGAGAATGGATGCTTAAAGAGAATATGGGAAAGCTCAGATGGCAAGATAAAGCAATCCCTTACAGTGGTACCAAAAGGGAAAATAGAAGCAGTACTGAAGGAGTATCACGAAGTAACGAGTGGAGGTCACCTTGGGATCAATAAGACTCTTGCAAAAATACGACAACGGTTTTACTGGTCGGGGACTCGGCAATCAATTGTGGAGTGGTGTCAAAAATGCGATAAATGTGCGGCGGTGAAAGGACCCAAGAAGTCATATAAAAATGAAGCAATACAATGTAGGTGCTCCATTTGAAAGGATCGCAATGGATGTAGCGGGACCATTTCCAACAACTGATAATCAGAATTAATATGTGCTTGTGATCATGGACTACTTCAGTAAGTGGCCGGAAGTGTGTGCGATTCCCAACCAGGAAGCAACCACAATCGCTGAAGCTGTGATAAATAATTGGATTAGCCGCTATGTAGTTCCTATGGAGATCCACACCGATCAGGGACGGAACTTCGAGTCAGCTGTATTCCAGGAAATTTGTCAAATGCTGGGGATTAACAAAACGAGGACGACAGCTTCAAACCCACAGTCAGATGGGATGGTTGATAGATTCAATGCTACTTTGGAGGAATTTCTAGCTAAAGTGGTCAGTAAGAATCAACGTAACGGGGATCAACACATTCCTTTATTTTTGATGGCATACAGATCAGCAGTTCATGACATCACGACCATGACACCAGCTCAAACTATTTTTGGAAGTGATTTAAGACTTCCTGGTGACCTCAAATTTGGAGTGGTACCATCAACATCATTGTCTACGCAAGAATACGTCAACCGAATCAGGGAGAACCTTGAGGATATTCACAAGCTTGTTCGGCAAAAGATACAACTGACCAGTGATAGAATGAAAGCCCGATATGATATACGATCTAATAATAAAGGTTTCGAAGAAGGACAATTAGTATGGCTACACAACCCACAACGAAAACGAGGGTTATCACCGAAATTGCAAGCTGCATGGGAAGGACCTTACAACATTATAACCAAGTTGAATGAAGTGGTTTATAGAATTAGGAAAGGCCATCGAGGCAAAGCGAAAGTCGTACATTTGGAAAGATTGGCCTGATACAAAGGAGAGCTAGATCCTGTTCGGGACGAACAGGCTTAAGTGGAGGGTAATGTTACGAGTACAGAAAAATCTAGACGATTACGGTCACTTCCAGGAAAATAAAATCAACAAAACACAACAGAAGGTGAATGAAATGAATAGTGTTGTTGTTGTTGTACATGTTCTTAGAATTAAGGTCTACACAAAACAAATGATTTTATGAATCAAATCAACGTAACGTAAAATAATCGAATATTCTAATATTTTCTCAAGGTTTCTAAAAAGTGACCGCGAAATTTCTAGAGATTAAGCAGAATGTATATAAGGAAATTGCCTCTTGTAGTTTTTAATTAGTTTTATTTTAAACCTGCGATAGTAAAGTGAAAATTATAAAAGTGATATTTAAAATAAGTTTTTGTAAATAAAGTTTTAAGTGTTATTGAGAAGAAATATTTTGTGTATTATTTTGAACGTGGTGTACTGGAAATTTCTACAATAAACCGTTGGAGTTTCTGAAGCTATTGAAAGAATATTCTAGCTAGGAATATTGTTTGCTGTATTGTTTCCTGTTGTTGTGGAACAATTAAGGAGTTGAATACTTAATAAAACCTGGTGTTTGTGCTTAGTAATCAGTGATCGAACTCAGAAGAGATTGGGAATTACGTTTATCGAATTGAGAGTAAGGCCAATTCGAAGGAAGTTTGGAAAAACGTAACAATATTATTTTCTTGAATTTCCTCTAATTTATTTAGAAGAATTATTATTTTTCGTTGTAATATTAAGTATTAGGTTTCAATCATATAATAAAATTAAAACATTGGAGTACATATTAAAATTAAAAACGGAAAATTTAAAATTTGTACCGGAAAAATTAAATTCTCAAGATGTATTACAATTCAAAAAATTGTTTCGACAAGTACAAAACATTGTTTAATAGAAGTAGTACGTATCAATAAATGGCGTGGATAGGCGACTGGCTGCACAGACTGACAAAGACTCGGGAGACTCAGAAAATCCGTCGGAGCAAAAAGTGTTATTCAAGTTTTTCTTGTAAATTTTCAATAAACCAGCACACCCCAATATAAGTGTCAACTAATAAATTTAAACCATATAGCGGCACTACGTAAAGGGAGGGTGCGGTGGCTGTATTAAATAAAAATAATACACGCTACCGATTGTAAACACTGTAAATCAAAATTATTTGAAATCCAAGAAACATTATCGCATATTAATATTCATAATAATAAAAAAATTTTATTGTAACGGCAAGAAAATCTTTATTTTAAATATTTCAAAATTTGACGTATTTTTACTTCCTAAACACGCCACCACGGGCGTCATGGTAGAAATAACCGCATCTTAATATTTAACTGGTGATCAAATGACTAGTTAAATTTAACCTTCGGTTAAATTTAACTCGAGATTTTTTGTTGCGAAGAAACCCAATTTCTTAATTAAACTTAGTTTAAACTCGAGTTAGATTTAACTAAGGTTTAACTTTGTGTGAAGAAATTGGGCATAAGGAAATGAAACTACTGTATATATACACAAAAATATTTGAAGCCGTTTTTCTCTCTTCTCCTCTCGTATTTGTCCATTTTAAGATGTCAAAGTATTTTAAGATGTCAACAAAAAACATCGTTTGGTTTGGTCGAGGTATCAAAGGTAATGATGTCTTGATAAAAAAGTAATGATTGATTCAGTTTGATTTATTCGTTGAAATATTTCAGTTTTAATTTTATGTTTATTGTTATATTTGTTTTGCGAATGTGAATGTTATTTTTATTTTACAGTCGTGAATGTATTTATGTACAAATCTAAACTAAAATTACTATAATTGTTTTGGTGTTTATTAGTCTATAACAAAAAATCTGTAAGAAAAACTAAACATGTTGGGATGTGATAATTATGCAGTCTTTATAAAAGATATTTTATCCAGTTTTGGTTTATATCGGCATCATGCAAATTAACAATTTGAAATTCGAAATGTTATGGTTGTTTTTATTTATGATAAATGTGAATTAAAAGAAAAAAATTATTAGCATAAGCCAAAATTAATTTAAATCTTACGTTTTCGTAAAATGAGTTTGTATTTCATTCATTATTTTAATTATTTTTCAACTTTAGCTTTATCTACAATTATTGAAACATTATAAATTTTAATATGACATGTCTTTTATTTTGAATTTTAATCCGAATGTGTAAGATTTGAAATAACACTACATAATACACATTGTCAATTGTTACAAAGTAAAATTTAATAAAAATTAAAAATTAGAAATAAAATTAGAATTAAAAAATTAGAAATAAAAAATAAAAAATCTTAAATTAAAAAGTTAAAAATTAGAAATAAAAAATAAAAATTAAAAAATTAAAAATAAAAAAATTAAAATAAAAAATTTCAAATTAAAAGTTAAAAATTAAAAATTAGAAATTAAAAATAAAACTTAAAAAAATTATAAATAAAAAATAAAAAATTTTAAATTAAAAGTTAAACATTAGAAATAAAAAATTAAAATTAAAAAATTAGAAATAAAAAATAAAAACAAATTAAAAATTTAAAAATTAAAAATTAAAATTTAAAAATTAAAAAATTAAAAGCCAAATTGCAACAATTATTAGTTTCTATTTCAATTCAATTTTAATGTCGACGTCAACCCAATTTGTTATTGTTTTGAATATTCGAGTTTCCATTTAAACAACCTTTTTTTTCACTTTTAATTATAATTTTATTTTATATATAAATATAATATTTTACCAATTAATATTGATAAATTAATTAAGCAAACTATTTTTAAATTTAAATATTTAATAGAAATTGGATTATGAATAAATTATTTAAACTTTAAACAACAAAAATGATATTTAATGAAGTGAGTGATATAATAATTTAATTAATTTCCATTATTTTATAATGCCCCCAAGCTAAAGTTTCATATTCATCCTTGACTAAAAATCTTTTGTCATCGTGAGGATTGAGTGCAGTTTTGGTTTGAGTGTACGAACTTACAACATGCTTTTTCGATTGAATTAGGTTTTGAGTAACCACTTTTATCTTTTCATTATTTAAGCTAGAGGTATATAATCATCAAATGTTAGTCTACATTTCACAATCTGTTTTTTCACCCCTTTCGCTTTCTTATTTTCTTCTTTTTATCATTAATTTGCACTTTATGTGCATACAGTGGAATAACCCCAAATATTATCAACTTGATAATGCTCGTATCGAAGTGTAAATGACAATCGTTTTTAATTATTTCATATACATCAGAACATAAAATTACATAAATTAAACTATCTGTGTCTGTATAACAAATTTTACAATTAGATACAAATTGTGGGACCATATAGTCATAATGAAAGCTATAAAGAGTTGTTTTTGCCAAGTCTAGAATACACATTCCAGTATATATTGGTTTATTAAAAAATATTTCAGATTTATTTAATTCAATAGAGACTAAATTTTCATTAAAAATTGTGGAACATTTAAATTCGGGTTTCGATATATATGCCTCAGCACCATATCTTCCTAACCATTTAGTTACCAATTTAACTATACTGTATTTGCGAACATTTTCCATTGTCTTTCCAAAAATAGCATTAATCATTCATTTGAAGAGATTCTTCTCGAAATCATTTTTAGCTGACGATCGCAAGGAAGTGTTCAAATCAATGTAAGATTTTAGCCATGGGGATTGATGAAACTCAAGAATTTTATGAATTTTAGTTAGTTTAAAGTCCTTTTTAAGTGCTTGCTTTAAATTACGATAGTAGATAACATATTTTTCTTTATTATGGTGTGTTGCCATTAGTTTCTGATTTTTTGATCCAGAACTGCATCGATGTGAAATGTGCATCGACCTGAAATGGAATAAACATGTGTTCAACCTCGCTAAAAAGTATTTCAATCCCGATCAAATTTTACTAATCTTCAAGTCCTTTATTCGTCCATGTATGGAATACTGCAGTCATGTTTGCGGAGGTACTTGTCAGTCAACAATAAAATGTCTAGACTCTACAGAGAAAAGCAATACGGTTGATGGGTAATACCAAATTAACGGACCAGCTTGATTCGCTCCAGCACAGAAGAAATGTGGCTGAATTGTCAATATACTATAAATATAACTTTAGCGAATTCTCCTCTAAGGAAATTCAAAATATCCTTCTAGCATGTGCGCAGTGTAAATGTATAATCGACAAGCAAGAGCTGCCGAGTTATCTCATTCATTTGTTGTACAAATACCTCGTTGTAGAACTGTGTCCTTCCAGAACGACTATTTTAATAGAGTGGCCAAATTGTGGAACTCAATGCCTTCCTCTGTATTTCCCGATGAATTTTCCCCTCAATCGTTTAAAGAAAATGTACATCGTCATTTAAAACAATTAGTATAGTTGTCCCTATATCCTCTTTCCTTCCATTTTCCTCATCTCCTTCCTTTATAGTTGACATGGTATCTTCGGATATTCAAAGAGTCTGAATAATGAATATTTCATATTTAGTGTGCTAAACATGTCTAACTAATTAATAAAAATAAAAATGTAGAAAATGTGCTAATTCTAATGCCCGATTTATAGTCGGTAACGTAACTTTAACTTAACCGTAACTTATGCCCGATTTATAGTCGGTAACGTTAACTTAACGTTAACTTTAACTTAACCGTAACTTACAGACACCACAAAATTTTGATTTATAGTCGGTAAGAAATTACGTATTCTTTGACGTTTGATTTGATATTAATTTTGGTTTTTTAATCAATTTTATAAATCAATCAATTCTTTAAAAGTAACAAACTGATTTTAAAATCAAAATTTAAAATAATAAAATTCAAAATAAACATTTGATACAAAATTTAAAAATAAAAAATTTTATTTTCATATTAATTTCATGCTAATATTTGGTTTTAAAGTCGCTCTTTTTATATCCTTTGCATTTTTTAATAAATAAAATATTATTTTTATGGAAACTTGCAATTAAATATTAGTTTTCTTCAGTTTTTATACTAAACGTCAAAAAATCCTTAACAAAATCTTTAAGATAGAATGAAATGAACTTTACGTTAATGTGGTGTTTTACTGTATAAATTTAGTTTAATGAAAACAGTTGGTACACATGTGTTTTACATATTATTATAAAATGTAATCCAACTTCACCAATCGTTCTCCGACATAACAATGGCCGTGACCCATTTCTCAAAAATGCCGATGAAATTGAAATTTTGACGTTTCGCGCTAAATATAATTTTTTGTTTTGCTTTATTTCCTTCCACAAAAATTAAATTTCGAAAATATAATTATTGGAAGACAAATATTATTTGAATTTCAACACAATCTGTCAAAATTTACTCAAGTAGGATAGCATGAGTAAATTAAAATTGTTTAGTCGATTTGCAGATTCAATTTCATCGAGAAATGGGCCACAGCCAATGAATACAAGTTATAATCAACCTTGAAATAAATATCAAATGTGTAAAACTAAATACCTATTTTATTAACACGTACTTAACATTGGCGAACGAGGTAAATAATCAAATTATAATTTATAAACAACTTGCATTAATACTTAGAACAAAAGTACAAAAAAAAGAAAATTACATCGGCAGCAAAATGGCGGAACTCATTTCCTTATACAACCTCCCACAATTTAATCATGAAAATGATGATTGGAAAATTTATAAGGGACGGCTGGAAAATTATTTTACAACGATGAATACGGAGGACGATAGTAAAAAACGAGCGGCATTGTTAACATTCATGTCAACCAAGACTTACAACTTATTACACGGATTGTGTTCTCCAAAAGAACCACGTGAAATTGATTATAAGAAGCTGGGTTAAATTTTGGACCATCATTTCACACCAACAGTACTAATTTTCCACGAACGCCAAAAATTTTATGCCATGATGAAAAACGAAAATGAATCCATTTAGGAATGGCTTATTAAAATACGCGAGTCAGCTTCAAAGTGCAAGTTTAATTCACGACTGGACGAAATGCTCACGGATAAATTCATCACCGGCATTGGAGGCAAAATGTTTCAACGACTGAGCGAGGAAGATGACACCATTACGTTAGAAAAAGCAACAATAATAGCAAAAAAATACGAAGCTACAATGATTACTGGCAATCAGGAATCTCAGATAAATTGGGTACGACACGAATCAAAAAGCCAACAATTTTCACAAAATCAACGCTATGGAAAATCAAACTCAAATCAGCTATCAAGGTCGAATAACCAGGAGTGTAAACACTGTGGATTTTCAAACCACAAATCAGAAAATTGTAGATATAAAAACGTGATTTGTCGGAAATGTCAACGCAAAGGTCCATATGACCAATCCCATCAATTTGTAAAACAAAAAGGGTAAATATGATTCAACAAATCTCATATTCTTCATACAACACAACAAATGATGACAGGAATCAATCGGATTATAATGATGATGGTGAAACTTCACGGAATTGTTCTCAACATCAGGTTTTTACTTTAAATATTAATGAAATTATAGATAAACCTATTTACATTGATTTAATGATATTTGATACAATTATAACGTGTGAAAGTCATTCTGGGGCCGGAGTTTGTGCTATACCATTTGAAGTTTTCACTAAATATTTTGACACAAGTTTATTGGTATTCGACACAAGTTTATTGGTATTCGACCCAGATGATACGGCCATAGGTTATGATCGTAGTGAATTATTAAATTATATGGGCTCCTTTTACCCAGTAGTTACATATAAAAATAAAAAAAACAGTGAAATTTTTAGTAATTAAAAACGGAGCTGCATGTCTTGCAGGCCGAAATTTTTTTAGGACTTTCGATATAAAAAGTATTCAGTTAAATAGAAGTGAGGTTAAATCAAGTAATTTACAAGATCTTTTGAACGAATTTTCTGTGCTTTTTGATGAAAACCTTGGAAAGTTAAACGGTGTTAAAATAAAATTGGATGTTTTAGATAACATCCATCCGATTTTTGTTAAAGCGCGTCCTATTCCTTTTGCTTTTCGGGAAGCGGTGGAAAAACAGTTAGAAGATTTAGAAAATTCGGGCATTATAACAAAAACGGAATCGACAGAATGGGAACCCCTCTAGTTCCAATTTTAAAAGACGACGACAAAATAAGAATATGTGCTGACTATAAAATCACTATAAATAAATTTTTAAAGGATACTAATTATCCTATGCCACGAATAAATGAAATTTTATCGAGTCTACGGGCAATAAATATTTTTCGAAAATCGATTTGTCACGCGCATATAATCAAATCGAATTAGACGACAGTTCAAAAAAACTAGTTACATGGAGTACACACATGGGAAACTATGTTATGAATCGATTACCTTTCGGAATAAAGCCAGCTACGGGAATATTCCAAAGAGAAATCGATAAAGTTCTGGGAAATATTACAGGAGTAGTATGTCTTTTAGACGATATAATAGTAACAGAACCAGATCTAGGTACACATAACGATCGATTACAAATAGTTTTTAAAAAATTAAAAAATGCGAATTTAAGGATTAACAAACATAAATGTCTTTTTGCAAAAGAAAAAGTGGAGTATTTAGGTCATACCGTTTCATCGGAGGGCATTACTAAAATAAATAACAATCAAGCGATCAGGGACGCACGGGCTCCACAAAATGTGTCAGAGTTAAAATCATTTTGTGGATTAGTTAATTATTATGGCAGATTTATTGAAAATCTAGCAACGAAAATGACTGCCTTATACGAACTTTTAAAGAAAGATCAAGAGTATATTTGGACAGATGACTGCCAAAATGCTTATGAATCTATTAAACGTGAAGTGTTATCAGATATAGTTTTAGTCCATTTTAATCTTGATTTGCCTGTTGTGCTGACATGTGATGCTTCAAATGTAGGAATCGGTGCGGTAATTGCATACACATATCCAAATGGCACTGAACGACCTATAGAATTTGCTTCTCGTATGTTAACTAAGGCAGAAAAAAATTATAGCGTTATACAAAAAGAGGCATTATCAATAGTTTATGGCACAAAGAAATTTTATCAATTTTTAATCGGAAATCATTTCACGTTGGTCACAGATCATAAACCGCTTTTAGGCATATTTGGGGATAAAGATGGTACTCCGCAGATGTCCGCCAGTAGATTGCAAAGATGGGCTTTCCATCTTTCTGGGTTTAATTTCACGATAAAGCATGTAAATTCTGACAAAAACACAGCAGATATTTTATCTCGCATTCCAATACAAACACCAAATGATAAGAACGACGATAAAGAAGAGACATCATATTTATATTACGTTACGAATAATGCAGATTTTCCCTTGGTATATAAAACCGTATTAGAGGAAACACGAAAAGATGATCTTTTGCAAAGGCTTATAAAAGCAGTACAGACAAACAACTTTACCGAGTTGAAAACAAACGATAACGGAGAATTAAACAAATATTTGCGGAATTACAATGACCTAGTAGTTGAAAACGAAATTTTAATGAAAGGTCATAGAATTGTAATTCCAAAAACTCTTCAACATAAATTATTATGCCAGGTACACGAGACGCATTTAGGTATAGTTAAAACGAAAGCACTTCTAATATCTTATGTGTGGTGGCCTACCATTAACAGTGACATTGAAAATCTTATTAAAAGCTGTGACGCATGCCTATCGGTCCATCCAAATCCTCCTAAGGAAGTTCCAATTCCCTGGGAAGTACCAGATCGACCAATGGGACGATTACACATATATTTCGCAGGACCGATGAATAATAAATATATTTTAATTATAATTGATGCGAAATCTAAATGGATCGAGGAATTTCTTACGAATAAACCGACAACCGAATTCACTATCCAGAAACTGCAAGAAATTTTTTCAAGATTCGGTTATGCAGATCTTTTAGTTTCGGACAACGGCACACAGTTCACGGCGAAAATTTTTCAAGAATTTATGACAAGTTTAAATATGAAACACATTCTCACAGTTTCAAGGTTTCCTCAATCTAGGAGCAGCAGAAAATGCGGTAAAAACAATAAAAAACGCAATAGAAGCGGCTTTTTTTGAAAAGGAAGGGAATGACGACCTAGAACAAAAATTTTTTAATTATTTGTTTGACTATAGATGGATAAATCATTCTACGACGAAACGACCACCATATGAAGAGATTTTAAACTTTAAACCTAAAACCAAATTAGATTTCTTAAAACCCAACAACGAATACAAAATTATTAGGAACTCGAATAATGAAAATACACAAAAACATGAACGAAAATTTAAAGTACACGATAAGGTAATTATTAGAGAGTATCAAAACGTCAATAATCCAGGTTGGAGGAATGCGGAAATAATTAAGACATTGGGTCGACGCATGTATATTTGCAAAATGGAAAACGGCAAAACCATTAAACGATATGTTGATCAAATTAGAATAAGATCTGTTCTAAATAACAGGGACTTCAATACTCCAAATGTTTCCAATAATGTTTCTCAAAGAGCGCAGAAGACAAGTTCCATTAAAGATCGTAATGAAAACTTAAAATGTTTAGTTAAATTTAAAAAAACTATTCCCGATTTTAATTTGAATAATGAAACTATAAATCATAATATAGAAATTAGTAGCACAAATGAAATTAATGAGGTAAATGATCAGATCATTAATCATAATATAGAGGTTATTAACGAAGGAGGATTTAATTTGCGTCCTCGGGAAAATATTAAGAAACCTAGACGAATTTTTGAATTTGACATATAATAAATTATTTGCAAATTATGTAATATTAATATATATTAAGTTTTATTATAAGGGACGATTGTGGTGTTTTACTGTATACATTTAGTTTAATAAAAACAGTTGGTACACCTGTGTTTTACATATTGTTACGATTGCAGAAAAATCTAGACGATTACAGAAAGATCTAAACGATTACGGTCACTTCCAGGAAAATAAAATCAACAAACAAGTTAATGAAATGAATATTGTTGTTGTTGTCTCTTCTTAGAAATAGGGTCAACATAAACGATTTTATGAATCAAATCAACATAACGTAAAATAATCGAGTATTCTAATGTTTTCTCAAGGTTTCTGGAAAGTGATGTCGAATTATCTAGAAGTATTGCAGAAAGTATATAAGAAAAATACCTTTTGTAGTTTTGAATTAGTTTATTTTAGACCTGCGACAGTAAAGTGAAATCAAATGTAAAAAATTAGTTTATTTTAAACCTGCGATTGTGAAGTTAAAAATTATAAAAGTGATCTTTAAATTTGTGAATAAAGTTTTAAGTTTTATTGAGTAGAAATATTTTGTGTATTATTTTAAACGTTCTATTACTGGAAATTTCTACAATCAACCGTTGGAGTTTCGGAAGCTGTTGGAAGAATATTCTAGTCAAGAATATTGTTTGCTGTATTGTTTTCCTGTTGTTGTGAAACAATTAAGGTGTTGAATACTTAATAAAACCTGGTGTTTGTGCTTACTAATCAGTGATCGAACTCAGGAAGAGATTGGGGATTGCGTTTATCGAATTGTGAGTTAGGCCAATTCGAAGGAAGGTTAGAAAAACGTAACATTGGTGACATCGGCGGATTAGTTAGCTGTTAATAATGGTTTTATTAAGTGATTTGAAGGTTCTTGATTTAAAGAAAGAACTAGAACAACGTGGATTGGCAACAACCGGCAATAAAACTGAATTGACGATACGGCTTCGAGAAGCTATGGAAGCTAGTGGAGTAGTTGTGGAAAGTTACCAGTTTGGAGTGATTAGTCCAAATAATGATCTAGTGGCAGCTGATGAGGAGAAAAGTTTTGTTGCGGAAACAACAACTTCATTGCCATCTGGAAATTGTGATTTTACGCAGTTAATGGCTATGATGCAACAGATGAGTTTGACCATCAGTCAACAAATGGCTGCAAATAAGGAAGGAATCAGTTTCAACATGAATCAACAATTGGCTGCAAATAAGGAAGAGATTAGTTGCAACATCAATCAACAAATGGCTGCTACTAAAGAAGAGATTAGTTGTAACATCAATCAACAGCTGGAAACAGTCAACAATAACATGGCTGTTAATAAGGAAGAGATTACTGCAACACTTGCTGCAAATAAAGAGGAGATGAACCAGCAAATAAATGAGTTGAAAACTGGAATACATCAACATTTGGATGAGAAACTTTTACAAATGTCAACTGCATTCGATGTAAAAGTCGAGAAAATTGAAACAGAAATTCAGGAGTTTGAACATAAAATGTTGACGAAAGTTGATGATTTTGAAAAGAGGTTGCAGGACGTTGAAACGACTAAAGTTATTTCCCAGGTGGTACATCAAGTAGCAAATATCAAACTAAAACCACCATCATATGATGGAACAACATCGTTCGGCATCTTCAAGTTCCAGTTCGAAACCGCAGCAGATCAAAATGTTTGGAACGCTGAAAATCGTCTAGCTGCATTAATAGTTGCTCTTAAGGGGGAAGCAGCTGAAGCATTACAGGCAGTGCCGGAAAATGATCGGAAAAGTTATGCAGAGGTGATGAATGCTTTGGAACGTAAATATGGCAGCGACCATAAAAAGGAATTATACAGGATTGAGCTAAAGGGTCGCTTACAGCGGAGTGGAGAAAGCTTACAGGACTATTCCTCAGCAGTGGAACGCCTTGTTCATTTAGCACACTCGAACACTCCACCATATTTTATGGAGAAAATGAAGATCGAGGCCTTCATTGATGGTATCCGAGATCCAGAAACCAGGATCAAAGTAATGACTACACCTAAGGCGACGTTTCATGAAACTGTCGCATACGCAATGCAATATGAGATGGTACAGAGGATGTGTATGCCATCTGGTGAATGCAGAAAAAGGAATGTAGAGGGAAACATCAAAGGAGAAGTATTGGCACACAGAAGTGAATGCGACATCAGATGCTGGGTATGTGACGAAGAGGGTCACATGGTACGGGAGTGCAGGAAAACTAAAGAAGCAGATAGATCGTCGTTTTCTGCGAAGAATATGGGAGTCGAACACAAGCAGCACGAAGGGTTCAGGAGCAGCAGTAGGAAAATCTTGTGTTGGATATGTAGAAAATCGGGCCATATCTCACAGGACTGCTGGAACAGGAAGCGTGATAGATCTTCGTCTCCTATTCAACGGAAGCCTGTTGAAGGTGCAACTGTAAAGCCAAAAAGTGAGGAGAATGCAGCCTACATTCCAATTTCAAGAATTGCGGTAAATGGTGGAAGCTTGGGTATCAACGGACAACTTGAAGGTAAAGGTTGCTTCATGACACTGGATACAGGTTCAGCTCGAACATTCGTTCGCAAAGGTTTAATTGACGGTGTTTTGGAACCATCAGATGGATTGAAACTCCGAACAGTAGCTGGAGAATGCGCTGAAATAGAAGGTAAAAGAATCGCTAAAATAAAATTGGGAAACAACTGCTATCAACAAGAGGTGCTAGTGGCAGACATTATGGATGAAGTCATTTTAGGGATGGACTTCATGAAGGCAAAGGGATTAGTCTTCGATTTTGGATGTGGGATCCTAAAGGTTAATAATGTTCGGATGCCACTACTTGTGAATAAGGCAGAGTCAACAGATAATGGCAGCGATGAGAAACTATGCAGTGCAGATGAAAATCCAGAACCATCATCCAAACAGATGACGGAAAGAAACGTCAACCGACGCAAACGTTTGAACAAACGCCGAAAGTTAAAAACGAAACAAGTTCAGGTCCAGTACGAAGTGAGCAATGTAAATGAAGTGGTTCAAATAGCTTCAAATGGAGACGAATCGCAGCTGAAAATGAGAATGGTTCATGGACTTGGCAGTGTGAAACACTCAAAGGGAAGAGATAAGGAGCACTTAAGAGATAATGAGAATCCATACTCATCACGGTGCGCTGACATAGAACAAAGTAATGGCCAAGGACTTAGAAAGGGACCGGAAGTAGTTCTAAACAGCCTGGGAAATAGAAAAAGAAAAAAAAAATGTTTGGATTCAACAATTGGAGGAGAGATCAAGATCCTGTTCGGGACGAACAGGCTTAAGTGGAGGGTAATGTTACGATTGCAGAAAAATCTAGACGATTACAGAAAGATCTAAACGATTACGGTCACTTCCAGGAAAATAAAATCAACAAACAAGTTAATGAAATGAATATTGTTGTTGTTGTCTCTTCTTAGAAATAGGGTCAACATAAACGATTTTATGAATCAAATCAACATAACGTAAAATAATCGAGTATTCTAATGTTTTCTCAAGGTTTCTGGAAAGTGATGTCGAATTATCTAGAAGTATTGCAGAAAGTATATAAGAAAAATACCTTTTGTAGTTTTGAATTAGTTTATTTTAGACCTGCGACAGTAAAGTGAAATCAAATGTAAAAAATTAGTTTATTTTAAACCTGCGATTGTGAAGTTAAAAATTATAAAAGTGATCTTTAAATTTGTGAATAAAGTTTTAAGTTTTATTGAGTAGAAATATTTTGTGTATTATTTTAAACGTTCTATTACTGGAAATTTCTACAATCAACCGTTGGAGTTTCGGAAGCTGTTGGAAGAATATTCTAGTCAAGAATATTGTTTGCTGTATTGTTTTCCTGTTGTTGTGAAACAATTAAGGTGTTGAATACTTAATAAAACCTGGTGTTTGTGCTTACTAATCAGTGATCGAACTCAGGAAGAGATTGGGGATTGCGTTTATCGAATTGTGAGTTAGGCCAATTCGAAGGAAGGTTAGAAAAACGTAACAATATTATTATAAAATGCCATCCAACTTCACTTTGTTCTACGCCAATCGTTCTCCGACATAGCAATGTATACAAGTTATAATCAACCTTGAAATAAATATCAAATATATAAAACTAAATACTTATTTTATTAACACGTACTTAACAGTTAAGTTAACGTTAAGTTTGCGTTAACGACTATAAATGCTCTAGTGCATTTCCATACATTTGTACTTTACGTTAAGTTAAAGTTGCCGACTAAATATCGGGCATAAATCTTAATTAAGTAATAAGTATAAATACTAAAACTTAATTCAACTATTTTAAAGTATTATAAATTACTTATAATAAATGTTATGTAATACGTTCAATACGCTGACTGCGTCACCCACTTTTATTTTTTGTAAAAAATTGCAATGCCCGATTTATAGTCGGTAACGTTAACTTAACGTTAACTTTAACTTAACCGTAACTTAAGGCAGTACAAAATTTTGATTTAGGCCCGCTATACACTTGAGCTAAGCTATGCGAACCCTGTTTTTTGTATATAACGTAATCAAATGGATGACTGTACACTTGAGCTAAGCTATAAACTTAGCTCAAGTGTATAGTCATCCATTTGATTATGTTATATACAAAAAACATAGTTCGCATAGCTTAGCTCAAGTGTATAGCGGGCCCTGTAGTCGGTAAGAAATTACGTATTCTTTGACGTTGATTTGATATTATAATTTTGGTTTTGTAATCAATTTTATAAATCAATCAATTCTTTAAAAGTAACAAACTGATTTTAAAATCAAAATTTAAAATAATAAAATTCGAAATAAACATTTGATACAAAATTTAAAAATAAAAAATTTTATTTTCATATATGTCGAATTCTTTTCACTAAAATCCATCAAAAAAAATTGATGTAAATCAAAAATTTTGTTCTTTTCACCCAAAAACATCAATTTTTTTCCCCATTTACATCAAAAAAAAATGTGCATTTTTTCGTAAATTTTTTTGACATTACTAATATCAACAAAGAAAATTTAAAAAATAAACGTTTTGTTAACGACAATTTTTATATAACTATGAATTGTTTAATTTTGAAGAATTAATTATTGTGTTTTGTATTATATTTATACAATATAATGTAACTAACATTTAATAAAATAACTCCTAATAAATAAAAAAACTCTAAAATGGATTTATTAGAATTAAAATATTATATTTCATAATTCATTGGGTGGATGAAAAAAGATGCATCATAGAATAAAACGAAGACGCTTTTCCCTAAAATGAAGTAATTTAAATTGAAAACAAATATGAATGAATAAAACAAAATTGTTTTATTTACAAATTAATTGAAACTAATATAAATATTTCAATACGGAATTGCAGAATATGCTATTATACAAAATTTTTCAAATTTAAAAGTAGACAACCGCCATTTAAATATCACTAATACAAACATATTTCACATCAACTTTTGTTTTTTGTTCTTTTCAGACCCGAATTTATAAATTGATTTAGAAAAGTCAGAAGAAAACCACATTAATTTCATGCTAATATTTGGCTTTAAAGTCGCTCTTTTTATATCCTTTGCATTTTTTAATAAATAAAATTTTATTTTTATAAACACTTGCAATTAAATATTTTTCAGTTTTTATACTAAACGTCAAAAAATCCTTAACAAAATCTTTAAGATAGAATGAAATGAACTTTACGTTAAGTTAACGTTATGTTTCCGTTAACGACTATAAATACTCTAGTGCATTTTCATACATTTGTATTTTACGTTAACTTAACGTTAAGTTAAAGTTACCGACTATAAATCGGGCATAACGGAAAATTATTTATCTAACAAAACATCTAGTTAAATAGTATTCTAGTCGGTACCTACATCTAATTTTGTCATCTGTGTTAAATTGTTTAAAAAGATATTTAAATATTTATTTCTTTATTACAGTTTGAAAGCAAACATAGTTATTACTACACGACACCCCGATTACTGAAGTCGTGTCAGATCAGGTGACATGACTATAGTCTATATATTATTGAAGTCGGTAAAAACGGTCACGATTAAAACTAAAAATTCTGAAACGAAAAAATTCAAAAACTAAAAAAACTTACACTTTACGTTCTTCAATTTCACAAAAACAATTAAAGATGTTTGAAAAAATTATTGTCACATGAAAAATTGAGGCGACTAAAATGTCATTTAAAGTGACATCTGTCGTATAAAATGACTTGAGGCGTAAAAACCGACTTCAAAAATACGAAAATTAATGCGATGTGACTATAGTCATTTAAAGTGACATGACTTACCTTCGGTATTCGCAGTGGCGGATTATCATAGAGGCGGAAGAGGCGGCCGCCTCGGGCCCCACATGCACCTTGGGCCCCCTTACGACGAATAGTAATGATATTTTATAGGTATTCAAATATCAGATGACTGCGTTCATTCAACCGAAGTTTTTAAACCTAAAGATTTTTTTTATATTATCCCACATTTAAAAGTGTTTGGTTGTCAATTTGTATTACTTTTTTTCATTTTAATAATTCTGATTTGATAGTTTTATAATTTTTTAATGTATTCGTTTTCCAATTTGTATCCTTTTTTTTATTATAAGTTAGGCATGTTTAGTGTTAATTATAATAAATTATTAATTAACGTCTCTGAATATCCGAAGATACCATGCCAACTAGGGATTGGGGTTAAGTTTGAATAAATTAAGTTTCTCTAAGAAATTTATGAACGCTAACTTTAAATTTTGGAGGATTAAAGCTATGAGGAAAAACCCATGAAGGCAACGCATTCCAGATATGAGAGACTCTGTTGAAAAAACCACGCTGAAAGGTAACAGCTCTACACCTTTTTATATGAAAGGATGGGCTACAACATCAGCTCTGGTGTTACGCGATAGGTTTGCTAGTTCAGGTAAAATTGATACAATCTCTCTAGAAGTTCGTTCATCCATAATGTATTTGTAGGAAATTGTCAGATCAGCAACATTTCGTCTGTGCTGTAAAGAATCAAGCTCAATCAATTTTCGAAGAGCAATTCCGCATTTCAAAAATTAAATCGCAAGATGCCAAATACGGTCATGTTCTAGGCATCATTACACCAGATATTTCTTCCATAATCTGGGACGTCCTTACTGCACCTAAGGGAGCAAATCCACACGACCAGGTGAAATCCGCCCTTCTTCAGCATCTCACCTCTAGCACTACAGACCGTATTAGAAACGTGCTTACAGGAATGGATCTCGGCGATCGTAAGCCCTCACAACTTCTCAGGGAAATGTCCCGTGAGGCACAACACGCTTTTTCTGAGGATGTACTCAAACTGCTCTGGGAAGAAAAACTTCCTGCCTCAGTGCGCACAGCACTAGCTGTGGTTAACCTTGATCTAACTACGACAGCTGAACTGGCTGATCGCGTCTACGCTGCTCAGATAGGAAATTTTATAATGGCAGTTACCTCTCCTGCAAACAATTATGCTAATGAAATAGCTTCTTTGACTGCGAAGTTCAATGAACTCCAGTCCTCTGTTCTCAACGCAATATCAACGAGTAATTTTAACAAAAGTAGAAGTAGGTCCAAGGACCGAAACTACAGTCGAGATCACACGCCAAGTCGATTCCGCTATCGCCCAAGATCTAGATCTAGGGTACAAATCTTTGATGGTGAATGTTATTATCACCACAAATTTCAGCAAAACGCAAAACGCTGTGACCCAAAGTGCAAGCACTTTAAACCTAGCAGCCGACCTTTATATTAAAATCTACCTCCACTCAACACAGTAACATCCAAAACTGGTAACCCCGACTAGAAACAAACCTTCCAATGGAGTCAACTTAAAGAAGTATAAATTTATAATTTAATTCATTTTTTCTCTTTCTTAATTTAAATTAGTGCTTGCTTCATTTTGTTTTAAATAATTTAATTTTATTATAATATTTCCTTTTTTTTTTTCACAGCGACACAACACTCTTCTCGTAGTGATCAGTCACAGTGATCACATAATCTTCCTGCTAGTCATTTCTGCTGTTTAGCCATAATCTTGTTTCCTCCTAGCAACAGATTCAGTTTTTTTCTCCAAATTCTTATTTTTCGGCTTTCAAGCCCCGTTAACTCCTGCTAGTGCGACCACTTTTTTGAATTTTTTGTTTTGTTTAATAATCGATATCATGGGCCGAAGCTTCACAACTCTTTCCTTCGTAAGACCCATTTCATTCTCCGTTACTTATGGGCCGAATTAATCACCTTCTTCCTTCGTAAGACCCGCTCCAATCTCCTTAACTTATGGGCTGAAACAAATTTTTCGAATTTTCTGATTTTTTTATTTACTATCCCTAACGTTATCCTTATGTTACCATAGCATGACCATCTTCTAACGTTAACCATCTATCTGTTGACAAAACAGATATGGTCCTTATGGATATAAAAATCAGATTTAATCTAATTAAGCAGAACCTCCAAATATCTGATCTTAAAAAGGAATATCTCCAACGTTACCCATATGTTTTTACAACATGAACATCTTCCGACGTTAACCATTTATCTGTTGACGAACAGGTATGGTTCTTATGGATATTTAAAACGACATTTCGTCGTTAATCAGATATTTTTTTCTCAAGGCAATCTTTTTCTATGGTACACGTCTCCAAGGTAAACATTGGTCTCAGTCAACTTTGTACTGTCAGACTTTACCAAACTTGTGTTACCATATACACTCCTTTTCTTACGCTAAATTTCGGCTTATTCTTACTTTTCTAAAAATGAATTAATATTCACGTTTATACATGCTAGTATTGTCTCAGTCAACTTTGTTCTGTCAGACATTCAGCCTCACCGACGTTACTTTTCTGCTTCTCGTATTTTAAACGAACCTTTTAACCTATGGTGCACACTCCACAAATATTGGTCTCAGGCAACTCAGCTCTGTCAGACCTATATCTCCACTCGTGTTACCATAACTCCATAATTGTTCGTTTCTTTTTTTTTTGCAGAACTCCAATTCGTAAGACCCATAATTTTTCTCTCCACCAACTGGTATCGTTTTCTTAACAACATCTCCAAACTTTTTCTTATTCGCTACAACTACTTAAGCAAAACTCTTTCCTTCTTTCCTCCTCAACTCTACTTAATTTCTTTATTTATATCGTTCCAACTTCGATGGCACTAGGGGGGGAGTGTTGTGGTGAACATCAAAACTAAAATCATTTCTCAAAAAAATTTTAAATTTAGCAGGCGATGATTTCGTTAACATTTATTAAAAAAACAAAAAATATTTTTTGATTATTCGGATTTTGTTTTTTCCAAATTGTTAAAGTTCTTATTTTTCGCGTTAAATTAAAAATGTAATTCTCTAATAAATTATATTGAATCACCTCGCCAATTTGATAAATACAATAAGGCAAATTTTATGTAACTTGTATAAGCTATTTCGTATAAATACAAATAAACTCTGAAATGTTATTGTGTTTTGAGGGTATCTATTTATATTCGTGCTACTTAATAATGGTTCAAGACCATTAGTGAATGTGGAAGCTGCTGTACCTGAAGAAGTTTGGAAATAAATTTAATTCATCATATACAACAACATTTTATCTGCTGCCTTTTGTGTTTACTTTACGTGAACATTATAATTGTTAAATTATAATGAAGATTCAGCTTAATCAACGCATTCAAAGTAACTCATTATATTGAATACAACATCTCGTATCAACATATTCATCTCCTGGAGAATTCAACGCCACTAGCAGCCGACCTTTATATTAAAATCTACCTCCACTCAACACAGTAACATCCAAAGAAGTCTAGCAGATTCTTTCTCTACAAGATCTTTAGAGTCGAACTTTAATGGAAACGGTTTAGGTGTGAATTCAACCCTATTAGCGAACCCTCAATCCAAAATAGTTTAAAGGTCCTGGTTTAATGAATCTATCCAATTTGATCTACAGTTATTAAGCGCTAACGGTGAATATAATTTAGGGTTTTCATGAGACGCATGAAGCGTGTTATCATCAGCAAAACTATGGATGGGACTAATTGTTGAATCCAACAAATCGTTAATATAAATAAGAAAGAGAGTTGGTGACAAATCAGAACCCTGAGAAACTCCTGCATTAGTTGAAAAGACATCCGATGAAACGCACCATCAACATTGACTCGAAATTTCCGCTCGGAAATAAAGCTTTGTATCCAAGATATAAGTTTACATAAGGAGATGAATATGTTGCTCATCCAAACCAATACATCTTAATTTACAAATAAGATTATTGTGTCAAACTTTATCAAATGCTTTGGATATATCAACAGCAATATCGAAAGTCTCACCATGATTTTCAAGCGACTTATTCCATATACATGAGTAACAAAGGAAAGCAAATCTCCCGTCGCTCTTCCTTTTCGAAACCCGTATTGTCTTTCATTTAGTAGTTTGGAAGACTCTAAGAAGCTCATAATATTAAAATTAATGTATTTCTCAAAAATTTTAGAAACAACCGATAAAATTGAAATGGGTCTGTAATTTATTGGATCAGTCTTACTACCCTTTTTGGGAACTGGTTGTACGCTTGCTGTTTTCCATATATCGGGAAAAACTCCTTTCTTATATGATAAATAAAAGATTTTAGTAAATAATAAGGATTGGTGCTAACTCTTTAGCAAAGGATTTAAGATTAATTGGGGGAATACGATCAGGACCAGATGCTTTGTTTGTATTAATTTGTAAAAGCATTTTCCGAATGATGCTTTTACGAAAAATTATGCGCATCATGTTGTGCGAAACTCTAGGAATTGGCTTAGGCAAGAAATTGGGTTCTTTAAGGGTAGAATTTTTAGAGAAATGAAAAGAAAAAACATTTTGTTTTGAAAAGTTCCACTGTTACGAATGAATATTAATACTAAAACTTTATTTGCAATGGGCTGTTATTATATTAATCGCAAAGTTATTGATGAAAACATAAAATCCAGATAAGTATTTTTTGGGTATTTGAAGTTTATTTGAGTTTTAAGTTTTCATCAATGATTTTGGATTTCTTTCAAATTTTCTATATTTTTATTAAAAAATTTAAAGAATAAAAATGTTTTTTTTGTCAGAAATACATATAAAAATTTTGGTAAAATCTTAAATTTGGCCCCAAAATTTTGTTCCGCCTCAGGCCCCTTAAAGGTATAATCCCGCCACTGGGTATTCGGGGTGTTAACGTTTGAACATAACCGTTGTTTCTTTGGAACATCGTCGGGTGTCAATGCAAAATTTATTTTTTCGGCAAACGGCTGTAAAGTTTAACTTTACTGCCGCTGGGGAGTAGCTAAAGTCTTACTTTTTAGCCGACGGCTGCAAAAGTAACGCCATTTTTACTTTATCTGCCGGCGGCTGTAAAGTAACTTTCATATTTTTACGGCGGCTGTAAAGTAATTTTCATATTTTTACGGAGGCAGTAAAGTAATTTTAGGTAGATTTCATATAAAAATCTACCTATTGCAATGGGCTTCATCTCGGAATTTCGGAAAAATTTTTGTGCCAAACGACTATATATGATAAGCGGAGACAAAAAAACAAAAAAAAAAAAATTTATATATATATATATATATATATATATATATATATATATATATATATATATATATATATATATATATATATATATATATATATATATATATATATATATATATATATATATATATATATATATATATATATATATATATATATATATATATATATATATATATATATATATATATATAAACGATATGAGATATAACGAAAACGACCGGCCTCTCACGGTCGCATTTGTTGAGGTAGATCAAAAAAATTTTCTGTACTTGTGTGTTTTAATAATATCTTGGACAAGTTCGTGAATCAGCAAAATCCGACACGTGGTTAAGAAACTAGAGGCTTTTTTCTGAAAAAAATTGATTTTTTAAAACCGTTATAACGGCCGTTTGGATACTAATATTTCAAAAAATTTAACAAATTTAGAATTTTTGAAATCTTTTTTATCAATTTGTTTTAAAACTAGACCTCTGCAGTTAGAGGTTCCTGGGTGAGCGGCTCCAACAAAAAAGTACGCAAAAAAAATTTTTTTTTTAAACAACCGGCACTCTCACGGTCGCATTTATAAGGCCAGATCAAAAAACATTTTCTAAAAATGTGCGTTTTGTTAATATCTTGGACAAGTTCGTAAATCAGCCCAATCCAACACATGGTTAAGAAACTAGAGGCTTTATACTAGAAAAAAACTCTGTTTTTTAGATCCGTTATAACGGCCGTTTGGATTCTAATATTTTTAAAAACTTCATAAATTTAGAATCTTTGAAACCTTTTTAATCAGTTTCTTTCAAAAAAAAGACCTCTGCAGTTGGAGGTTTCTGAGTGAACGGCTCCAACAAAAAAGCTTGTAAAACACAAAATGCGTTTGAATCAACCGGCGCTCTCACGGTCGCATTTGTAGAGCCAGATCAAAAAACCTTTCTTAGAAATGTGTGTTTTATTAATATCTTGGACAAGTTCGTAAATCAGAAAAATTTGACACATGGTTAAGGAACTATAGGCTTTATACTAGAAAAAAAAGTGTTTTTTTTAATCCGTTATAACGGCCGTTTGGATACTAATATTTTTAAAATCTTCATAAATTTAGAATCTATGGAAACATTTTAATCCGTTTCTTATAAATATAAACCTCTGCAGTTAGAGGTTTTCGACTTGTTGGCTTCAACAAAAAAGTTTGCAACAATCCCCAACTACAATTTCCAAAATCCTTATAACAGTCAATGTCAACCTTATAACAATCAAAAAATAAAAGATTTGAATAGAAGAAATTAATTTTTTTTTCTTAGAAATAAACTATTTTGATATTTTGCAGTAATTGCACGACATATGATATAGAGTAGGTTTGTGTCATAAATTATCACACACATGTTCTGTGGTAGATTTGATATTTGTTTGTTGCAAAATTGGATAGATATAATTTTGCTTGTAGGTAGCTAATTTTCTTTTTAAAATTTGTTCGATATCTGTTTGAAATTAGTTTGTTTTGTTTAAACTAATCTGATACATCAGATTCTACTGGCACACAAAACTGTCTGATCTCGAAATCTACCTATTTCTAGCAGATATACGTGCCGCTTGGACTTTTTATATTTTTACGGCGGCAGTAAAGTAAAATAACATGAAATTATTAATTTGTTCAAAACAGAATGCATTTCAGGGTGGTTATTTTGTAGCGTTATCTCACTAGGTGAGATAAAATATTTGTCTTTGATCGATTATATTTAATAAAAGAAATCATTTAAACATAATTTTGTTATCTCACTATTTATCTCACCAAGTGAGATAACGCTACAAAATAACCACCCAGTTCATTTTAATGAATTGAAATCAATAAAAATTAATTTCAGAAAATTTATTACCTAAAACATATTTATAAAAAATTTGATCCATTAATTTCATACTTTTAAAGAAATTTAAACGTTTGCCGAAAAAATAGTGTATTCAATTCGGAGCTAAAGTGACTTATACTAAGTTTACACCAGTATCTAATTTGCTACGTATCAAATTTGCTAGCCATTTTCACCATCATACTTTTTAAATTTGATACGGTGATGTAAACTCTTATTAATTAGGTATGACATATTAATTTTTAGCGCGTCTTTTTCATTGTTAGTTTTTTGGTTAGAAAAAAAGAATTTCCAAATATATTTTTTTATAAAAAACTGTAAACATTTATTATATTCCTGCTAAAATTCTTTAATTTTAATTTCAGCAAAAAAAATCACATGAAACATAAATATATATTTATAAAATAAGTTTATTTATTTTTATTTTAAACGTCATACCAAATTTTAGTGTTCACACCGTAAAAATAATACCTATTTGCTACGTACCTAATTTGATACGTAGCAAATCATCCTACCAAATATTTGGTACGTACTTTTTTGATAACTGTTTACATCGACCATATACTAAGTTTACACCAGAATCTAATAGGTACATACTATACTTATTAGGTCGACTATGGTCGATGTAAACAGTTATCAAAAAAGTACGTACCAAATATTTGGTAGGATGATTTGCTACGTATCAAATTAGGTACGTAGCAAATAGGTATTATTTTTACGGTGTGAACAATAAAATTAGGTATGACATTTAAAATTAAAATAAATCAACTTATTTTATAAATATATATTTATGTTTGATGTGATTTTTTTTGCTGAAATTAAAAGTAAAATAAATTTTAGCAATAATATAATAAATGTTTTCAGTTTTTTATAAAAAATATATATGGAAATTATTTTTTCCTAACCAAAAAATTAACAATGAAAAGGACGCGCTAAAAATTAATGTGTCATACCTAATTAATAAGAGTTTACATCACCGTATCAAATTTAAAAAGTATGATGGTGAAAATAGCTAGCAAATTTGATTCGTACCAAATTAGATACTGGTGTAAACTTAGTAATAGTCGACCTATTAAGTATAGTATGTACCTATTAGATACTGGTGTAAACTTAGTATTATTGTGTTTCGTCTATAATTGTCAAACTATAGACTCCACACAAAAAGTACAACTTTATGGTCCAAATACATGTGCAGAATTCTGCATGCAGCGAAATTAGAACATGTGTTATTATATGAGAGCAATTACATGTAAATTCTGCATGCAGAAAAATTCTGCAAGATATCTCTAATTCTAATTTCGCTGCACAGAGGCAGTGCTACCACAATAAAAAAAAACAAAAACTACTTGAAAACTCAGATAAAAATCGATTATTTTGACATTTTGTTTGAAAATGAATTATTTTTTTTATAACTCAAATAAAAATGAATGAAATTATTTTTGTAATGATTATTTGTTTATAAAGATATTCAAATATTGTAAATAATCCAAATTATAAAATAATTAAAACTAATATTGTTAATAATTAAATTTTTGGGAAAGGATTATCGGAAACAGTGGTATATGTAATTTGAACTTAAATTTTAATTTAGACAAAAACGTTTTTACAGACAACGATTCAATTATTTTCTTCTATCTTTTAATTAAAAAGCCAGTTTTCTTTAAATTGCGACAACTTTCACTTATAACTATTTCATAATACGTAAGAACACGAACTGTCATTATTACGAAAATTCTGCACGTCAATTATATAAAAATTCTGCACATCTATTTTAGATGCAGATATGCATGCAGCACTGCGTGCAGACTTTCTGCACATGTATTTTGGGCGTAATTCTAATTTCGCTGCACAGAGGCAGTGCTACCACAATAAAAAAAACAAAAACTACTGGAAAACTCAGATAAAAATGGATGATTTTGACATTTTGTTTGAAAATGAATTATTTTTTTCATAACTCAAAAAAAAAATGAATGATATTTTTTTGAAAATGAAATAATGTTTGTAATGATTATTTGTTTATAAACATATTCAAATATTCTAAATAATCCAAATTATAAAATAATTTAAACTTAACATTGTTAATAAATAAATTTTTGGGAAAGGATTATCGGAAACAGTAGTATATGTAATTTGAACTTAAATTTTAATTTAGACATTAACGTTTTTACAGGCAACGATTCAATTATTTTGTTTTATCTTTTAATTAAAGAGACAATTTTCTTTAAATTGCGACAACTTTCACTTATAACTATTTCATAATACGTAAGAACACGAACTGTTATTGTTACGAAAATTCTGCACGTCTAATATATAAAAATTCTGCACATCTATTTTAGATGCAGATCCCACTAGATTTTTTGTTACTATAGTAACAGGTCTTTAGTTTGTTATCATTCATAAGAGTGCATTAGAGGAAGCGAGATAGACATATATCTCTTATAGTGCCATCGCATAATATGAAAAAGATCAAAATTAATTTCAAGAATATATGGTTTGAGCCAATGTTTTTTACGACTTTATAATATATGTCGGCCATTTCATTTAAATCATGTAAAAGTTTATGTCTGATATTGAATAAGTCAAATTTATTTTAAAAATAAATAAGGAAAATATACAATAGTTGTAAGTATTATTCTATAAAAGTAAGTATTCAAATCAATTAAATGTTGATATGTTTTAAATTAAGAAAATTATATATGTAATTCTTTTAGTTTAATTTAATGCCATTTTAGTTTTGCAGAATATATTATTTGATAAAATATTGAATTGTTTAATATTATTAATTCTTATATTATTGTTTTAATTAGTTCTTTAAGAAATAATATATATTTATATTTATTAATTTATTTACAGTCAATAAAAACTTAAAATTATAAAAATGTGTTTTATTTACAAAAATATCAATATTTATATAACAAGGTTGCTTTGTGGTTTAGGTTAACCAAGACAAACTAAAGACATGTCTGACCAGACAACCTAAAGACACGTCTTACCAGACAAACCCTAGACTTGTTACACAAGACGAGGTGGGACATTTTGTTCGAGCGGTCTTGGGTTTGTCTTGGTCTTGTTACTATAACGCGTTAATAGTAAGTTACTAGTAAATCTGGTATAACACTTTTACTGGGATATGCATGCAGCACTGCGTGCAGACTTTCTGCACATGTATTTTGGGCATTAGCTCCTAATTCAATAATATACTATTTTAGTTCGTTTTCAATAAGTGTGTTTTTTTAAAATTTTTAATTAATGAAGAAATTAGTTTTTCGGCAAACGGCTGTAAAGTTTAACTTTACTGCCGCTAGGGAGTTAGCTAAAGTCTTACTTTTTAGCCTGCAAAAGTAACGTCTAGCGACAGCAAAAGTAACGCCATTTTTATTTTATATTACGGAGGCTGTAAAGTAGCATTTGTTATTTTGTTATTTTTTCAAACATATTGTATAACCATGACAACAAAAAATAAGTTGATTCTCATATTATGAAATTTTGAAAAGGCTGCTTTGATAAAAAAATTTTATTTATACAAATTTAAATGTTTTTTTTCTCTTATTTGGAAGTAATTATGACGATACAAATTCATATTTATAAAAAGTTTGATGTATTAATTTCATATTTAAAAAAAATTTAAACGTTTGCCGAAAAAATAGTGTATTTAATTCGGAGCTAAAGTGACTTTTTGTGTTTCGTCTATAATTGTCGGCCTCCCTACGGTCGGCCGTCAAACTATAGACTCAACACAAAAAGTATCACTTTAGCTCCTAATTAAATAATGTACTATTTACTGTTAGGAATAAATTTATCCAGCGCGGGATAACAAAAATTTATTTATTTATTTATTTATTTACTCAATTCACAATTGAAGACCATGTAGTAGGTCTTTTTTATACAAATTGTACAGATTATTTAATTATATTTTACAAAATTTTGCATGAGAAAATCATTTACAACTTTAACAATAATATATTTTTCTATGTTAATTTTATTTTCTATCAATTTTATTCTCAATCCCAGTCCACCAAACTTCCCGCCATAACAATCACAATCCAAGTATCTATTTAATTTTTTTATCTATTTTTAAATATTCCTTTGAACAGCAAACAAATTTATGGAATTTTTTGTCTTTCCGTGCTCGATAAATTAATTTATTTCTAATGCTACTCGTACACGAGAGACTTTTACAGGGTTTTTAAAGGTATACAACATACAGAATTTTTTGATAAAGCTACAGTTTTTCCCTTCAAACCCAAAAATAATTTGTGAATCAAATAAATTTTTGGTTTTTTCAAATAATTTTTTGTAATCTACAATATTTTTGGTATACATACTTACAAAAGGTTTGTGAGTTGTTTGTTTATAAGGGATTTGTGGAATTTACTTAGTTTTTTTAGTGCAAAGTGAAAGGAGTAACAATATTTTATGAAATTTTGTGTTTCTTGTTTTGATATAAGAAAAGATAAAATAAAAATAAATAAATTTTTTGTTGATCTAGACTCTAGAGAAAATAAAATAAACTATAAATATAAAAATCCCACTGTTGGGATTAATTATTAATAAAACAAGTGAAAACAGTAGTAAAATTTTAAGAACCTCTACTATTACTACATACAAGTGTGTATATTAAAAATTTATTGTAACATATTGAAAGGAACTGTAAGGTAAATTTTGTTTATTAATTATATAGTGCATTGAACTAATTAATTTAGTTGTCTGTGCATTCCTATTTATTTCTTTGTTATAATATAATAGTAAATTTACAAGTTTATAAATTAAATTAAAGTAATTTTAAGTAATAAAATAATATGGAAAATATTGTTAAAATAACCGCCGATGGAAATTGTCTCTTCTCTGCAATTATCCTTCAACTGCATCAAAAACGAACCAGACATTCAACAACATGGAGCTCAGCAAAGGAAGCAAGAAAAAAGATCGTGAATTGCATACAAAAAATCCTGATCGATTTATGCAACAAATTTCAGACAATGCGTTGACTGTATACGAGACATCTTTTTTAAGACAGCATACCGACATAGAAATATTCAATATATATTTAGGAAATCTTTCACAGGAAGGGTTTTGGGGTGGGACAGAATGTATTGCAGCCGCAGCAGAACTAGTGGGTGCAACTATAATTGTACATAACAACGCACCTAATGAAAGCAAGATAAGGTTCACTCCTTTCTCAGCAATCCCAACGTTAGAAATAAATATCTTATACTCAAATGGAAATCATTACGATAGTATAATATTAAATCATCCAGACGATCCAGACAGCATGAAAACCTTTCAGGAACAAATAATAAGCCTAAGGGATCAACTATTAAATATAAGCCAAGATAATACCAAATTTAGAGCTTTAAAACCAAAACCTAGTTCTGGTAATATAATCCATGGTCAGCAATTGCGACCAGATATTCACCATTTAAACATTGGCACTTGGAATATAAATGGGGTTAATGAAAGCAAAAAAAGAGATCGGATAGAGGAAATACTTGAAGAAAATGACTTGGACATCGTAGCAATTCAAGAGACTCGAATAAATACAGCTAAATGTATGGGTAAAAACTATATATGGTACTTTATAAATAGTAAAGACTGCAAAAATAGAGGGGTGGGATTTATTGTCAGGTTCATAGTTAAACAATTTAAAGGATACTCAAACTGTGTAGCTTCATTAATAGTTAAAACACCAAATATGGGTGAAATCCAAATTGTTACAACTTATATTCCACCATCAGGCACAAAGGGAAATTCAGAGACCATAAAATCTTCTCCACACTTAACTTCATTATAGAAACAACAGCAACGAGAAGAGAAATAATCATCGTGGGAGACTTTAATGCCAGAATAGGAAAAATGGAAACAAGGAACAAAAATGACGTGGTTGGAAAGACACTCAACCATGAGAAATCAAATGAAAACGGATTTGTATTGGAACAGTTTGCAACCCTTGGTAACTTAAAAATTGCAAGTACCCGGGGAAGAAACTCCGTCCTAAAAACATGGACAATAGGTGCAAATTCATCTCAACTGGATCATATTTTAATTAAAAAACAAAACTGTTCTCTATTCATAACAATGATCATTGGTACAAAATTTATGAATGAGATAACTGATCATAAACTAATTTGGGCAAAAATATCGAAGCGAAACAGTATTTCCAAAAGAACATCACAGCGCAATGTGACATTAGGAGCCAAAAATAACACTCAACGAGTAACAAATGAAATTAACCATAGAGATTGGAATCTACAACTATTAAAAATAGAAAAATACAGGTGTGAGTACAAAGAACAAATAAGAAAAGAACTGGAGAAATATGATGATAATCTCAATAAAGGAAATATTAAGAGCAAATGGAAAATCATAACTGAATGTATTAAAAATACAGCAGAAAAGGTTCTAAAAAAGAAACTCCCACTTACACCTAGAAGAAGGACAGCTTTAGCAGCCTTAAAGAAAGCACAATTTCAAAAAAAGTAGGGATCCAAATAACAGACATGTTGTTAACCAAATAAGGGCAGCAAGGAAGAACCTCTCAAATAGCTACAAGACGCATCGTATGGAAAGCTGTAGTGAATTCTTCAACAACATAGGTAAGGAAAAACAAGTTGCAAATAGAATAAAAAAAACACAAAAATTCCTTAAAGAATATAGAAAAGGACGAAATCAGGTTAATTCACACTATATACCAATATCAGCTTGGTAGAGGGAGCTACAAAAATCTGAAGGAGGTTGAAATCCGGTTATACCAGAAGAAGATCATTGGCCTATGGAACAACCACCAACGAAATCCGAGGTGGAAAATGCAATTGCATATTTGAGATCCGAGACTGCACCAGGTAGGGATGGCATATCAATGGAGCTATGGAAAGAAGCTCCTGTCGAAATGGTGTCGGCCATACATCAGCTTATAGAGGAGATTTGGAAGAATAATACGCCACCAGTTGATTGGATAGATACAATACAATTCCCTATCCCAAAAAAAAAAGAACCCTGTCTCAATCAACGACTACAGACGGATAACACTATGCAACACGGGATATAAAATCTATGCAAAATTGTTGTTGGACCGATTGGATGCAAAACTCACAGAACCTGCTGCGTAACAGGCAGCATTTCTCAAAAAAAGGTCGACGGATGATCACATGTTCACCTGCAGAAGAATATTAGAAGAAGAATGGAGAGCCGGAAATAAGCATTATGTATTCTCCCTAGACCTTGAGAAAGCCTTTGATAGAGTAGACCTAACAGTAGTTTCAACGGCCCTGAAATATAAAATCCCACATTACCTGTGTAACAGAATCACCAAAGCATGTTTTTGGGAGAGAACCAGTCTTCGATGGTTCAATATACAAACAGGGAAAGTAAATAAAAACAGAGGAGTAAATCAAGGATGCCCTATATCACCGAGAATATTTACTTTTATAATAAATGAAGTATTGGAGACTATTCAAGAACAATATCCAGAACTAAAACTGGACCAACGAGACACAATCACCCTTCCAATAATCTTAGTTTTTGCAGATGATGTCATTATAATAACAAAAAATTACCAAAATATAGATGTAATTGTCAAGGAATTGGTAGCAGTACTGGAATCAGTTGGTCTAACAGTGAATGATACCAAATCAACAGTTCTTATAAGAAATCCTGCAAACCAAGATCCAATACCCCCATATATACTGTGTGGCGGAAAAAAACTTTAAAGTAGTAAAAACGATGCGATATTTGGGCACATATATAACAGATAGGTTACAAAGACGTCATACGATCAAAACCAGATGCCATCAAGCAGCAGGAATAGCTAAACAAATATCGCAATTCATTAAGATACATAAAATTCCGACAAACATAGTTTTAAGAATTTATGAAACGATAATTACTCCTGTAATAACTTATGGTCTCAAGGTAGCAACGCTAGCCAAGGAAAACAGAGTGCGTCTTCGCAAATATGAACAAATGCTATTACGCATGTTACTGCAGTTTGCGTCAGAAAGACCGACTCGAATAAAGATCAAAGAAATACTACAAGGAAAAACAATAACAAAGAAGGTGAAAACTCTTCGGATTCATTATTGGGGACATATTGCTAGAAGAGAGAGAGGACATATTCTACATGCAGCAGCAAATTATGTAGCGGGTAAAAAGAAAATAGGAAGACCATGCCTAACGTGGACGGACTCAATAAAATCGGATAGCGCATATTTGTCGCACACATTAATGGAATGGAAAGAAATACTCAAGGATAGGAATTCTGTGAAACAGGCGGCGCGGGCTATCTATGAAAAGGACGAATCAGATGACAGTGAAGCCCTAGATAAATCAGGATCAGATGTAGAAATGATTCAGCCAACATAGACGAAAGAAATGGAAGTATTTAAGAGGTATGGTTGTTTTGTTTGTATTGTAGAAACTAGTTATGTATATTTAATGTATATAGACTTCATGGTGAACTGGAACCGGGTCTATTCTTGTGTTGTCCTACCTATCCTTTATGTTGCATGTTAAAAGATATACGGAGGGCCTGGCCATTTCCTATAAAACGGAAAAACCCAGGAGAAGGATCCAAGTGATCTGGTCGTATATCTATATTCATTCATTCATTCATTCAATGCTACTCGTACACGAGAGAGTAAAATTGCAGGTGTCAGAGAAAAAGTGTCTGACTTATTGCTAAACTGTTTACACATAGGAATTTGTTAATAATTTTTACGCACAAACGAATCGTAAAACACATTTTACATCCTAGTTATCGTGACTGAAAGTTGAACTTAACCTCCGTAAAATAAAAGCCCGTTGCTATATAAAACATTAGTGTATTTTTCTACTTTACCGCCCGTAAAATAATCGCCCAGAAAATAATCATTAAATTAGAACAAACAAATAAATTATTGTATGAAATTTATAGAGAAAGTCATGGCATGTTTATTATAATTTTCAAAATGTCTGGCGAGTTTAAAAAATTCAGAAATTGATTTATTCTACAATTAAGTTGTACAGAATTGTGCGTAAAACATTGTACATACACTCAGGCTGAAAGGAAGATTACGCCCTTGGTTCAATAAAAGCCCTCGCTTCGCATCGGGCTTCAATATGAGCCGCAGGCGTAATCTTCTACTTTCAGCCCTCGATATGTAAATAACTATTACGCACAAACGAATCGTAAAACACATTTTACATCCTAGTTATCGTGACTTGAACTTAACGCCCGTAAAATAAAAGTCCGCTGCCATATAAAACATTAGTGTATTTTTCTACTTTGCCGTCCGTAAAATAATAAAATCAGAACAAACAAATAAATTATTGTATGAAGTTTATAGAAAAAATCGTGGCATGTTTAGTATAATTTTCAAAATGTCTAGCGGGTTTAAAAACTTCAAAAATTGATTTATACCTAATAGGCCAATAGAATTACGGATTGTACGTGTTGTTGTCGGTAACAGGTCAGAAATTTTTTTAATCTCTGGGGTAAGGTACTCACATAATGGACATGCGAAGTCCACTCACCCAGCACTGAAGTTATGCAACAAAGTGTGCTGGAAATTTTTTTTTGCTTCCTTGTAAGCGATATAACTGTGGTGCACTTTAATATACTGGTGACATGGAACTTTTTTGTTCCTTAAATGTTTTTCTATAACTTAAAATAAAAAAAAACAAAAATAATTTGTTTTGTTGCAAGTTTTTGCGAAAAATTGGGAAAAAATGTCTAAAAATCGATATTTTTCAATTGAATTTAGTTATTTGCAAATAACTGTTTATAACATAATTGACCCCTTTATCTTGTAGCTGAAACCTCAACGAAAAAAGTAAGCTTCAGAACGTTTCATTCGGCTTGAAAGTTTTTGCACAATTCCATTTTGCACTTAATGCCCCTAAAAAAGTTGTTAACTTTGGGCAGGCCGCAAGGTCTGAGTTTTTATCCGATCGCAATCTGCTTGACGGAAATTGAAAGGGTGTAGTGTCAGCTTCAAATAGCATTTGTGTTGCATATACCCATAATAATATTTATTTATTTATTTTATTATTTAATTACATTTTACATTTCTAAATTATTTTCAAACATACAAAATAATCTTCTTATATATTAATACGCTAGATTAAAACTTTGTGGAGCATTAGGCTTTTTTATTCGAATTTTGATTCATTTGAAATTTTCACTGCTAACTGATATTAGTGTAACTTAGATTTTAAAGATTTTTGGGATTTTTCGGATCATAAATAAAAAAGTTATTATATACGGAAAACTTTTTCTATACATATGCATTATAAGTTTACATACATGCAAAAACAATTTTCTTTTTGCTTTAAAACAATGATGCTTTAAAATTTTTCTTTTTTATATATTAGCTATCGAACCGAACAACGAATAACAAAAACGAAAATTTTTATATTGGTTTTTGAGAACAATTAAGCTTAAGTACATATTGGAAATCACTTGAATTTTGCAATTCGAAATAACTTTTCATTTTCTCTAAAATACCAAAAAAACAAAAAATACCAAAAGAAAATTTTTATATTTATTTTATATTCATTTCAGTCGTCGTATTTATTTTATATTTTAGTCGTCTTTTATCTTTCAAGAAGGACGGTTTTCGATATTTTTCGATTATTTTGTTTTTTATTGATATAAAGATTTTTGAGATATTTTGATATTTGAGTTATTTCATATTTTTGATATATTGATATATTTATTTATTTCGATGCCAAGACTACGTCGTAAACGTTTGGATGTGAGTGGTACATCGAGTCGTCGGAATAAAAGAGATTATATGCGTAATATGCGTAATAATGTTGATTTTATGAATGATGAAATGAATGGTAATAATGATGGAATGAATGCTGAAGCTGATGTTGTTGGGAAGATTTTCGGTTCTGTCAAAGCACTTATATATACCATTGAATTTCAAAAACGTGGTCTTCCGCATGCCCATATTTTGTTAAATTTATCAGATGAAGATAGAATTGATGGAAATGAAATGATAAATAAATTTGTATGTACTGAAATCCCTGATCCCATTCTTTTTCCTAAATTACATGAATATGTGAAACGTCATATGATGCATGGACCATGTGGTGCTCTAAATCCCAATTCTGTTTGTATGAGAGATGGTAAATGTAGTAAGAATTTTCCAAAACCTTTTTCTGAAAATACTAAAGAATCTGTGAATGGTTATCCTTTGTATCGTCGACGTGATAATGGTATGAGTGTTGATGTACGTGGTGCATCTCTTGATAATAGATATGTTGTTCCATATAATCCTTATCTTCTTGCAAAATTCAATTGTCATATTAACGTTGAAATATGTACGACTGTTAAAAGTGTGAAATATGTTTACAAGTATGTATATAAAGGGTATGATTCTGCCAATGTTGAATTGAGAGTGAATGGAGAGAATGCAGTGAATAATGATGATGCGATTGTGGGAAATGAAATTCAAGATTTTTTGAATGGACGGTATGTTGGTTCGACTGAAGCTGCTTGGCGCATATTTGAATTTCCAATGCATTTTCAATCTCATACAATTATTCGACTTGATTGTCATTTGCCTAATAGACAAAATGTTTATATCAGGAATGGTAATGTGGCTGGTGCAGTCGCAAATGTATCAAGAACAAAATTGTTAGCATTTTTCCATTTGAATTCCATTGATAATTTAGCTAATGAGTTTTTGTATACAGAATTACCATTACATTATGTTTGGCATGATCAAAGTAAATCGTGGAAAAGAAGACAACGTGGGGCTGATAAAGTTGTTGCTCGATTATATATGGTTTCCCCAAAAGATATAGAATTGTTTCATATGCGTTTACTTCTGTTGCATGTTCGTGGTCCAAAATCTTTTTCTGATCTACGTATGTATGAAGGTGTTGAGTACCCTACTTTTGTTGCAGCATGTGAAGCTCGAGGTATTGCAACAAATGATAATGAATGGCGTGAATGTTTACTTGAAGCTTCAGAAATTCAATCACCAAAACAGTTTCGTCAATTATTTGCATTTATCTGTGGTTTGAATGTTCCTCCGAATGCTTTAGCTTTATGGATTGAATTTAGAAATAGTATGATTGAAGACTTTTTACGAAATTACGATGAAGATGTGTCAATTAATCGAGCCTTGATTGAAATTAATGAAATTCTTCTTACACATAATACTTCATGTGGTCATCTTGGTCTTCCGATTCCACAATATAACTTACAGATTGGCGATGTAGGTCATTTTGATATTGAAGAAGAAGCTATAGTTTTTGATAGAATGTATGAAAATGCAAATAATGAGCAACGTAGTGTGATTGATATTGTTTTGCGTGAAGCTCAATTCCATGATACTGGAAGTAATGTTTTTTCTTGACAGCTCATGCAGGTTGTGGCAAAACTTTTGTTCAAACGGCAATCATTCATAAATTTAATTCATTAAATCTTTCGTGTATTGTAGCTGCCTTCAGTGGTATTGCATCAACTCTTTTGATTGGGGGGCGAACTTTGCATAATGTTTTCAAATTACCAATTCCATTATTAGAGAATTCAATGCCAAATATAACTCCAAACAGTGTACATGGCACATATATTAATAATGCATCAATCATTATTATAGATGAAATTTCAATGTGTTCTATTCATGCTTTAAAATTAATTGATCGTTTGTTAAGAGATTTGACTCCAAACGAAGAAAATAAAAATAAACTGTTTGCAGGTAAAACTCTTTTACTGAGCGGTGACTTTCGCCAAATTCTTCCAGTTATACCGCATGGCTCACGTTCTATTTTAATTGAAAACTAGGAGGGCCCGGCGTGCTTCGCTACGCTTATAAATAAAGTTTTTGCGTAGACATTTTGTTGACGTAGAAGCAATGATTTCAAAAAGTGGTAATGAGAAATGCTACCATATAATTTTTAATTTTTCTTTTTAAATATATGAATGAAAAATAATCAGAACTCTAGCTGATCAGTTCGGATATATGAAAAATTAGCGAAGCTTACTTGAAAACTTATTTGATCGCTAATTTTTCTATCCCAACTGATCAGCTAGAGTTCTGATTATTTTTCATTCATATATTTAAAAAGAAAAATTAAAAATTATATGGTAGCATTTCTCATTACCACTTTTTGAAATCATTGCTTCTACGTCAACAAAATGTCTACGCAAAAACTTTATTTATAAGCGTAGCGAAGCACGCCGGGCCCTCCTAGTAATAAATTAATCCGTGTACTACTTCTCAGGCAGCTATGACTGGTATTAGAGAAGAAGGAATTGATTATTGTTTAATATTAATTTAAAGAAGAATAATTTAATAATAACATTAACAAAAAAGAAAAAAAAATAATAACAAAATAGTACATTATATAACAAGGTTGAGAAGTAGGCTATTATTGACTGAGAACTTTTAGATGGAGGGATATAGTGTTCGAGGTCTATATTAGTCTTCTCAACCGAGGTATATATAGAATTTTTTTAACTACTAACACTAATTATCATATTTGCTTTCATTTGATATTTATATTAGTCATTTTCCATTTCATTTTTTAAATATCTTAAAATATCAAGTAGCCTGGAAGTTTAGTTTCATACAAATAAAACGAAACAAAGCAATGCAATTATTATTTGTTTATGTTTTTTTGTTCATTTCAATCAAAAATAAAAGAAAATTTGTCGTTATTAACCTAGGTAATAGTTTGTTATTATTATTGACCTAGCTTGAGAAAAATTACTTCTCAATGGGGCATTCGAGTAAATAATGACGATTTCTCAAGTTAGTAGTTAAAAAACAAAATTAGATATGTAATATTGATTTAATTTGTGTTAAAATTATGATTAAATACAAAATAATGGTTCAATTTAAAAACAAAACAGATTAAAAACAAGACAATATGGATGGAAGTTAAGACTTAAAAGTGTTATTAATTATTATATTTGTTGACTCAATATTTTTAGTATTAGTTTTCAGTTGACATCAGATATTGGTTCCTAACATACTTTTTAAATCTCTTTTTCAGCATGTGAATACAATTAGATTCTTTTATAAATGGTGGTAGTTCATTGTAATATTTAATGGCTGTGTATTTTAGGCTTCGTAGTTTTCTATCCGTTCTCGGTTGCGAAAGTCTCAATTGATTAGCAATCCTTGTGTTGCAACTGTGAACTTGGACATTTGACCTTAGTTGTATATTGGATTTTATAAGTCCTTTTTTTAAATTAAAAATAAGTTTCACTTTTTCCATTAATGACAATGGAACTTTTTCCATTATTAACAACAATTACAGTGGTTCAAAAAATCGCGAAAATTCCTTAGTTGCAAAATTAAATTTCTTAACGAATTTTCAACTTAACGAGATGCGTTTTTAAAATTTGCAAAGTGCTTAGAAAACCTCAGATTTTAGAAAATATACCTCTCTAACATGATTTGGGACATGATTACACATAAGTAGTTCATTACTTTTTCATTAAATTTATTTGTCATTACAATAATACTCAATTATACATCGTGTCGCTACGTACGTTTTACGTATACTATACAGTACGTTTTATTTTTTCATAGAGTACGTTACAAGAGTCGTTCGTTCATAGAGTCAGAGTAACCAATCGCGTATTGGGTAGGCACAGACCCAGTATCTTGTGAGCACAACAGTATCATTTTGGAGGGAAATTCTCGGTTCCTGTCGATATATGGCATACAAAATCAATGTCACAATCGTGGTTTCAAAAACAAACTGGGCCATAACTCAGTCCAAATCATGTTCGAAGTTTTTTTAAATCTTCGGTTTTCTAAGGAAATTGCAAATTTTAAAACCGCATCTCGTTAAGTGGAAAATTCGTTGAGAAATTTAATTTTGCAACTAAGGAATTTTCGCGGGGTTTTCAAACCACTGTAATTGTTGTTAATATTGAATATGGGTATGGGCAACACAAATGCTATTTAAAGCTGACACTACACCCTTTCAATTCCCGTCAAGCAGATTCCGATTGGATGAAAACTCAGACCTTGCGGCCTGCCCAAAGTTAACAACTTTTTTAGGGGCATTAAGTACAAAATGGAATTGTGCAAAAACGATCAGGCCGAATGAAACGTTCTGAAGCTTACTTTTTTCGTTGAGGTTTCAGCTACAAGATAAAGGGGTCAATTATGTTAAAAAAATTATTTGCAAACAACTAAATTCAACTGAAAAATATCGTTTTTTAGACATCTTTTCGCAAAAATTTGCAACAAAACAAATTATTTTGGTTTTTTTTTACTTAAAGTTATAGAAAAACATTTAAGGAACAAAAAAGTTCCATCACGGCACCAGTATCCTAAAGTGCACCATTTACGAGTTATCTCACAAGCAAGCAAATTTCCAGCACTTTGTTGCATAACTCCAGTCCCCAAGTGCCGGGCGAGTGGACTCGGCATGTCCATTATGTGAGTACCTTACCCCAGAGATTAAAAAAATTTCTGACCTGTTACCGATAACAACACGTAAGCCATATCTTTTTCCGTTATTCTATTGGCCTATAAATTAAGTTGTGTAGTTGTGCGTAAAACGTACATACACTCAGGCTGAAAGAAAGATTACGCCCTTGGTTCAATAAAAGCCCTCGCTTCGCTTCGCATCGGGCTTCAATATGAACCGCAAGCTAATCTTCTACTTTCAGCTCTCGATATGTAAATAGCTATTGTAGATAACAGATCTTAGCTCTGTTTAACACAATTCGAAACAATAAAAAGGTCTCTTGCATAATTTGACAAATAAAAATCTAAATATCGTGCCAAAAACCTGATGATCATTTAAAAGGGTTTTAAAAAATGATAAATGAATTAAAACAATTAATTATTTTTTAAATTATTTTATTTTGTTAAAGTCGTTTTCTTTTTATTTTATAGTCGCCGTTTTTTAATTTTAATTTCGTTTTCAATATTTTTTTAAAATTATTTACGGAGCAATATAGTAAATTAATTCTATTTGGATTTTTAAATTTTCTACTCTCGACAACGAATATTTTTTTTATTTAACATATTACTTTTATAAGTTATAAATAAAAATTTAATAAAATAAAAAAAAAACAATTCACATTTTTAAAATTTCATTAAAATAAATGAAAGTTTTTTTCTTATAATTTTTGTCTTAAAATAATTAAATTTGTTTCTACCATATTTTAATACTTAAATGATCATTTGCCTACAGGTTTTTTGCAGTTCTTAAATTTTTTTCATTTTTTAATTTCAATTTGTATTTAAATAATTTATTTAACAAATTATTTTAATTCAGTTTAACTTTATTGATGTAATTTAAGTTTAGGTGTTAAATTTACAATAATTTCTTGATTTCATCGTACAATACAAGTACGAAAGCTCCCCCAGTACCACGGAGAACATTTGAGAATGCACCCTTGAAGAAAGCAGAGCCACCTTCTGTTTTTGCAATTGTTGCCCAGCAATGGAGTGTGCTCTTATAGACAATTTCTGTCTTCTTACGTCCAGATTGCATCATCATACGACGACGTACTGTATCAAATGGATATGAGACAATACCAGCAACTGTTGTAACAACCTAATGATTGAATTTAATTATTAATGTGATCAACATATAAAATAGATTTTGGTAATTACTTGTGCAATGGCCCAACTGATGTAAAGAGGTGTGTTCTTTGGATCGGGTAACATACCACGAGCTGTATCGTAGAATCCAAAGTATGAAGCACGATAGATAATAATACCTTGTACTGATACACCGAAACCTCTGTATAAACCAACAAGACCATCAGCTCTGAATGTTTTAGCCAAACAATCACCAAGACCGGAAAATTCACGAGCTCCAGTTTTACCTACATCAGCAGCCAAACTAAAAACAAAGATGTGATAATTAAATATATTGAGTAAAAGATTTGTTAAAAATCTTAATTACCGGGTACGTGCGAAATCAAGAGGATAGACGAAACATAGTGATGTTGCTCCAGCAGCACCACCGGAAGCTAAGTTACCAAGGAACCAACGTCCAAATTGTGTGTTTTTGTCAACACCTCCCATGAAAATCTTTCATAAAATAATCAATATTAGAACATTTTTATCTAAACCATTTTTCCTTTTGTTATGATCTACATACTTGCTTGTATTTGTCTTTGAAGGCGAAATTCAAGGCTTGTGTTGGGAAATATCTGATGACATTAGCTAAATTTCCACGCCAGTAGGCCAAAACACCTTGTTCTTTTGGAATACGTACAAAACAGTCCACCATACCTTTATATTGATCTTCTTTCGCAATTTGTTTTGAGATATGTTGTACTTGTAAAAGTAATTTTACACGTTCAATTGGAGCTACAGCTGTTTTAGAGATTGCAGCGGAGATACCTCCGGCAGCAAAATCTTTTAAGAAAGCAACGGGATCGGTTAAACCCATTTTGACTGAAATAAATATAAAACGAAATCAATTAAAATTTATTTCTATTAAAATAATATTAATAAGAATTTGTTTATTCGTTGTTGAAAATTGTTGAAAATTCACGTCAGCACTTGAATTATTTTAGTTTTCAAAACAAATATTTAAAATATTATTTAATAACCAAAACCAATTTTTCGTAATTATATAACACAATTTTTTTTTCAATATTCTTCCTTCAAATCAGAATACTTTTAAATAATTTTTATTGAATATAATTAGATAAAAATTTTTTTAAAATAGAAAACATATTTTAAAAAATTGTGTTGCATATTTGTAAGCAATTTAGCCAAAATACCTGTTCCGTTTCGAAAACTAGTTACAAATAAAAATGTTTTCACATTTTCTCAGAATGATTGAGCCAACTTCGGTCGGCGTAAAACAAAAAGTTTTCGTATTATTAAATTTATTTTTTTGGATATTTACCAAATAGTAATATTAATTATTTAATTAAAACAACTACGTCAAAATTTTTGACAATGAAAAAAATATTTTTCAATTCGAATTTACATACCTAAAAAAATAATAATTTTCTTGTTAGGATGTTTATTGATAATTTCGATTAAATTGGTTTTTACAACGAAACCCTACCAGTGACATTATTTAAAACGAGGTCAAAACTTTATTCATATATGTATCAGGACGAGAATAATAATCAAATTGGACCGTACAATAGTTAACCGAATTCTGGTTGGAATGATATCAAAAGAAATTTAAGAGTTACCCAGCTAACAAGATGTGAAATCATTCGATGAAGATAATTTCCAATAACTTACTCTGGAACAATCACATATTGGAATGTCAATAGCTTATTTAAAAATTCGACCACCTCCAGATTCAAAAGTTCTTTCACTCCATAACGATTGCACAGATTTGTTATATTCGACAACGCATGCGGTGTATTTATATAAGGCCTCATCAATCTGTGCTACAGGATTTTTAGGTGATCAAAGTTTGACATCAAAACTTGATTCCCTACTACGTCAGCCTGTTTGTGACCTTGGTGTTTAAATAAAAATATCGACGTTGGCGGTAGACGAATTGAGGCACTTGTTTAAAAATATTCATGCAGAAAAACCGGAGTTTATTGGAATTTTAATAATTACTAGACTATCCTGTCCATAGAAGAGCGAATTTTAGTGATTTATACTTTCTCGGATCGCTGCTGAAATTTTGTTTGTTCTTATATTTGAATGAGGACAATAATTATTAATCATTAAAAAGTGGTTCCGAAGAAAACTTTTTTAGTTACCTAAAGTTCCCAGACTTATCCAAGTTACGTTTTATGTAGAAATAAAATGGCCACTAGTTTCACGTGCTCGTCGAAAAATTAGCTTGCAAATCTTTTGAAAATTAGGTAACATAACACAACAATCTCTTAACTAGTAAGATTTATGTTAAAAAATAAATAGGACAAATAAATCTAATTTTAAAATTAAATCAATGCCATGTGCCAAATCAACCTTTTTATTTTTCTATTCTTCATGGTCGGTTTTTATATAAAACGTCATCGCCAAATCTATTAAAAGCGAAACGGGGCTATACTTGATAAAAGAAAATCAATATACATTTTTTTTTAAATTAAATTTAGTGTCATTATAATTAAATAAAACGATTTTTTGTAAACTGCCACGAAGTATAGAACTTTAAAGTCTGTAATTAAAGCCATAATCCTTATTTTTAAACTCTGATTGTTATATAACTGGGTCTTATGCAAAATATCATCACAAGACAAAATTTCCCAAAAATTCTTTTATAGAACTATCACTTGTTAACTCACATGTTTTATCTGGTGATTCACTTTATAGCACAAATAAAAATTAAACACATAAAACAAAAGATCAAGAGTTTTACGTAAGTTGTCTTATGAAAATTTTCTTATCTCTTCTATTACATAACTACCTCCCGATATCGATTTTCTAAAATATATCGAATTTTCAGCACTTTTAAACTATTAATATTGGTTTTTAATTTCAAATTGATTGTTGCACTCTTCTATTCAAATTTTGATGTTCTTGTTTGTTGAATGTACTAATTTTACTAAGGCTACTATGATTTTTTCTAAATACGAAATATTTCTACAAAATAAAAAGCACAGCATTTTTGTAGAATATTTTTAAGCGTTATTTACCTGTTTTGAATTATTTATTGGTTCCTTAATAAATGAACTTAAGTATTATATTGGGCGTTTCGCCTTCTGCTTGGTGATCGCGTAGTTATTTAACGAACGCGGTACTTAAAGTGGCAGACAAGGTATTATTTTTTTTCGAATGAAAGAAAACTAGCTATTATACTACTAACACCACAAAAAAAAATCTACTCCATTCTCGAAATTTCATTTCTGATTGGTTTAAAAACCTCGACGTCATAATCACTATTATGATTTTACATTAGTGTGTATAATTTTATTTAGAATTTTGGCATAGGATTGGTGAAAAAAGACCGCATGCGCAAAAAACCAAAAGAATGCTATAGTAGATTTCATTTTAAGAAAATATAATGTTGTATTTCAGTTCAATTGGCGAAAATATTTGAAGCGGGGTATTTAAACATGAATGTGTTAGAATTTACATCAAAGAAGATAACAAATACTTATCTAATCATTTAGAGTATTTTAGCATTGAAGAAGTAATCTATTTTTCGTAAAAATATGTTTATATTATCTAACCATTCATATTATTAATCTTAAATATTTCAATGTAAATTAAATTTTTATAATCTACAATATGTCGCGATTTTTAACGATAAACACATACATACAAAGGCATACATAAAAGAGTTCAAGGTTGATAGTTAAAAATAGTATTATCAATTATATTTACTAATTACTGACGGATTTATTTTTTATTAGTTGTTTTAACAATAATTTTGTAAGCTGTCGAATAATGACCTAAAGGTCAATATTTCATGCCTTGAGTTTTAGAATAAATGCTATGCTAGCGGTGTGTTTTTAATTAACTGATATTTTCAATTAAGTGGGTAATCAAAATATGTTATTAAAAGCCGGACTTCATCATTTAATTTAATTAAATAGTCGTTAACTATAATATATGAAGTCCATTAGCGTAAAAAATACGATTGTTATCATAGACGAAAGTCGAAAGGACTAAAATAACCAAAATACCAAAAATAATTTCAATAGATTAGGAGTGCGTTCGATTACTAAATGAGATATTAACCATTTAATGAATCATTTAATGAATGACAGATGACAGCGTTCGAGAACTTGAAAAACCGATTTCATTTAAATTTTCATTTAATGAAATCACGCCTCTTTTCATTTAATTTTAAATGCAGTAAATAGCATATTTAAGTTTTAATGAAGTTTTTTATTTAAAAAAATTTCAAATCGAAAACCGCAAAATTTTGTTTTATAAATTTTAATTAATTTAGCAAATTAGGTATTACGAATTAATTGTATTATAATGAATTAAGGAATCAATTTTATATATTATAATAATTAATTCTCAATTGAAAAATATAAACAAAATGGATGAAAATTTTGAAATTAGTGAGAGATAAAACCAACAGCTCCTATTACCAATTACATTTAACGATCGAAAATAAAATTAATTAATAAGTTTTTGCAACCAATTCAATCACCAGTATCAAACTGCAGATTCCTTAAAGTTTTCGAGTTAGTTATAATCTTAAAATTGAATTTGTTTTTGAAAATTTTTAAAATAAATATAATTACGACGGAAGTAATTGAAAAATAATGCATTAACAAGGAGTAGGATTTTAATTTGATTATAACTTTTATACTCCAACATTTCGTTTATTTATTCATAGAAGTGTCAAAATTTTTCAAATTTGACATTATATACATTAAATGAAATTCGTTCGAATACTAAATGAACATCGCGTTTTTTGATTGGTTCATTAAACATTTAATGAAAATGAGATCTCATTAAGTTCTCGAACGCACTCTAGAACAACATTTATTGCTTTTGTTTAAAACAACCATTTAAGTCGTTATAATGACGATATTTTTATGCTGTTAATATTTGCGATAATCTTTGTATTTTGTAGGTTTTTTTAAATACAGGAATAGCTATATTTATACTATCCAAATGCGTATGTATATTTTTCATATGCATTTATTTTTGGAACAATCCACTTGTTGGTGAAAACAATTTGGTTTCGAAAATGAATATTAATTTAAATTTAAGGCTATTTTCGTTGAATACGTAGTTTTATGATAACTAGGAAGGCCCGGCGTGCTTCGCTACGCTTATAAATAAAGTTTTTGCGTAGACATTTTGTTGACGTAGAAGCAATGATTTCAAAAAGTGGTAATGAGAAATGCTAGCATATAATTTTTAATTTTTCTTTTTAAATATATGAATGAAAAATAATCAGAACTCTAGCTGATCAGTTCGGATAGATGAAAGATTAGCGATCAAATAAGTTTTCAAGTAAGCTTATTTGATTTCTAACTTATTTGATCGCTAATATGTCATATATCCGAACTGATCAGCTAGAGTTCTGATTATTTTTCATTCATATATTTAAAAAGAAAAATTAAAAATTATATGCTAGCATTTCTCATTACCACTTTTTGAAATCATTGCTTCTACGTCAACAAAATGTCTACGCAAAAACTTTATTTATAAGCGTAGCGAAGCACGCCGGGCCTTCCTAGTTAATTTTAAAGCATGAATAGAACACATTGAAATTTCATCTATAATAATGATTGATGCATTATTAATATATGTGCCATGTACACTGTTTGGAGTTATATTTGGCATTGAATTCTCTAATAATGGAATTGGTAATTTGAAAACATTATGCGAAGTTCGCCCCCCAATCAAAAGAGTTGATGCAATACCACTGAAGGCAGTTACAATACACGAAAGATTTAGTGAATTAAATTTATGAATGATTGTCGTTTGAACAAAAGTTTTGCCACAACCTGCATGAGCTGTCAAGAAAAAAAGCTAAAGCATTCGGAGGAACATTCAAACCACAGATAAATGCAAATAATTGACGAAACTGTTTTGGTGATTGAATTTCTGAAGCTTCAAGTAAACATTCACGCTATTCATTATCATTTGTTGCAATACCTCGAGCTTCACATGCTGCAACAAAAGTAGGGTAGGGTACACCTTCATACATACGTAGATCAAAAAAAGATTTTGAACCACGAACATGCAACAGAAGTAAACGCATATGAAACAATTCTATATCTTTTGGAGTAACCATATATAATCGAGCAACAACTTTATCAGCCCCACGTTGTCTTCTTTTCCACGATTTACTTTGGTCATACCAAACATAATTAATTCTGTATACAAAAACTCATTAGCTAAATTATCAATGGAATTCAAATGGAAAAATGCTAACAATTTTGTTCTTGATACATTTGCGACTGTGCCAGCCACATTACCATTCCTGATATAAACATTTTGTCAATTAGGCAAATGACAATCAAGTCGAATAATTGTATGAGATTGAAAATGCATTGGAAATTCAAATATGCGCCAAGCAGCTTCAGTCGAACCAACATACCGTCCATTCAAAAAATCTTGAATTTCATTTCCCACAATCGCATCATCATTATTCACTGCATTCTCTCCATTCACTCTCAATTCAACATTGGCAGAATCATACTCTTTATATACATACTTGTAAACATATTTCACACTTTTAACAGTCGTACATATTTCCACGTTAATATGACAATTGAATTTTGCAAGAAGATAAATATTATACGGAACAACATATCTATTATCAAGAGATGCACCACGTACATCAACACTCATACCATTATCACGTCGACGGTACAAAGGATAACCATTCACATATTCTTTAATATTTTCAGAAAAAGGTTTTGGAAAATTATTACTACATTTACCACTCTCATACAAACAGAATTGGGATTTAGAGCACCACATGGTTCATGCATCATATGACGTTTCACATATTCATGTAATTTAGGAAAAAGAATGGGATCAGGGATTTCAGTACATACAAATTTATTAATCATTTCATTTCCATCAATTCTATCTTCATCTGACAAATTTAACAAAATTCATCATTTTTAAAAATAGCAACCACATCAGTTTGAACAGCATCATTAAAACGACGAATATCACATTCTCTGTTAACTTTTATAACCATTGACACATCAGCAGTAACATTCTCAGGTCTTTCACAAAATTCATGCATTGATTTAAAAGAACGAACAAAAGGATTCACACGATCTAACTCAAAACCTATCTTACGCATAAGAAAAAATTCGAAATGAAATTTAAAACATAGAAAAACAATATGTACGTTTATTCACATTCAAAGAAATAAATATACTAACAGCTGAGAAAAAATTAAATATAAAAAAGAATAACAAAATAAAGTTTTAAGTTTCGTTTTTGTTGTTCGTTGTTCGATAGCAAATATATTTTTATATGTATGTAAACTTATAATGCATATGTATAGAAAAAGTTTTCCGTATATAATAACTTTTTTATTTATGATCCGATTTGTTTGAATCCGGATCCCAATATAGGTTACACTAATATCAGTTAGCTGTGAAAATTTCAATTGAATCCATCTGCGAATAAAAAAGCCTTATGCTCCACAAAGTTTTAATCTAGCGTATTAATATATACTAGGAGGGCCCGGCGTGCTTCGCTACGCTTATAAATAAAGTTTTTGCGTAGACATTTTGTTGACGTAGAAGCAATGATTTCAAAAAGTGGTAATGAGAAATGCTAGCCTATAATTTTTAATTTTTCTTTTTAAATATATGAATGATAAATAATCAGAACTCAAGCTGATCAGTTCGGATATATGACAAATTAGCGATCAAATAAGTTTTCAAGTAAGCTTATTTGATCTCTAACTTATTTGATCGCTAATTTTTCATATATCCGAACTGATCAGCTAGAGTTCTGATTATTTATCATTCATATATTTAAAAAGAAAAATTAAAAATTATAGGCTAGCATTTCTCATTACCACTTTTTGAAATCATTGCTTCTACGTCAACAAAATGTCTACGCAAAAACTTTATTTATAAGCGTAGCGAAGCACGCCGGGCCCTCCTAGTTTCAATTATTCAGTTATTTTTCTTTTTACTTGCAAAAATATACTTAAGTCGGATGAAATTTGTGGCACCTATTCACAAAACATTGACACCAATACCAAAACTACGTGAAAAAGCCTCAAAAATTCAACCGCGCATAACTCCGATTCAGAGTACACAAAAAATAAAAGCAGAAACAACTTTTTTCCTTTCGTCAATACCAACAAAATATCAAAATTTCAGATTTTTTAAAAATCAAAAATTTAAAAATCAACAAAAAAATGTACGTTTTCAAAATAATAGCCCTCCTATAATAAGAAAACAAAAATATTACGCAAATATCTTTAATCAATAAACAAAATAATCGAAATAATATCGAAAACCGTCCTTGTTCAAAGACAAAAGACGACTGAAATGAAAGAAAATAAATTTTTAAGTTTCGTTTTTGTTGTTCGTTGTTCGTTATTCGATAGCTAATAGAGTTTTTTCCTTAAACGTCAAACTTTAAACGTCAACATTTGTGCATGTCAAATCATCAAAATTTATTGATTTCCCTTGCAAATTTGGTAATTTTGATTGTTATTAAAAGTGTTTCAAAAGTGAATTTTTGAAAACAATAATTAATTAAATTGTTAATTGTGTTGTGCTCTTAAGTTTTTAATGCATTAAGGATACTGAAATAATTAAAATCGCATTAAAATATGGAAATTAAATCAGCCATTATTTCTTCAGAAATGAAGGTTTATTTAATTTCCAAATTTTTATTTCGGTTTACTTACAAAAAACTAATATCAAATACTTTAGTTTAGTGTAAAATAATAATGTAAAATAATAATAAAAAAAGTTCAGAGACAATATTATATAAAATTCTGAAGAAATGAAGGTTGATTTAATTTCCATATTTTTACGCGATTTTAATTATTTCGCTATCCCTAATGCACAAAAAACTTAAGAGCACAACACAATTAACAATTTAATTAATTATTGTTTTCAAAAATTCACTTTTGAAACACTTTTAATAACAATCAAAATAACCAAATTTGCAAGGGAAATCAATAAATTTTGATGATTTGACATGCACAAATTAAAACAGCTGGTTTGAGCTGTCAAAATATTTTCGGGAAAAAGCTCTATATATAAAAAAGAAAATATAAAAAAAGAAAATATAAAAAAATAAAATAAATTTTTAATTTCGTTTTTGCATGTATGTAAACTTATAATGCATATGTATAGAAAAAGTTTTCCGTATATAATAACTTTTTTATTTATGATCCGATTTGTTTGAATCCGGATCCGACTATAGGTTACACTAATATCAGTTAGCTGTGAAAATTTCAAATGAATCCATCTGCGAATAAAAAAGCCTAATGCTCCACAAAGTTTTAATCTAGCGTATTAATATATAAAAAAAAAAAAAGGATATATATATATAAGAAGAAGATTACAAACGGGAATACTTTGGTTATTTGAGCAGCGGATAAACTGCACAATTTAACTGTGTGACGTCATATCAGCATTCATTACTGCTTAAATTGTTAGTGAAGTTTTATGTATAGCGAGTTTTTTTCAAATTCAAACTATATGGTTTGTAAATGTGGTTCTTCACGTCAAGCGCGCCGAACATTTGCAAACATAAATTTACTTAGTGGAAACACATAATTTGAGAATGAATAAACGTTTGCTAACATAAGTTAGTTTCCCGAGTGGTATTGCAAACTAACAAATGTTAGCAAACGTTTGTTCGTGCTCAAATTTTATGTCTTCACTGACAATTATATTTTTCTGTCTTAAGCGTTCGGCGTACTTAATTCGGAAAGCCGCATTCAACAGAAACAGAATTCCATACACATTTGATAGCATAACAGAATTTTTGCTGTCAAATTTATATGAAATTGGAGACCAACAGTGGAGATCAACCTCTTTCCATCCCAACTAACGGATATCTTTTTTCTATTGAAAAAAGATCTGTTGCTACAGAAACTTGAAAAAATTGGTGTAACATGGAGTGGAATTAATGTGGTTTGCTGACTATCTTAATAATCGGCAACAAAAAACTCGTTTTGGTAATGCAGAATCAAATTCAAAGAATGTTGAAATAGGTGTTCCACAAGGTTCAGTTTTAGGAGTTATATTGTTCATATTATATTTAAATGACATCACAGAAGCAGTTAAATATTGTCAAATAAATTTATTTGCTGATGATACTCTTCTTTCAATAGCAGACTCCAATTTTGAAATTGCAATAGAAAAGTTAAATGTTGATTTACACAATTTGTCAAAATATTTTAATTACAATAAGCTAAAACTTAATATTGATAAAACGAAATGCATGTTAATTACTAATAAAGTCAGTATTTCATCAATTAATACTGTTCATTTGGCTGGCAATTATATCGAATTTGTTGATAAAATTAAGTACCTAGGTTTAATAATTGACAAAAAATTAAATTTTATTGAACATGTTAACTATATTTCGAAAAAAATTGCTAGCAAAATTTCGCTTTTATCAAGAATAGGAAGAAAGCTAACCGTCGAAACTCGCATAATTTTCTATAAAACATTAATTGCACCACATTTTAAGTATTGTTCGTCGATTTTATACTTAATTAATGCAAATTGTATGGGGAAGTTACAGAAATTACAAAATCGGGCAATGAGAACGATACTAAAAACATATAGATATACTTCTGTGCGTTTAATGTTGGAAACCTTAAATTTTTCGACCGTCAAACGAAGAATATATTTAAGCACTTTAATGTTTATTTTTTCATTAAACAGTAAGAAAAATAACAAAATTTCCAGAAATTTCAAATATATAGGTGATTTTCACCAACATGAAACGAGGGCTAGAAAAATAATCAAATTGCCGCAGTATAGGATGAGCTCAGCGCAAAATTCGTTACTATATAAGGGAGTACAACTTTATAATTCCATTCCTGATGAAATAAAAGATTCAAGAAATATTAAAATATTTAAATATAAGTGTAATAAATGGCTAGAACCTTTAGAACTAATTTAATTTTTAAACTCAATCAAGTCATTAAAATAACTATGGTATACTTTTTTGAATTCAGATTGTTAATAATTATTTAGTAAATGTTTAAAATACGATGTTACAAAATATAAATGTTACAAGATTATCGAAAGATAAATAAATATTATTATTTATTAATATTATTATTGTATTTTGTGCGATATTGAGGTAATGGGAGTAAATCCCGAGATCTGCCAAGCAATTGCTAACTGCATGGTCTGAAAACCAATTTTGTGTAGTATTTGTTGGGTCTGCAAAGCATTATAGAGACATGATTATTAGTATAATAGTGCAACGTTTTTTTACTTCAGTTGAGGCTTATTGTTGCTTAATAATAATTTTAATTTATGATTAAACAATTTTCTGGAAGTGCTTTTATCTGCTGGAAAATACGGAACAAGTGGAAGTTAAAGTCCCTTTGTTTAGTTGTCCAGAAAGAAAATACGTTGACCCCAAAATCTCAAAAACACTTTTGAAAGAATTTTAGCACCTTGCTTTCAAGTCACACAAATAGATTTGAAATATGCTCAACATCAGCATCGTATTTACAAAAAACCCTAAAATTGTGTAAAACACATAAACTTAATTTAACTTTGATAAGCTAAATATGTGTCAACAATTTTATAATATAAATACATTAAAAATAAGCACAATAAAAAGTTTCCCCATAGTAATTTAAAAATATAGTAAGTAAAAATAAAAAAATTACGTCACCTGATCACATGTAATTTTAAGCTTATATAACCTCTTCACTCTAAGGCCTGTTGTTCTAAATTCAATCAAATCGGTCTCAATGTCAATGGATCAACAGATAGTGGCAAAAAATAAACAAATGCGATTCGGTCATTGTTATTAAGTTCTTTCATGAACTAAATTAATATAAATTTAAATTAAATTTTACTATTTTCAGTTTCTAAATTTAAATTATTTTAATCTATTATCCTATTTTACTTTGTTTCAGTTATTTTTTTATTGGATAACTGCCATTCAATAGACAAGTGAAACGAGTACTTGCAAAAAAAATAAAAACATTGCATACACGATCATTTAGTTTTTGAACAGTAATCAATTAAATTAATAAAATTGTGCTCCTATTTTGTTGAATTACTTATCTCATTTGACCTTTTAATACAAATTTGATTCTTTTCATTAAATATCGGCTTGTTATGAAATCACCCCACTTTGAGTTTGCATACAGACACCTTCGAGGAAAGTGGAGTTAGCGTGGTTTACTCTAAAAATGCTATATGTTATATTCTTTCTATCATTAACAACGAGATTAATTTTTTTACGGAATATTCAGTAAATCTGTTGTCGATACCAGAGCTTAATTTAACAATTAAAACTTAAAAAAAAAAATTTTAAGAAAACAAAAAATTTTATTACGCTAACCGCACTTTAGTCCTTCGCTTAGGGGCGATGGTTTTTTATGTAAGCAATACTCGGTAAAAATTAATTTGACCAATTGTTGCAAGAGTTTAATGTATATATCAGTTTGACCGTGTTACCAATGATTATCTTGAAAACTATAAAGTCAGCAGTTAACTAGTGGCGACTTTATAAAGTGACATATATGAGTGATGTATGAGTATTTTTTTCTTTGGAATATGAAATTGCTAGAAACAGAAGAAATGTGCTATATTTCCGTTAAAAACACATTGTTTCGTTGCTTACTGTTGGCATATTGTTTTCTTGCAATAACTTAAGCAGACGTTGTTCCTATTAAAGTACAATAAATTTCCAGCCAATTATATAGCAAGTTTTATATTAAAAGGCAAATTGGTGTTTGAAGTTGTTTATATTCAACACAAACAGCAACTTGGAAGAGCCCACCACAAATCCCGAACTAAAATTAAATTTTCACCAAAAATCATCAGGAATTTCAAAGTAAACGGCTCATATCTATCTGTAACATCTTCTATTCTTATAAACACCCCGATTATGTACCATTTGAACACAATCGGTTAAAAGCTGGAGAGGGTGACATACATACCACATATACCTTTCTTTTTAAACAGATTTTGATTGTGAGTTGTCGTAAAACAAAATTTGATCGATTTTTATAACAAATATGTGTACATTATTTAAAGAGCATTCAGCCTATTATTAAAATGGTAGAATATTAAAGTTGTTTATCATCAGACACATTCGGAGAAATGTCCCATTGAAATATTACTCCATATTATTCAAACTGTTATATAAAAAGATAATGTGTATGCTGCTTTATAGTTTAAAAAAGGATATATATCGCAACGCTATGTTGAACATAGTAGTCCTACTATGAATTATTTCTATTGAGAACACTTTAATACAACTATACTATTGTCCATCTTTTAAAATGTATTATTTTGTATTTGTTCGTTAACTGCTGAATAGTAAAACGCATATCTGGAAAAGTACCAAATAATAGTGTAATAATTGAAATCGATATAACGTGTTTTTAAACTTGGTTGATAAACTTAAAATTATAGATGTCAATTTCTATAGTTATTTTATTAAACTCTTCCATTCACAGTGAAACATGTTTACAAACCATTAGTTCCGCCTACTTAAAATCAAAGCGTTTTGATTTTACTAAAACCAATTTGAAAACCGTCAAATTGGTTTGCAGACTTCACCATACACTATAAAACATTCTATAAACACAAACCAAGTTCTGAAACATGTTTCAAAGTGGATGGGCTGCAGAAGATGGGTACCATAAACATAAAGCCTAGGTACATCGACAACTGAATATTGAATTCAACTGCCATGATTATTTAAAACAAAATATAGTGAATAAGAAAACAAATAATGAAATGCAAAAATAAAAAATGTAACACCTTATACGCAAGAGTAGATAAATGGTTTGATATTTATTATTGCATCCGACGGAATTTCAACAAAGTTACATCCTTTTTAAAACTAACAATAGATGCGTTCGATTTGACTGAAACAACTAAAAAAACAACAACAATTGCATTTAATTTTTCAGTTGCTTCAGTCAAATCGAACACGGAAATCTTTTACAGACTAAAAATATCTACAGAGGTATTAAAGTGAAAATCAGCTGTCACTTCTGTCCCGAAGAATTTAGTAAAATAAAAGAAAGTTTTTCAGAAATAGAGAATACATTAAATAAAGACTACAAGGATTTCAAAAATAATTAAATAAATTGAAATATATATATATTTTGACAAAACACGACTACTTTTGGCCTGGATAGATAACTTCATATTTTTCAGAGAGACCGTTATCCTTTCCCAACAAATATTTTAACAAATCCTGTATCTGGTCTGTACGACTAACAACCAAATGCCGTTCTGATTCCTTTCCATAACTGATAGATTTTAATTTTAACTTTTTCGCCATCCTGAAAAAAAAAGAAAATTGAATTACTAATTATTCAAAATATCTAATCTAATGATTTACATATGAATGCTTGCACGTTCATCTTTTGAGAAATCGTTGCTGAATATGAGATCACAGAAATCATTACAACGTATATATTCCATTAAAAGGTCACGTATTTTTTTCGAGTTGAAAGCTTTTTCGTGTCCAAAACCTGTTCTACCAATTTTCATCTCAGCTCTAAAATATACAGATAATTTTAAGTTTAAAAGCAAATCCTTTTTTATTAAGTATCTTACTCGATTGGTGCTAAAATTCCACTACTTCTAGAACCTAGTGCACCACCTGACCATCCTAACGATTTCATTAAATGAAAACCTCTATTATTTTCATCAAGTTTAATTCCCGATTGACTGGCTTCGCGTTGTATTTGGTCATTATTTCGAAATGCGGTATCATCTTTCGAAACTGTGGTTTTATTAGAAAAAAATTTATTCTTTACCTTTATTGTAAAGCAATATTTTCGAAGTTCGTTTAACACTTTATCAGCTGCATCAAATTTTGTCTCACCCATGGCTACATCCATATTATTTATAGTAAATATTATTTGATATTTTCTGTAAAAAAAAATTGAAGCATATAATTATAGCAGTAAATGAGCCAGTATAGGCGTTCGATAGTCATAGTAACATAGTTGTACTAGATCAAAACTCAATACTTCGACAATCGATTGAAAGTTGGTTCTCAAACTGCATTTTTTAAAGGTAAAGGAAAAAAGTCATACAAGATGTTCTAACCGTTGTTATATTCAAATTTGCCTTGATCATTGAATTGCTTTAATAAAAAATAGATTCTGACGCTTAGAAACTGTACAATTGTTAACTTTCCATACTGTACAAATGGTTCACCGATACCGAACTTGAACTATCATCCGAAAAGATAAAGAACGACTGGAATAGTAACAAATAGAAACATGATGTGGAAACAAGTCATACGATACCTTTAGTTTGTTAACCAAATACTTCGGGTGTAGAATTAACAATGAGACACTGTGATACTCCTCTGGTATGAACAGCACATAGTGGTCCACGAAGTCGCATCTGACTGTCACTGAATGGTACCTAATTAAAACTGAACTGCTCCATGTATGATCTACTGTTATGTCTGGCGAGGGCTTGGTAGTCAATAATAAAATGTTTGGACTCTATGCAGAGAAAAGGTATACGACTGATAAATGTCGAACTAACTGATCAGCTTGATTCACTCTAGCGCCGTGAAAATGTGGCGAAATATGGAAATGTTCAACATTTAATTCTCGTCCTTTAAATAAATCCCGAATATCCTTCCATTGCCTGTCCAGTACAACCAACGACGAAGAACATTACTTCTCAAGATGGACGGGTCTACGCCCCAGATATACTCGGAACCCAGTTCCGACCAAGCTGCTACTCCGACGCTCCATTTTTTGGATAAAGAAGCAGTTGTCACTGGCCTCACTGCTTTAAATCCTCCTCGTTATGGCCGGTATTGAAAGAAATCCTGGACCAACTAAAATATGACATTGTGCAATATGCAAAAACATTTTAAGGGCAAACACTACATCCGTCCAGTGTAATAGCTGTAAAGAATGGTGTCATCTCAAGAACTGCTCAGGCCTTGCAACACATAAGCAATGGACCAAAAACTACATAAGGTCATGTTGCCATGCATCAAGTCAACATACAAACACAAGCTCGCAACAGAACAAAATGAACACACATTCGAATGAACACACATTCGGAAAATAATGCAGCTAAATTGTAACGGTCTCATAAACAAAATCGATATCATAAACTTTATGTATAAAAACAATATTCCAGTCGCGGTTTTACAAGAAACCAAATTAAATGTGAGATCTAAGATTAGCGATAGTATCTGTGATTATAGAATTATAAGACTGGATAGGGGGAACAACAAAGGTGGTGGCCTTGCCTTTATCGTACCCAAAATTATTATCTACCGTACAACCACATTACCAGCAGTACCAGGAACTGATAAACACCTAGAACAACTGGGTATTACAATAAAATCCGGAAATACAGAGATAAATCTAGTCAATATTTATATTCCACCAGTAAACAGCTGTGATACAGGTTATGAACCGCCCATAGGACATTTATTTTATAGCAAAGACTGTCTAATTCTCGGCGATATGAATGCGCACCACGATCTATGGCACTCACACTTGAACACTGATTCAAGAGGTGAAAACATTGCTGATCAAATTGACGGCTCCAAGTTTGGAGTCCTCAATGAACCACAACTAACAAGAGTAACAAATAACTCATACTCTTCTCCAGATGTCTCACTTGCCAGCATGTCACTAATGCCAATCGCTGAAAGGAGAACTGAAATTGCATTAGGATCAGACCATGTGCCGATCATAATCACCTTAAGCCGTTTCTTAAACGAAATGAAATTCGAGAAGGAGACATATATTAATTTTAATAAAGCAGACTGGGATAATTTTACCAATTTTACTGAAATGGATTTCAGTAAGCAATTTTTACAAATTGACGCCCTCTCTGGAGAAAGAAAATTCAGAGAAATTTTTAACAAAGCTAGATCTCGCTTCATTCCAGCTGGCAGAATATAAAATATTAAACCAAATTTCCCACAAGAAGCTTGTGTACTTTCCTCCCAAAGAGATGACATCCATAAGGCTGATCCAACTGATTCTAGAATTCCGGGCCTGAACAAGCAGATAAATAAGCTAGTAATGGAACACAAACGCAACAAATGGAAAGATTTAGTGAGTAAGTCAAACTTTGGCACAAATTAAAGTCTCAGCCATCATGCTAAAACATATTTTACCCAAAGGGTTGAACTTTCTCACTACCATACTCAACACATCTCTAAATACGCTTCAGATACCAAATATCTGGAAAACGGAATGAATAAGAGAATAAGTCCCATTTTGAAACCTGGCAAGCCTGAAGAAAAGGTAGAATCCTATAGACCGATCTCTATCCTCTCATCGGTTGCAAAATTGATAGAAGCAGTGCTACTACCTCGGTTAACTGGTTCTTGCAAATTGGCGTCACATCAACATGGCATCAGGAAAGCACATAGTACAACCACCGCGCTTCATAGAATCCAAAACCAAATCAGCGATGGTCTAAACCAAAAACAACCCAGTGCTGGAACAATTTTAGTTGCACTTGACCTGTCAAAAGCTTTCGACACAGTGTCACACGCTGCACTACTGAACGACATATGCAACACTAATCTGCAAGGTTTAATAAAGCGCTGGTTGTGCACCTATCTAAGAGGCCGCCAAACATCGCTGGGTTCCGCAACTCTAGATCCAAGGTGAGAGTGCTCAGAAAAGGAGTTCCACAAGGTGGAGTTCTCTCACCATTATTCAACCTTTACCTAAGTAGTCTACGCGCACCACCGGAAGGAATAACCATCACGTCATATGCAGACGACTGCACGGTGCTTGCGACAGGAAACAACCTGGAACAACTCACTAATGTCTTAAACACCTTGAATGAATGGTTTAAAACCAAAAAATTGAAACTGTCTTCCGAAAAGTCCACTTCCACACTTTTAACCACATGGACGAAGGAGGTAAATACAACACTTAACGTCTGCATTGACAACATACTAATTTCTACGGTCAAAAATCCAAAACTGCTGGGGGTAATAATTGATCCACTACTTAAATTCAACGCTCATGCTCAACAAGTGAATACAAAACTAAAACACAGAAATAATGCACTAAAAGCTCTAGTGGGTTGTTCATGGGGTAAGGATAAAAACACTATAATAACAGCATATAAAGCAATAGGAAGGCCTTTCACAAATTACGCCGCTCCCATATGGAAACCTCAAGTTGCTGACACCCACTGGAATAAATAACACAGAACGCAGCCTTGCGTACAGCAACCGGATGTCATTTGATGGCCCACCGAGAACACCTACACGAGGAATGTAACATTTTGCCGGTCCGTGAACACAACGAAAAGCTTACCAAACAATAACTTTGGTCCTGTCATAAAGAGCAACATCCCTGCAATGACACCTTATCCATGAAAACACTACCTAGAGACATAAGGACTGCAAAATGCTTCCTGCAAGATGTTCAAAACAATCAAGACATCGGTAACATCGACGAGCCTACGTATAAGACGAGGTTAAAAAATATACATACCAAAGCCGTCGAAGACACAATAAAGAACTACGCCCCGAATCGAGTTCTTGATAGCAAACCACCACAAGTCGCGGCCGAAGAGGCAAAACTGCCACGCAGCACCAGAACCATCCTAGCGCAGTTAAGATCCAGTTGGTCACGCATCTTAATAACTACATGAGTAGAATTGACCAGGAAATTGTTGACAAGTGTCCCACATGTGAGGGCACGTCACATGATCCTAACCACCTTTTCAATTGTCCAGAGAACCTGACGAAGGAAGATCTGTGGTACCGCCCAAGGTCAGTAGCATTTTTGTTGGTACAAATCTGTTACTAAGAATTAAAAAATTTAGAACTTACGAGTCTATCAATTTCTTCACAAAACCACAATTAAGTTTATTTTTTTTACAAGATGTGTATAATATCGATGCCGGTACAGTATCCGATTCATAGATAATAAACTTTGGAAGAAATTTCTTTAAATCAATAAGTGTAAGCCAAGTTGTGTTGGACGATGTTGATGGTATGGTCGGCGATGTGATTTTAGTTTGTGCTATTACATTCGAACAAATTACTTTTGAGATATTTTGATTTTTTGAAGCATCTATCTGACATATTTTTTGGATTTTAGATCCACACTTATCACATTGTAATTGTTGTTTCTTATTTCTTTTACGTTTTTTTTTGTTTACTGTATCTGGGAGGTTTTGTGCTGGTAATTTTATATTTTGTTGTATTAATGGAGGAATAACGTCAGGTTCTGATAATTTAGGAGTTATTTTATTTTCTGGAGCTTCACAGTTAGTCGATGTTGTTGCAGAAACAAATGCGATTTTATTTTTCATTCGAAATGTGGTTTGTTCGTTTTTAAAAACTGTATCTTTATTTAATGTTTTTTGTTCTGGAATAAATTTTTCTGAAAATAAAAACAAAATAGAAACGTTTTGCTAGTAGTTTTATACATTTTTAAGTAAACTCACAATTTTTTGTACCTTTATATTTGGCTTCTATTGCAGTAGACGCCGTTACAAAAGTTCTTTGGAGCCGATTCTTTCTTGAATCACGAAATTCTTTAGCTACATCCTTTGATAATTCAGCTACGAGTTTCATGGTTTCAAGCGGATACTTACAACCTAAAAATTCAACATTAAAAAAAACTTGGGCCAAACATATAAGTTCATCTTCTGGAAATTTTTCTTTATGCGATGAAATGAATTTACACTTTAAATCCCAATGTTCCTCGCTTTCATAATCTGTACGATACTTTTCAACATCCCAATTTGTATCAAAAGTCATTTTTATTTCATTTATTAGTATGTGCTTGTAATATGGTCTTTTAACTCGCTTGATTTATCTTTTTTTAATACTTCAAAAAAGTAGACATGTTTAAAAAATTTTCTTTAAAAGGATCGGTTGGACATCTATCGGGAGAAAAGTGATAATGTAGATATGGTCATATTTGGTAGATAATGTAGATAAAAACTAAAGTATACATATATATCTACACTTACCTTTTTTTCAAATTGAAATATTTATAAACTGTTATCAATTTTAGCTTACAGGGAAATCAAAGTATATTTATTTTATTTACTAAACTAAGGGCCGATTGTATGAATGCGGATAGAAGATAAATCCTCGGATTAATCGTCGTTTGTATATATACAAACGACGATTAATCCGAGGATTTATCTTCTTGTGGCGAACTAGCTTTAGTTTTTAATAAAGTGTTGGTTGCGATCAGCCTTAATAAATTTTTAAGATATCGATGAAAACGTTTAGCCACTCTTTTTCTTTTAAAGTTCATGCTAAGTAGCACGTTTAGAAAAAAAAAATTTTATTATATTTTTCTACCACGCGTATTCTAATCACTAATGGTTGTAATTTTTAATAGGTTAAAGTAAAAAGCAGTGTTAAGAAATAACAAAAGAAACTTGTCGTATATTTGAATTGTGGTGAAATAAATGAATTTATTTATTACAAGAAGTTTTTTCTTTTAGTTTGTTTTTTGTTTCAATTAATGGAGGCAGAATGGATTAATTAAGGTTCGCCATTGTTGATGTTCAATCAAGTTGACTGGTTGTATTTGTATCACACAACTGATGTTTACCAGGTTTATCAAACTAAATTATACGTGTAAAGATACATAATCTGATTGGGATAGAAGAATTGTTTGGGTTTTTAACCTTTTATATAAAGCTAGTGTGCATAACACAAGGAATCATATTCGGAGTAAGGACAAAACAACATTAACCAACTATATTGAAGAGACATTTCCTATCATCCAGACTCATCACGCCCATATTCTATCCGCATTCATACAATCGGCCCTAAATGTTTTTTCGTACAGCTTGTCTGATAACCGGCAAAACAGGTTCCTTGAAAAATCAACATGCTAACAAATCGAAATTGTGGCAAGTGTAGCCACCAAAGAAATTTGTAGCTAAATTGCTACAAATCAAATTTCGCTTTTTTAATTTAAATAATACATAATTTATTTCATGTAAACTTCAATTATTTATAAGCACTCGTTACATTGGAATAAAAATTAATAAATAATAAAAAAAATATAAAAGTAATCACATTTCCACAAGTAAAAATACTTTCACTACCGTTATGTATTTAATTAAAATCTGAAATAACTTTACAGTTAGGTTTTAATATTTTAAACGATGTAACACCTGAAATTGTCACTTCTGTTCCAGTAACATCTAATATTTTTAGCTTAGGTGCACAGTCTGACAAATGAACAAGGGTTATATCGGTAACTAGTTTATAATGTCGCAAATGTAGTATTTCAATATTCGTTTCTGCCGCTCTATTAACAGCACGAATTATTACAATGCCAGGTGACACATATTTTTTTGGAATTCCAAAACTCAAAAGCGCAGTATCGCTTATTAATGCAAAAGGTGGTTGTACGCTGAATGAAGGTCTCTCCGTTGAAGATCTGACAACTGAGGCTCTGGCTCTTGGTGCGCAACCAGACGAAGCTCGCGCATTCGACGATCTTACGTAACTCAATCTCGCAAAATTAGCTTGAAATACTGCTGCTGCTGCGTCACCAACAAAAAACTGTCTTGACAGTTGATTTGGTTCCTCAGCAACTGGATTATTGTCATCAACTACTTCAGCAACATCGTTGTTGTTTAATGGATCTGCATTAGGAGCTACAATTTCTTCATGCTCATTTCTATTATTAACTTCAATGCCAATAGGTGCATCTCCTTCGCCATTTTGAATTTGTGCATGCACTTGAATAACATTATTATTTCCTTCTAAATTTATATTTTGCTCAATAGCATTCGGATTACCTTCTATATTTCTAAGACCCCTTGACTCATTTATTACAATAACATATCTTGGATTTATCGGAATTTCTTGTTCTGGAAAAATTATCCTTCTGACTGTTTTTTCACTTTCAGGTTCTTCATTTTTGTTATATGATTTACGATACTGACGTGGACACTCTAAATACAGTTCTCGTAACGAATCTGTACAATTGAAACATTGTACATCACTGTCTGAAATTGGAGTATCACGAAAATCTAAAATCTGCAAAAGAATATTGAAAATAATAAAATAAATGATGGAAGAAAACCTCGAAGAAAATTATTACCTCTAAAGTTTTAAACCCAAATCGGGCAGATATACTACAATATGGAACACATCCTTTTAAATTATCACAACCCTTTAAACTTAAGTGCTTCAACTTGGGTATCTTTGAAAAAGCTATGAAATCGTGAATCTCAAACCAACGAACTTTATCAAGTTTTAGAACTTCCAAATTGTCTAAATGCGTACTAACTTTATTAAAAAAGCTTTCATAGGTTTTTCGTGAACTCAGTGATTCACTATCCGAAAACTCTAATATTTTCAATGTATGAGGAAAGTCGGTTATTTTTAACTAAAAATAAAAAAAAATTCAAGCCCAAAGCTATTTGAATTGGTTTATTTACCTTTTGTATATCAACGGCTGACTCTGTAAAACTTAAATATTCTAGCATTGGACATTCTTCTTGTATTTTGAATAACAATGATGAAGTAACCGTTAAATTTTTCCAAATATCTAATGGATATTTTGATAACATTCCACGTATTTTTATTGATTTTACTTTAGAGTTCAGTCGGGGAAGTATTTTATTTTGTATATCCTTATCTCGTGTTGGTGTTAGAGAAAAGTCTAAATTTATCCAAAAGTTTTTGTCAGATACAAAGTTTTCGAATCGTTTACATGAACTGAAAATAGAATAATGGAAAAGGTTTGCAAGGTGAGAATAAAGAAAAAAATTTATTTCTAATATAAATACCATCCTAAATTTAAGAGAGTCTTATGATCCAAATGCTTGCAAATTTCAATTAAAATTTCATCGCTAAAATCTAATAAGCTTTCTGCTCTTGGATTATTTTTAATTATCTTTATCTTCGACGATGCTTCAAGATCTTCATTACTGCCTGTTGCCGATAGTCTCCTTTTCAAGGAAGTTGTTCCTGTTTCGTCCATTTATTTGAATTTTTTATAAAAATTACGTTTTAAGAAATAATATTTTCACAAAGAAATTTATATTTATATTTTATATCTTCAATGACGTTCAACAAACTTGTTTTCTCAAAATAATACAAACAAGTTCAATTAGTGAATCGCCTATTTTCGAATAAATGTATGGACATATTTAAAACAAAGAAACTAAAGAGAACAGAGTTTAACACACCTTTTCAGTAAGGAAAACAGTTTTTTAATTATTATATTTAATAAAAGCTAAATAACTAAAACTAAAGTTAAACATGTCAATTTTGATAAATGGCTACAAACAGTATAATTTGTTTATAGTGGAAAGTGTACAATATACTTTGTTTATATTGGAAAGTGTACTAAATTTCCATTTCAGGGCCTTATCGACAGACGCAACTGCACAACTTTTAGTTGTAGCATTGAATAAATATCTAAGGAACTAGACATTTTGAGTGAAGCATCTAATTTTAAGTATTGGTGAAGTTTGATAGTGTTTGCATTCTAGCTGGGTGGTTTAATTTGCATATTTAACTGTTTAATTTGCATATTTGTATTTTCAAAACAAATAAAAGAAATAATAAATGTTACATATAAATTTAAAAGCCTAATATGTTTGAATAAAATATTTCCTTATATTTCCATATATAAATATTTTTAATTGTCCATACAACACAAATTTTAATCATATTGAATTACTTTAAGAACACCTTATATTCGGCTGTGATAGCGTTTGAAATATGGTTTGACAACGATGGATTAAGAAAAATTACATTTATGTAGGGTAATAAAATATAAAATTAAACTAGAAAATAACAGTTTTTGTAAAGCAAATACTTTGTGTTTTCGTTAAAACATCATTCTAAACCCTTTTTATGCGTAGTGTTAAAGTATGTAATTTTAATAATGTAAAGTTAGCTACATTTTGAATTCGCTCTATTGTTTATTTCTATGTAAAAATAACAAGATTTAGTTTTTATGTTTTAAGCCGGGCATTCACATACAACGGAAACAGAAACAGAAACCGAATTTCATACAAATTTGACAGATAAAAATTCGGTTTCTGTAAAATTTGTATGAAATTCGGTTTCGGTTTCTGTTTCCGTTGTATGTGGTTTCAAGCCTTTAGTCTTGTATAAACTCTGAAGTAATAAAGATTCTACATCAAACAGATTGTTTTTCTTAACATGGTAGCAGAGCGTGGTTAGTTGTTTGATGTTTATTAATTAATGGAATAAAAAGAATTAAGTTTATCGAAGTGGGAAACTATACAATTAGGTGTTTCTGTAAGTAAATAAAAAATAAAATAGAAATGGCGTCTGAGAGAAAAGACGAATTTATGATGCAAGTCTTTGATGGCATCGATTATGAAAAATATAAATATAGGCTGAAACTATTCCTCGAAATGAAAAATTGTATTGAAGTTTTAAATAATAAAGTTAAACCGAGTGCAATAACGGAAGACGAATGGAAAACAAAAGAAATTAAAGCAAAAAACTATATTGTCAATAGCGTGACTAACACGCAATTAGAATTCATCATTCCAGAAACTTCGGCGTATAATATGATTAAAAAATTTGACCAAATCTATCAAATGAAGGGTAGCGCAGTAAAACTATTATATAAAAGAAAATTGCTGGATTTAAAACTTAAAGAAAATGAAAACCCTACAGATTTTTTCATAACTTTTGAAAAACATACAAATAAACTTAAAAATGCAGGCGAAACATTAACTGATGAAGACAAACTTAATTACTTACTATTGGCATTGCCAGAAAATTTGGCACATATAGTTGATATTGTAGACGCAATGCCGAAAGAAGAAAAAACAATAGAATACGTAAAATCGAAATTGAGTTTGGAGTATGAAAAGCGTCATATAGAACAACACGACGAACTACCAAGAAACTTTCAAGCACTAAGCTTAACCACTTCGAATAGAAGATTCAACAATTCAGATCGCAATAACAAGAGATACGAACGAACAGATATAAACAATCAAATTAGATGTCACAAATGCAATAAAATAGGCCATATAGAACGGTTTTGCAGTTATAACCAGCATGTACCAAACCGATGGGATAGAAGGTATAATACAAATGTAGAAGAAAATCTAAACAAAGATAGTGAAAACAGTTCATTCACTATTGAGGTTTTGTCAACAAATAAAAATCAAAGAGTAAATGATGAAATTGATGAAAGGATTACCTGGCTATTGGATAGCGGTTGTTCTGACCACATAATAAATTGTGATAAGTATTTTAATGAGTTTACAGTGTTAAATGAACCAGTTGATATTAGAGTAGGTGATGGTTATTTATTGAAATCAAATAAAATCGGCAACATTGAAATATTTTTTGAAATAAATTGCAAACTACAGAAAATTAACATTAAAAATGTTTACTATGTTCCTAACATGAATAAAAATTTATTAAGTGTTTCGTGCATTGTTAGAAATGGTCACTCCATATCATTTGAAAATGAATATGCGAAAATAATTGATACAGAAAATAATATCAAAGCTATAGCAGAACAGAAAAACAGAGTGTATGAACTAATTGGTAATGTTATGGTGAATAAAATGGTGAATCAAACCTTTGTTGATAATATGTCAAAAAAAGAAAAATGGCACCGTACGCTAGGACATACTAATTTTAAATGTCTAGAAGAATTAGTTAAATCAAAGTTGCTAAATGGGCTACCCGAAAAAATCGAAAATGTTTTTTTAAAATGTGAAATATGTATGCAAAATAAAATGACGAATATACCATTCAAAAATAATACAACGCGAGCAAAAGATATAATGGAAATAATCCATACTGATGTACATGGGCCCGTATCAACATCTGGTTACAAAGGACAAAACTACTTTGTTTCATTTATTGATGACTTTAGCAAACTTGCTGTCGTTTATTGTATTAAAAATAAAAGCGATGTTTTTGAGAACTTTGTGCAGTACATAAATCTAATGCAAAATCACACTGGGAAGAAAATAAAACAAATTCACTGTGACAATGGTAAGGAATATATTAATAATAAATTTTTTGATTTAGCTAAAGAACAAGGTATATATTTGAAATTAATTCCACCATACACCCATGAATTAAACGGCGTGGCGGAAAGGTTTAATAGGACAATTTTAGACCGGGCGCGTTGCTTAATGGCAGAAGCAAAGATTGAAAAACGTTTTTGGCCCGAATGTATCTTCACTGCAGCATATTTAGGCAACCGGTTATTAACAAATTCAGTAATAAAGAAAACTCCTTACGAAATATTTTTTAATAAGAAACCGGATGTCACTAATTTAAGATTGTATGGAAGCATTGCATACGTCAGAATTCCTGAAGAATGTCGTACATCAAAATTGAATCCAAAGGCACAAAAAGGTATTTTAATTGGATACACTGACAATGGTTATAAAATTCTAATAAATGATAAGGTAATAACGAGTAGACACGTACAATTTATTGAAAATAATACCCAATACATAAAAGTTAATGACGAAAGTGAAATCGAAGGCTCGATAAATGAAAATAAAGAAATTGAAATGGTTGATGAAAATGAAGTAATTGATGAAGTTAAGGAGAAAATAAATTCAAATCGTACAAAACGAGAAAAAAGAATGCCAGAAAAATTTAATGATTACGTTGTATATGCAAATTACTGTGATTCGTTTGTTCCAGATACTTATGAAGAGGCAATTAAATCAAAAAATTGGATAGTTGCTATGGAAAAAGAATTGAAAAGTTTGAAAGAAAATGATGCATGGGTTGAAGTAGACACACCTAGTAATAAAAAGATTATAGAAGTTAAATGGATATACAAAATCAAAAGTGATGGTACTTATAAAGCCAGAGTTGTAGCAAAAGGCTTTCAGCAAACATTTGAAGATAATGAAGAAAATTACTCACCTGTCGCCAAATTGACAACGCTTAAAATACTATTATCAGTGGCCTGCAAAAGAAATATGATCATAGAACAAATGGACGTAGAAACAGCTTTCTTAAATGGAAAAATTAAATCGGAAGTGCACATTTATCCACCAGATGGTTATTCAGTTCAACCTGAAAAAGTTTGTTTATTAAAAAAAATCATTATATGGATTACGAGAAAGCCCACGAGATTGGTATGAATGTTTTAACGATTTAATGTCAAAATACGATTTTCATAGATCAAAACATGACTACTGTCTATATATTGGATCCATTATAGATTCAAAAATCTACATTGTACTTTATGTTGATGACGTATTAATATGTAGTAAAGATTTAAAAGCTATTAACAAGATAAAAATGCTACTTAGTAATGAATTTCGAATGAAAGAGTGTGACGAAGGGAATCCCAGACACACTACCTTCGTGTCAAAAACTTATCATATCCCCTTCGTCGCAAGTTCTTGTTATTCCAGAAAATTTTAATTTGTTAATTTCGATGTCTTATGACATCCTATCTATTCTCAACACATTTTCCCATGTTTCGGTTTTGCAAATTATTCAAAACGGCATTTAAATTATATTAAAATTTTCCCAGGTTTCAGTTTTGCAAATTATGCAAAACATAATTTATGTTAAAATACTCATTAACTTAAGTGTTAATCAAATTTCACTTAAGTTAATTCTTGTTTTTTTATTCCCAACGTCTTTTTAATTTTCTGGAATTTTTTGTTTTTTCTGTCGACTAAGAGCATTTTTATAAAAAGCTCATATTAAACCGAGGTTTCGAGCAAAGCCAGAAAATCGTTGGTCGAGACTCGAAAAGTGGCACTGGACTCGGATAGTCATAGTCGTGTTTTGGTTTATCTTTCTTTCGTTCTTGTTTTTTTTTGGTTTTGGTATAGTTATAGTTGTCATTTTTGGTTTCATTTCTTTAGAATTTATTTTTTTTGTGGAGAATAAGTGAAGATAATAATTAAAGCAAACCACTAGTTCAATTGTTTTGTTCAATGTTAAATATTTAAGTGAAAATAATAATTAACGCAAACTACTAGTTTTATGGTTTTGTTCTATGTTAAATATTTAAGTGAAAATAATAATTAGAGCAAACTACTAGTTAAATTGATTTTGCTCTATGTTTTATGTAATACTGGATAGTAATATTTATCGGTAAAAGTTTTGCTGGTTTAATTTAATAAAGATTTAAGTGAAAACGAAAATAATATTTAGAGCAAACTACTAGTTAAATTGATTTTGCTCTATGTTTTATGTAATAAATACTGAATAATATTGTTTATCTGTAAAAGTTTTGCTGGTTTAATTTAAAAAAGATTTAAGTGAAAACGAAAATAATATTTAGAGCAAACTACTAGTTAAATTGATTTGGCTCTATGTTTAATGTAATACTGAATAGTAATATTTATCGGTAAAAGTTTTGCTGGTTTAATTTAATAAAGATTTAAGTGAAAACGAAAATAATATTTAGAGCAAACTACTAGTTAAATTGATTTTGCTCTATGTTTTATGTAATAAATACTGAATAATATTGTTTATCTGTAAAAGTTTTGCTGGTTTAATTTAAAAAAGATTTAAGTGAAAACGAAAATAATATTTAGAGCAAACTACTAGTTAAATTGATTTGGCTCTATGTTTAATGTAATACTGAATAATAATATTTATCGGTAAAAGTTTTGCTGGTTTAATTTAATAAAGATTTAAGTGAAAATAATAATTAAAGCAAACTACTAGTTAAATTGATTTTGATGTATGTTAAATGTAATACTGGATGATAATATTTATCTGTACAAGTTTGGCTGGTTCAATTTAATAAAGATTTAAGTGAAAATAATAAGGAGAGCAATCTACTAGTTAAATTACTGAAGAATGAGAACAAACTGCAGGATTCCAAAAGGTAAGGCAATCTTATCACTTAGTTACTTTTAATTGTTTTGATGGTTGAAGCAGAAACCAATTATTTAATTTGTTTTTGGTTGTTCTTGTTTTTTTAAATGGCAGTGGTGTTACTTGATCCTCTTCTCGGTAGTGACACCCATGTTTAACTTTTGCCACTTTCAAGTAATTTTAAAAATGTAGATTCATCACGAGTGCAATGCATTCCACAAAGGAATGAACGGGTGAAAATATGGTTTATTGGATTTGACGGTAAGTAGGGATGGTAGTCTCATTATAATCTCGTATATGTTGTTCTATATTGATACCGCTTACTCCTAGGACCACCTAGTTACCGGACAACCCACGACCAAATACACGTCTGAGCCAAGTCGAAAAAGCGGGTCCGGGTACTAACTAGGTGGACAAAATCTATAACGTTAGTTAGTGCAATCTTTGCTTCCATCTGGTGGTCATGGGTTGCACTGCTAATCGTTACAGTGGCGCCCAAATAAAGCTCAATTATTCATGATCCGAACGAACGGGAGGATCATGTGTCTAACCCGTAGGTCTGTTGACGGGGTCCTCCATCATATATGAATGTCATCCAATAATACACTTTCAAGTGGGATGATCAACGTGTATGGTGGATTGTGTTCTAATTTATCTAGAGTGTTCTAAGTTCTTGATGATGCCAGCCGATCAGCTGATCACTGATTTTGTTGTAGTAGTCGAACTGGGAGCACTATGTTTTTGTTTCGGTTTTTTTTCTGAGGACAGCGTGGTTCTCCAGTTGTTGAATAGCTTCGAGATGCTTCATCGCGGACATAGCCAGCGTAAAGTTTTGTTTTTTTGGTTTGTATTTTTTTGGTTTTAGGTTAAGGTTATTTATTTTCCGTTGAACGAGTTTGCTAGGCTGTAAAACGTAGTTTTATCGCGGACACGTCCGGTTTGTGTTTTGTGTTTTGTTTTTTTATATATCAGCTGTAGTTTTGTGTCTGCTAGGTCAGTGAAACATCTCGAAGAGTTACTGTGCGCAAGAGGCTCTGTTGTGGCAAATTTTAATGTCGGTTGCCGTTGAACAGAGCATCTTGGGTTCATAAGTGGGTTCTCATCGATGTGGTCCAACAGTACGGCTGCTTCCGCAGTACACGTAGACCACAGCTAAAAGCTGTTGCCCGTCATCTAGAGAAACCATTATTCCTGAACTCCGAATACTCCTTCCCTATCCTGAATTCCTTGGTCAAACCTTATATTCGACACTGGAGTGACAACGCTGAAAAGTTGTAATCATATTTTAATTGTTTTTAGTTTTCGGTATCGTTCTCTCTTAAAATTGTTTTGTTCTTATTTCTGGACCAGTCAACCACCCCGAGTTCTAAATGAACTAGACCTACTTTATTTTAGTTACATTTCTCAAAGTACCATTATAGATTTTAGATGTCGAAAATTTTAGGTACAGATTTGGAACTCTCTTGTATATGTTTTTTGTTGCGTAATTTTTATCGTTTACCAATCTTCTGTTTGGTCCAGAGATGCTGTAACGATCGCAATAATCGCAAAATAATAATAAAACCAAATTCCTCTTTGTTTTCAATTCAATAGAAATGTATTTCATTAGTTTCCGTTCATTTTTACATTAATAGTACTTTTAAAATTTCCCCAACTTAACTGCTAATTGATTTTGAATATATTATAAAAAGCCAACGAACGTACTAAATTTTTATTTCCAATACTAATGAACAGATGTCGTGTTAATCATTGCTGAATTTTAAAAAAGATTACCCGATTTTGTTTTGACATCATAAGATGGCAAAAGCAAAATCACATTTTGCAATTTTTAAAAAATAAAAAGATTCATTCCATTTTTGTGATTAAAAAGAAAATGTTCAATTGTTCTTGTTTTAAACATTAAATAAACATAGCTTATAGTTAAATAGAATTAAATTTTGTGTCTGGAAACATAAAGAATATTTTCAAATAATTTTAACACAGTTTAATAATAAGTTATTCCACTTATTCTGACAGGTTAATTATTGTATGAAGTAAAATAATTTTGATCCAATTTCTATGATCAAAACAAAAATGTTTGTTGCATCTAAAGAATAAAGTGGTTGAAGATAAATGATGTAGTATTATTTTAAATTTATAATGGCTAATCCTGTTGATAGTGATAATGATATCTTGGAAGGATTTTTTTATGTCCGATTTGTAAAGAAGATTTAAAAACACCAGAACGTCTAACATCACACGTCGAGAATTTGGCACTCAGAAGAACAAGATTTATTGAAATCATTGAAAGATATTTTTAGTATTGCAAGGAAAAAAATATATAAAAATTATTGATGAAACAGTGGAATTAGCAAGAAATTTTGATGAACCAGATCATCAATCAACAATTTAAGATAAGTTATTGTTTTATTTTATATTAGTATTGAAATTTAGTTTTTTTTTGTGTGTTTTAACTTGGGTATTTTGATGACAGGCTAATTATACAAAATAAGAGATTCCCAATCTCAAGGGTCGTACCGGGGATAAATAGATATCCGGCGTGCTAGGAAAATTTCTAGCATATTATATTTCTTTAAAGGTCCAAAATAATAACTGGCCCCGTATTAGGGCAGTTATATAATAACTAGCGCCGAACAAAAGGGACCCGTTAGGTTAATTACAGTTATATTTCTGGTATTTTTTTTAGATATATATATAAATAATTTGGTGGGAAAATATTTTCCAGGTTGGGCGTTGGCAAGCCGGTTTTTTTTTGAAAAAAACTTTTTTTTTGTGGAACATCTTATATTATTATATTTATATATTTATATATTAATTGATTATTTCAATTCAGATTAATTAATATCTATATATAGTTTATTTTTCGCGTCGGTTTATTTGGCTAAATTTTGTTAAAAAGCTAGAGGAAAAAATAAAGGTTTAGTTTCTAAGGTGTTCATGTGTATATTTATCATAAGTACTCTAAATTTATATTTTCAAAATTTAAAGAATTCCGCGTTTCTCTTTGTAAGTTTTAGGATAAACCAGTTGTGGGTTTTTTTTGGTAATAGGGTGGTGGCAACCGGTTTGGGCCGTGGTTGTCAATCAGCTTTTTGTTTTTCTTGAAATAAACCAGTTATTGGTTTCGTTTTGGTTTTGATTAGGAAATTATATATTTTGAATTTTGATAAGAATGTATACAATTATGAGGAGTGGTCTGGTCCACAGGAGGCCCCTGTTCCTCATTGTATAATTAGTTAAGACTAATTTTTTTTTAATTTTGAAAAAAACCGTTTTGGGACAGCAATTTTTTTGGAGATTGTTTTTTGTGCTGTCATTTGCTTTTAGTAATACTAATTGTTTTTTTATTTGGAAAAAAGAAAACCGTTTTGGGGAAGCAGTTTTTTTTTGAAATTTTTTTATGCTACCATGTACATATTGTACATATAATTGTTTATATATTGTACATATTTTTGGATGATGCAATTAATTTATATATGAAATTAATCGTATGTTTTTCTGATTGTGGTTAAGTCATGTTTCTATGAGTTTTAGGATGTTATTAACGTAATAAAGGTTAACATTGACCAAACAGCTTTTCAACAGTTTTGTATAAGTTTAAATCTTTCGTCACTACTTTCAAAGTATTATTGGTCTATGTTTATGGAAGTACAATTGAAAATAATTAATTCCCATCAACTTTATAGAGTGAGCCGGATCCAAATCAATATCTCTACATTTGTCATCATATTGATCCGCTAATGTATGTATACAGATCTCGTATGAGTCCATTTTAGTTACCACCATTTTTAAAATTATTTTTTCATTGCGATTAATTTTAAAAAGTGGTATAAATATAGAAATAATTATTTTTTAGCTAACATTTATTTTTGTTTTGGATACAATAAATAAAGCGAAAGATTTAACCTAAACAAATATATTAGAATTAATAACTTAAAAATTAGTAAGCTTAGTTTTAAATTTAAAATAATCGTAATTTTTTTTATAATATAAATTACCAATTTATTATCTAGTCTGAAGATTAAATTTAATTAATTTCATGTAGTTTTACATTATTAACACATATTATATATTTCATGTTTCGATTTAGCATTTTTAAATAAGAAATTATTTAGATTATGGATAAGTTATGTATTATTTACTTTATGTTAATGTATAAATTCTCCTTTTCTCAGCGGTAGGCCTAACAAGCCATCCATGGGGCTTATCCCCTTAACATTGATGTCGTTCTTAGATCGCCTATGACCACCGGGGTTATGCGATCGAAGAACATTGGTTTCTTCTCTTCATTCGGCGAGGAAGTCCTCAGGGACGAGGAGTGGTGTTGCTGTGTTTGTACTTAGGTGCAAACCAGTAGTACCATTCTTTGCTCAGAGGCTTCTTCGGTGTAATGAAGAGAGGAACCAATTGTACTTTGCTTTCAGGATCAGAGGCTTCACCTCATACAAATTCAAAAACTTTTCCACTTTTCCATTTAGCTTTTCAATAGATCAGTTTTTCATAGAGTTTAGGGTTTGAAGTCTGGTGCTCGGGAGCGTTCTTCAACTTTCGCATTAGGTTTAGGTGTAATTTATTTGTAGATTAAACAAGCACAACTGGGTCAGTAGAAATGGACCTAGTGTCTAATCGTGACAGTTGTGATTGTTTTATTAGGTTGGGGAGAGACTGTTCTGTAGAATCTGGTCGTTAGGGGCTTTTCTAGTCAGTTCTCACATGCATTGTTGGAGTGGGCTCGCGAGCGCGATATTTCAAATTTGAACAAAATGGATATTGTAACCATACTTACTTTTTACAGTTGTCTCCAGACGAATCTTGATTTTGGGAATCTCTTATATATTAAATAAAAATAAAATAAATAAAACAAATTTTTTGAAAATTAATTAAATAAAATTTTTATTAAATAAATAATTTTTTTTAAATTTAAGTTAATTTTAGGTAGCTAAATAAATAAATTTTCTTAATTAAGCTTTACGTCAAGATATAAATAAATATTCTTTGTTTTTTTAAAAAAATAAATCAATATTTCAAAGTTAGGACGGTGCATCCAATAAATAAACATTCTTCTAAATATTTTTATTTTTCAATTTTCTTTTAAAAATAAATAAATATTCTTAGGGGTGCTATCGTCAATAACTAATTTTAGGTATATATATATATATTTCAGTATATCTGAAATTAAATAAATAAATTATATTTTTACACATACAATATTTTAGGAATTTTTGTGAAAGATGAAGTAAAGATTAGCGGCGACAGCGGTTTTTTTGTTCTTTTACAAGTTTGTTTTTACAAAATTTTTTTTTTGGGCGTTCGTTGTTTTTTTTCGTTTTGCGTTTTTCATTGTTTTCATTTTTCCATCGTACTAACTACATTTTTTTTGTTGAGAATTGGTTTTACTATTGTTGGTGATTGCGAGTCATGATTTTGCGGGTTTTACCATCGAAATCTCTAGCGTCTGTTTCCTATATACCAAGCCAAAGTTTTTCAATATATTTTTTTTATAAAATTAAATTTAGTGTTAGAATTATTAGTTGTCATAAATTAAACATCTATTCTTAATCATTAGTTATTATAGTTATAAATTTAATTCTCGGTTTTTAGAATTTAAATAGGTGTTATATTTAATATTACTTAGTTATTATAATTTTTTTTATTAGTTATTAGAATTTCTATTATTAGTTTAAGTTTAATAGTGCTTTGGTGGTTTCTGTCATGGAGGGGATGGCGACGTTTTTGTGATTTCAAGAGTAGAAATCTTGATTTTTACCTTGAATTCATGGTGTAACGATCGCAATAATCGCAAAATAATAATAAAACCAAATTCCTCTTTGTTTTCAATTCAATAGAAATGTATTTCATTAGTTTCCGTTCATTTTTACATTAATAGTACTTTTAAAATTTTCCCAACTTAACTGCTAATTGATTTTGAATATATTATAAAAAGCCAACGAACGTACTAAATTTTTATTTCCAATACTAATGAACAGATGTCGTGTTAATCATTGCTGAATTTTAAAAAAGATTACCCGATTTTGTTTTGACATCATAAGATGGCAAAAGCAAAATCACATTTTGCAATTTTTAAAAAATAAAAAGATTCATTCCATTTTTGTGATTAAAAAGAAAATGTTCAATTGTTCTTGTTTTAAACATTAAATAAACATAGCTTATAGTTAAATAGAATTAAATTTTGTGTCTGGAAACATAAAGAATATTTTCAAATAATTTTAACACAGTTTAATAATAAGTTATTCCACTTATTCTGACAGGTTAATTATTGTATGAAGTAAAATAATTTTGATCCAATTTCTATGATCAAAACAAAAATGTTTGTTGCATCTAAAGAATAAAGTGGTTGAAGATAAATGATGTAGTATTATTTTAAATTTATAATGGCTAATCCTGTTGATAGTGATAATGATATCTTGGAAGGATTTTTTTATGTCCGATTTGTAAAGAAGATTTAAAAACACCAGAACGTCTAACATCACACGTCGAGAATTTGGCACTCAGAAGAACAAGATTTATTGAAATCATTGAAAGATATTTTTAGTATTGCAAGGAAAAAAATATATAAAAATTATTGATGAAACAGTGGAATTAGCAAGAAATTTTGATGAACCAGATCATCAATCAACAATTTAAGATAAGTTATTGTTTTATTTTATATTAGTATTGAAATTTAGTTTTTTTTTGTGTGTTTTAACTTGGGTATTTTGATGACAGGCTAATTATACAAAATAAGAGATTCCCAATCTCAAGGGTCGTACCGGGGATAAATAGATATCCGGCGTGCTAGGAAAATTTCTAGCATATTATATTTCTTTAAAGGTCCAAAATAATAACTGGCCCCGTATTAGGGCAGTTATATAATAATGCCTTTAGATGTTCTTGCTTGCCTGGCTTTTCCGTAAACCATGTTCGCTCACAATATAGGTTTAAGTTTTCAGTTGTTTTTTAAAGTAAATTTTAATTTCTGGTTAATTTTGTAGTTTAATGGATATATTTTTGTTTTGGTTATCATAAATTTATGTATTTAATAATAATTTTGGATTTCTTTTAGATAAGTGCTTTACAAAATTTTCTTGCGTTTTATTATAATTAATAAAGGAATAATTAATAAATCAATAAATGGTTCATATTTTAGGAAAGCAATTTGTCGTCAATTATTCATGATTGGTTGTTTTTAAGAAATTAATTTTATAACAAAACTAGGTTTAGTAGTTTGGTCTAATTTGTTTCTTTTGATTGTATGAATTTTTTTTATATAAATCCTAAAAGTTGATTTTTTTTGTTAATTTTAAAATTAAAAACAGAAACAAAACAAAGGGAAGCCCCTATATAGTACTTACCCACACACTAAGTTTGTAAATTTAAATCAAAAGTAATGGAAATTCAATATCAATCAAATATCAATATGAATTCAATTTAAATTCAATATCAATTTAATCCAATATCTTTAAATTTTAATGTTTATAATCAGATAAAATTTTTTTTTCTCTCATTTTTTTTAATTAGCAAAATTAAACATTGTTTTATCTAATACATAGTATGAGATATGAGTAGTGATTAAACAACTGAAACATTTCAATGAAATATTTCATTTGAAATGTTTCATTTCTGAATTATTTCAACAAAATAAGTTTCATGCTTGAAATATTACATAAAAAAAAAAAAAATAGAAAAATTAGATTTTTCAATTTCATTTATTTTTTTTCTATAATTATAAGAAGGAAATCAATTTTAGTGATATCTCATTTTCCAAAATTGAATTATATATCTGTGGATATGGTCAACATGTACTTTGTTAATTATATTATTTAAATGTCAATAAAAACAAAAATTTGAATTGGATATGAATCTATTCACTCATGAAGCCTTGTTTCATTCTCAAGGTTAGACGCGTTCCATTGAAGAACAAACTTGCTCAAATTCACTTTCATCTACACTACCTCCAACAAGTTTTGTTTATATTTTAGTTATTTCAAGCTTCGTCCCAAAACCAAAAACCCTCATTGGCATTTGCAAATGATTCCTGTAAGGCTGCATACCAAACGATATGAGATAAGCTGAAAGCAGCTAAAATTAACAGCAAGAGCCAAGCCAAGCTCTCAACACATACTGCGATATCAACGCAAGGTCAACACACCGCTATTCAAACAAACCATTCCAATCCAATGTCAATCATATACAGATTTAAGAGTGCACGAGACTGCAAGTAATTTCATTATGACGAATGGAAATAAAAGAAACCAATAACCTAGTTATAACAATTGGTCAAGTTCAAGTTGTAACACTGAATTGCAGTTGTGTTTACGTTGTGAATTGTTTTATTAATCTCAGGCTTCATATTACCCTGATAAAATTCTTACAAATATTAACTGTGTTTGTTTTGAAATAACAATTTATCTTTATATTATAGAATCGTTTTAATGTGATTGAATGAATGTTTAAATGGAATGATTTTAATATATTTTGATTTCGTTAATTTAGAAATATAATAGGAATTTATTTTGTTTGGTTGTTTGGTTTTGGTTTGAAGCTTTATAGGAATTGTCTTCAAGTGTTAATAAGGGTATACCTTGGAATTGATTTTTGGAAAAACTTTGGGATTCAACCCCACCATGTATGCGAAGTCTCCCCTATCGAGGCGCCCTCAATGGCTTCTAATCAGCACCTATTGACTCTATCGCAACAACAGCAACTCGATAGAGTGGTTCATCAGTTTCCTTGTTCAAAGCGGCTTGGTCTTGGTCGTACGTCCCTCGTCACGCATGCTATAGAGTTTCACTCCAGTGAAACAACGTTATTATGCGGTGTCCCCCGCAGTACAGGTTGAGATGTATCAAGAGCTTGACCGCATGCTTGAACTCGGTGTAGTCGAAGAAATCAGCAGTTCATTGAGTTCTCCAATGGCCTTGGTTCGGAAGGCCAACGGTAAAGCCCGTCTATGTCTAGACGCCCGTAAATTAAATGAGGTTACCCGAAACGATGCGTATCCGCTTCCTATTATTGACAGCCTGCTCAGCCGGTTGGGAGAGACTCAATACATTTCAAGTATTGACCTGAAAGATGCTTTTTGGCAAATTCCACTTGATTCCGCCTCTCGAGACCAAACTGCTTTCACTGTACCAGGACGACCATTGTACCAGTTTACTGTGATGCCATTCGGTTTGTGCAACGCCCCTCAAACCTTATGCCGGTTAATGCACAAGGTAATTCCCCATCAACTTCACGATCAAGTATTTGTATATCTCGATGACCTGCTGGTAACCTCTTCAACTCTTGAGGAGCACCTTCTCCTGCTCTCTGACGTGGCAGCGCGACTTAAAGGTGCAGGTCTCACCATCAATGTAGAGAATCCAAATTCCTCCTTAACGAGATCGAGTATCTGGGGTATGTGGTTGGCCATGGCGTGCTACGTGTCAACCAAAACAAAGTCAAAGCCATCATCGATTTTCCTGTTCCCAAAACCGTGAAACAAGTCCGACGCTTCCTAGGAATTACTGGTTGGTACAGACGTTTTATTGCTAATTACTCTACTTTATCTGCAAGCCTAACCGAGTTGCTGAAGAAAGACCGCAAATTTCTTTGGACTACGGATACCCAGAAAAGTTTCGACTCACTAAAAAACTCGTTGGTTACAGCCCCAGTTCTCGTCAACCCTGATTTTACTCGTCGCTTTTATATCCAATGTGATGCTAGCTCTACCGGGATAGGCAGTGTGCTATTCCAAAAATCTGACGACGGAGCGGAACACCCTTTGGCATTTATGTCACACAAGCTCAATTCGGCCCAACAGAATTATAGTGTCACTGAACTGGAATGTCTTGCAGCAGTCCTCGCCGTTAAGAAATTCAGAGCTTATGTAGAAGGACATCCGTTTACCATCATCACGGATCACTCGAGTTTAAAGTGGCTTATGTCTTTGAAAGACCTATCGGGTAGACTGGCTAGATGGAGTCTTAAGCTGCAAGCTTATGATTTTAATATTGAATACTGCAAGGGAACCCAGAACATCGTTGCCGACTCTCTATCCCGGCTTAATGCTGACGAGATTGATAGTTCAGTGAAAGATGACCAGGATGTCGTGATGAATTTGGATCTCTCCTCCGAACATTTTAAGGACCCAGAGTACCTAGCGCTACGACCCCACGCAGATTCTAATGTCCGAGAGGTGGATGGTCGTGTTTACATACAAACTAACATTGGATTGAAACACTTGGACAAAGATGAACATTGGCGGCTCTTGGTCCCCATTCCAATGCGAAATTCTCTGATCTATCAAGCCCATAATCCTCCTCTTTCGGCTCACCTAGGTGCAGCCAAAGTCACAGATAAACTACGGCGTATGTTTTTTTGGCCATCTTTGGCTCGAGACGTTAAAGAATATGTACGGAACTGTCAGTCATGTCGGATGAATAAGTGCGCTAATGACACACTGCGGCCACCAATGGGTCAGGAAACTAAAGTATTTCGTCCCTTCCAGAGAATATATGTTGATTTTCTAGGACCCTACCCAAGATCAAAGTGGGGTAATACGCACATTGTTATCGCATTGGATCACTTCAGCCGATTTGTGCTGACAAAGCCCCTTCGACAAGCAACAGCCGCTAGCTTAGTCACCTTTCTAGAGAACGACGTTTTTAACCTCTTCGGCGTTCCGGAGTCACTTGTCTCAGATAATGGCAAACAATTCGAGTCCCACCTTCTGGCTAATTCACTCAAAACATTCGGAGTGAAGCATATCTTTACTCCTAAATATTCACCCCAGTCCAATACGTCAGAACGGGTAAACCGTTCCATTGTATCCGCCATTCGGTCTTATATCAAAACTGACCACAAAACCTGGGACATCCATCTAAACGAGATTACATCAGCCTTGCGAAATGTTTACCATCCGTCTATCGGGTTCACTCCTAATTTTGTCACGTTTGGACGTCACCGAGTTAACCATGGCTCCGAATACCAAATCCTTCGTGATATTCATCACATTTCAGGACAGCATTCATGCGCCAGTACCAGTGCTGACAACCTCTCTGATATTCAAGAGGCCGTCCTTCATAACCTGCACACTGCTTATCAAAACACATCTCATCGTTACAATTTGCGGAGCAAGACTCGCGTTCTTCACCCTCAACAAAGCGTCCACGTTCGAAACTTTGCCCAGAGTGATGCGACCCGGAACTTCAACGCTAAGTTCGCGCCAAAATTTATTCCCGCAAAACTTACTCGACCTGTTGGGACCGTAGCATTTGAGGTTGAAGACATGCAGGGGAAAAGCTTGGGTACCTACCATGTTAAGGACATACGCTCATGAGGGTTGCCATGCTTCCTGTCGTCCCTGGCGTTTCTCTACTCGGTTGAAGGTGTGTCTACCTGAGCCGATCGTTTGGATAGTTAACTCGCATTGGTATGCGTGTGGGTATACTAAATTCTTGTTTTAATATTTTGTTTTTTTTTCCTTCTCATTACTTAATCCTATCCGTTAAATTTTTTTTTCTTGAAGATTTCGTTTCACTTTCATCCCCAGTGGTTAAACACGGTCCCAGATACATTTAATAACGATAGTTTTAAGCCCGGTTTGAGACGTTCTCAGGGTGTGGGACGTCCCCACGATTTGTGACGAAGGGAATCCCAGACACACTACCTTCGTGTCAAAAACTTATCATATCCCCTTCGTCGCAAGTTCTTGTTATTCCAGAAAATTTTAATTTGTTAATTTCGATGTCTTATGACATCCTATCTATTCTCAACACATTTTCCCATGTTTCGGTTTTGCAAATTATTCAAAACGGCATTTAAATTATATTAAAATTTTCCCAGGTTTCAGTTTTGCAAATTATGCAAAACATAATTTATGTTAAAATACTCATTAACTTAAGTGTTAATCAAATTTCACTTAAGTTAATTCTTGTTTTTTTATTCCCAACGTCTTTTTAATTTTCTGGAATTTTTTGTTTTTTCTGTCGACTAAGAGCATTTTTATAAAAAGCTCATATTAAACCGAGGTTTCGAGCAAAGCCAGAAAATCGTTGGTCGAGACTCGAAAAGTGGCACTGGACTCGGATAGTCATAGTCGTGTTTTGGTTTATCTTTCTTTCGTTCTTGTTTTTTTTTGGTTTTGGTATAGTTATAGTTGTCATTTTTGGTTTCATTTCTTTAGAATTTATTTTTTTTGTGGAGAATAAGTGAAGATAATAATTAAAGCAAACCACTAGTTCAATTGTTTTGTTCAATGTTAAATATTTAAGTGAAAATAATAATTAACGCAAACTACTAGTTTTATGGTTTTGTTCTATGTTAAATATTTAAGTGAAAAAAATAATTAGAGCAAACTAATAGTTAAATTGATTTTGCTCTATGTTTTATGTAATACTGGATAGTAATATTTATCGGTAAAAGTTTTGCTGGTTTAATTTAATAAAGATTTAAGTGAAAACGAAAATAATATTTAGAGCAAACTACTAGTTAAATTGATTTTGCTCTATGTTTTATGTAATAAATACTGAATAATATTGTTTATCTGTAAAAGTTTTGCTGGTTTAATTTAAAAAAGATTTAAGTGAAAACGAAAATAATATTTAGAGCAAACTACTAGTTAAATTGATTTGGCTCTATGTTTAATGTAATACTGAATAGTAATATTTATCGGTAAAAGTTTTGCTGGTTTAATTTAATAAAGATTTAAGTGAAAACGAAAATAATATTTAGAGCAAACTACTAGTTAAATTGATTTTGCTCTATGTTTTATGTAATAAATACTGAATAATATTGTTTATCTGTAAAAGTTTTGCTGGTTTAATTTAAAAAAGATTTAAGTGAAAACGAAAATAATATTTAGAGCAAACTACTAGTTAAATTGATTTGGCTCTATGTTTAATGTAATACTGAATAATAATATTTATCGGTAAAAGTTTTGCTGGTTTAATTTAATAAAGATTTAAGTGAAAATAATAATTAAAGCAAACTACTAGTTAAATTGATTTTGATGTATGTTAAATGTAATACTGGATGATAATATTTATCTGTACAAGTTTGGCTGGTTCAATTTAATAAAGATTTAAGTGAAAATAATAAGGAGAGCAATCTACTAGTTAAATTACTGAAGAATGAGAACAAACTGCAGGATTCCAAAAGGTAAGGCAATCTTATCACTTAGTTACTTTTAATTGTTTTGATGGTTGAAGCAGAAACCAATTATTTAATTTGTTTTTGGTTGTTCTTGTTTTTTTAAATGGCAGTGGTGTTACTTGATCCTCTTCTCGGTAGTGACACCCATGTTTAACTTTTGCCACTTTCAAGTAATTTTAAAAATGTAGATTCATCACGAGTGCAATGCATTCCACAAAGGAATGAACGGGTGAAAATATGGTTTATTGGATTTGACGGTAAGTAGGGATGGTAGTCTCATTATAATCTCGTATATGTTGTTCTATATTGATACCGCTTACTCCTAGGACCACCTAGTTACCGGACAACCCACGACCAAATACACGTCTGAGCCAAGTCGAAAAAGCGGGTCCGGGTACTAACTAGGTGGACAAAATCTATAACGTTAGTTAGTGCAATCTTTGCTTCCATCTGGTGGTCATGGGTTGCACTGCTAATCGTTACAAGAGTTAGGTGAGATAAAATGTTTTTTGGGTATTGAAATTAAAAATAATTTAAAAAGTAAACAACTTACACTGAATCAATCAAAATATATTACCAATGTTGCTGAAAAATATGGAGTTGAACAAGGAAAAAACTATGAAACACCAATGGAAATTAACTTAAAATTGGAACCATCAGAAACGGAAAAAACTGAGGATATGAAATATCGAAATTTAATTGGAGCCTTGTTGTACATCTCAAACGCAACTCGACCAGATGTTTCGTTCTCCGTGAATTATTTGAGTCGTTTCCAAAACTGTTATTCGGAAACACACTACAAATACGCTTTGCGAGTATTAAAATATCTATATCATACTCGAGAATTAAAGTTATTTTTTGAAGATAAATCTAGCGAAATCATAGATGCTTATGTAGATGCAGATTGGGCATCAGATATAGTGGACAGAAAATCAACAACTGGCATAATAATTCGAGTATTTGGAAATACAATTTTTTGGAAATCACAAAAACAAAAAATCGTTTCACGAGCTTCAACTCATGCTGAATTTTATGCTTTGGCTGATTGTGTTACAGAAATTTTACCTATCAAGGGGATATTGGAAGATTTTGAAGTCGACATTGAAGGAGAAATTACAATTTATGAAGATAATAGTGGTGCTGTTTTTCTGGCTAAAAATGGAAAATTTTGTAAAAATTCAAAACATATTGATGTTAGTCTACACTACGTTCATGATTTGGAAAGTAAGGGTATAATAAGCGGGCACAAAATTTCTTCGGATAAACAAATTGCAGATATTTTGACTAAATCATTGGGAAAAATAAAACACTTTAATTTTAGAAAAGACTTAGGTCTTAAAATGTAATTTGTTTATAATTAGCTTTTATTATAAAAATTAAGGAGATATGTTAAAGTATGTAATTTTAATAATGTAAAGTTAGCTACATTTTGAATTCGCTCTATTGTTTATTTCTATGTAAAAATAACAAGATTTAGTTTTTATGTTTTAGTCTTGTATAAACTCTGAAGATTCTACATCAAACAGATTGTTTTTCTTAACACGTAGTATTAGTCAAAATATTCTAATCTCTCTCTCTCTCTGGCGTTTACATCCCATGGAGGGATTTTGCCGTCTGTGCAATCAGCTTCCAATTATCTCGTTCCATGACCAGTTGACCCCAGTTTCGACATCCTATATCACGAAGGTCTTGATGATGTCATCACGCCAGCGTTGTCTAGGTCTTCCACTTCGACGAACACCAGCTGGTTGTTGCTGGGACGCTTTTTTTATCATTCTATCCAATGGAGCCCTTTCTACATGACCAAACCATCTAATCCGGTTGGATTTAATGAATCCGATTACATCGCAGCCTCCAAGAAGCTGTCTGATTTCATGATTTATTCGGATTCTATACTGATTTTCAGCAACTTTACATGGACCATAAATTGTTCGTATGACCTTCCTCTCGAAAGTTGATAAAATTCTACAATCGGAGGAAGTCAGTGTCCAGCTTTCACTTCCAAATGTAAGCACAGGTCGAATTAATGCTTTGTAAAGTGTGAGTTTACACGACCGCGAAAGATGTTTTGATCGCAGAAGTTTTGAGTATGCGTAGAAAACTCTGTATGCGGCAGAGACACGGGCTTTGATATCTGCCTGCATGTCAAATGACGATGTTATTACAGACCCGAGGTATTTGAAGTTTTCCACGCGTTCCACTTCATAGTCGCCAGTATCCAGATTTCCGGGAGGTATGTTCTTGGATGTTGTTAACACTTTGGTTTTGCCGGTGTTGATGCACAATCCAAGTCGTTTAGCATTTCTTTCAATCTGAGAGAGACTATCCTTAATATCACCTTTTCTACGTCCGAGAAGCACAATATCATCTGCGTAGCCAAGAACTTGAGAGCAACAACCGATGTTGTGAGTTTGCACAGAGAAACAAGTTTCTCTGGGATACCAAGGCATATGAGTGCGGACCAAAGGTTTTCGCGGATGATACTATCATATGCTTGCTTGAAATCAACGTAGAGCTGGTGAATGCTGATGTTGTACTCCCAACATTTTTCTAGAATCATCCTTAAGGTAAAACATTGATCTGTGGCTGAACGGTTGGGACGAAAACCACACTGATAGTCACCGATGATAGATTCGGCGAACGGGATGAGTCGAGCAAGTACGACATTAGCTAGTATTTTATATGCAGTGTTCAACAGTGCGATGCCACGATAATTCGCACACTTTAGACGGTCACCTTTCTTATGTAGCGGAACAATGAGAGCTGTTTTCCATTCAGCAGGTAGTTCTTCTTGGTCCAGGGATGGTTAAAAAGCCGGCTTTTTTTATTTTGACCTCTCCAGGTGGATAAAATCCGGTTTTATCCGGATAATATTAAAAAAGCCGGTTAATTTGTTTTTGTATAAAAAAAAGATTTTTTTTGTCATATTCGAAAAGCACACAGCACCATTTATTCATACAGTTTTTTTATCCTCTAATAAATTAGATTTTTCTCTAGAGTTTAGATCAGGGTTCGAAACTGAATTTTATTGGCGTGGCGAAACAATATTTTTTCTAATAATCGCTATTTTCGCCTGCCAATCCAATTATGAAAAAGTACATTTGGCTACAAGAGATGAAAACGTTGCTTTTTCGTGAGTGAAACTTTTATTCACGAGACGCGTTAGCTTCGAGGGAGACAATTCCACGAACGTAAAATGTGTAAATAAAAATTTCTAGTTTTAGAAATTTGCCGTATTTTCCTTACTGTAGCACAACGCAAAAAAATTCCAGTCTGGCATCGCAGTTAATATCTGTCCTCTCATCAACTGCCAATGCAAAGACTTCAACCGCATGAACTGTTTAGAAATATTTTCACGTATTTTTATAAAATATTTATAATCTCTTACGGTATTTGCACTTAACTGCATACTTTGGCTACGGGTGAGAATTTTATCTTTGCTTTTAAAATTTTTGAAAAGTGTTTCACCACAACTTAAAAGAGTTGATTTAATAAATCCGTAAATGCTTTGCCATGTTTGGCAATATCTCTTGCTACTTTAAAACTTGCTGCGGTAATGTTATTAGAAGATTTAGTATATATTTAGTAGTTTTATTTGATTGCGTTTCATGTTCATAAACCTTTTTTGAAATATTCTTTTGTATAAAATTAAATGGCACATTTACAGTAGTTTTTTCCGAGAATACCTCTTTTATTTGAGAAGAAATTTCGGGAATAATACTACTGTTGTATTTGATAGTTATTATGAACAAAATATGAAGGTGTTAGAAATAAACCGTCGTTCACAAAAGTTTACCTCATAAGAATACATAAGAATTATCTTTGCAGTCCATCAGAATGCAAAAAATTCTTATGTATTCTTATGAGGTATTAAAACCTTTTAAAAATTATTTTCTGTAATTGCAAAAAAGGATGTGGTGGTGCATTGTGTAGCTGTCGAAAAGTTGGACTTTTTTGCAACGCAACTTGTAGTGGATGCTCCGGCAAAATCTGTCATAGTGCTCCGATTTTAGATCAAGAAAAGGAGGAAATTGACAGTCATTATAGTTCTCATGAGGATACCATGTTCTAAATATTAATGAAAAAACATTCAAATTTAATGTAGCTAAATTAAAGGGTTGAGATATGTGGGTTTTTAAGGGTTGAGACTTGAGATATGTGGTTTTGATCTTTATTTAGATCTGTTAAGATTTAATTTGTAGCTTAATAAGTTTTGACAATAAGGGGTAGTTTTTGCACCTAAAAATAAAAGCACTTAGGGTAGATTTTGAAATGGAGGGTGTGTTGAGCTTAATTTCAAATTTTCAGGCAAATCGATGCAGGCAAATCGATTCAGGCAAATCGATACTGATTCAAAGAATTCAGAGGTTCCCTACTATTTTTACCGCCTTTTACTGGACTAACAGTAATATTTAACTTATTACAAAATATCTGAAAAAATCTTTTCATTATTATAATTCCTAAAACGCGAATTGAAAGACAATTTTGGACACAATTTCAGAATGTTTGCCGTGCCAGAAGAATGTTTACCGTGCCAGACAAATTTTCAAACGTGCCAAGTCTGATACGCGTGCCACGTATTTGCAAACACGGGTCTAGATTATCTATCTTTTTAATCGCATAACAATTTAGTATATTTGAGATCAATTATAAAATGTATCTGTTTGTCATAATCACATCCTGAGAAATCACAGTAAGAAAAAAAACATTTCTTTCATCTTTTGGATTATTATCCAATTATTATCCAAATTGTATAAATTAATTTTATCCGGCTAAAATCCAGGATAAAATGAATTAGCCACCCGGATAAAATCCAGTGGATAAAACCGGTTAGGAGAAATCGCTGCCATCCCTGTCTTGGTCCCAGATTGCAAGAATCAGATCATATATACGTGAGACCAGAGCTGCTCCTCCATTTTTGTAAAGTTCTGCGGGAATACCATCGAAACCTGGTGATTTGCCATTTTTCAGTTTTTTAATGGCAGCTTCCACTTCTTCTATTGCTGGGTGAGGGACAAAAATCTCCTCATTTGATGGAGCAATTGTTTGAATAGGATGAACTTCATTCGTCCTATTCAGTAGGTCTTGAAAGTGAAATCGCCACACTGCCAGCACATCGCGTTCACTTGTTGTAAGTTCATTATTTTCATTTTTGATGGCTGTAGATCTTGGATGGAAATCTTTTGTCAGATTCCGTGCATTGGCAAAGCACTCTTTTGAATCTCCGTTGGCCGCATGTTGGTCGATGTTTTCGATGCAGCTCTTCATGTGCTCGCGTTTCTTTTTACGTAGAAGTTTTGCTGAGGCTTTTCTGGCGCATAAATAATCAGCTTGGGAGCTTCGGGTGTTCCTTGTTAACCATTTTTCTCGCAGTTTTTGTTTATTTTCAACGGATTGGCGGCATTCGTCGTCGAACCATTCGTTGTGTGATTTCGGTGGTCGTTTTCCGATTGTAGTTTGTGCTGCGGCTATAATGGATGATTGAAGCGTTTGCCATTCTTCTTGTATGTTTAATGGCATCTCAGAAGAGATGTCATGCTCTTCTATGTTTTGTGTTATTATTTCCTGATATCTATTCAGCGTTTCCGGATGTTTAAATGCTTCGACTTTCCAGCGCACGGTCTTTTTTGCTTGCCTATTAAATGTAGATGATAATTTGAACTTGTACTTAAAGATGACAAGCATATGATCGGTGTCCATATCAGCACCTCTGTATGATCGAACGTCAGTTACACTTGTAGAGTGTCTCTTAGAGATCATGACGTGATCGATTTGATTTTCTGTTCTTCCGTCATTTGATTTCCACGTTGCTTTGTGAATTCTCTTGTGAGGGAAGAAAGTGCTGGAAATTACTAGATCATACATCATAGCCAGCTCGGCTGCGCGAAAACCGTTATTGTTGCTGGTATGATGCAAGCTGTTAGGGCCGATATGTGTTTTAAGTTCTGCAATCCTACCAATTTGAGCATTAAAGTCACCTACCACGATTTTTATATCGTGCCGCGGGATGTTATTGATGATTTCTTCGAGTTCTAGGAAGAACAGGTCTTTAATATCATCTGATTTATCTTCAGTAGGTGCATGAACATTGACGATCGTTACATTGAATTTTTGCGTGCGGATTTTCAGTGTGCATAACCGCATATTAATTGGGCAGAAATCGATAACATGCTGATTCACGCGACGGTGTATAAGAAAGCCAACTCCAAATTCTCCTCCGTTTTGATGACCGCAATAATAAAGAGTGCATCCTTTCGCTGTTTCATGGATTCCACTACCTGGCCATCTTAGTTCTTGTAATGCCACTATATCCAGTGTGTAGCTCTCGATTTGTTGTGTTAGTTTTAGGAGATCTCTTGGGTTTCTAAGGCTTAGCATGTTCCAGGTTCCCATTTTTCAATCGTAGTCCGGGTACAGTTTCCGAGGTCGTTCCAATATTGAATCCGAGATATTCCGAGGCCTGTGTACAGAATTCATGACAATAATTTTTTTACGGAAATAGGGTGTTAGCTCTTCGCCCAACCCAAATTTTCGTGAATGGGTTCGTTCTGCATCTTAAGGTCACCAGAAACAACCTTTTTACACGTTTGTATAGCGAGCCGCTTGATCCAAGACAGACGCCCGCTGCAAGCCGCCCCTAACATGGAGGACAGACGCTTTCTACACATTTATATAGCGAGCCGCTTGATCCAAGACAGACGCCCGCTCCAAGCCGCCCCTAGCATGGAGAACAGACGCTTGAGTTGCACTGATTTTATGGCGCCAATGACTCGCCATGGTGCAGAATCATTGAGTATAAGCAGTATTTACTCTGCCCCTCTCAACTACACCAACCTAATTCTGTTAGCGTTACCCAGGTAGCACGGCGTGGACGTTGAATTTCGGATTTTCGCTACCCTAGTATTCTAATCATTGATATGAAATTCGATGATCGAATTTCAGTGTATTTAAGGTTATTTGTAGATATTTTAATGCAACACTTCATTTTTATGAATAAACTGTTGCACAAATACTAATAATTGATTTGGAAAACATTAATTTAAACTTTAATTTTTATAAATTTTGTTTAATTTAAATATCTTAAAGTAGAATTTCGGATAAAAGCTATGATTTTATTTTAAAATACAAAACGAAATATGTCAAATGTCATGGATGAAGAACGCACAGATATACAAATTACATACTTCAAAAAATATTCGTGTAGCCACACGTAATTATTCTTCCTTATATATTTATTCAATGAGTTGTAGTCAGAGTTTTTTCGAAATTGATGTTCAAAACCGGGGTACGTTTCGAAACTTTATTTATTTATTACTTTACATGATGGCAAACAGGCCAAGGCCCAATACATTGCCCAATATATAATACATTTTACAGTAGAAAAAAAAATATGGCAGGAGCCATACAGCAAAAAAGAAAGTATACTTAAACTATATAAATAAGACATAAAACTAAATGAATCTATACATATAAACATGACTATAACCAAAAATAATTATAAAAAAAATGACATCTAATTGATATGAAATATATAAATAAAAATTAAATTGAATTCATAGCAACAACAGCAAACTACCAGAGACCAGATTAACCCTCCATACACCCGCTTTATATTACTAGCCAACAATAGTAGGCTTACTGGTTTGGTAGTTTTCAAAAAAAAAAAAAAAAGAAAACATAACATACTAGGACATGAACATTAACAGGAAGGAAGGAATGGTAGTTAAGGGTAGGAAGGAAAGAGGGAGGTGGTGGGAAAAAGGAAATCGACGCAGAAATAACAAATCCATCGCCACAAGGAAAGAGTATGCGGCAAGCAATATATTAAACATAAGGCAGCAGTAGTGACAAAATCACAATTTGAGAAGAAAGCAAGAAATTAAGACTAGTATCAGAGCAGATCATATAAGTAAAAAGCTTGGATCGAAAACTAGAGACAGACATCTTGAACCGCTTAAGCTCCTGCGTAGGGTCATTAAACAGCTTTGACGTTTTAATCGAGCACGAGAGAGCATAGGTGTTGCAACTTATGGAAGGAAGGGTAATTAAATACAGTCGAGTTGAAGGACAAAAAATAAACCATTTCATCAAATACAGTTGACACTCATATTTGAAAAGTTTAAAGAAGAGAAGAAGGAGTCGCATCCTAACATGGTCATTAAATGATGTGCCGATAAGCTTTATAGCGAAGCTGGATATGTGTTGTCTAATTTTGAGACCGTAAACGAACCGAACCACCAAGTTAAAAGACTTCTTAACTAAACCGATATTCTCCAAGGTGCAGCCAGAGTAGACCTCAATGCCATAATCAAACAGTGGCATGACAAGAGCAAGAGCGAGTCGCTTTTTAATATGCACAGGAAGGAAATGATTAAGGCTACTAAGCCTTCTTAAGATAACAACGACTCTACCAATGACATTATTAATATGATTAATATTAATATGAGGTCTCCAAGACAAATCGCTATCAAAAATTACGCCAAGGTTCTTCACCTGTGTAGTAAAAGGGATAAGAGTATCACCGATCTTAATAGTCAAACCATGATTGTTCAGTGATGAAGGACAATTAAACTGCATGGCCTGCAACTTAAGCGGGTTGAGACCAACCTGTTTGAAACAGCCCAATCAGAAATAAGTTTAAGATCAGCATTAGCTTCAAGAAAACAGCGATGGATGTCGAATCGAGGACAAGCATGTAGCAACTGAACGTCATCAGCTAAGAGGTGAAGCACAGAATGACAGGGAAGGCACGTAATATGGTTGATAAAAAGCGAGAAAAGGAGAGGACCCAAAATAGAACCCTGAGGAACACCCTTGAGAATAGGGGAAGAACTAGATGCGGACATGCCCGAAGTAACACGCTGAGACCTATTACACAAATAAGAGAAAACAAGGTTACAGGCACTGGATGAGAAAAAGAACGTTGATTTAAGTTTAGAGACCAGCAATGCATGATCGATGGAATCAAAGGCCTTACTAAAGTCCAGAAAGAGAAGAAGACTGATCAACTTCTGTTATGATTTCATATTAAGTACATTATATTTCTTAGTTGCTCGTAGGATTTGTACATTGTTATAATCGAAATGTCAAACTAAAATGTTGTAGTAGCATTACCCGCGTATAAGCGACATCAACTTGTAAATATAAATTAATGTTAATAAACAAATATATGTTCTACCAAAGTGTTTTTACTTACAATAAACTACGATACAATTCCTACAATTACAACAGATTGGCGACGAGGATGCTAGGTATTCAAATTACAATTTTGCAAGTATTACTGGATGAAATATAAAATTTTCAAAACCACGTTGATTTTTTTGGCTAGAACAAAAGTTTTAGTGCTACAAATACAGGTGGTATACAAAATACATATAAAAAAATTTTACAAAATCTGATTACAACAGATTACAACAGATTACAACGCTACTCATACAATATTTAAAATCAAAAGTTACAAATAAAGTTGATTCAACAAGATTCCAAAATCATTACAAGCCGATGTATATGGATTACAAAAAGTTAGTCAAATTACAATTGCTACATCTTACAAATTACAAATCACAAGTACTACAAATTGTGAATTACAAGTTACAAAATTACAAATTAAAGGTAATAAATTACAAATATAGCATATACAAAAAAAGCTATTAAAATGGAAAAGTTACAACCAGCCTTTACAATTGAAGGGTTGGATAAAACCCAAACTAAGTGGGATCACTGGCGTCTCCGTTTTGAAGGTGCTTTAGAATTATTTGAAGTAAAACCTGAAAATAAAGTAAATTTACTACTTCATTATATAAACATATGATGATATTTTAAAATTATTGGACGAATTTTACAATCCAAAACCTTTGGAAATTATGGTAACATATAGAATGCATTTGCAAAAACAAAAGGAAGGAGAAAATATACAACAATTTATACTGGCATTACGAAAATTAGCCATTAATTGCAACTTCGGAAACTACCTGCAGACAGCATTACGAAACTACTTTGTGTTTGGATTGCGGAGCGAAATAATACAAAGTCGTTTATTGGAACAAAAGGATTTGACGTTAGAAAAAGCAGTTGAGTTAGCAACCACCATGGAAATTTCAACAAAGGAGGCAGCTCAACTTCATAAAGGAAACTTTAAATCCTCAGTGAGCGTGTTCGGTACAGGTATATGATACAAAAAATCACGTTATTAAGGCCCGCTATACACTTGAGCTAAACTATGCGAACTACGCGAACTATGTTTTTTAAAAAATAATGTTTTAACGCGAATAATATTTTTTAAGCAAAATGTAATGAATGTAATGTTTCCTTTTTTATTTTCTTTTTTTAAATGTTTTGTTTCCGTAATATTTTTTTGTATACTTACGTTGTATACAAAAAACATAGTTCGCATAGTTCACATAGTTTAGCTCAAGTGTATAGCGGGCCTAATCGTCAAAAGTCGCGTTTTATCTTCGAACTGGCTGTCCAGGACAGAGAAAAATATTGGTAAAATACAGGGAAAGTTTTAGAACTAAATTGTAGCTAACTTCAAGTGAATATTTTGACAATCGCCATTAATAGTCGCGTTTTATCTTCGAACTGGCTGTCCAGGACAGAGAAAAATATTGGTAAAATACAGGGAAACTGTTAGAACTAAATTGTAGCTAGCTTCAAGTGAATATTTTGACAATCGCCATTAATGTTTGTTTACGCTTGTGTTATATTTGTTTATTTCATGAAGAACCATGGTATAACGAATATAAGGTATTCTTGACAGCTAATCGAAAATTTTGTGTGACGTCATCCGGCGTAAATATAAAGAAACAAAAAATGTTTTAATTTGAAAATTAGAGAAAACATAATTTTTACGTTATGGTTTTCCTTATTTTTTTCATTAACAATTTGTTTATTAAGTTTTCTAGCTCTAAAGAACATTTTACAGGGTAGGAAATTCGACGTCCACGCCATGCTGCAGGGGTAATGCAGACAGAATTAGGTTGGTGTATCGGAGACAAGCAGAGAAAAACTGCTTAGTCTATTACGCTACATCACGGCGAATTGGCGCCTTAAAACTTCTTATAACCTTAACATCATAACAGAACCATTAACGAAAATCTGGGTTGGGATGGGCTGAGGTTAATACCATCACTCCGAAAAAAAAGCTTTGTTAAATTTGATAGCCAAAAAAGAATACCAGACACTAACAAAACAACAGAAGTTTTACCTGGACGTGAGAAAGAACCAAACTACCGAATCGGAACGTGAAACGCGTGCTGCCTGATCGCTCATGATGCTTTAATAAGCCTAGAAACAGAGGCTGAGAGGCATAGGATGGATATCATTTCTCTGCAAGAAATTAGACAGTCAATAATCGGAAAACAAAACTCGAATAGTAACTCTTTATGCAGTAGTGGTCATTCTTCTCGAAATGAATTTAGTACTGATTTCCTTGTTGGTGCACGCATACAAGAAGCCGTGTTGAAATTCATCCTGGTCAATGAGAGGATTTGCTACTTAGGGGTACGCGGTACATAAAACAATATTTCTCTTATTGCCTTGCATGCACCTACTGAAGCTAAGACCGTCAATATTTTCTACATAGCACTGGAGGAGGTTATGAAATCAACACCAACAATGATAATGGTGAGAGAATGACTGAGTTTGCATTATCAAATAGTTTGAGAACTGCCAGTACTTTCTTTTCGCATCGATCGATTCATAAGCAGACTTATGTTTTTAAACCGAATGGAAACTTTTGAAGTCAAATTGATCAAGTACTAGCAATAGCACGTTTCTTTTCGAGCGATTTGGATGTGCGTTCCTTTAGATGTCCAAATATTGGAAGTAACCACTTCCTTCTTAGAACAGATAAGGTTTCACTTTCAACGATCAATTCAACGATCTTTTACTCATTAGAGTATTTAAAAGTTTGTCTTTTAAAGTCCAATCATTTTCAGTGAAGAGTAAGGAACAAACTATCTTATAATAAATACGAACATTTTCTTTTTCCACATGATTCTATCCACTACAAATTGATTTATTTTTCTGGAAATTAAAAAACATTATGTTTTGAGTATGATTTTTCACATTTGTTGAACACTTTTGCAGGTTTTAACGTAGTTCGGCATTTAAATTTGTATATGTTTTAATAGTAAAACAAATACTAAAGTTCATTAATTAATTTCAATCATTTCATTAACTAATAAATTAACTTATAAATCATACTAAATATATTTTTAATTTGAAAACAATAGCTTTTCTCATTGATAATAACAACAAACGTATTATATAAAACTCCGAATGACGTCAATCAAAATCAAAATGGCATCGCTGTCACTCTAGTGAGAATACCTTATTTTCATTTTACCATGATTTCTATGTAAAAATAACAAGATTTAGTTTTTATGTTTTAAGCCGGGCATTCACATACAACGGAAACAGAAACAGAAACCGAATTTCATACAAATTTGACAGATAAAAATTCGGTTTCTGTAAAATTTGTATGAAATTCGGTTTCGGTTTCTGTTTCCGTTGTATGTGGTTTCAAGCCTTTAGTCTTGTATAAACTCTGAAGTAATAAAGATTCTACATCAAACAGATTGTTTTTCTTAACATGGTAGCAGAGCGTGGTTAGTTGTTTGATGTTTATTAATTAATGGAATAAAAAGAATTAAGTTTATCGAAGTGGGAAACTATACAATTAGGTGTTTCTGTAAGTAAATAAAAAATAAAATAGAAATGGCGTCTGAGAGAAAAGACGAATTTATGATGCAAGTCTTTGATGGCATCGATTATGAAAAATATAAATATAGGCTGAAACTATTCCTCGAAATGAAAAATTGTATTGAAGTTTTAAATAATAAAGTTAAACCGAGTGCAATAACGGAAGACGAATGGAAAACAAAAGAAATTAAAGCAAAAAACTATATTGTCAATAGCGTGACTAACACGCAATTAGAATTCATCATTCCAGAAACTTCGGCGTATAATATGATTAAAAAATTTGACCAAATCTATCAAATGAAGGGTAGCGCAGTAAAACTATTATATAAAAGAAAATTGCTGGATTTAAAACTTAAAGAAAATGAAAACCCTACAGATTTTTTCATAACTTTTGAAAAACATACAAATAAACTTAAAAATGCAGGCGAAACATTAACTGATGAAGACAAACTTAATTACTTACTATTGGCATTGCCAGAAAATTTGGCACATATAGTTGATATTGTAGACGCAATGCCGAAAGAAGAAAAAACAATAGAATACGTAAAATCGAAATTGAGTTTGGAGTATGAAAAGCGTCATATAGAACAACACGACGAACTACCAAGAAACTTTCAAGCACTAAGCTTAACCACTTCGAATAGAAGATTCAACAATTCAGATCGCAATAACAAGAGATACGAACGAACAGATATAAACAATCAAATTAGATGTCACAAATGCAATAAAATAGGCCATATAGAACGGTTTTGCAGTTATAACCAGCATGTACCAAACCGATGGGATAGAAGGTATAATACAAATGTAGAAGAAAATCTAAACAAAGATAGTGAAAACAGTTCATTCACTATTGAGGTTTTGTCAACAAATAAAAATCAAAGAGTAAATGATGAAATTGATGAAAGGATTACCTGGCTATTGGATAGCGGTTGTTCTGACCACATAATAAATTGTGATAAGTATTTTAATGAGTTTACAGTGTTAAATGAACCAGTTGATATTAGAGTAGGTGATGGTTATTTATTGAAATCAAATAAAATCGGCAACATTGAAATATTTTTTGAAATAAATTGCAAACTACAGAAAATTAACATTAAAAATGTTTACTATGTTCCTAACATGAATAAAAATTTATTAAGTGTTTCGTGCATTGTTAGAAATGGTCACTCCATATCATTTGAAAATGAATATGCGAAAATAATTGATACAGAAAATAATATCAAAGCTATAGCAGAACAGAAAAACAGAGTGTATGAACTAATTGGTAATGTTATGGTGAATAAAATGGTGAATCAAACCTTTGTTGATAATATGTCAAAAAAAGAAAAATGGCACCGTACGCTAGGACATACTAATTTTAAATGTCTAGAAGAATTAGTTAAATCAAAGTTGCTAAATGGGCTACCCGAAAAAATCGAAAATGTTTTTTTAAAATGTGAAATATGTATGCAAAATAAAATGACGAATATACCATTCAAAAATAATACAACGCGAGCAAAAGATATAATGGAAATAATCCATACTGATGTACATGGGCCCGTATCAACATCTGGTTACAAAGGACAAAACTACTTTGTTTCATTTATTGATGACTTTAGCAAACTTGCTGTCGTTTATTGTATTAAAAATAAAAGCGATGTTTTTGAGAACTTTGTGCAGTACATAAATCTAATGCAAAATCACACTGGGAAGAAAATAAAACAAATTCACTGTGACAATGGTAAGGAATATATTAATAATAAATTTTTTGATTTAGCTAAAGAACAAGGTATATATTTGAAATTAATTCCACCATACACCCATGAATTAAACGGCGTGGCGGAAAGGTTTAATAGGACAATTTTAGACCGGGCGCGTTGCTTAATGGCAGAAGCAAAGATTGAAAAACGTTTTTGGCCCGAATGTATCTTCACTGCAGCATATTTAGGCAACCGGTTATTAACAAATTCAGTAATAAAGAAAACTCCTTACGAAATATTTTTTAATAAGAAACCGGATGTCACTAATTTAAGATTGTATGGAAGCATTGCATACGTCAGAATTCCTGAAGAATGTCGTACATCAAAATTGAATCCAAAGGCACAAAAAGGTATTTTAATTGGATACACTGACAATGGTTATAAAATTCTAATAAATGATAAGGTAATAACGAGTAGACACGTACAATTTATTGAAAATAATACCCAATACATAAAAGTTAATGACGAAAGTGAAATCGAAGGCTCGATAAATGAAAATAAAGAAATTGAAATGGTTGATGAAAATGAAGTAATTGATGAAGTTAAGGAGAAAATAAATTCAAATCGTACAAAACGAGAAAAAAGAATGCCAGAAAAATTTAATGATTACGTTGTATATGCAAATTACTGTGATTCGTTTGTTCCAGATACTTATGAAGAGGCAATTAAATCAAAAAATTGGATAGTTGCTATGGAAAAAGAATTGAAAAGTTTGAAAGAAAATGATGCATGGGTTGAAGTAGACACACCTAGTAATAAAAAGATTATAGAAGTTAAATGGATATATAAAATCAAAAGTGATGGTACTTATAAAGCCAGAGTTGTAGCAAAAGGCTTTCAGCAAACATTTGAAGATAATGAAGAAAATTACTCACCTGTCGCCAAATTGACAACGCTTAAAATGCTATTATCAGTGGCCTGCAAAAGAAATATGATCATAGAACAAATGGACGTAGAAACAGCTTTCTTAAATGGAAAAATTAAATCGGATGTGCACATTTATCCACCAGATGGTTATTCAGTTTAACCTGAAAAAGTTTGTTTATTAAAAAAAATCATTATATGGATTACGAGAAAGCCCACGAGATTGGTATGAATGTTTTAACGATTTAATGTCAAAATACGATTTTCATAGATCAAAACATGACTACTGTCTATATATTGGATCCATTATAGATTCAAAAATCTACATTGTACTTTATGTTGATGACGTATTAATATGTAGTAAAGATTTAAAAGCTATTAACAAGATAAAAATGCTACTTAGTAATGAATTTCGAATGAAAGAGTTAGGTGAGATAAAATGTTTTTTGGGTATTGAAATTGAAAATAATTTAAAAAGTAAACAACTTACACTGAATCAATCAAAATATATTACCAATGTTGCTGAAAAATATGGAGTTGAACAAGGAAAAAACTATGAAACACCAATGGAAATTAACTTAAAATTGGAACCATCAGAAACGGAAAAAACTGAGGATATGAAATATCGAAATTTAATTGGAGCCTTGTTGTACATCTCAAACGCAACTCGACCAGATGTTTCGTTCTCCGTGAATTATTTGAGTCGTTTCCAAAACTGTTATTCGGAAACACACTACAAATACGCTTTGCGAGTATTAAAATATCTATATCATACTCGAGAATTAAAGTTATTTTTTGAAGATAAATCTAGCGAAATCATAGATGCTTATGTAGATGCAGATTGGGCATCAGATATAGTGGACAGAAAATCAACAACTGGCATAATAATTCGAGTATTTGGAAATACAATTTTTTGGAAATCACAAAAACAAAAAATCGTTTCACGAGCTTCAACTCATGCTGAATTTTATGCTTTGGCTGATTGTGTTACAGAAATTTTACCTATCAAGGGGATATTGGAAGATTTTGAAGTCGACATTGAAGGAGAAATTACAATTTATGAAGATAATAGTGGTGCTGTTTTTCTGGCTAAAAATGGAAAATTTTGTAAAAATTCAAAACATATTGATGTTAGTCTACACTACGTTCATGATTTGGAAAGTAAGGGTATAATAAGCGGGCACAAAATTTCTTCGGATAAACAAATTGCAGATATTTTGACTAAATCATTGGGAAAAATAAAACACTTTAATTTTAGAAAAGACTTAGGTCTTAAAATGTAATTTGTTTATAATTAGCTTTTATTATAAAAATTAAGGAGATATGTTAAAGTATGTAATTTTAATAATGTAAAGTTAGCTACATTTTGAATTCGCTCTATTGTTTATTTCTATGTAAAAATAACAAGATTTAGTTTTTATGTTTTAGTCTTGTATAAACTCTGAAGATTCTACATCAAACAGATTGTTTTTCTTAACACGTAGTATTAGTCAAAATATTCTAATCTCTCTCTCTCTCTGGCGTTTACATCCCATGGAGGGATTTTGCCGTCTGTGCAATCAGCTTCCAATTATCTCGTTCCATGACCAGTTGACCCCAGTTTCGACATCCTATATCACGAAGGTCTTGATGATGTCATCACGCCAGCGTTGTCTAGGTCTTCCACTTCGACGAACACCAGCTGGTTGTTGCTGGGACGCTTTTTTTATCATTCTATCCAATGGAGCCCTTTCTACATGACCAAACCATCTAATCCGGTTGAATTTAATGAATCCGATTACATCGCAGCCTCCAAGAAGCTGTCTGATTTCATGATTTATTCGGATTCTATACTGATTTTCAGCAACTTTACATGGACCATAAATTGTTCGTATGACCTTCCTCTCGAAAGTTGATAAAATTCTACAATCGGAGGAAGTCAGTGTCCAGCTTTCACTTCCAAATGTAAGCACAGGTCGAATTAATGCTTTGTAAAGTGTGAGTTTACACGACCGCGAAAGATGTTTTGATCGCAGAAGTTTTGAGTATGCGTAGAAAACTCTGTATGCGGCAGAGACACGGGCTTTGATATCTGCCTGCATGTCAAATGACGATGTTATTACAGACCCGAGGTATTTGAAGTTTTCCACGCGTTCCACTTCATAGTCGCCAGTATCCAGATTTCCGGGAGGTATGTTCTTGGATGTTGTTAACACTTTGGTTTTGCCGGTGTTGATGCACAATCCAAGTCGTTTAGCATTTCTTTCAATCTGAGAGAGACTATCCTTAATATCACCTTTTCTACGTCCGAGAAGCACAATATCATCTGCGTAGCCAAGAACTTGAGAGCAACAACCGATGTTGTGAGTTTGCACAGAGAAACAAGTTTCTCTGGGATACCAAGGCATATGAGTGCGGACCAAAGGTTTTCGCGGATGATACTATCATATGCTTGCTTGAAATCAACGTAGAGCTGGTGAATGCTGATGTTGTACTCCCAACATTTTTCTAGAATCATCCTTAAGGTAAAACATTGATCTGTGGCTGAACGGTTGGGACGAAAACCACACTGATAGTCACCGATGATAGATTCGGCGAACGGGATGAGTCGAGCAAGTACGACATTAGCTAGTATTTTATATGCAGTGTTCAACAGTGCGATGCCACGATAATTCGCACACTTTAGACGGTCACCTTTCTTATGTAGCGGAACAATGAGAGCTGTTTTCCATTCAGCAGGTAGTTCTTCTTGGTCCAGGGATGGTTAAAAAGCCGGCTTTTTTTATTTTGACCTCTCCAGGTGGATAAAATCCGGTTTTATCCGGATAATATTAAAAAAGCCGGTTAATTTGTTTTTGTATAAAAAAAAGATTTTTTTTGTCATATTCGAAAAGCACACAGCACCATTTATTCATACAGTTTTTTTATCCTCTAATAAATTAGATTTTTCTCTAGAGTTTAGATCAGGGTTCGAAACTGAATTTTATTGGCGTGGCGAAACAATATTTTTTCTAATAATCGCTATTTTCGCCTGCCAATCCAATTATGAAAAAGTACATTTGGCTACAAGAGATGAAAACGTTGCTTTTTCGTGAGTGAAACTTTTATTCACGAGACGCGTTAGCTTCGAGGGAGACAATTCCACGAACGTAAAATGTGTAAATAAAAATTTCTAGTTTTAGAAATTTGCCGTATTTTCCTTACTGTAGCACAACGCAAAAAAATTCCAGTCTGGCATCGCAGTTAATATCTGTCCTCTCATCAACTGCCAATGCAAAGACTTCAACCGCATGAACTGTTTAGAAATATTTTCACGTATTTTTATAAAATATTTATAATCTCTTACGGTATTTGCACTTAACTGCATACTTTGGCTACGGGTGAGAATTTTATCTTTGCTTTTAAAATTTTTGAAAAGTGTTTCACCACAACTTAAAAGAGTTGATTTAATAAATCCGTAAATGCTTTGCCATGTTTGGCAATATCTCTTGCTACTTTAAAACTTGCTGCGGTAATGTTATTAGAAGATTTAGTATATATTTAGTAGTTTTATTTGATTACCTTTTTTGAAATATTCTTTTGTATAAAATTAAATGGCACATTTACAGTAGTTTTTTTCCGAGAATACCTCTTTTATTTGAGAAGAAATTTCGGGAATAATACTACTGTTGTATTTGATAGTTATTATGAACAAAATATGAAGGTGTTAGAAATAAACCGTCGTTCACAAAAGTTTACCTCATAAGAATACATAAGAATTATCTTTGCAGTCCATCAGAATGCAAAAAATTCTTATGTATTCTTATGAGGTATTAAAACCTTTTAAAAATTATTTTCTGTAATTGCAAAAAAGGATGTGGTGGTGCATTGTGTAGCTGTCGAAAAGTTGGACTTTTTTGCAACGCAACTTGTAGTGGATGCTCCGGCAAAATCTGTCATAGTGCTCCGATTTTAGATCAAGAAAAGGAGGAAATTGACAGTCATTATAGTTCTCATGAGGATACCATGTTCTAAATATTAATGAAAAAACATTCAAATTTAATGTAGCTAAATTAAAGGGTTGAGATATGTGGGTTTTTAAGGGTTGAGACTTGAGATATGTGGTTTTGATCTTTATTTAGATCTGTTAAGATTTAATTTGTAGCTTAATAAGTTTTGACAATAAGGGGTAGTTTTTGCACCTAAAAATAAAAGCACTTAGGGTAGATTTTGAAATGGAGGGTGTGTTGAGCTTAATTTCAAATTTTCAGGCAAATCGATGCAGGCAAATCGATTCAGGCAAATCGATACTGATTCAAAGAATTCAGAGGTTCCCTACTATTTTTACCGCCTTTTACTGGACTAACAGTAATATTTAACTTATTACAAAATATCTGAAAAAATCTTTTCATTATTATAATTCCTAAAACGCGAATTGAAAGACAATTTTGGACACAATTTCAGAATGTTTGCCGTGCCAGAAGAATGTTTACCGTGCCAGACAAATTTTCAAACGTGCCAAGTCTGATACGCGTGCCACGTATTTGCAAACACGGGTCTAGATTATCTATCTTTTTAATCGCATAACAATTTAGTATATTTGAGATCAATTATAAAATGTATCTGTTTGTCATAATCACATCCTGAGAAATCACAATAAGAAAAAAAACATTTCTTTCATCTTTTGGATTATTATCCAATTATTATCCAAATTGTATAAATTAATTTTATCCGGCTAAAATCCAGGATAAAATGAATTAGCCACCCGGATAAAATCCAGTGGATAAAACCGGTTAGGAGAAATCGCTGCCATCCCTGTCTTGGTCCCAGATTGCAAGAATCAGATCATATATACGTGAGACCAGAGCTGCTCCTCCATTTTTGTAAAGTTCTGCGGGAATACCATCGAAACCTGGTGATTTGCCATTTTTCAGTTTTTTAATGGCAGCTTCCACTTCTTCTATTGCTGGGTGAGGGACAAAAATCTCCTCATTTGATGGAGCAATTGTTTGAATAGGATGAACTTCATTCGTCCTATTCAGTAGGTCTTGAAAGTGAGATCGCCACACTGCCAGCACATCGCGTTCACTTGTTGTAAGTTCATTATTTTCATTTTTGATGGCTGTAGATCTTGGATGGAAATCTTTTGTCAGATTCCGTGCATTGGCAAAGCACTCTTTTGAATCTCCGTTGGCCGCATGTTGGTCGATGTTTTCGATGCAGCTCTTCATGTGCTCGCGTTTCTTTTTACGTAGAAGTTTTGCTGAGGCTTTTCTGGCGCATAAATAATCAGCTTGGGAGCTTCGGGTGTTCCTTGTTAACCATTTTTCTCGCAGTTTTTGTTTATTTTCAACGGATTGGCGGCATTCGTCGTCGAACCATTCGTTGTGTGATTTCGGTGGTCGTTTTCCGATTGTAGTTTGTGCTGCGGCTATAATGGATGATTGAAGCGTTTGCCATTCTTCTTGTATGTTTAATGGCATCTCAGAAGAGATGTCATGCTCTTCTATGTTTTGTGTTATTATTTCCTGATATCTATTCAGCGTTTCCGGATGTTTAAATGCTTCGACTTTCCAGCGCACGGTCTTTTTTGCTTGCCTATTAAATGTAGATGATAATTTGAACTTGTACTTAAAGATGACAAGCATATGATCGGTGTCCATATCAGCACCTCTGTATGATCGAACGTCAGTTACACTTGTAGAGTGTCTCTTAGAGATCATGACGTGATCGATTTGATTTTCTGTTCTTCCGTCATTTGATTTCCACGTTGCTTTGTGAATTCTCTTGTGAGGGAAGAAAGTGCTGGAAATTACTAGATCATACATCATAGCCAGCTCGGCTGCGCGAAAACCGTTATTGTTGCTGGTATGATGCAAGCTGTTAGGGCCGATATGTGTTTTAAGTTCTGCAATCCTACCAATTTGAGCATTAAAGTCACCTACCACGATTTTTATATCGTGCCGCGGGATGTTATTGATGATTTCTTCGAGTTCTAGGAAGAACAGGTCTTTAATATCATCTGATTTATCTTCAGTAGGTGCATGAACATTGACGATCGTTACATTGAATTTTTGCGTGCGGATTTTCAGTGTGCATAACCGCATATTAATTGGGCAGAAATCGATAACATGCTGATTCACGCGACGGTGTATAAGAAAGCCAACTCCAAATTCTCCTCCGTTTTGATGACCGCAATAATAAAGAGTGCATCCTTTCGCTGTTTCATGGATTCCACTACCTGGCCATCTTAGTTCTTGTAATGCCACTATATCCAGTGTGTAGCTCTCGATTTGTTGTGTTAGTTTTAGGAGATCTCTTGGGTTTCTAAGGCTTAGCATGTTCCAGGTTCCCATTTTTAAATCGTAGTCCGGGTACAGTTTCCGAGGTCGTTCCAATATTGAATCCGAGATATTCCGAGGCCTGTGTACAGAATTCATGACAATAATTTTTTTACGGAAATAGGGTGTTAGCTCTTCGCCCAACCCAAATTTTCGTGAATGGGTTCGTTCTGCATCTTAAGGTCACCAGAAACAAACTTTTTACACGTTTGTATAGCGAGCCGCTTGATCCAAGACAGACGCCCGCTGCAAGCCGCCCCTAACATGGAGGACAGACGCTTTCTACACATTTATATAGCGAGCCGCTTGATCCAAGACAGACGCCCGCTCCAAGCCGCCCCTAGCATGGAGAACAGACGCTTGAGTTGCACTGATTTTATGGCGCCAATGACTCGCCATGGTGCAGAATCATTGAGTATAAGCAGTATTTACTCTGCCCCTCTCAACTACACCAACCTAATTCTGTTAGCGTTACCCAGGTAGCACGGCGTGGACGTTGAATTTCGGATTTTCGCTACCCTAGTATTCTAATCATTGATATGAAATTCGATGATCGAATTTCAGTGTATTTAAGGTTATTTGTAGATATTTTAATGCAACACTTCATTTTTATGAATAAACTGTTGCACAAATACTAATAATTGATTTGGAAAACATTAATTTAAACTTTAATTTTTATAAATTTTGTTTAATTTAAATATCTTAAAGTAGAATTTCGGATAAAAGCTATGATTTTATTTTAAAATACAAAACGAAATATGTCAAATGTCATGGATGAAGAACGCACAGATATACAAATTACATACTTCAAAAAATATTCGTGTAGCCACACGTAATTATTCTTCCTTATATATTTATTCAATGAGTTGTAGTCAGAGTTTTTTCGAAATTGATGTTCAAAACCGGGGTACGTTTCGAAACTTTATTTATTTATTACTTTACATGATGGCAAACAGGCCAAGGCCCAATACATTGCCCAATATATAATACATTTTACAGTAGAAAAAAAAATATGGCAGGAGCCATACAGCAAAAAAGAAAGTATACTTAAACTATATAAATAAGACATAAAACTAAATGAATCTATACATATAAACATGACTATAACCAAAAATAATTATAAAAAAATGACATCTAATTGATATGAAATATATAAAAAAAAATTAAATTGAATTCATAGCAACAACAGCAAACTACCAGAGACCAGATTAACCCTCCATACACCCGCTTTATATTACTAGCCAACAATAGTAGGCTTACTGGTTTGGTAGTTTTCAAAAAAAAAAAAAAAAGAAAACATAACATACTAGGACATGAACATTAACAGGAAGGAAGGAATGGTAGTTAAGGGTAGGAAGGAAAGAGGGAGGTGGTGGGAAAAAGGAAATCGACGCAGAAATAACAAATCCATCGCCACAAGGAAAGAGTATGCGGCAAGCAATATATTAAACATAAGGCAGCAGTAGTGACAAAATCACAATTTGAGAAGAAAGCAAGAAATTAAGACTAGTATCAGAGCAGATCATATAAGTAAAAAGCTTGGATCGAAAACTAGAGACAGACATCTTGAACCGCTTAAGCTCCTGCGTAGGGTCATTAAACAGCTTTGACGTTTTAATCAAGCACGAGAGAGCATAGGTGTTGCAACTTATGGAAGGAAGGGTAATTAAATACAGTCGAGTTGAAGGACAAAAAATAAACCATTTCATCAAATACAGTTGACACTCATATTTGAAAAGTTTAAAGAAGAGAAGAAGGAGTCGCATCCTAACATGGTCATTAAATGATGTGCCGATAAGCTTTATAGCGAAGCTGGATATGTGTTGTCTAATTTTGAGACCGTAAACGAACCGAACCACCAAGTTAAAAGACTTCTTAACTAAACCGATATTCTCCAAGGTGCAGCCAGAGTAGACCTCAATGCCATAATCAAACAGTGGCATGACAAGAGCAAGAGCGAGTCGCTTTTTAATATGCACAGGAAGGAAATGATTAAGGCTACTAAGCCTTCTTAAGATAACAACGACTCTACCAATGACATTATTAATATGATTAATATTAATATGAGGTCTCCAAGACAAATCGCTATCAAAAATTACGCCAAGGTTCTTCACCTGTGTAGTAAAAGGGATAAGAGTATCACCGATCTTAATAGTCAAACCATGATTGTTCAGTGATGAAGGACAATTAAACTGCATGGCCTGCAACTTAAGCGGGTTGAGACCAACCTGTTTGAAACAGCCCAATCAGAAATAAGTTTAAGATCAGCATTAGCTTCAAGAAAACAGCGATGGATGTCGAATCGAGGACAAGCATGTAGCAACTGAACGTCATCAGCTAAGAGGTGAAGCACAGAATGACAGGGAAGGCACGTAATATGGTTGATAAAAAGCGAGAAAAGGAGAGGACCCAAAATAGAACCCTGAGGAACACCCTTGAGAATAGGGGAAGAACTAGATGCGGACATGCCCGAAGTAACACGCTGAGACCTATTACACAAATAAGAGAAAACAAGGTTACAGGCACTGGATGAGAAAAAGAACGTTGATTTAAGTTTAGAGACCAGCAATGCATGATCGATGGAATCAAAGGCCTTACTAAAGTCCAGAAAGAGAAGAAGACTGATCAACTTCTGTTATGATTTCATATTAAGTACATTATATTTCTTAGTTGCTCGTAGGATTTGTACATTGTTATAATCGAAATGTCAAACTAAAATGTTGTAGTAGCATTACCCGCGTATAAGCGACATCAACTTGTAAATATAAATTAATGTTAATAAACAAATATATGTTCTACCAAAGTGTTTTTACTTACAATAAACTACGATACAATTCCTACAATTACAACAGATTGGCGACGAGGATGCTAGGTATTCAAATTACAATTTTGCAAGTATTACTGGATGAAATATAAAATTTTCAAAACCACGTTGATTTTTTTGGCTAGAACAAAAGTTTTAGTGCTACAAATACAGGTGGTATACAAAATACATATAAAAAAATTTTACAAAATCTGATTACAACAGATTACAACAGATTACAACGCTACTCATACAATATTTAAAATCAAAAGTTACAAATAAAGTTGATTCAACAAGATTCCAAAATCATTACAAGCCGATGTATATGGATTACAAAAAGTTAGTCAAATTACAATTGCTACATCTTACAAATTACAAATCACAAGTACTACAAATTGTGAATTACAAGTTACAAAATTACAAATTAAAGGTAATAAATTACAAATATAGCATATACAAAAAAAGCTATTAAAATGGAAAAGTTACAACCAGCCTTTACAATTGAAGGGTTGGATAAAACCCAAACTAAGTGGGATCACTGGCGTCTCCGTTTTGAAGGTGCTTTAGAATTATTTGAAGTAAAACCTGAAAATAAAGTAAATTTACTACTTCATTATATAAACATATGATGATATTTTAAAATTATTGGACGAATTTTACAATCCAAAACCTTTGGAAATTATGGTAACATATAGAATGCATTTGCAAAAACAAAAGGAAGGAGAAAATATACAACAATTTATACTGGCATTACGAAAATTAGCCATTAATTGCAACTTCGGAAACTACCTGCAGACAGCATTACGAAACTACTTTGTGTTTGGATTGCGGAGCGAAATAATACAAAGTCGTTTATTGGAACAAAAGGATTTGACGTTAGAAAAAGCAGTTGAGTTAGCAACCACCATGGAAATTTCAACAAAGGAGGCAGCTCAACTTCATAAAGGAAACTTTAAATCCTCAGTGAGCGTGTTCGGTACAGGTATATGATACAAAAAATCACGTTATTAAGGCCCGCTATACACTTGAGCTAAACTATGCGAACTACGCGAACTATGTTTTTTAAAAAATAATGTTTTAACGCGAATAATATTTTTTAAGCAAAATGTAATGAATGTAATGTTTCCTTTTTTATTTTCTTTTTTTAAATGTTTTGTTTCCGTAATATTTTTTTGTATACTTACGTTGTATACAAAAAACATAGTTCGCATAGTTCACATAGTTTAGCTCAAGTGTATAGCGGGCCTAATCGTCAAAAGTCGCGTTTTATCTTCGAACTGGCTGTCCAGGACAGAGAAAAATATTGGTAAAATACAGGGAAAGTTTTAGAACTAAATTGTAGCTAACTTCAAGTGAATATTTTGACAATCGCCATTAATAGTCGCGTTTTATCTTCGAACTGGCTGTCCAGGACAGAGAAAAATATTGGTAAAATACAGGGAAACTGTTAGAACTAAATTGTAGCTAGCTTCAAGTGAATATTTTGACAATCGCCATTAATGTTTGTTTACGCTTGTGTTATATTTGTTTATTTCATGAAGAACCATGGTATAACGAATATAAGGTATTCTTGACAGCTAATCGAAAATTTTGTGTGACGAAAATGTTTTAATTTGAAAATTAGAGAAAACATAATTTTTACGTTATGGTTTTCCTTATTTTTTTCATTAACAATTTGTTTATTAAGTTTTCTAGCTCTAAAGAACATTTTACAGGGTAGGAAATTCGACGTCCACGCCATGCTGCAGGGGTAATGCAGACAGAATTAGGTTGGTGTATCGGAGACAAGCAGAGAAAAACTGCTTAGTCTATTACGCTACATCACGGCGAATTGGCGCCTTAAAACTTCTTATAACCTTAACATCATAACAGAACCATTAACGAAAATCTGGGTTGGGATGGGCTGAGGTTAATACCATCACTCCGAAAAAAAAGCTTTGTTAAATTTGATAGCCAAAAAAGAATACCAGACACTAACAAAACAACAGAAGTTTTACCTGGATGTGAGAAAGAACCAAACTACCGAATCGGAACGTGAAACGCGTGCTGCCTGATCGCTCATGATGCTTTAATAAGCCTAGAAACAGAGGCTGAGAGGCATAGGATGGATATCATTTCTCTGCAAGAAATTAGACAGTCAATAATCGGAAAACAAAACTCGAATAGTAACTCTTTATGCAGTAGTGGTCATTCTTCTCGAAATGAATTTAGTACTGATTTCCTTGTTGGTGCACGCATACAAGAAGCCGTGTTGAAATTCATCCTGGTCAATGAGAGGATTTGCTACTTAGGGGTACGCGGTACATAAAACAATATTTCTCTTATTGCCTTGCATGCACCTACTGAAGCTAAGACCGTCAATATTTTCTACATAGCACTGGAGGAGGTTATGAAATCAACACCAACAATGATAATGGTGAGAGAATGACTGAGTTTGCATTATCAAATAGTTTGAGAACTGCCAGTACTTTCTTTTCGCATCGATCGATTCATAAGCAGACTTATGTTTTTAAACCGAATGGAAACTTTTGAAGTCAAATTGATCAAGTACTAGCAATAGCACGTTTCTTTTCGAGCGATTTGGATGTGCGTTCCTTTAGATGTCCAAATATTGGAAGTAACCACTTCCTTCTTAGAACAGATAAGGTTTCACTTTCAACGATCAATTCAACGATCTTTTACTCATTAGAGTATTTAAAAGTTTGTCTTTTAAAGTCCAATCATTTTCAGTGAAGAGTAAGGAACAAACTATCTTATAATAAATACGAACATTTTCTTTTTCCACATGATTCTATCCACTACAAATTGATTTATTTTTCTGGAAATTAAAAAACATTATGTTTTGAGTATGATTTTTCACATTTGTTGAACACTTTTGCAGGTTTTAACGTAGTTCGGCATTTAAATTTGTATATGTTTTAATAGTAAAACAAATACTAAAGTTCATTAATTAATTTCAATCATTTCATTAACTAATAAATTAACTTATAAATCATACTAAATATATTTTTAATTTGAAAACAATAGCTTTTCTCATTGATAATAACAACAAACGTATTATATAAAACTCCGAATGACGTCAATCAAAATCAAAATGGCATCGCTGTCACTCTAGTGAGAATACCTTATTTTCATTTTACCATGATTTCTATGTAAAAATAACAAGATTTAGTTTTTATGTTTTAAGCCGGGCATTCACATACAACGGAAACAGAAACAGAAACCGAATTTCATACAAATTTGACAGATAAAAATTCGGTTTCTGTAAAATTTGTATGAAATTCGGTTTCGGTTTCTGTTTCCGTTGTATGTGGTTTCAAGCCTTTAGTCTTGTATAAACTCTGAAGTAATAAAGATTCTACATCAAACAGATTGTTTTTCTTAACATGGTAGCAGAGCGTGGTTAGTTGTTTGATGTTTATTAATTAATGGAATAAAAAGAATTAAGTTTATCGAAGTGGGAAACTATACAATTAGGTGTTTCTGTAAGTAAATAAAAAATAAAATAGAAATGGCGTCTGAGAGAAAAGACGAATTTATGATGCAAGTCTTTGATGGCATCGATTATGAAAAATATAAATATAGGCTGAAACTATTCCTCGAAATGAAAAATTGTATTGAAGTTTTAAATAATAAAGTTAAACCGAGTGCAATAACGGAAGACGAATGGAAAACAAAAGAAATTAAAGCAAAAAACTATATTGTCAATAGCGTGACTAACACGCAATTAGAATTCATCATTCCAGAAACTTCGGCGTATAATATGATTAAAAAATTTGACCAAATCTATCAAATGAAGGGTAGCGCAGTAAAACTATTATATAAAAGAAAATTGCTGGATTTAAAACTTAAAGAAAATGAAAACCCTACAGATTTTTTCATAACTTTTGAAAAACATACAAATAAACTTAAAAATGCAGGCGAAACATTAACTGATAAAGACAAACTTAATTACTTACTATTGGCATTGCCAGAAAATTTGGCACATATAGTTGATATTGTAGACGCAATGCCGAAAGAAGAAAAAACAATAGAATACGTAAAATCGAAATTGAGTTTGGAGTATGAAAAGCGTCATATAGAACAACACGACGAACTACCAAGAAACTTTCAAGCACTAAGCTTAACCACTTCGAATAGAAGATTCAACAATTCAGATCGCAATAACAAGAGATACGAACGAACAGATATAAACAATCAAATTAGATGTCACAAATGCAATAAAATAGGCCATATAGAACGGTTTTGCAGTTATAACCAGCATGTACCAAACCGATGGGATAGAAGGTATAATACAAATGTAGAAGAAAATCTAAACAAAGATAGTGAAAACAGTTCATTCACTATTGAGGTTTTGTCAACAAATAAAAATCAAAGAGTAAATGATGAAATTGATGAAAGGATTACCTGGCTATTGGATAGCGGTTGTTCTGACCACATAATAAATTGTGATAAGTATTTTAATGAGTTTACAGTGTTAAATGAACCAGTTGATATTAGAGTAGGTGATGGTTATTTATTGAAATCAAATAAAATCGGCAACATTGAAATATTTTTTGAAATAAATTGCAAACTACAGAAAATTAACATTAAAAATGTTTACTATGTTCCTAACATGAATAAAAATTTATTAAGTGTTTCGTGCATTGTTAGAAATGGTCACTCCATATCATTTGAAAATGAATATGCGAAAATAATTGATACAGAAAATAATATCAAAGCTATAGCAGAACAGAAAAACAGAGTGTATGAACTAATTGGTAATGTTATGGTGAATAAAATGGTGAATCAAACCTTTGTTGATAATATGTCAAAAAAAGAAAAATGGCACCGTACGCTAGGACATACTAATTTTAAATGTCTAGAAGAATTAGTTAAATCAAAGTTGCTAAATGGGCTACCCGAAAAAATCGAAAATGTTTTTTTAAAATGTGAAATATGTATGCAAAATAAAATGACGAATATACCATTCAAAAATAATACAACGCGAGCAAAAGATATAATGGAAATAATCCATACTGATGTACATGGGCCCGTATCAACATCTGGTTACAAAGGACAAAACTACTTTGTTTCATTTATTGATGACTTTAGCAAACTTGCTGTCGTTTATTGTATTAAAAATAAAAGCGATGTTTTTGAGAACTTTGTGCAGTACATAAATCTAATGCAAAATCACACTGGGAAGAAAATAAAACAAATTCACTGTGACAATGGTAAGGAATATATTAATAATAAATTTTTTGATTTAGCTAAAGAACAAGGTATATATTTGAAATTAATTCCACCATACACCCATGAATTAAACGGCGTGGCGGAAAGGTTTAATAGGACAATTTTAGACCGGGCGCGTTGCTTAATGGCAGAAGCAAAGATTGAAAAACGTTTTTGGCCCGAATGTATCTTCACTGCAGCATATTTAGGCAACCGGTTATTAACAAATTCAGTAATAAAGAAAACTCCTTACGAAATATTTTTTAATGAGAAACCGGATGTCACTAATTTAAGATTGTATGGAAGCATTGCATACGTCAGAATTCCTGAAGAATGTCGTACATCAAAATTGAATCCAAAGGCACAAAAAGGTATTTTAATTGGATACACTGACAATGGTTATAAAATTCTAATAAATGATAAGGTAATAACGAGTAGACACGTACAATTTATTGAAAATAATACCCAATACATAAAAGTTAATGACGAAAGTGAAATCGAAGGCTCGATAAATGAAAATAAAGAAATTGAAATGGTTGATGAAAATGAAGTAATTGATGAAGTTAAGGAGAAAATAAATTCAAATCGTACAAAACGAGAAAAAAGAATGCCAGAAAAATTTAATGATTACGTTGTATATGCAAATTACTGTGATTCGTTTGTTCCAGATACTTATGAAGAGGCAATTAAATCAAAAAATTGGATAGTTGCTATGGAAAAAGAATTGAAAAGTTTGAAAGAAAATGATGCATGGGTTGAAGTAGACACACCTAGTAATAAAAAGATTATAGAAGTTAAATGGATATACAAAATCAAAAGTGATGGTACTTATAAAGCCAGAGTTGTAGCAAAAGGCTTTCAGCAAACATTTGAAGATAATGAAGAAAATTACTCACCTGTCGCCAAATTGACAACGCTTAAAATACTATTATCAGTGGCCTGCAAAAGAAATATGATCATAGAACAAATGGACGTAGAAACAGCTTTCTTAAATGGGTAAATTAAATCGGAAGTGCACATTTATCCACCAGATGGTTATTCAGTTCAACCTGAAAAAGTTTGTTTATTAAAAAAAATCATTATATGGATTACGAGAAAGCCCACGAGATTGGTATGAATGTTTTAACGATTTAATGTCAAAATACGATTTTCATAGATCAAAACATGACTACTGTCTATATATTGGATCCATTATAGATTCAAAAATCTACATTGTACTTTATGTTGATGACGTATTAATATGTAGTAAAGATTTAAAAGCTATTAACAAGATAAAAATGCTACTTAGTAATGAATTTCGAATGAAAGAGTTAGGTGAGATAAAATGTTTTTTGGGTATTGAAATTGAAAATAATTTAAAAAGTAAACAACTTACACTGAATCAATCAAAATATATTACCAATGTTGCTGAAAAATATGGAGTTGAACAAGGAAAAAACTATGAAACACCAATGGAAATTAACTTAAAATTGGAACCATCAGAAACGGAAAAAACTGAGGATATGAAATATCGAAATTTAATTGGAGCCTTGTTGTACATCTCAAACGCAACTCGACCAGATGTTTCGTTCTCCGTGAATTATTTGAGTCGTTTCCAAAACTGTTATTCGGAAACACACTACAAATACGCTTTGCGAGTATTAAAATATCTATATCATACTCGAGAATTAAAGTTATTTTTTGAAGATAAATCTAGCGAAATCATAGATGCTTATGTAGATGCAGATTGGGCATCAGATATAGTGGACAGAAAATCAACAACTGGCATAATAATTCGAGTATTTGGAAATACAATTTTTTGGAAATCACAAAAACAAAAAATCGTTTCACGAGCTTCAACTCATGCTGAATTTTATGCTTTGGCTGATTGTGTTACAGAAATTTTACCTATCAAGGGGATATTGGAAGTTTTTGAAGTCGACATTGAAGGAGAAATTACAATTTATGAAGATAATAGTGGTGCTGTTTTTCTGGCTAAAAATGGAAAATTTTGTAAAAATTCAAAACATATTGATGTTAGTCTACACTACGTTCATGATTTGGAAAGTAAGGGTATAATAAGCGGGCACAAAATTTCTTCGGATAAACAAATTGCAGATATTTTGACTAAATCATTGGGAAAAATAAAACACTTTAATTTTAGAAAAGACTTAGGTCTTAAAATGTAATTTGTTTATAATTAGCTTTTATTATAAAAATTAAGGAGATATGTTAAAGTATGTAATTTTAATAATGTAAAGTTAGCTACATTTTGAATTCGCTCTATTGTTTATTTCTATGTAAAAATAACAAGATTTAGTTTTTATGTTTTAGTCTTGTATAAACTCTGAAGATTCTACATCAAACAGATTGTTTTTCTTAACACGTAGTATTAGTCAAAATATTCTAATCTCTCTCTCTCTCTGGCGTTTACATCCCATGGAGGGATTTTGCCGTCTGTGCAATCAGCTTCCAATTATCTCGTTCCATGACCAGTTGACCCCAGTTTCGACATCCTATATCACGAAGGTCTTGATGATGTCATCACGCCAGCGTTGTCTAGGTCTTCCACTTCGACGAACACCAGCTGGTTGTTGCTGGGACGCTTTTTTTATCATTCTATCCAATGGAGCCCTTTCTACATGACCAAACCATCTAATCCGGTTGGATTTAATGAATCCGATTACATCGCAGCCTCCAAGAAGCTGTCTGATTTCATGATTTATTCGGATTCTATACTGATTTTCAGCAACTTTACATGGACCATAAATTGTTCGTATGACCTTCCTCTCGAAAGTTGATAAAATTCTACAATCGGAGGAAGTCAGTGTCCAGCTTTCACTTCCAAATGTAAGCACAGGTCGAATTAATGCTTTGTAAAGTGTGAGTTTACACGACCGCGAAAGATGTTTTGATCGCAGAAGTTTTGAGTATGCGTAGAAAACTCTGTATGCGGCAGAGACACGGGCTTTGATATCTGCCTGCATGTCAAATGACGATGTTATTACAGACCCGAGGTATTTGAAGTTTTCCACGCGTTCCACTTCATAGTCGCCAGTATCCAGATTTCCGGGAGGTATGTTCTTGGATGTTGTTAACACTTTGGTTTTGCCGGTGTTGATGCACAATCCAAGTCGTTTAGCATTTCTTTCAATCTGAGAGAGACTATCCTTAATATCACCTTTTCTACGTCCGAGAAGCACAATATCATCTGCGTAGCCAAGAACTTGAGAACAACAACCGATGTTGTGAGTTTGCACAGAGAAACAAGTTTCTCTGGGATACCAAGGCATATGAGTGCGGACCAAAGGTTTTCGCGGATGATACTATCATATGCTTGCTTGAAATCAACGTAGAGCTGGTGAATGCTGATGTTGTACTCCCAACATTTTTCTAGAATCATCCTTAAGGTAAAACATTGATCTGTGGCTGAACGGTTGGGACGAAAACCACACTGATAGTCACCGATGATAGATTCGGCGAACGGGATGAGTCGAGCAAGTACGACATTAGCTAGTATTTTATATGCAGTGTTCAACAGTGCGATGCCACGATAATTCGCACACTTTAGACGGTCACCTTTCTTATGTAGCGGAACAATGAGAGCTGTTTTCCATTCAGCAGGTAGTTCTTCTTGGTCCAGGGATGGTTAAAAAGCCGGCTTTTTTTATTTTGACCTCTCCAGGTGGATAAAATCCGGTTTTATCCGGATAATATTAAAAAAGCCGGTTAATTTGTTTTTGTATAAAAAAAAGATTTTTTTTGTCATATTCGAAAAGCACACAGCACCATTTATTCATACAGTTTTTTTATCCTCTAATAAATTAGATTTTTCTCTAGAGTTTAGATCAGGGTTCGAAACTGAATTTTATTGGCGTGGCGAAACAATATTTTTTCTAATAATCGCTATTTTCGCCTGCCAATCCAATTATGAAAAAGTACATTTGGCTACAAGAGATGAAAACGTTGCTTTTTCGTGAGTGAAACTTTTATTCACGAGACGCGTTAGCTTCGAGGGAGACAATTCCACGAACGTAAAATGTGTAAATAAAAATTTCTAGTTTTAGAAATTTGCCGTATTTTCCTTACTGTAGCACAACGCAAAAAAATTCCAGTCTGGCATCGCAGTTAATATCTGTCCTCTCATCAACTGCCAATGCAAAGACTTCAACCGCATGAACTGTTTAGAAATATTTTCACGTATTTTTATAAAATATTTATAATCTCTTACGGTATTTGCACTTAACTGCATACTTTGGCTACGGGTGAGAATTTTATCTTTGCTTTTAAAATTTTTGAAAAGTGTTTCACCACAACTTAAAAGAGTTGATTTAATAAATCCGTAAATGCTTTGCCATGTTTGGCAATATCTCTTGCTACTTTAAAACTTGCTGCGGTAATGTTATTAGAAGATTTAGTATATATTTAGTAGTTTTATTTGATTGCGTTTCATGTTCATAAACCTTTTTTGAAATATTCTTTTGTATAAAATTAAATGGCACATTTACAGTAGTTTTTTCCGAGAATACCTCTTTTATTTGAGAAGAAATTTCGGGAATAATACTACTGTTGTATTTGATAGTTATTATGAACAAAATATGAAGGTGTTAGAAATAAACCGTCGTTCACAAAAGTTTACCTCATAAGAATACATAAGAATTATCTTTGCAGTCCATCAGAATGCAAAAAATTCTTATGTATTCTTATGAGGTATTAAAACCTTTTAAAAATTATTTTCTGTAATTGCAAAAAAGGATGTGGTGGTGCATTGTGTAGCTGTCGAAAAGTTGGACTTTTTTGCAACGCAACTTGTAGTGGATGCTCCGGCAAAATCTGTCATAGTGCTCCGATTTTAGATCAAGAAAAGGAGGAAATTGACAGTCATTATAGTTCTCATGAGGATACCATGTTCTAAATATTAATGAAAAAACATTCAAATTTAATGTAGCTAAATTAAAGGGTTGAGATATGTGGGTTTTTAAGGGTTGAGACTTGAGATATGTGGTTTTGATCTTTATTTAGATCTGTTAAGATTTAATTTGTAGCTTAATAAGTTTTGACAATAAGGGGTAGTTTTTGCACCTAAAAATAAAAGCACTTAGGGTAGATTTTGAAATGGAGGGTGTGTTGAGCTTAATTTCAAATTTTCAGGCAAATCGATGCAGGCAAATCGATTCAGGCAAATCGATACTGATTCAAAGAATTCAGAGGTTCCCTACTATTTTTACCGCCTTTTACTGGACTAACAGTAATATTTAACTTATTACAAAATATCTGAAAAAATCTTTTCATTATTATAATTCCTAAAACGCGAATTGAAAGACAATTTTGGACACAATTTCAGAATGTTTGCCGTGCCAGAAGAATGTTTACCGTGCCAGACAAATTTTCAAACGTGCCAAGTCTGATACGCGTGCCACGTATTTGCAAACACGGGTCTAGATTATCTATCTTTTTAATCGCATAACAATTTAGTATATTTGAGATCAATTATAAAATGTATCTGTTTGTCATAATCACATCCTGAGAAATCACAATAAGAAAAAAAACATTTCTTTCATCTTTTGGATTATTATCCAATTATTATCCAAATTGTATAAATTAATTTTATCCGGCTAAAATCCAGGATAAAATGAATTAGCCACCCGGATAAAATCCAGTGGATAAAACCGGTTAGGAGAAATCGCTGCCATCCCTGTCTTGGTCCCAGATTGCAAGAATCAGATCATATATACGTGAGACCAGAGCTGCTCCTCCATTTTTGTAAAGTTCTGCGGGAATACCATCGAAACCTGGTGATTTGCCATTTTTCAGTTTTTTAATGGCAGCTTCCACTTCTTCTATTGCTGGGTGAGGGACAAAAATCTCCTCATTTGATGGAGCAATTGTTTGAATAGGATGAACTTCATTCGTCCTATTCAGTAGGTCTTGAAAGTGAGATCGCCACACTGCCAGCACATCGCGTTCACTTGTTGTAAGTTCGTTATTTTCATTTTTGATGGCGGTAGATCTTGGATGGAAATCTTTTGTCAGATTCCGTGCATTGGCAAAGCACTCTTTTGAATCTCCATTGGCCGCATGTTGGTCGATGTTTTCGATGCAGCTCTTAATGTGCTCGCGTTTCTTTTTACGTAGAAGTTTTGCTGAGGCTTTTCTGGCGCATAAATAATCAGCTTGGGAGCTTCGGGTGTTCCTTGTTAACCATTTTTCTCGCAGTTTTTGTTTATTTTCAACGGATTGGCGGCATTCGTCGTCGAACCACTCGTTGTGTGATTTCGGTGGTCGTTTTCCGATTGTAGTTTGTGCTGCGGCTATAATGGATGATTGAAGCGTTTGCCATTCTTCTTGTATGTTTAATGGCATCTCAGAAGAGATGTCATGCTCTTCTATGTTTTGTGTTATTATTTCCTGATATCTATTCAGCGTTTCCGGATGTTTAAATGCTTTGACTTTCCAGCGCACGGTCTTTTTTGCTTGCCTATTAAATGTAGATGATAATTTGAACTTGTACTTAAAGATGACAAGCATATGATCGGTGTCCATATCAGCACCTCTGTATGATCGAACGTCAGTTACACTTGTAGAGTGTCTCTTAGAGATCATGACGTGATCGATTTGATTTTCTGTTCTTCCGTCATTTGATTTCCACGTTGCTTTGTGAATTCTCTTGTGAGGGAAGAAAGTGCTGGAAATTACTAGATCATACATCATAGCCAGCTCGGCTGCGCGAAAACCGTTATTGTTGCTGGTATGATGCAAGCTGTTAGGGCCGATATGTGTTTTAAGTTCTGCAATCCTACCAATTTGAGCATTAAAGTCACCTACCACGATTTTTATATCGTGCCGCGGGATGTTATTGATGATTTCTTCGAGTTCTAGGAAGAACAGGTCTTTAATATCATCTGATTTATCTTCAGTAGGTGCATGAACATTGACGATCGTTACATTGAATTTTTGCGTGCGGATTTTCAGTGTGCATAACCGCATATTAATTGGGCAGAAATCGATAACATGCTGATTCACGCGACGGTGTATAAGAAAGCCAACTCCAAATTCTCCTCCGTTTTGATGACCGCAATAATAAAGAGTGCATCCTTTCGCTGTTTCATGGATTCCACTACCTGGCCATCTTAGTTCTTGTAATGCCACTATATCCAGTGTGTAGCTTTCGATTTGTTGTGTTAGTTTTAGGAGATCTCTTGGGTTTCTAAGGCTTAGCATGTTCCAGGTTCCCATTTTTAAATCGTAGTCCGGGTACAGTTTCCGAGGTCGTTCCAATATTGAATCCGAGATATTCCGAGGCCTGTGTACAGAATTCATGACAATAATTTTTTTACGGAAATAGGGTGTTAGCTCTTCGCCCAACCCAAATTTTCGTGAATGGGTTCGTTCTGCATCTTAAGGTCACCAGAAACAACCTTTTTACACGTTTGTATAGCGAGCCGCTTGATCCAAGACAGACGCCCGCTGCAAGCCGCCCCTAACATGGAGGACAGACGCTTTCTACACATTTATATAGCGAGCCGCTTGATCCAAGACAGACGCCCGCTCCAAGCCGCCCCTAGCATGGAGAACAGACGCTTGAGTTGCACTGATTTTATGGCGCCAATGACTCGCCATGGTGCAGAATCATTGAGTATAAGCAGTATTTACTCTGCCCCTCTCAACTACACCAACCTAATTCTGTTAGCGTTACCCAGGTAGCACGGCGTGGACGTTGAATTTCGGATTTTCGCTACCCTAGTATTCTAATCATTGATATGAAATTCGATGATCGAATTTCAGCGTATTTAAGGTTATTTGTAGATATTTTAATGCAACACTTCATTTTTATGAATAAACTGTTGCACAAATACTAATAATTGATTTGGAAAACATTAATTTAAACTTTAATTTTTATAAATTTTGTTTAATTTAAATATCTTAAAGTAGAATTTCGGATAAAAGCTATGATTTTATTTTAAAATACAAAACGAAATATGTCAAATGTCATGGATGAAGAACGCACAGATATACAAATTACATACTTCAAAAAATATTCGTGTAGCCACACGTAATTATTCTTCCTTATATATTTATTCAATGAGTTGTAGTCAGAGTTTTTTCGAAATTGATGTTCAAAACCGGGGTACGTTTCGAAACTTTATTTATTTATTACTTTACATGATGGCAAACAGGCCAAGGCCCAATACATTGCCCAATATATAATACATTTTACAGTAGAAAAAAAAATATGGCAGGAGCCATACAGCAAAAAAGAAAGTATACTTAAACTATATAAATAAGACATAAAACTAAATGAATCTATACATATAAACATGACTATAACCAAAAATAATTATAAAAAAAATGACATCTAATTGATATGAAATATATAAAAAAAAATTAAATTGAATTCATAGCAACAACAGCAAACTACCAGAGACCAGATTAACCCTCCATACACCCGCTTTATATTACTAGCCAACAATAGTAGGCTTACTGGTTTGGTAGTTTTCAAAAAAAAAAAAAAAAGAAAACATAACATACTAGGACATGAACATTAACAGGAAGGAAGGAATGGTAGTTAAGGGTAGGAAGGAAAGAGGGAGGTGGTGGGAAAAAGGAAATCGACGCAGAAATAACAAATCCATCGCCACAAGGAAAGAGTATGCGGCAAGCAATATATTAAACATAAGGCAGCAGTAGTGACAAAATCACAATTTGAGAAGAAAGCAAGAAATTAAGACTAGTATCAGAGCAGATCATATAAGTAAAAAGCTTGGATCGAAAACTAGAGACAGACATCTTGAACCGCTTAAGCTCCTGCGTAGGGTCATTAAACAGCTTTGACGTTTTAATCGAGCACGAGAGAGCATAGGTGTTGCAACTTATGGAAGGAAGGGTAATTAAATACAGTCGAGTTGAAGGACAAAAAATAAACCATTTCATCAAATACAGTTGACACTCATATTTGAAAAGTTTAAAGAAGAGAAGAAGGAGTCGCATCCTAACATGGTCATTAAATGATGTGCCGATAAGCTTTATAGCGAAGCTGGATATGTGTTGTCTAATTTTGAGACCGTAAACGAACCGAACCACCAAGTTAAAAGACTTCTTAACTAAACCGATATTCTCCAAGGTGCAGCCAGAGTAGACCTCAATGCCATAATCAAACAGTGGCATGACAAGAGCAAGAGCGAGTCGCTTTTTAATATGCACAGGAAGGAAATGATTAAGGCTACTAAGCCTTCTTAAGATAACAACGACTCTACCAATGACATTATTAATATGATTAATATTAATATGAGGTCTCCAAGACAAATCGCTATCAAAAATTACGCCAAGGTTCTTCACCTGTGTAGTAAAAGGGATAAGAGTATCACCGATCTTAATAGTCAAACCATGATTGTTCAGTGATGAAGGACAATTAAACTGCATGGCCTGCAACTTAAGCGGGTTGAGACCAACCTGTTTGAAACAGCCTAATCAGAAATAAGTTTAAGATCAGCATTAGCTTCAAGAAAACAGCGATGGATGTCGAATCGAGGACAAGCATGTAGCAACTGAACGTCATCAGCTAAGAGGTGAAGCACAGAATGACAGGGAAGGCACGTAATATGGTTGATAAAAAGCGAGAAAAGGAGAGGACCCAAAATAGAACCCTGAGGAACACCCTTGAGAATAGGGGAAGAACTAGATGCGGACATGCCCGAAGTAACACGCTGAGACCTATTACACAAATAAGAGAAAACAAGGTTACAGGCACTGGATGAGAAAAAGAACGTTGATTTAAGTTTAGAGACCAGCAATGCATGATCGATGGAATCAAAGGCCTTACTAAAGTCCAGAAAGAGAAGAAGACTGATCAACTTCTGTTATGATTTCATATTAAGTACATTATATTTCTTAGTTGCTCGTAGGATTTGTACATTGTTATAATCGAAATGTCAAACTAAAATGTTGTAGTAGCATTACCCGCGTATAAGCGACATCAACTTGTAAATATAAATTAATGTTAATAAACAAATATATGTTCTACCAAAGTGTTTTTACTTACAATAAACTACGATACAATTCCTACAATTACAACAGATTGGCGACGAGGATGCTAGGTATTCAAATTACAATTTTGCAAGTATTACTGGATGAAATATAAAATTTTCAAAACCACGTTGATTTTTTTGGCTAGAACAAAAGTTTTAGTGCTACAAATACAGGTGGTATACAAAATACATATAAAAAAATTTTACAAAATCTGATTACAACAGATTACAACAGATTACAACGCTACTCATACAATATTTAAAATCAAAAGTTACAAATAAAGTTGATTCAACAAGATTCCAAAATCATTACAAGCCGATGTATATGGATTACAAAAAGTTAGTCAAATTACAATTGCTACATCTTACAAATTACAAATCACAAGTACTACAAATTGTGAATTACAAGTTACAAAATTACAAATTAAAGGTAATAAATTACAAATATAGCATATACAAAAAAAGCTATTAAAATGGAAAAGTTACAACCAGCCTTTACAATTGAAGGGTTGGATAAAACCCAAACTAAGTGGGATCACTGGCGTCTCCGTTTTGAAGGTGCTTTAGAATTATTTGAAGTAAAACCTGAAAATAAAGTAAATTTACTACTTCATTATATAAGTCAAGTTTCATTTGATTTAGTCTGTGACAAATTAGCTTCTACATCACCGTACAAAAAAACATATGATGATATTTTAAAATTATTGGACGAATTTTACAATCCAAAACCTTTGGAAATTATGGTAACATATAGAATGCATTTGCAAAAACAAAAGGAAGGAGAAAATATACAACAATTTATACTGGCATTACGAAAATTAGCCATTAATTGCAACTTCGGAAACTACCTGCAGACAGCATTACGAAACTACTTTGTGTTTGGATTGCGGAGCGAAATAATACAAAGTCGTTTATTGGAACAAAAGGATTTGACGTTAGAAAAAGCAGTTGAGTTAGCAACCACCATGGAAATTTCAACAAAGGAGGCAGCTCAACTTCATAAAGGAAACTTTAAATCCTCAGTGAGCGTGTTCGGTACAGGTATATGATACAAAAAATCACGTTATTAAGGCCCGCTATACACTTGAGCTAAACTATGCGAACTACGCGAACTATGTTTTTTAAAAAATAATGTTTTAACGCGAATAATATTTTTTAAGCAAAATGTAATGAATGTAATGTTTCCTTTTTTATTTTCTTTTTTTAAATGTTTTGTTTCCGTAATATTTTTTTGTATACTTACGTTGTATACAAAAAACATAGTTCGCATAGTTCACATAGTTTAGCTCAAGTGTATAGCGGGCCTAATCGTCAAAAGTCGCGTTTTATCTTCGAACTGGCTGTCCAGGACAGAGAAAAATATTGGTAAAATACAGGGAAAGTTTTAGAACTAAATTGTAGCTAACTTCAAGTGAATATTTTGACAATCGCCATTAATAGTCGCGTTTTATCTTCGAACTGGCTGTCCAGGACAGAGAAAAATATTGGTAAAATACAGGGAAACTGTTAGAACTAAATTGTAGCTAGCTTCAAGTGAATATTTTGACAATCGCCATTAATGTTTGTTTACGCTTGTGTTATATTTGTTTATTTCATGAAGAACCATGGTATAACGAATATAAGGTATTCTTGACAGCTAATCGAAAATTTTGTGTGACGTCATCCGGCGTAAATATAAAGAAACAAAAAATGTTTTAATTTGAAAATTAGAGAAAACATAATTTTTACGTTATGGTTTTCCTTATTTTTTTCATTAACAATTTGTTTATTAAGTTTTCTAGCTCTAAAGAACATTTTACAAGGTAGGAAATTCGACGTCCACGCCATGCTGCAGGGGTAATGCAGACAGAATTAGGTTGGTGTATCGGAGACAAGCAGAGAAAAACTGCTTAGTCTATTACGCTACATCACGGCGAATTGGCGCCTTAAAACTTCTTATAACCTTAACATCATAACAGAACCATTAAGGAAAATCTGGGTTGGGATGGGCTGAGGTTAATACCATCACTCCGAAAAAAAAGCTTTGTTAAATTTGATAGCCAAAAAAGAATACCAGACACTAACAAAACAACAGAAGTTTTACCTGGACGTGAGAAAGAACCAAACTACCGAATCGGAACGTGAAACGCGTGCTGCCTGATCGCTCATGATGCTTTAATAAGCCTAGAAACAGAGGCTGAGAGGCATAGGATGGATATCATTTCTCTGCAAGAAATTAGACAGTCAATAATCGGAAAACAAAACTCGAATAGTAACTCTTTATGCAGTAGTGGTCATTCTTCTCGAAATGAATTTAGTACTGATTTCCTTGTTGGTGCACGCATACAAGAAGCCGTGTTGAAATTCATCCTGGTCAATGAGAGGATTTGCTACTTAGGGGTACGCGGTACATAAAACAATATTTCTCTTATTGCCTTGCATGCACCTACTGAAGCTAAGACCGTCAATATTTTCTACATAGCACTGGAGGAGGTTATGAAATCAACACCAACAATGATAATGGTGAGAGAATGACTGAGTTTGCATTATCAAATAGTTTAAGAACTGCCAGTACTTTCTTTTCGCATCGATCGATTCATAAGCAGACTTATGTTTTTAAACCGAATGGAAACTTTTGAAGTCAAATTGATCAAGTACTAGCAATAGCACGTTTCTTTTCGAGCGATTTGGATGTGCGTTCCTTTAGATGTCCAAATATTGGAAGTAACCACTTCCTTCTTAGAACAGATAAGGTTTCACTTTCAACGATCAATTCAACGATCTTTTACTCATTAGAGTATTTAAAAGTTTGTCTTTTAAAGTCCAATCATTTTCAGTGAAGAGTAAGGAACAAACTATCTTATAATAAATACGAACATTTTCTTTTTCCACATGATTCTATCCACTACAAATTGATTTATTTTTCTGGAAATTAAAAAACATTATGTTTTGAGTATGATTTTTCACATTTGTTGAACACTTTTGCAGGTTTTAACGTAGTTCGGCATTTAAATTTGTATATGTTTTAATAGTAAAACAAATACTAAAGTTCATTAATTAATTTCAATCATTTCATTAACTAATAAATTAACTTATAAATCATACTAAATATATTTTTAATTTGAAAACAATAGCTTTTCTCATTGATAATAACAACAAACGTATTATATAAAACTCCGAATGACGTCAATCAAAATCAAAATGGCATCGCTGTCACTCTAGTGAGAATACCTTATTTTCATTTTACCATAATGAAGAACCATGGTATAACGAATATAAGGTATTCTTGACAGCTAAACGAAAATTCTGTGTGACGTCATCCGGCGTAAATATAAAGAAACAAAAAATGTTTTAATTTGAAAATTAGAGAAAACATAATTTTTACGTTATAGTTTTCCTTATTTTTTTCATTAACAATTTGTTTATTAAGTTTTCTAACTCTAAAAAACATTTTGCAGGGTAGAAAATTCGACGTCCACGCCATGCTGCAGGGGTAATGCAGACAGAATTAGGTTGGTGTATCGGAGACAAGCAGAGAAAAACTGCTTAGTCTATTACGCTACATCACCGCGAATTGGCGCCTTAAAACTTCTTATAACCTTAACATCATAACAGAACCATTAACGAAAATTTGGGTTGGGACTGAGGTTAATACCATCACTACGAAAAAAAAAACTTTGTTAAATTTGATAACCAAAAAAGAATACCAGACACTAACAAAACAACAGAAGTTTTACCTGGACGTGAGAAAGAACCAAACTACCGAATCGGAACGTGAAACGTGTGCAGCCTGATCGCTCATGATGCTTTAATAAGCCTAGAAACAGAGACTGAGAGGCATAGGATGGATATCATTTCTCTGCAAGAAATTAGACAGCCAATAATCGGAAAACAAAACTCGAATAGTCACTCTTTATGCAGTAGTGGTCATTCTTCTCGAAATGAATTTAGTACTGGTTTCCTTGTTGGTGCACGCATACAAGAAGCCGTGTTGAAATTCATCCTGGTCAATGAGAGGATTTGCTACTTAGGGGTACGCAGTACATAAAACAATATTTCTCTTATTGCCTTGCATGCACCTACTGAAGCTAAGACCGTCACTATTTTCTACATAGCACTAGAGAAGGTTATGAAATCAACACCAACAATGATAATGGTGAGAGAATGACTGAGTTTGCATTATCAAATAATTTGAGAATTGCCAGTACTTTCTTTTCGCATCGATCGATTCATAAGCAGACTTATGTTTTTAAGCCGATTTTAAACCGTTCCTTTATATGTGCAAATATTAGAAGTAACCACTTCCTTGTATGTTCTAAGATAAGGTTCCACTTTCAACGATCAATTCAACGATCTTTTACTCATTAGAGTATTTAAAAGTTTGTCTTTTAAAGTCTAATCATTTTCAGTGAAGTGTAAGGAACAAATTATCTTATAATAAATACGAACATTTTCTTTTTGACAAATTGATTTATTTTTCTGGAAATTAAAAAACCTTATGTTTTGAGTATGATTTTTCACATTTGTTGAAAACTTTTGGTTTTAACGTAGTTCGGCATTTAAATTTGTATATGTTTTAATAGTAAAACAAATACTAATTCATTAATTAATGAATGAATTAATTTCGATAATTTCATTACCAAATAAATAATTTATAAATCATACTAAATATATTTTTAATTTAAAAACAATAGCTTTTCTCATTGATAATAACAACAAACGTATTATATAAAACTCTGAGTGACGTCAATCAAAATCAAAATGGCATCGCTGTCACTCTAGTGAGAATACCTTATTTTCATTTTACCATGATGAAGAACCATATATTTTATATTTAAACGACGAGATTCGAACTATAAAAAAAAATTAAATTAAAGATTAAATTTAATTTTTTGTTTTGTACGTATATACGTATGTACATATATGTAATGTTTTTGACATCTAAAAATAAACATACATGAAGACAGTGTTAATTTCAAAAATAGTACTAAAAATGTCCCATTGTTTATTTCCCTCACCTGTTCTGAACTGCTCTCGATAAAACACAAGATTTGTTGCGAACTGGTAAAAATAAATTTAATTTGCCAATTTATTTTAAAGAGATTAATTAAAATGGATGGATAAACGATAAATATTTAATATTTATGCAATCAAAATTGAAATAATTTTAATTTGAACGAAAAAATATAAATAAAACAATCGCTGTCCCGGACAATTGTCCGAAGAAAAAACGCGACTAATATTTGTTTACGCTTGTGTTATATTTGTTTATTTCATAAAGAGCCATATATTTTATATTTAAACGACGAGATTCGAACTAAAAAAAAAAATTAAATTAAAGATTAAATTTAATTTTTTGTTTTATACGTATGTACATATATGTAATGTTTTTGACATCTAAAAATAAACATACATGAAGATAGTGTTAATTTCAAAAATAGTACTAAAAATGTCCCATTGCTTATTTCCCTCACCTGTTCTGAACTGCTCTCGATAAAACACAAGATTTGTTGCGAACTGGTAAAAATAAATTTAATTTGTCAATTTATTTTAAAGAGATTAATTAAAATGGATGGATAAACGATAAATATTTAATATTTATGCAATCAAAATTGAAATAATTTTAATTTGAACGAAAAAATATAAATAAAACAATCGCTGTCCCGGACAGTTGTCCGAAGAAAAAACGCGACTAAAGTTGTTTGCTACTAATTTCACTTCGTTGAATATTACGTCAAACCGGACCAAACAGCCAAAAAAACAAAATGTATTTATAAGTCAAACTTTAGACGTTACTTTTATTACAATTAATTTGGTCACTAAAGCCGTGCATTCACATAAAACAGAAACAGAAACCGAATTTCATACAAATTTGACAGCAACAGAAACAGAAACTGAAAATTCGTCTGTTTTGTCTGGACCAGAAACAATTAAAATTTAATTGTTTCTGGTCCATAAACTGTCACGTGAGCATGTTATTTTAAATTTATGTAACGGGATTGTACATTATTTTAAGAAATAAATATTTAGTCAAAAATAATTTACGTTGAATTTAGCTCGATTTTTTTTGATGGATATTATTATGTGCGATAACGAAAAAAATAAATTTCTTCTTCACTATACATTACAAAATTGTGTTATTTTTTTATTTATATGAATGAAAAATAAAATACACAGTTTATTGAATTACAATATTTTTTTTAAATTAATATAATTTTTTCAATTTTAATTGGGTTATATTTAACTATGGATTGGGTTAAATATATATATTTTAATTTTGGCATATATAATATAATATGACAGGTGCCATCTTAAAATTCGGTTTCTGTTTTATTATTCACCACCGTCAACCAAATTAGAAACAGAAACAGAAACTGAAAATTTTCAGTTTCTGTTTTATGTGAATGCACGGCTTAACGATAAATTTATCCCGAAAACACAAAATCAAATTTATCAAGAATAGTTATCACAAAAATGTAAGCATAAATAAAACAAAACCAAAAGCGTAAAGAACCAAATAAAATAGTTTTATTGACACCTAAATTCAAAATATTTTGACATTTAAACGCAAGAAAAAAATTGATTTTTTTCGTGGAAAATGGCCGCGTTTATACTATTTTTAGTACAGAAAAATCATGATTTTTTTTACCAGAATGCATGTACCGAACACTTAGGATTTATGTCGTTTTCTTTTTGTCAGAACGGAAAATGTGATTTTTTTTTCACAAAAAGAATATTTTTTTAATAAAATGTGTTGTGTAGTAGGAATTATAATATGTGTCACAATAACACATAAAAACCTTTTAAGACCAAGATCCCACATCACCGCATACGTTCAAAGGTGTTGATGGACGTAAATCTTTCTGTTTTTGTTTTTTTATATTTTTGGTTAAAGAATGGATAACTAAACAAAAAATCTTATCACTGATAAAATATGAGGCAAGATTACTTTATCTTAGGCCCCGGCCAATTTTTTTTTTTATTTTAGGGCACTTTTATAAGCATATTACAAAAAAAAATTTTTGAAAATAAGTCCCGGGGACCAAGATATAGGCCTTTGAAAAAAAAAATATCGTGTAAAAGTACACTTTTTTTACCGAATGTTGCAATCCAAATGACGTTTAATGTTATTTTTGATATATGTATAATTTTAAAGAATCAACATGAATAACTTAAAAAAAAATAATTATAACCTTAGGGGCCCACGTTATGACCATTTCAGGCAAGATTACTTTAACTTAGGCGCGAGTGGATTTTTTTTATTATTTTTATCGTAAATTAAGAAAATTTTGTAAAAGGGACAGTTTTGATCGTTTATCTTATAAGCACATAGGAAATAAAGCAAAAATAAGTAAAAAAAAAAATTTTTTGTCAAAACCAGTGCAATTTTGTATGGATTTTGCTTTTTTCAAAGGCCTGTATCTTGGACCCCGGGGCTCCGATACAACTCGTTTTGGTTTTATTCGCTTCAGTGAGTGATTCTCTATTCTTGGGACCTAAGAAAAAGTAATATCCCCAAATATGACATAGGCCAATGTTTTATGATAGATAGAGAAAATAAAAGTAAATTAAAAAATAAATAGCAAATTTTTACAAAAATTTGCTGAAACAAAACAAAAATGTAGTTGCCAATAATCCAGCCGGTTTAATCCTTGATCCTGTGACGCACCGTCTTTCTTAAAGATTAAAGCCCACACATAATTATATGAAGACTCGTTTCTTCAAAGAAGCAATAGCGTCTCATCATCAAAGATTATTTCACAGCTAAGATTGAGGGTGCCACCGTTGACTGAATACAGTTCATCCGCCACCAGCCCTAAAATGTCACCTTGGCTAGTGATATCTCACTGCTATTGCCAGTGGTATGTGATATCTCACGTTAACTCGTATGTCAACAGCAGGGACTGGAGTACGCGAGGTTGTCATACCTGTAGATCAAAAATAAAAAAAATTTTCAAAACAATAAAACCTGATCCCTCCAATTTAATCTAATTTTGACCTGATAGGTCCACATAGTTATAATGTGTCAACCAATGGCTTTGTGGCTATCGGTAGGAATCGGTAGGTGATTCGAGCACATTGTTCCGACTATTCGACTCTGGATTATACTAAACATATCTGTTTCGCATGGCTTCAGAATGTTAAAATACTGTCGAAAAATTCACTTAGAGTTTTGGACTGTTTATTCGTATCGTGCTTTCTACGATTTCGACGTATATTTCGTATATTCGTATTTCCTATATTTGACGGTTCTGTGTCGTGAAAAGGGTCGTTGCTGATTTCTCAGTTAAGAGTTTGAGTTCTCTTTCGTTATGGTCAAAATTCAAATTTCACATCTTTCTTATCACAAAAGATAAATTTATTTCTAAAACACAAAACTTGCAATTTTACCAAGAATAGTTATCACAAAAATGTAAGCATTAACAAAACAAAAAGCGTAAACAACCAAAATAAAATAGTTTTATTGCCCCCTAAATTCTAAAAATTTTGACTTTATGCGAATTTGTGTTTATAAATAGTATAAAAAGTTATACCGTATAATCTAGAACGCACTTTTTTAGTGACTGTAGAATTTATTATGCCTGTCAAATTAATAAACTTCAAATTTATCTTTGTTTATAAACAATAAAAAAATGGAGCAACCTGCAAAGAAAAAATATCGACGAGATGATAAGAATTCTTCCGATAGTGATGATCCATCATTTTATGTTCCATATGTCCCAGTAAAAGAACGTAAGAAGCAGCAGCTGTTAAAAATGGGACGAATAGTACAATTAGCTTCAGAGCCAAGTACTGGAGGTAATAAATCATCTAGCGAGAATGAAGAGGAGAATCATGAAAATGAAGAAGCTTGGGGACGAAAATTTAACATCAGCTTATTAGATCAACATACCGAATTGAAAAAAATAGCAGAAGCAAAAAAAGTAAGCGCAGTTGAAAAACAATTAAAGGAAGAGGAAAAAATACTTGAAAGTGTTGCTGAGAAAAAAGCTTTGATGGGCGTTGCCGAATTAGCAAAAGGTATTCAATATGAAGATCCGATTAAAACCAGCTGGAAACCACCTCGATATATACTAGCGCTATCAGAAAACGAACGTGAAATCATAAGAACTCAACTCAGAATTTTAGTTGAAGGTGAAGATGTGCCGCCACCAATAAAAACGTTTAAAGAAATGAAATTTCCAAAGGGCGTCTTAAATGGATTGGAGAAAAAAGGAATTAAAAAACCAACTCCAATTCAAGTTCAAGGTATTCCTACGGTTTTGTCGGGACGTGATTTAATTGGAATCGCTTTCACGGGTTCTGGAAAAACTTTGGTATTTGTGCTTCCAATTATTATGTTTTGTATTGAACAAGAAATTCGTTTGCCTTTCATTAAAAATGAAGGTCCGTATGGCTTAATAATTTGTCCATCGAGGGAGTTGGCAAAGCAAACTCACGATATTATTCAGGTTAGAATCTTTTACCAAAATCAGTTGTTCGAGTATGTTTGTTTATTTGTCTCCTTTTTTTAATTTTAGTATTATTGCAAACATTTACAACATTGTGGAATGCCTGAAATTCGAAGTTGCTTAGCTATTGGAGGAACACCGGTAAATGAGGCAATTGAAGTTATTCAAAGAGGGTCTCATATTATGGTGGCTACACCGGGTCGATTAATGGATATGCTCGATAAGAAAATGGTAAAATTAGATGTGTGTAGGTATTTGTGCATGGATGAAGCAGATCGTATGATTGACATGGGATTCGAAGAAGATGTTCGTACAATTTTTTCGTACTTTAAAGGACAACGACAAACCTTGCTGTTCTCCGCCACGATGCCCAAAAAGATTCAAGTAAAATATTATAATCTAAAATTAGTATATGAAAATAATTGTTTCATTGAACTTTTTATAGAATTTTGCCCGATCAGCTTTAGTAAAACCGGTGACTATAAATGTAGGACGCGCAGGTGCAGCGTCAATGAATGTTATACAAGAAGTAGAATATGTAAAACAAGAAGCAAAGATTGTCTACCTTCTAGAATGTCTTCAGAAAACTGCACCACCAGTACTAATATTCGCCGAGAAAAAACAAGATGTTGATGCCATCCATGAGTATTTATTGTTAAAAGGCGTAGAGGCGGTTGCCATTCACGGTGGAAAAGATCAAGAAGAGAGATCACGCGCAGTTCAATCATTTCGTAAACAAGAGAAAGATGTATTGGTTGCAACAGATGTTGCGTCTAAAGGTTTAGATTTTCCAGATGTACAACATGTTATCAATTACGATATGCCAGATGATGTGGAAAACTATGTGCATCGTATCGGAAGAACTGGAAGATCTGGATCAAAAGGTTTAGCGACAACGTTTATAAATAAATCAACAGAACAATCCGTTTTACTCGATTTGAAACATTTACTGATCGAAGCAAAACAAAAAGTGCCAACATTTCTCGGCGAACTTTGTTCAGAAACCGAAAAATATTTGGATTTGGGTGATTCACAGGGTTGTAGTTATTGTGGTGGATTAGGGCATCGTATTACTGAATGTCCGAAATTGGAAGCTATACAAAGTAAACAAGCATCAAATATTGGACGAAGAGATTATTTGTCTCACACAGCAGCAGATTATTAATGTGATATTTAAAATAAATTTTCATGAATACCATAAATTTATTATTCATCTTTGCTAGGATGTTGTTGCAGTTGCGATTCAAGGACTCTTTTCGGACTCTGTTTCTAGAACCCGGAACTCTTCTACTACTTCTGGTTATTTTATTTTATTTTATTTTTATTTTATTTTATTTATTTACAAAAGAAATCCATAAATATGATTTCACATAATATACAAAAAAAACAGAAATGATTACAAATCAAAGATGATTAAACTATACAAATAATAATAGTAATCATTAAATTATAAAAAAAAAATTAAAAGAACAAAGAATTAATAAAATTAATAAATAGTTGTACCTAAGCTTTGCTTAGCCGTCTAAAATAAAAAATAAAAAAAAAAAATACATTTCCTATGTATAAATTTTAAAATAAAAATACAAAAGTATAAAATTAATATACAAATAAATTATAAATTACTTATAAAATTGACTTAAAATATAATCTAAAAAGGTATTCAGAACGAAATTGTCAAGGGTTGTTTAATTGCAGGTAGTGTTAATAATGTTTTTTAAATTTGATTTATTTATATCGAAGTCAAACAGATCGGAAATTTCATTAAAAGTGGATGCCATGGCATTAATTGGTTCATGCATACCATAGTTAGTTCTGTGAAATTGAATATTTAAGAAATCATGCTTACGTAAGGTTTTAGCCGGGACATTGAATGATATATTCTCAAGAATGTAAGGAGAACTCATATTTCCGTTTATGATGTTTGCTAAAAAGCAGGATGATAGAAGTTTTCTTCTATCATCGAGATTAAGAATGTTGAATGTGTGGCATCTTTCCAAATAGGATGGAAGTAGTGCGAGGTTTTCATGATATGGGATACTGGGATCATATCTTCCTCCATTCTTGTAGTGAAGAAAGACTAGAAACTTTTTTTGAACTTTTTCTAATCTTTTAATATGCACTTCATAGTAAGGATTCCACACTTGAATAGCATACTCTATTTGAGAACGAACATAAGCAAAATACAATCAATATCTTTTATGTCTTTGGTCCAACGTTTAAGAAATCCTAGCATTTGATTAGCTTTGGCTATGGTGATATCCATGTGCTTATTGAAAGTTAGGTTTTGAGTAAAGGTTATACCCAGATCTCTAACTTCACAAATTTGGGCTAGTTGGATATTATTGATATCGTAGCTGAAAATAATAGGATTACACTTTCTATAATGACTTATGACTTTGCATTTATCAATATTCAGATCCAACTTCATTTTGTTACACCAGTCACTAATATGACTAATATCTTCTTGAAGCAGAATACAGTCTTCAATCGTGTTAATAACTTTAAAAATTTTTATATCATCAGCGTAAATAAGTACCTATTATTTTGGCTATTCCGTCAATTAAACAAATAAAAAACCAAGGTCCAAGATGTGAACCTTGAGGAACCCCAGATGTTACCTTGATGTTATCCGAGTATTTGCCATTAATACATACGTACTGGCTCCGATTGGATAGGTATGATTTTATCCACAGCACAAAGCGTTTCGAAAATCCGAATTCATATAGAGCGTCTAATGTTTTTAGGTGACTACAAGAGTCAAAGGCTTTTTTAAAATCCGTATGAATTGTATCTACTTGTTTATGCTGCTCAATTGCTTTTATGGTAAAACTTGTAAACTCCACCAAATTAGTTGTCGTTGATCTGCCAGGTAGAAAACCGTGCTGATTTATGGAAATGGAACTTGTTATTATTTCTTTGAATGTATTACACATAATTACTTCGAACAATTTAGGTATTATCGATGTAGAAGAAACCCCTCTATAACACTTTATATCATTCCTGCAACCCGATTTGAAAATAGGTGTGATTTTAGAAATTTTCCATTTATCCGGAAAAGAATGAGAAATGATTGACTTATTAAATAATAGCGATAATGGCAACGCTAGTTCGTCCTTAAAACGTTTTAGAAGATAGGATGGTATTCCGTCAGGACCACATCCATCTTTAAGGTTATTAAGAGATTCAATAATTGTTTCCTCAGTTATAGTGGGTGTATCGATAAATATATTGTTTTGGTCCAAGACATTTTCAGAAAAATTGTGCTGGTTAATATCTTCTCCTTTATAAACGGATTGAAAAAAGCCTGCAAACATATTAGAAATTGTTTGATCATCCGAAGAATGAGTATCATCTAAAGTCATAGTTTTAGGAAGTATACGCGATTCTCTTTTAGATCGAAAATAATTCCAAAAGTGTTTCGGATTCGATTTAATTTTTGTTTGTAAATTCTCAATATACTTATCGAATTTGGAATTATAGTAACTTGTAAATTCACTAGAATGTTCATTGAAGATCTTACAGTTCTCTTTAGTACCATAGAACCATAGTTCTCGTTAGTACCATAGAACGGCTTCGTTCGGTTTTTTGGAAATGGGCGTTACTGGTTAACATCACGTTGTGTACACTTACATGCGGGCTGCTCATGCCGTTGTTGTTACTGCTCTTGGGCGGTACCACTAATCTTCCTTCGTCAGGTTGGTGGGTTTTTCTGGACAATTAAATGGTTGGTCTGCATCATGCGACGTCACATGCGGGACACTTGTCAACAATGTTCTGGTCAATTTTGTTTATATAATTATTTAAGATGCGTGACCAACCGGATCTTAACTGCGCTAGAATGGATCTGGTACTGCGCGGTAGTTTGACTTCTTCCGCAGCGACTTGTCAGTCGTCAGCTCATGCCGTCAAATGTTTTAGATTCTTGAACCAGAACTTAATTGCACCACAAGGAATATTGTTACAGTCGCATTTCTGTATAAGACTAGTTTTATATGTATGTTCACTGATATTACTAATGGTCTGAACATCTATGACATCAATCCAAAATGGCACTTAAATTTTTAAAAAGCTTGTGATTAGTAAAGAAAAAGTTAATAGGCAAACTATTCGTTTTTTAAAATGAAGGCGCATAAACAAAAGTGTAAATCGTCAATTAACGGTTAGTTCTTAAACACAGTTAAAATGATAAGAAAATAAATTTAACCTCAGGGGTCATGGTGTTTTGGCGATTTGACACTTTCTGGTTTATCCAAGGTACCCTAGCTATAGGATACACTATTATATACCGTAAACCCGTTGTCATACCTAGCAGAAACGTGAACCTTGGTTTAGTCTTCTGGGTCGAGGCCGGATGCTACCTTATTAGCATTCCCAATTCGGATCATTTTTGGTGCGCACCGAAGGATGGATCTGATTGGGTTAAATTGGATTAAATATTTCACTACTCAAAAATGGATAGTCTTCAAAATTTTTTCCATGGTTTCCGTTTCGACCGTCATTGTTTTTACACTGACATGTAAATGTTTCTGCTCAAAACTTTACAGAAAGAAACCATCCAATTTGTTATCAATTAATTTGTCCCTTTCTCCATAATAAAACCCAAACAAAAGTACCTGTATTCGAAAGCTGCCAAAACGGCACTCAGAAACAAACGTAGATCATTCAATATTTGGATTCATAACAAAACTCCCACTAATCGATCCCAATATCTAAAGGCAAACAAAATATCTAACCAGATTATCTCAAACGAAAAGTCTGAAATTTACAGAGCGAAAGCCTCAAAACTTACGTCTATTATGTCTGTTTCTGACAAGAGTTTCTACAGTGCCATTAATTCTTTAAATTCTGGTACAAACTTTTTTATTCCCCCTATTATTGATGGTGATTTAATCGTCAATGATCCCGCAAGAAAAGCTAACTTGTTCGCTGAACGCTTTGCTCTGAACTCCACTGTTTTGGAAACTCCTAAAGAAATACCCCAAATCCAGTCTTCAGGAGTTAATATGATTGAACTTCACTTCAAACCCAAAATAGTAGCTAAACTTTTAAAGGCCCTGGTTAAACATTCCATTTGAAACCAATTGAAAAAAATTAATTGGATTAATCGGAATTCTGCATTGGGAATTTTCAATCTATTTCCAATACAATCCTATTCATTCCTGTTAAATATCTCTATTTTATTTTTCAACCGGAATCTATAGGAAATGTATATAAATAGGAATTAATTGGAAATTTCCATTGCAGAATTCCGATTAATCCTATTCATTCCTATTAAATCTTTTTCAATTAAATCCTGTTAAATTTAGAAGATTGTTTAATTTTTTTCTAAGTTCCTTTTTCCTATTGAATCTTTTAATTCCCGATTGAAATTCAATTGGAAATTTTCTTTAGAATCCTACAGAACCTCTTTTCCTGTTAAATCCCATTCATTCCGATTGAATTTTAATTGGTAAATCGAAGTTTTCCTATTAAACCAATTCAATCCAATTTAATCCTATTGAAATTATATTGGATTTAATAGGATTCAATAGGTATGAATTGGAATGTTTAACCAGGGGGGTTACACATCAACAAAGCCTCAGGAATGGACAATATTCCACCCATTATTTTAAAAACCTTTTCCAACTTGCACCAACTTTAACTAAAATATTCTACCAATCCTATAAATCTGGTATATTTGCCTCGTGCTGGAAGTTGGCAAATGTCCAGCCCGTCCCCAAAAAGGTACCAAAATCCGATATCTCAAATTATAGGCCGATAGCTTTACTATCGGTCCTATCCAAAGTCTACACGCATTATATAAATACACATATTTCAAAATTTCTGGAAGAAAATCATTTAATATAATATCCGACAGCCAATACGGTTTTCGAAACAAAAGATCAACTACCGATCTATTAAACTATGTAGCGCATTGTTGGAACAGCATACTTGATAAAGGTGGTGAAACATACGTTATCGCTTTAGACATCTCCAAGGCATTCGATCGAGTCTGGCATGACAACTTAATCAACAAGCTCGTTGCGTACGGTTTTCATCCCAATGTTGTGAGGCTGATTCAAAATTTTCTATTCAACCGATACATTTCGGTCTCCTTAGACGGATTTTCTTCTGAGTCTAAACTAATTAACGCTGGTGTACCCAAGGCTCAGTATTGTCCCCAATCCTATTTTTGATTAATATCAACGAATTGTTGAAAATCACCAGCAACCCAATAAATAGTTTTGCAGATGATAGTACTCTGCACAAGTCGTTCGAGCCCCTTCCTTCAAAAGGTAAAATGCACGAACGAATTAACCTGTCCGGAGAGACGCTGCTATAAACGTGAACAAAGACCTGAATAAAGTCGCTGACTGGGGTGACCTTGTCAATTTCAACTCTACCAAAACACAGCTGTTGATTGTTTCCAGATGAAAGACCGAGTTCCCCAAAGATATTTTATTCAGTATGTGTGATGAACCAATAGGTGAATGTAAAAACATTCGTTTAATGGGTGTCACAGTTTCAAATGACCTACTCTGGAACGATCATGTAATAGCGATGGCAAAAAGCGCGTCTAAAAAACACGGCCTCCTAAATAGATGCAAAAAAATTTTCACTCCTTACCAATTGCTCCATGTTTATAAGTCCTATATTCGTCCCTGTATGGAGTACTGTTGTCAAGTTTGGGGTGCTGCCTCTGTTTCCATCCGATGTTTAAAGAAAGAGTTAATAAACACCTTAGAACGCCAGTTGTTGTGGACCTAGGTCTAGACCTAGGTCTTAAAACGTATTTATGTGTTGTTGTGACACACATTCTAAACCCCATTACACAACACATTTTATTAAAAAAAAAAAATGAATGGAGTGATTAGTTTTTGTTGATTTATAAATTTTTTAATTTTTGATCTACGAGTGTGACATCGCTTCGTATTCCAGTACCTGCTTTTGACATACGAGATAACGTAAAATATGATATACTACTGGCAAAACTAGTGAGATATCATTAGCCAATTTCAATATCTCAGGGTTGCTGGCGGATGAACTTAATTGAGTCAATGATAGGACTCTTAATCTTAGTTATGGAATGTTCATTAATCATTCCTTTATGATGCCACGCTATTGCTTGATCGAAGAAATGAGCTTCTTATAATTATATATAGGATTTCATAAATGGGGAAGATGAATCACTGAATCACATGATCAAGGAATATGCCATTAGCTGGCTTATTGGGACCCCAATTTTGTATTATTTTCTGCAAAATATTTGACGTTTTCTCGATATTTGATAATAGTAGTTTTTATAACGATGTCGAAATGTGCTAAATTTCACGCAAGTATGAAATTTGCAGCTTGAGAGTAGCGAGGAAATGTACATTTTGGTGAGTTATACACTATACTTTTTCTACGGCATTTATGTAATAAACACAAAAATGCGTGTTTTAATTTTGTGTAAACTGTCCCTGGTTAAACATTCCAATTGAAAAAAATGAATTGGATTAATCGGAATTCTGCATTGGGAATTTTCAGTTAATTCCTATTCAAAAAATCTATTTCCAATACACTCCTATTCATTCCTGTTAAAAATCTCTATTTTATTTTTCAACCGGAATGGATAGGATTCTATAGAAAATGTGTATAAATAGAAATTACAATCCTATATAAAACAATCCTACAGAATACAATTGATTGTACAGCTTACTACCTATTTTTGGAAAATTAATTGGACGTGAAAACTACAATAATTGGGCGTTTGCAATGCAGGCCTATCTTAAACATGAAGATATTTGGAATATTGTTCAAGGTATCGAGGTTCCAGAACAGTCTGCTGAGGTTAAATTGAAAAATGAAACACGTGCGAAATCAAAACTAATTATGATGGTTCATGAAAACAATTATATTCATATTCGTAGTGCAAAGTCCCCAAAAGAACTTTAGGATAGATTGGCCACAGCGTTTGAAGATAAAGGTTTGGCACGTCGTGTTAGCTTAATGCGTAAGATGATACTCACAAAATTAGAAGATTGTCGTTCCATGGAGGAATATGTGACAACCATATTAACAACAGCACAAATGCTTAATGACATAAATTTTGTCGTTAGTGAAGAATGGGTAGGAACATTTTTGTTGCCTGGTTTGCCAGAATCCTATAAACCCATGATAATGGCTATGGAAAGCTCCGGTGCTGATGTTAGAGGTGACTACGTTAAAACCAAACTTTTGCAAGACACGAAAAATGAAAATAACAGTGAAAGTGCTGCTCTTTTTCAAAAGAAAAAAAAGGAGATTACCGTGATGTTATAATTGCAACAAAATTGGACACTTTGCTAATAAGTGTTCCAAGCCGAATAAGCACAACAAGAAAGATTTGATGAAAATAGAAAATTCAACATTCTGTGCGTTTATTACTCCAGAGACAAATGCTATAAATAGTTGGTACGTTGATTCAGGAGCGCATCTCATATGACGCATGATGGCACAATTCTTTCGAATGTTTCGAGACTAAATAAAGAAAGAACAGTTGTTGTTGCCAATAATCAACGGTTAGCATGGGGTGTGTGAAACAGATAAGCTCCGATCGCGCTGCCCCCTGGGTTACCATAAAAGTCTATTTCAACTTGGAAGCCAAACATTTCATTTCGAACTCTTGGCTGTGATACAAAAAAATAAATATGAACCAAGATCAAAATCACAATAACAACGGTACTTTTCAGCACCATAAGACAAAAAATATTGGACCTTCAGTCCGTATTTTGCAATTGAACATTGAAGGCATAAGCAGGTCAAAAACTGAACATTTACAAAGATTATTAAAAGATTAGGACATCGGCGTTGTAATTCTGCAAGAAACGCATGCAGCAGATGAAGCGCAACTTACCTCTAGAGGAAACATTGTTGGTTACAAATTAGTTAGTGCTATTTACCATCAATCATATGGATCTGCCACGTATGTTAAGTCAGAAATCCTGAACTGCACGCGCGTACTTACACAGACGGACAATGATATACATCTTATTGTTGTTGACATATCGGACAAGAAAATTGTAAACGTATACAAGCCTCCAAATACAAGATAGCCAGGTGCTACTCTACCATTGTTTCACCACCCAGCAATATATGCTGGTGACTTCAATAGCCATCACACTCAGTGGTCGTACTCAAATAATAATACCAATGGCGTGCAACTGACCGACTGGGCGGATGATAACAACATGTTCCTGGTATATGATGCGAAAGACATGAAAACCTTTAGATCTGCAAGATGGCGAAGCGATTACAATCCCGACCTCTGTTTTTCCACAAAAAACGAACAACGTAACCCTATTCCAATATCTAGGGCTGTCTTACAAGGTTTTCACACTCTCAACATCGTCCAGTAATTCTTGAGGTAGGAATCCAAATTCCACTCGTTAACTCTACTCCTCAACCTAGATGGAATTTTAACAAAGCTGACTGGGCTAAATATAGGTTGGTGTTGGATGCAGTGATCCGCTGGATCCAACCCATTCCTAAAAATTACGATAGATTTGTCGGAGCCATCATCTCAACTGCAAAGAAATGCATCCCAAGAGGCTTTCGTGAAGAATATATTCCTGGCTGGTGTAGAGAGAGCGATAAATTATATGAAGAGTACCTTAGTAGTGGTGAGGCAGACGTGGCTGATGACTTAATATGACACTGGACGCCGCGAGAAAACAAAAGTGGATTAACGCTGTTGAAAACATTGATTTTTCCCATTCAAGCAGGGAAGCATGGAGTCTCCTTCAGAAACTGGGTGGCTCAAACTCAATTACTCGTGCCAACAATGAAATAAGTCCAGAGAACATTGCATATCACATAGTAAACATGTCTCGTTCTTCTATTAATCGCCTTCGTAAGAGAATAATTAAACGCAAATTAAGAGAAATAAAGCGCAATTGCTCGTCTCCATCGAAGTAGGTGAACTCTTTTAGTAGCGAAGAACTAGAATCAGCTCTGTCCCAAACAAAAAACGGAAAAGCAGCTGGCTACGATGGTATTTTTCCAGAATTTCTTAAAAATGCTGGAAAAAATGTAAAACAGTGGCTAACTAAATTTTTCTCGAATGTACTAGAAACCGGCAATCTACCAAAACATTTTAAGACTACGAAAGTGATAGCGATACTTAAGCCAGGTAAACCATCAAATGAACCAGGAAGCTATTGCCCGATTGCCCTTTTGAGCACCTGCTATAAATTGCTAGAACGGCTCATATACAGGGCTTATATACGTACGGCTTATATACGTATCGCACCGATATTGAATGACCAGATCCAGCCGAACAAGCTGGTTTTCGTCCCAATCGCAGTTGCACTGACCAACTGCTCGCTTTAACATCCGATATCGAAGCTGGGTATCAAAACCAACTAAAAACAGGCGCAGTATTCATCGATCTTACTGCAGCATATGACACGGTCTGGCGAATTGGGATTATATATATATATATATATATATATATATATATATATATATATATATATATATATATATATATATATATATATATATATATATATATATATATATATATATATATAATAAATATATATATATATATATATATATATATATATATATATATATATATATATATATATATATATATATATATATATATATATATATATATATATATATATATATATAAATATATATATATATATATATATATATATATATATATATATATATAATATATATATATATATATTATATATATATATATATATATATATATATATATATATATATATATATATGTATATATATATATATATATATATATATATATATAATATATATATATATATATATATATATATATTATATATATATATATATATATATATATATATATATATATATATATATATATATATATATATATATATATATATATATTAAACTGGTCGTTAAAACTAAATTTTCCGAGACGCCCCCTAGAAAAATTCTTTATGGTCAAAAAACCACAATGGCATTATTTTTTTTTTTTTTAAATCAAAAGAACACGTGCCGCAAAATCGTCGAAGTTGATTTTTTGAAAAATTCGTAGATTTTTCCAAATATCTCATAAAACATGCAAATGTAAAAAAAATCACATATTCTTTTTTGTAGGAAATTTAATTTTCTACAAAAAAAGTCCAAGTCATTTTTTCCCGAAAACGTATAGTTCTCATGATATATTGAAAATAAACTTGTAAGTTTTCGTAATTTTAAAAAACATAAAAATTAAAGATGACGAAAAAGTCCTAATTTTTTTCTTATGCTATAGAATGAAATGTATAAAAAAATAATCGTGACAAGAAAAATCAAAATTAGTACTTTTTCGTCGAAATTTTCATCATTTGTTTTACGAGTTCGAAGAATTTCAAGTTTTATTTCAAAATATCATCAGAAATATAGGTTTTAGGAAAAAAATGACTTGGACCTGTTTTGTAGAGAATTAAATTTCCTACAAAAAAGATTATGTGATTTTTTTTGACATCTGCATATTTTATGAGATATTAACAATTTAATCAAAAAATAAACTTCGATGATTTTGCGGCACGTGTTCTTTTGACTTAAAAAAAAAAAAAATAGTGCCATTGTGGTTTTTTGACCACAAAGAATTTTTCTAGGGGGCGTCTCGCAAAATTTAGTTTTTAACGACCAGTCTAATATATATATATATATATATGTATATATATATAATATATATATATATATATATATATATATTATATATATATATATATATATATATATATATATATATATATATATATATATATATAAGCTGTTCAATGCATGCAATACCTTGTAGCACCATCTCGCGTTTAATTAACAATATGCTGAGTAATCGTGTATTCAAAGTTCATCTAATTAGTTCCTGTAGTAGGCTTAAAATGCTTAACAATGGTTTACCACAGGGTTCCGTCCTGGCGTCATTACTTTTTAATCTGTACATTCATGACATTCCTGACACAACATCAAAGAAATTTGGTTACGCTGATGACTGGACCCTGGCCACTCAAAACAAAGGCATGGGTGTCTTGGAGGATTTGCTCTCAACTGACCTAGCGATAATGAATGACTATTTTCGAACGTGGAACTTATTTCCCAATCTAAGTAAAACCGAGAGCTCCTATTTCCACTTAAATAACAAACTGGCAAAACACGAACTATCAGTGTTATTTAACGGCACTGTCATTAAATACAATTAACATCCAAAGTACCTGGACATTACTCTCGATAGAACTCTTTCTTTTAAACTCCACCTAGAAAATACGTCAAAAAAACTTAAAACGAGAAACAATATATTGCACAAACTGACAGGCTCGACATGGGGTGCTACTCCAGCTACCCTCCGCACAACTGCTCTAAGTCTGGTTTACTCAGTGGCTGAGTATGGCGCACCAGTCTGGTTGAATAGCACACATACTCAAAAAGTTGACTGCCAGCTGCATGCCACGATGCGTACTATAAGTGGTACTATCAGATCCACCCCGTTACCTTGGCTCCCTGTGTTAAGCAATATCACTCCACCTGCACTCAGACGCTCGCATGCTCTCATGCGTGAACATAAAATGGTAAACAACAACATCACGTTACCCTTGCACGAATATTACGGTGACCACACTCGTCGATTGAAGTCAAGAAAACCTCCACATAAAACTGCCAGCAACTTGCTGGCAACTAATTTTATTATCTTGGATGCGTGGGGTACCTCCTGGCATTATTACAACACAACTGGCCTTTCTATTACTAACCCGACTTCTACTTAAGCTGGTTTCGATCTGCCACGTCATACCTGGACTACATTAAACCGAATAAGAACGAATCATGGACGTTGTGCTGATTCTTTCTACAAGTGGGGCATTTCAGAGTCCCCTGAGTGTGACTGCGGTGCTCCACAACAAACCATAAAACACATTGCAACTGTGTGTCCAATTCGACGGTACAATGGCAACATCTCAGACATCCATTTGGCAACTCCCGATGTAGTAGCATGGATAGACTCGCTCGATGTGAACATCTAATGTTCAAATGTACTGCCCAATGTTCAAATATTTTACTTTTTAATTTTTACTTAAAAGACGCGCAATCAAATCGATTGTAAGTTCATTTAATGTGTATCCATGTTTTGTTTTAGGTAGATTTCATAGAAGAGTCTTCCTTTTTTTAAGTTTAATTTTTAATTTGTCACAAAAAAAACCATACGCTAAAAAAAATAAACGCTTAGCAATCAGAGAAAAGGGTGAGTGTTCATTATCCTTATTGCTAAACGGAAAACAGGAAAAAGTTCGCGTTGAAAATATGTTAGTAGTGCCCGAATTATCCACAAATTTGCTATCCATCAGTCAAATTGTTAAAAATAAAAACAAGAAAATTATTTTTGATGCTAATAGTTGTCAAACTTATGATTGTGCTGAATTAATTGCTACAGCTTCGTTATACGATGGCATTTATCGATTAAATACAATAGAGAATACAGAATCGTATACAGTACGAGAAGAACGTGATTTGTGGCATCGACGTCTCGGTCATTTGAGTGACGGCTATATGGAGAAATTAGTTAAAATTGGAAAATTGTGTTACACATCTGGTAATAGTTATGAAAAATGTGTTTCTTGCATTAAAAGCCAACAGTGTCGATTCGCGTTCCGTAGTATAGGATCGCGAGCATCTGAAGTTTTGGAGCTTGTTCATGTTGATGTGATGTTGTTGTAGCGACGGTTTAGGTGCTAATCCTCCGGCTCCATGTCCAGGATCAGGAACTCCGCTACTGCTTTTGGGCAGTACCATAAATCTTCCTTCGTCAGGTTAGTTGCATTTTTAGGACATCTGAATAGGTGGTCTACATCATGCGGCGTGCCCTCACATGCGGGACACTTGTCAACAATTTCAGGATCAATTCTACAATGTAGTTATTTAGGATGCGAGACCAACCGGATCTTAGTTGAGCTAGGATGGATCTGGTGCTACAGGGCAATTGAGTCTCTTCAGCAGCGACTTATGGTGGCTTTTTATTTAGAACTCTATTTGGCGCGTAGTTCCTTAGAGCGTCCTCCACAGCTTTTGTATGAAGTGTATTTAAGCGTGTTCTGTAAGTAACCTCATCGATGTTACCTGTTACCTGTCTTCCTTATGTTTCTCGGTGGTTCAATTTTCGATATCGTATCATTACAGGGATGCCGTTCTTTATGAAAGGCCAATAGATATTGTTTAGTTAGCATCTCATTATGTTCACGGACTGGAAGTATGTTACATTCCTCGTGCAGGTGATCTCGATGGGACATCAGATGACATCCGGTTGCAGTCCGAAGGGCAGCGTTTTGTGTTGTTTGTAGCTTCTTCCAGTGCGTGTCCGCAACTTGGGGTGTCCATATGGGTGCAGCATAGTTTATAATAGGCCGACCTATTGTTTTATACGTTGTAATTATTGTATTTTTATCCTTGCCCCATGAACTACCCGCAAGTGCTTTCAATGCATTATTCCTGTTCTTAAGTCTGGAGTTCACTTGTTGTGCATGAGCATTAAATTTCAGCAGTGGGTCGAATGTTACCCCCAATAATCTTGGATTTTTACTGTAGGAATAAGTATATTGTCAATGCAGATGCTTAGTGTTGTGTTTACCTCCTTCGTCCATGTGGTGAATAGTGTAGAGATGGATTTTTCTGTGGAAAGTTTCAATTTCCTTGTTTTAAACCACTCATTGAGGATGTTAAGGTAGGTGTTTAGGATGTTGGTGAGTTGTTCTAGGTTGTTACCTGTTGCAAGCACTGTGCAATCGTCTGCATATGACGTGATGGTTATTCCTTCCGGCGGGGCAGGTAAGCTGCTTAAGTAGAGATTAAACAATGAAGGTGATAGAACTCCGCCTTGTGGAACTCCTTGTCGTAATATTCTCATCTTGGACTTACAGTTCCGAAACTTGACGTATGTTTGGCGACCTCTAAGATAGCTGCACAGCCAGCGCTTTATAAGACCCGGCAAATTGGTGTTTAGGATGTCATCTAGTAGTGCGGCGTGCGACACTGTGTCGAACGCTTTTGATAGGTCGAGTGCAACTAAAATTGTTCTAGCACAGGGTTGTTTTTAGTTCAGGCCATCACTGATCTGATTTTGTATTCTGTGGAGATGGTTGTGCTATGTGCTGTCCTAAAGCCATGTTGGTGTGCCGCCAAATTGAAGGATCTGGTTAACCGAGGTAATAGAAGCGCTTCCATCAGTTTTACGAACGATGAGAGGATGGAGATCGGTCTGTAGGATTCTCCCTTTTCTTCAGGTTTACCAGGCTTCAAGATGGGGCTTATTCTTGCCGTTTTCCAGATATTTGGTATTTGTAGCGTATTTAGCGATGTGTTGAGTGTGGTAGTGAGATAATTCAGTCCTTTGGGTCCAATATGTTTCAGCATGATGGCAGAGATGCCGTCGAGTCCAATAGCTTTTGATGGCTTAATCTTCTTTATAGCATTCTCAACCTCTTCTTCCGAAAATATGATTTCCTCTAAATGTTCAGTATTGAGTTTGCGCAGATGTCTCAATACTGACCTAGATTGCTTTTCATGTTTACGTGGCTTTTCTGTAAACTGTGTGTTGAATTTTGTTGCGCATTTTCTGTAGTTTTCAGATGGGATATCATTGAAGGAGATCATGCAATTATTACCTGGTTGTCGAGGATGGGTTAAGCTTTTTATGATCTTCCAGAGACTTTTACTTGTGCCAAAATTTGAATCACTCACTAGTGTTCTCCATTTATCACGTTTGTGTTCTGCAACTAATTTATTGATTTTCTTATTAAGGTCTGGAATTCTAGTATCAGCTGGATCTCCTTTGCGGATGTCGTCTCTTTGGATGGAGCTTCCTGTGGGAAGTTTGGTTTCACCTTTTGTATTCTGCCGGATGGTATGTAGCGAGATCTGGCTGCATTAAAAATGTTTCTAAAAATTTTTTCCCCAGAGAGTGCGTCAAGTGGTAAAAATTGTTTACTGAATTCCATTTCAGTAAAGTTAGTAAAATTTTGCCAGTGTGCTTTGTTAAAATTAGTATAAGTCTTCTTCTCAGATTTTATTATGTTGATGGAACGGCTTAAGTTGATTATGATCGGCACGTGGTCTGATCCCAATGCAATATCAGTTCTCCATCCTGCAATTGGCATTAGTGACATGCTGGCAAGGGAAACGTCTGGAGAAGAATACGAGTTATTTGTAACCCTTGTTGGATGTGGTTCGTTGAGGACTCCAAAATTGGAGCCGTCAATTTGATCAGCAATGTTTTCACCTCGTGAATCGGTGTTTAGGTGCGAGTGCCATAGATCATGATGAGCATTCACATCGCCCAGAATCAGACAGTCTTTTGTATAAAATAAATGTTCTATGGACGGTTCATAACCGGTATCACAGCTGCTTACTGGTGGAATATATATTTATTGACTAGAGTTATCTCCGTGTTGCCGGATTTTATTATAATACCCAGTTGTTCTAGGTGTTTATCAGTTCCCGGTACTGTAGGTAATATGGTTGTACGGTAGATAACGGTTTTGTGAATGATAAAGGCAAGACAACCACCTTTGTCCTTCCCTCTATCCAGCCTTATAATTTTGTAATCACAGTAATTATCACTAAGTTTAGATCTAACATTTAATTTGGTTTCTTGAAGAACCGTGACTAGAATGTTGTTATTGCACATATAATTTAAAATATCATCTATCTTGTTGGTGAGACCGTTGCAATTCAATTGCATAATTTTGACATCACTAGGAGTTTCCGGATGCGTGTTCATTCCTATTGTGTTTTGCTGCGAGCTCGCGTTGGTTTGTTGGCCTGATAATTGACAGCATGGCGCTATGTAGTGTTTGGTCCAATGTTTATGTGTGGCTAAACCTGAGCAGTTCTTGAGGTGAGAGGTGACACCATTCTTTACAGGTGTTGCACTGGATAGATGTTATGTTTGCCCTTAAAATGTTTTTACATATTGAACAATGCCATGTTTTAGTTGGTCCCGGATTTCTTTCTATACCAGCCATGACGAGGAGTATTTGAAGCAGAGAGGCCAGTGACAGCTGCTTCCTAACCCAAAAAATGGAGCGACGAATTTGCACCTTTCGTCGAAATTGTTGTGATGGTCTTTGGTCGGAATTGGATTACGAGTACTTCTGGGGCGTAGACCCGTCCATCTTGAGAAGCATGATGTGATCGGACCCTTTAATTGGGGGATGCAATAAATAAAATTTGTCGGGAAAATGGAATAATACATCAGACGACTTGTATTTATACTCCTGAACAAAATGGTCTTAGCGAAAGAATGAATCGGACTTTAGTTGAGAAGAGAAAGTCAATTTTGTTTGATGCCAATTTGCCGAAAAAGTTTTGGGCGGATGCCATCAATACTGCTGCATTCTTAATAAATAGATCACCGTGCAGTTCTAAAGAAGAAGTGCCTGAAGAGCTGTGGAGTAAAAAGGCAGTGAGCTACAAATTTCTACGCGTTTTTGGATGTGTCTGTTATGTACACATACCAAAACAAAAAAGACGAAAATTGGATTCGAAGTCTGAAATGGGCATTTTTGTTGGTAATAGCTTAAAATCAAAAGGATACAGAGTTTATCTTCCTGAAAGTGACAAAGTTGTTGTTAGTCGAGATGTGATTTTTTGTGAAAACCAGCAGTACAAATTCAACAAGAAGGTAAATGATGAAATTAGTTCCATTAATTTATTTGATATATTTGCAGCTGATTCAAATATAATTTCACCGAGTGTTGTTGATGTAAATAATGGTGATGAAGTTCAGACCAATGCAAATAATGGTGAAAATCAAATAAAAAAATTTATCCATGCAATTTGCAGATTCATCTCAGGATACGTATTACACTGACGATGATTTAGCAGAAACAGTTGATTCAGACGATAATTTTGCACCATTAAACGTTACTATCGAAACTCAAGGTGCAGTTCGAAGATCTAATCATCTGAGTTACTGCGTAAAAAATCTTGATGGTCGTGATCCATTGACAGTTGATGAAGCGCTGAATAGTTCTAATTGGTCGAAATGGAAAGAAGTTTTGAATTTTGAATATAAATCATTGATGGAAAATAATTCATGGTCGCTTGTTGATTTACCTCCAAATAAAAATCTATTGCATCTAAGTGGGTTTTCAAAACCAAAAGAAATGCCGCAGGTGAAGCTGAAAAATATAAAGCGGGATTAGTAATAAAAGGATGCACTCAGAGATTTTGTGTAGATTACAATAATACGTACTCGCCTGTTGTGAGTTATGATTCAATTCGATTTTTAATAGCAATGTCTATTCGTCATAACATGAAAATCCATCATATGGACGCATCAGCTTTTCTGCAGGGCGAGCTTTCAGATGAGATATACATGATTTAGCTGGAGTGTTTTACTAAAGGCGAGAACAAAGTCTGTAAATTGCGAAAATCCATTTATGGTTTGAAGCAAGCAAGCTGGGTCTGGAATTCTAATTTGGACTGTAAATTGAAAGAATATGGTATGACACAGTCATCTGCAGATTGCTGTATTTATTGGCAAAGGATGGATAGTAGTGTTCTTATAGTAGCTATATATGTTGATGATTTGCTTATCTTTAGCAATAACATGGTTATGGTAAATCAAATAAAAGAATTCCTGCATCTAAATTTTAAAATGAAGGACCTTGGTATTGCAAAGTTCTTTTTGGGAATGCAAATAAAACATGATGATGGTGGAGGAATTGCGATATGTCAAGAACAATACATCAAAGAAATATTACATCGTTTTAATATGCACGAATGTAATTCGGTTACAACTCCATTAGATCATCAACAGGTTTTATCAGAGTCAATGTGTCCTCAGGACATTGAAGATGAAAACAAAATGAAAGAAATTCCATATAAAGAAGCGGTGGGATGTTTACGGTATTTGGCACAAATATCACGCCCTGATATTTGTTTTGCGGTGAACAAAATAAGTCGTTATTGTAAAAACCCAGGTATGCCCCATAGGAATGCAGCAAAACGTGTTTTGAGATACCTAAAAGGATCAATCGATGCAAAATTGGTGTACTCAAAAGATGGTTCACTAAATTTGGTTGGTTATAGTGATTCTGATTGGGCGAGTGATGTCGATAGAATGCGTTCTACATCTGGATATATTTTTGAGCTACAAAATGGTCCAATATCGTGGAACTCCAAGAGACAAGCAACAGTTGCACTATCAACAGCTGAAGCTGAATACATGGTGCTGGTTCTGGCTGCTCAACAAGGATTATGGCTTAAAAAATTACAGCTTGAAATGTTTCCGGAACACAGTGATCAACTTAAGATGTTTTGTGACAATAAAAATTCTATTATCATGACTTCAAATAATATAAATCATAGTCGTGCAAAACATATAGATATCAAACACCATTTTCTAAGGGATGTGATAGCAGAAAAAAGGTTGATACTGGAGCATATTTCAACTACTCATAGGAAAGCCGATTTATTCACGAAGTCACTTCCAAATCAACAGCATCATAAATGTATCGAATCTCTTGGATTAAAATTTAAATTTAAAACTTAATTTTGGAGGAATGTTAGAATTAAATTATGTTTTTGTTATGTTGGTATTATTATATACATTGTATCTAATGTAGGGTTGCCACCTTTTCAAATTTACAAAACGGGACACAATCGTTTATACCAAATTAAATAGCAAGCTCGGCTAATATTTTTCTAGCCGAGAAAAGCTAGACAAATATTTTTTAATAGTACCGTACTTTGAATAAGTAAATCGAGGAAGACGATGAGATTTTGGTTTTCATATTAGCAAAATCCTCGATTTATTTTTAAAAACTTTATGGAAAAAAATTTGATGGAACAACCTAAAAGGTGTTTTGGTAGCACTCAGGTGCGTTGTATGCGAATAGTTGATTTCCTAAAACAAAACATTTCAATTTTAACAAATTCATTTTTATTAATATTTGAGTTCATAAATTTGAAAATATTTACGAAAACGTATATTTCCTCTGTGAACCTAGCTTGGATGGGAAAGTAGAAAACGAAATGTTTTAGACCCGTAATCAATGAAAAAACTTATACAATTCACAAGTTGCTCACAAATTTAAAACAAGAATTAGTGAGCTGCCCAAAATTTATAATTCCCTAGCTTGGGCACGAAAATGGTTTAGACGCAGTCGAATGGGTGTCATTGGGCATACATTATAATTTACATCGTAATCCAGTAATATTTTACCAGATTCTAAGATTTCGCTAGATAATTGAAAATATAATTGATAATCCTCAATACTATCGTTTACAAAAACTTAATCGTTGTTTTCCACAAATAAATTAAAATATGCGAGTGTTATGAATAACGTGAATAAACTATTTGAGGAATCCTTGCCGTTCATTTAACATCCTTTAATATCATTCAAACTAATTTCAAACTTTATAAAATTTGCCCAAATAACATCGCAATAAAATAAACATCACATCAGGGTGGTTATTTTGTAGTGTTATCTCATTAGGTGAGATAAAAAGTGAGATAAAATATTTGTCTTTGATCGATTATATTAGATAAAAGAAATTATTTAAACACAATTTTTTTATCTCACTATTTATCTCACCTAGTGAGATAACACTACAAAATAACCACCCGGGTTATGAAAGAAAGGTTGTCGTATGCTATACTAAAATCAATAACTAAACCGTTCTTATATCTCACCCAAACCAATTTTTCATTTAAACTTAAACCAGCAATTTACAGTCTTGACCAAAATAAATCGGCTTCATTCATCATCATAAGTCGGCCCTTTAGACTAGACTGGGCATTGGACATTGGCAAGCATGTCGATGTGCGTTAACACACTTGGACTTACATACCCGTAAAACAATTTTTGAAAAAATGCACAAAGTGTGCACTAATTGTGAATGACACAATATGTCTGTGCACAAAATTGTTTATAACACATGTCATGCACATTATGTGCGCCATACCATACACATATCGTAAAACGCCTTAGCACATATATGCACAGACATTTCAGACTCATTTGAATAAAATGTGCACTAAAATGTTCACAATATGTTCATTCATAGCTTTGCAGCAATATATACATTTGTCAGACACATGTTGACGGCATGTGCATCACCAGATTTACAGAAAAATCGTATTTTGTTCAGAAAATTTTCAGGTTCATTTTATAGACACAAATGCACCACTTGTGCATTTACATGTTCACGATGAGTTTACAAAAGATACATAAATTTTCTGTATACTTCTTAGAAACATGTTTATGACATATTACAAAATATCAAATAAATTCGTTAAAAGAAATATCATAACCTTATACTATTCAATGTGCAGTCATAACACAGCTGTTATCATAGTCTTTAAGCATAGAAGCGATAACTAAAGTTTATAATTTTGTAAACTATGTATCTCTTAAATGGATAGAACTCTAGTGAATTTTAACCGACTAAAATGTATATATTTCGTATACAAGTATTTGCGCATTTCATCTACATGTATATAGGTCATTTCGTAAACATGTTTCATGCGAATTTTATAAACAAATGCACAAATATAAAATTACACGGTGAACATTTGTTTAAAGTAAACATGTATACATGCATGCATCTTTAATATAATAGCCGTAAGTCTATCCTTCTATCTATCCTTCTATACAAGCGTAACGGATATCTTATCTATCCTTTAGTCTAAAGACCAAATATAGTTCAATTTGGTATATTGGTAGCGCGCTCGACTGATGATCTATAGATTGAAAGATCGAAACGTGAATATTGCGAATTTTTTTTTATTTTTTTTTTTAAATAACATTAAAATTATTGTTTTTTTACACACTCTTATTTTATTCATATTCATACATACATTTCGTTTTACGATAATGCAGTTTTTAAATTTTTATTTTAAATAACATTAAAATTGTTTTTTTTTATTCATAAATTCATTATTTTCTTTAAATAACTTTAAAATTATTGTGCTTTTTTATTTTATTATTCATAAATGAATTCATATAAATAAATAATTCATATATAAATAAAACTTATATAAAATTTTGTTTTTGGATACTTAGAATTATCGATAAAGTAGTTAAGTATAGAATGCATTTAGGGGATTTTATTTTTTTATTTTAATTAAGTTACATAATACATATATTTATAATTTTTGTTGATGTTTTATTAATAAAATCTTTTTTATTTTGAATTAGTCACAAGATATGTAATATTTATTATGAAAAATAGATCGAATTTTTTTTAAAGGAATAATAACCTTTTTTTAAAGGAATAATTTTTACATTAAATAGTAAAGTTGGTAGATGGTTTTTATAATAAGTTTATTAAAAAAGAAGGGGGGTGGAGCCCGCGGGATACCCCCTAGTACAAAATATGCATAAAACATTTTGTTTAAAGTTCTATGCACTTTTTGTATACATGTTTACATTATTTAAAAATGTTAAATTAAAACAAATTTTTATGACGTTAGTACTCAAATACATTTATACTTTAACTAAATTTTAAATATACACTAGAATATTTCCAAAAAAGTACAAAATTAGCTAAAATAAAATGTGCCCGAAATGTGCACCTACTCGTGCACCATGCACATGATGTTTGTCGGGATATTACCTAGCAACATATTAACATAAAACGGATTTTATCAATTCAAAAGTTACAACAAAACTCCGCCCATTTGACCAGTGGCGTAGCTAGCATGGGTGGCACCCGGGGCGGATATTGTGGTGTCACCCCAAAAATAAAAACTGTCAATAATAATAAAAAGCCGATAAACGTAATTTATAATTTTTTTTAATTAATACAAATGAGCATTATTATTATAAGCCCGCAAGTAATTTTTAACTAATTTTAATTTGCTGAAACTCCTCTCACACGAAGCCACTAATACGCAAATAGTCATAAATAACTTTAGTGCGACCGTAAGATTCGGAAGAAATTCTAAAAAATCCCACTCTACGATGAATTTCAAAAAGTCTAGGTACACCCAGTTAGAAACTGTAACATTGGCCGCTTTTAAATGCCTCCTCACCCTTTGTATCTCTATGAGGAGTTCTGTTGCCAATACCGCATCATAAAAACCAGTAAATTTTGATACCGATAATTTTAACTCTTCACTGTTCGTCAAAAGCTAAGTGTTTGTCTGCACAACCTCGAACAATGAAGCTAAATCTTGAACTGACTTCAGTCTAGTTCAGAGTTCAACACTGAATCGGTCAAGACATTCCAACATGTCCTTTTTAAGTTGAGCTCTCAGTGTCAGTCCAACATCAGGTGCAAACTCACCACCCGTTCGTTTTTTGCGTTTTTATGACGAATTCGGCTTTCCATTGGAATGTCATAGTCCTCCGATTTTTTCGCAGCAAGATCTATTGCCTCTTCTACAATGAGACTTCGTTATGAATTGACTCTATTTTTGTAGCTAATTGATCAATATTCAAGCCCGTGCTTTGCAATCCAATCTGAGCACAGATATTATTTCTCTTAGAATATCATTCCAAAACAAAAGATAGCAAAGAAACGAAAAATCACATGCTGCATTGTTAAGGTTCTGTGCAGCGCCTCTAGTGTCTACATTTTCTTGTTGATCACTTAACTTCTCAATTTCAGCCACAATCCCATCAAAGTTTTCGGCCAATAATTTTACTGCAGCATAATGAGTACTCCAATGCGCTGTTAAGAGTATTTTAACAGTTGCTTTGTTGTGTTTAGCAAGTACTTCCCAGTGGCTAGTCGAAGCAGAAAAACATGGAAAAATGGCTTCCACTGATGAGTGTTGGGCGTATAAATTAATTGAATGATCTTTGCAGCCCACAAAAATTGCCTTGTTATTTTTTGCTTTAATAATAGCTTGCACTTCTCCATGTATACTACTCATAACAGCTGCATTATCATAACCTTTGGGAGCGACAATTACATAACATTTATACCATCATTTTCAAGAAATACCATCATTTTCACTGAAAAAAACATGTCCTATTTCCAATCAAAATGCAGTTGTCTCAACCTCACCGTGCGGGCAGATATGGCGAATCAAAATACGAGATTGATTCAACAACCGTACAATGATAAGCCGATGCAGTTGAGACAATCAGATGAAATATTTATGTGGAAATAAAATATGGTTCAATTAATCTCAAATACTTAAATTTTAAAATGAAAAATTCATGATATAAGGCCAAAGAAATATGTTTTCATGGAAATAGTTATTAACTTTATTCAACTACTGTTATATTGGATAGCACTTTATATTTTAATTACACCTCATTCTGTTATCAGGAAAATGTTACTGAGTAGTTGTCCCAATCACGGTGAAATTGTTTGTAAATATCTTTTCTTTGCATGAATAATAAACTGCCATCTTCGAGATGAGGTTATCATTACTTCAATTTTTTTTTCAGTGTAAGAATTTCATCGCTTAAATCAGCGGCTTTTTTCCACGTAAAGGAAAAAATCCAAGGAATACTTCCTTGATTTCCACTTTACTACCATCAATTTTCACATAACGAATCACTTCTGACATTTGATCAATATGTGAAATGTCAGGTGTGCTATCAAACATAATTTCAAAATATTTAACCGATTTAATTTCGTTGACAAGCTTAAACTTTACGTGGATCGCTAAAACATTTATGCACTCATTTTGTATATCTGGTGACAAATATGATACTTTTGGTGATTTACCATGCTCCAAATTCAAAATGTGTTCTTTTAACACTGCATCATACTTTGACAATAGTTTGGTTAGTTCTAAGAAATTGCCTTTATTTGAAGAACTTTGTCCTTCATCATGTCCATGAAATGCTGGGTTTTGTTAGATAAAAACAAAGTTATATCCAATAATCTTGATAAAAGATGTTTCCACTTCTGTTTTTTATTGTATATTAATTGCAAGGCTGCGTCTCGTATCGTTTTATGAATTTTCAACCTCATTTCCAAAGTTTTCCACTTTTCAAAATTCTCCAGATGTTCATTTGAAGTTTCATGCTCGGCCACTTTGGGATTTAGTTTCCACCGCTTCTGATATCCAGTAGTAAATATTGATTTTGTATTATTATTATTGGTGACAGCAAATACACGACAACAGAAGCAATACAGGACGCAAGTTATTATTTACAGGAGAATAAACAATCCATGGCCGTAGAATTTTTTCACCATTATTCATCATTTTATAAAACCATTCTTTAGAAAGATGGCGAACATCACCTTTTATGTCTAACCCGTGTCTAGATACAGTAACAAACGACCCTTCTCTATTTTGAAAATGTTCACTTTCTTTTTTTATGATTTCAATGCGAACATTACCAGAGACGAGTTTATTCCAATGTGATACATCTCTTAAGTCCTGAAGTGATTCACCCATGCAAATACTGTCTTCGATAGTAGAAGCATTAGCGGCATTATCACTGTCATTTTCATTATTCCTTTCTAATTCGTCATCATAGGTTATCATTATTAATTCTGTATTGTTGCTGTTACTTTCCGAAGATGAGCCAATATTCTCTGAAACACTCGTTGCATCAACGTGATAATCAGTTTCTTTTGATGAACCTTGGATATCATCGGGTTTTGTAACATATTTATAGATTTGATCTTTCTCTGCTGGAACCAACTTTTTCTTTAAAAATTATAAACTCCTCGTGGCATATTTATTTTTTGGGATATTTGCTAAATGAAATTTAAAAAAATATTTTTAATTATAGTATAGGTATCAGCAAAGCATTAATTCTAAATATATTTGTAGGATACATAATAGGTACATAGTTCATAATAAGTACACTGTGTTAACGACTAAATACACCGCCAAGAAAATTAATTTATTTAAATTTCCTTGTAACAACTTATATTAAATAATATTTGATAAAATGGAATATACAAATCATAGCCAAATATTATAAGGAACTATTTAAAAAAATATAAGTATGAAATCCTAAAAGATATTTTATATAAAGAATTGAAACCAAAATTAAATATCCAATTAGAATCATGCTCAATAATTTACAAAATTGAATGTGATTTTTGTGAAAAATTTTACATCGGGAAAACCGGAAAATGTTTTAAAGACTGATTTGAGGAATACCTGCCTAAGAAGAAAAATAAACAAAATTTAAAGTTTATTTTTGCAAACCATTTACATAATTAATAACAATAGCTACACCACTTTTAAAAAAAAATTGAAGGCTTTATGCCCAAAATACATGTGCAGAAAGTCTGCACGCAGTGCTGCATGCATATCTGCATCTAAAATAGATGTGCAGAATTTTTATATATTTGACATGCAGAATTTTCGAAACAATGACAGTTTTTATTATTATTTAAAAGACAGTTCGTGTTCTTACGTATTATGAAATAGTTATAAGTGAAAGTTGTCGCAATTTAAAGAAAACTGTCTTTTTAATTAAAAGATAGAAGAAAATAATTGAATCGTTGCCTGTAAAAACGTTTATGTCTAAATTAAAATTTAAGTTCAAATTACATATATCACTGTTTCCAACAATCCTTCCCCGAAAATTTATTTATTTACAGTATTAGTTTTAATTATTTTATAATTTGATTTATTTAGAATATTTGAATATATTTATAAACAAATAATCATTACAAAAATAATTTCATTTTCAAAAAAATATCATTCATTTTTATTTGAGTTATAAAAAAAATAATTCATTTTCAAACAAAATGTCAAAATCATCCATTTTTATCTAAGTTTTCAAGTAGTTTTTGTTTTTTTTATTGTAGTAGCACTGCCTCTGTGCAGCGAAATTAGAATTAGAGATATCTTGCAGAATTTTTCTGCATGCAGAATTTACATGTGATTGCTCTCATATAACAACACATGTTCTAATTTCGCTGCATGCAGAATTCTGCACATGTATTTGGACCATTACATTTATGTAGCCAAGGATCTTTAAAAGAATCACTTGATGAGTTTGAAATTTTCAAGGTATTTAAAACCCAACAAAATGTACTTTTAAATGATAAACTTTCATTTAATTCAAATATATAAATATATAAAACTGAAAACAAACAGTATGAGTATGTATCAACCTACAAAAATTTGCAAAACTGCAGTAATTGCATAACTGCCATTTTATTCCACAGTAATTATTTTTGTGTCCATTGAAAAACGATCTATTTCAATTTATTCTTTGAGTTTCAAGATAAAGGAAAAAAAATTATTTTGAGATCATTTACAAACATGGTAATTTGATTGTTTGTTAGTTTCCTTAGGTGTTTGCAATTAATTTGTTTGAAATGTAAAACATATATTAGGTAATAAGGTTAAGCGGATATTTTAGAAATAATTTTGGAATAGAGACATTGGAACTCAAGGGTGCCACCCTATCGGCAAAGGGTGCCACATTATCGACGTAAACCACTTTTCCTATACATTATTCAGCATATGTGTTTTCAGACCTGGTCATTAAATAATCATGCTTGCATACTAAATAATATATCGTAAAAAACGGTCAATATGGTATTTATAGGAATATTCAAAGCTATTGAGCAATTGTGGTGATGGGATTCAATGCTCAACATGTTGATTCGATTAATATTGTTAAAATTTTATTTTACGTAATAACTCAAAAATTTTAAAAAGTAGAATAGATTCTTTTTGAACCAATAACACATTTATAGGACACATTTATAAGTTATCACAATTTATAAATTAAAATTATATGGATAACCTGGTTAAAATGGTTTCTAAGTGATTTATCGTTGAAAACATTGTGATGGTTTGTTTAAGTTTTTTACGTTCGGGTGTCACCCCAAAACGGTTTCGAAGTGATTTATCGTTGAAAACATGTGATGGTTTGTTTAAGTTTTTTACGTTCGGGTGTTACCCCAAAACGGTTTCGAAGTGATTTATCGTTGAAAACATTGTGATGGTTTGTTTAACTTTTTTACGTTCGGGTGTCACCCCAAAACGGTTTCGAAGTGATTTATCATTGAAAACATTGTGATGGTTTGTTTAAGTTGTTTACGTTCGGGTGTCACCCCAAAACGGTTTCGAAGTGATTTATCATTGAAAACATTGTGATGGTTTGTTTAAGTTGTTTATGTTCGGGTGTCACCCCAAAACGGTTTCGAAGTGATTTATCGTTGAAAACATTGTGATGGTTTGTTTAAGTTTTTTACGTTCGGGTGTCACCCCAAAACGGTTTCGAAGTGATTTATCATTGAAAACATTGTGATGGTTTGTTTAAGTTGTTTACGTTCGGGTGTCACCCCAAAACGGTTTCGAAGTGATTTATCGTTGAAAACATTGTGATGGTTTGTTTAAGTTTTTTACGTTCGGGTGTCACCCCAAAACGGGTCACACCCGGGGCGGACCGCCCCCCCGCCCCCCCCTAGCTACGCCTCTGCATTTGACTAAGATTTTTACGCTTTGGAATGCAAAAATCGAATTTCTTTCATAACGATTTCATTTTTTTTAAACAAAACACAGATATACAAAACACAAATATTCTTAACTAAACAGGAGCCAAATATTTTCTACAATTCCTATAGTAGCAAATAACGTTGAGCGTTTTCACTCATTAAATTTTTTGCCGCATAAATGTGATGTGATTTCTGATATCAAAATTTCATCTTCATCGTGCGTATTTCGTTTTCGTTCAAAAAAGATCCAAGTCTAATACTATGTTATAATTTTACCATTCGGTGAAGTTTAATGCCAAAAAAAGTTAGCTTTTTAGCCAATCTGAATTAAATTTGCATCATGTTTTTCCCACAAATATTAATTAGTAGTTTTTTGTGTTAAAATGAAGCAGACAATAATCTAAAATAAAGTTCAATTGGTTAGATTTTTAAAGAAAGATAACTTTTTTTTCCTTTTTTATCAAAACGGGACAAACCGCGTCCCGTTCGTAGTTACGACGGGACACGGGACATTCAGCTCTAAAACTGGTCTGTCCCGTTCAAAACGGGACGGGTGGCAACTCTAATCTAATGTCATTGTAAAATATATAACGTCACTTCCGTTCTGTATCTGTAATGAACTGCTTGTTTAATTTCTTGCTCCGTAATTGAATCAACTTTCATCATAATTTTTCGTATTCGATTACACTATTAGTATCGCGTTCCGTATATATTTGTTTTTACTGTCGGTTTATAGAAGGTGGCACTGAAACACTCTGTTTTATTTCAACAACGTTTGAGTATGCTACAGTATTCTTTTATTCTTCCCTGGAAACATCTTTATTCGTTTGTTGATATTCATTCAACGCCCTTATAAAAAAAAAATCGAAAGAAATCGATAGAAAACGATTGAAAACGAATAGTTTTCAATCGTTTGCTATCCGTATCTATCGGATTTAATCATTTTAAACGCATAGACTATATCTGCCAGATAGAAAACGCACCGTAATCTATCGTAACCCATAGGATTTTTCCGTTTTCGGTTTCAATGGTTTTTCTACGATAGAATTTCTATCGTAGTTAATCGTTTTGAATCTGAAGATCACAATTGAAATTTTTTTTTTGTGAAATTGAAAAAGTTTTGAATCGTTTTCTATCCGACATTACATATACAACACCAATCGTATTTTCCCGTCATTAGATTTCTATCGGGCTGTATCTGAAATTTACGATTGAAATTTTTTCAAGAAAAACAAACCAATTGTAGTCTACCGTAACCTATGGGATATTTCAGATTTGGTTTCAACGGGTTTTTTACGATAGAATTTCTATCGTTGGTAATCGTTCTGAATCTGAAGTTTTTGGTAAAACTTAACAAGTTCTTAAACGTTTTCTATCGTACATTCCATATGTAACACCAATCGTAACCTATCGTATTTTTCCGCCATCAGATTCCTATCGGTTTGAATCTGAAATTTACGATTGAAATTATTTCAAGAAAAACAAACCAATCGGCATCTATAGTCACCTATGGGATATTTATTTCAGATTTGGTTTCAATAGATTTTTTACGAAAGAATTTCTATCGTTGCTAACCGTTCTGAATCTGAAGTTTTTGATTGAAATTTTTTGGTAAAACTAAACAAGTTTTTAAACGTTTTCTATCGTTTGTCAAAAGTTTGTTTGTAAGTAAGTTTGTCAAAAGTATTGTCAAAAAGAATTGTAAAAGTAAGTTTGTCAAAAAAATATTGTCATGGAGGGATGCGTGGAGGGATCAGTTTTTATTGTTTTTTTATTTTTTTTTATTTTTGATCTACGGGTGTGACAATTGACAACCCCGCGTACTCCAGTCCCTGCTATCGACATACGAGTTAACGTGAGATATCACATACCACTGGCAATAGCAGTGAGATATCACTAGCCAAGGTGACATCGTAGGGGTGGTCGCCGATGAACTGTATTCAGTCAACGGTAGCACCCTCAATCTTAGCAGTGAAATAATCCATGATGATGAGATGCTATTGCTTCCTTGAAGAAACGAGCCTTCATATAACTATGAGTGGGCTTTAATCTTTAAGAAAGACAGTGCGTCACAGGATCAAGGAATATGCAACCGGCTGGTTTATTGGCAACTACATTTTTGTTTTGTTTCAGCAAATTTTTGTAAAAATTTGCTATTTACTTTTTAATTTACTTTTATTTTCTCTATTCTATCATAAAATATTGGCCTATGTCGTATTTTATCAGTGATAGGATTTTTTGTTTAGTTATCCATTCTTTAACAAAAAATATAAAAAACAAAAAAAGAAAGATTTATGTCCATCAACACCTTTGAACGTATGTTGATGTGGGACCTTGGTCTTAAAAGGTTTTTATGTGTTAATGTGACACATATTGTAATTCCTACTGCACAACACATTTTATTAAAAAAAAAAAAAAAAGTATGTCAAAAAATGATTTTCATTTACTTTTTTAGCCAACTTTTTGGAAAAAAAATTTAGCTGTTGTATGACGTAGATGTGACATGGAAATTTTTGAATTTTTTATAGTTTTTGAAATATTTTTGGAATTTTGAAAAAAGTTTCAACCTTTGATTTTTGTATAGCTGTGTTCCAGTCCTGTGGCATGGTTTCAGCCCTCCAGATCATTTGAACCAGTTCAAACAATCTTAAGGATAGAGTTTCACCACCATGTACAATCATTTCGGATGTAATATCGTCGATACCAGGTGCTTTATTGCATTTTAATTTTGACAGCGCCGCTTCGAATTCCTCTTTGGTTGGTTCGTCTACATGTACCTTTGACGCACGAATAAGCTTTGCTTCTCGCCCGACTTGTTGCTGGTCACATAAGTTGAGAAGATTCTCAAAATAAGCGGCCCAAGTATCTAAAATATTTTTAAGGTCTACTTGTAGCGCCCCATCTTCATTTTGAATAGCATTCGATCTAGTTTGAGAGCCTTTCTTTAAGGTTTTGACCTGTTGAAAGAAGTTACGCGATTGATGTTCCTTATTGAAGCTTTCAATCTCCTCACACTGTCTCTTCCACCATTCTCTCTTCGTTCGTCTACATAGTTTGTAACGGCTTGTCTTGTCAGTTTATAGTTCTCCTTCGTGGACCTGGTGTTGCGTCCTTGTAGACACTTTCAGATAGCAATCTCTTTTATATTGGATAGCGTCAAGGCATGCTTGATCCATCCATGGCTGCTGGGAGTGGTTCTGTGGTCGTCCAAGTATTCCCTCAGTAGCGCTTAAAACAGCATCTTTGATCAAATACCATGACGTAGCGCTTAAAACAGCATCTTTGATCGAATACCACGACGACTCCATTAATGGTTTCTGATTTTTCCAATGTTTCGGCAATATGGTTTTGATATATTTCTTCCGTTTCAGCATTCTTTAATGATGACGTGTTAAAACTTTTGCGTTGTTTAAATTTCGGAATGCCTGGATTTGGGTAGTGGAACCTTATCGTTGCACATACAAGGAAGTGGTCACTTCCAATGTATGCACCTCTAAAGGATCGCACATCCAGAACGCTCGAAAAGAAACGTGCTGTTACTAGCACGTGATCAATTTGATTTCGAGTGTTTCCATTCGATGAGACCCAAGTCTGCTTATGAATCGATCGATGCGGAAAGAACGTACTGGCAGTTCTCAAATTATTTGATAATGCAAACTCAGTCATTCTATCACCATTATCATTCGAATTCAAATGCAGGCTGTTGGAACCCACCACATTTCCATAAGAGATATCTCTTCCAACCTGCCCATTAAAGTCACCAAGAACCATAATGAAGTCACGTGTTGGTGTTTGTTTCATAACCTCTTCCAGTGCTATGTAGGAATTATCCTTCTCGTCAACGGTCTTAGCTTCAGTAGGTGCATGCACGGCATAAAAGAAATATTGTTATATGTACCGCGTACACGTAGGTAGCAGACTCTCACTGACCGGGATGAATTTCATCACGGCTTCTTGTATGCTTGCACCAACAAGAAAGCCAGTTCCAAATTTTCTTCGAGAAGAATGACCACTACAGTATAGAGAGTGACTATCCAAATCTTGTTTTCCGATTATCGGCTGTCTAATTTCTTGTAGAGCAATAATATCCATCCTATACCTCTCAGCCTCTGTTTCCAGACTTATAAGAGCATCAGGAGCACTCAGGCTGCGCACGTTCCACGTTCCGATTCGGTAGTCTGGTCCTTTTTCACGTCCAGGTAGAATTCTGTTTTTTTGTCCGGGTCTGTTATTCTCTTTCTTATAACCAAATTTAACATATTAGTTTTTTTCCGGGGTTAGGGTGTTAACCTTAGGTCCAACCCAAATTGTCGTGAATGAGTTCGTTCTGCATCTTAAGGTTACCAGAAACAACCGTTTTACATCAAGCGAGCCGCTTGATCCAAGACAGACGACCGCTCCAAGCCACCCCTGACATGGAGAACAGACGCTTGAGTTGCATTGGTTTTAAGGTGCCAATTCGCCGTAATGTAGTGTCATTGACTAAGCAGTTTTTACTCTGCTTGTCTCCAATACACCAACCTAATTCTGTCAGCATTACACAGGCAGCACGGCGTGGACGTCGAATTTTGGATTCCGCTACCCATCGTCTTTTCACTAAATTATATTAATTTGTGATCTGTTATGATTTTCCAGCAACGTATTGATTTATCGTGTTAGTTTTGTAATAAATTTCTAAAAAGAAAAAAAAATAATGTGAAAAAACCCATTGAAAACGATTCAAAACGATAGGATATTGCACTAAAATTCGCCTTTTACGATAAGAATCGATCAAAACGGATTAGGCGTTACCCCTTTGAGATGAAAAAATTAGTAGCAGGCAACGGCTGGCTGGAATATATAGTTGAGGTCATAAACAATGAAAAAAAAACTTTCGAACTTGAGATGAAAGGAAGTAGTGAAATGGAGTACTATGTAAGGGATGAAAACCATTTTTCGTTATTTGTGGCGAAACGAGGCCTCCTAGAGAAAAGTGTTTCATACAAAAGTTGTAGATAGTAAAAAGATCTAAAACTTTTACTGCAAACATTTTTCGACATAACCTCAAAGTTTGCAAGAAAATGACGAAATACCGATTTTTCTGTTTTTTATTTTTTTCTCACGTGAAAATTATTTAATTTAAATGAAACATTGTGAAAATACGTAATATGCACATAATAAGCATGAATTTTTTCAATTATGGAAAATAAATATTTTTCTAGATTTTAGCATTTTTCCGAAAAAACGCACTTATCTTCGGCGAACAACTTTATTGATTTTTTTGGATTTTGATGTTGTACTAGTGCTTATTTTTTTTTCACTACTTCCCTTCATCTCAAGTTCGAAAGTTTTTTTTTTCATTGTTTATGACCTCAACTATATATTCTAGCCGTCCGTTGCCTGCTACTAATTTTTTCTTTTTCAGCAATAAAAATCCATAACGGCCCCAGCCTAGATAGGACTTAACAGAAAAAAAATAATGTGAAATAACCCATTGAAAACGATTCAACACGATAGGATATTGCACTAAAATTCGGCTTTTTCCGATAAGAAACGATCAAAACGGATAGAAATTAACAGAAAATAAAATAATTTGAAATATCCCATTGAAAACGATTCAGATAATATAAAACGATAGGAAACGATTAAAGCGATACAAACATTCTATCGAAAAAAAAACGATATAGTCCCATTCATTTTCATTCAAAAACCGCATAGGAAACGATAGAAAACGGTTCTATTTTTTCACTAGATTTTCATTTCTATCAGAAAATAACGATAAGAAACACCCAAAAACGATAGAAATTGCATCCGCCACAAAAGACAAAACGTAAGAGTCCGCATCCGTTTCTATGGGCAAAAACGATTCCAACCCAATAATTCTCATTCAAAAAACGCATAGGAAACGATAGAAAACGGTCTATCGGTTTCTATCATTTTCTATCGTTTTTTTTTTACAAGGGCGACGACTGCAAATTAATCTCTGTTTTAGGTTTATTTTTAATATGAATTTATGATTTTGGTCAACTGATCTTATGTTTTTAACTTATGAGGAAAATATATGAAGTATTGTGTCTTGATTTTAATGCTGTGAAATGGCAATACATCAAACAATTCTGTAAGAGTCGTAGCAAATGATATAAGATAAGTTATCTACAGAGAAAATTATGGTGTACATAAAATTGACAGAATAAGTTACAGTGTTATATCAGTGAAGTTGCAGTGTGTGCAATAAAAGCATCTCCCTTATAAAAAAAATCGAAAGAAACCGATAGAAAACGATTGAAAACGAATAGTTTTCTATCGTTTGCTATCCGTTTCTATCGGATTTAATCATTTTAAACGCATAGACTATATCTGCCAGATAGAAAACGCACCGTAATCTATCGTAACCTATAGGATTTTTCAGTTTTCGGTTTCAATGGTTTTCACTCAAAAAAAAAACCAAGTGAAACTAATAAAATTCTGCATACATTTTACAATTTTTTTATAAATATACAACACACAAAAATTTTTGTAAAATTTACATTTTTACAATAAATATTGTCATTGTGAAAAAAATTATTTATAAACACTACAAATTCTTTTATTTACATCCAACAAAAGATTTTAAGGTTTATAAATTAAATTATGAAAATGGCAGAAACATTTTTTGGCTTAATAAATATTTTGTAAAATCTTCAAATTAAAAATTTAAGTTTATCAGAGATATTGTGAAATTTATAAAACTTATTAAATTGTTTTCACAAAAGTTTTAGAAAAAGTACAAACCCTTTTATAGTATCAACAAAAAGCATTTATGGATTTAATAATATTTTTTTGTAATATATATAAATATTATATATATATATATATATATATATATATATATATATATATATATATATATATATATATATATATATATATATATATATATATATATATATATATATATATATATATATATATATATATATATATATATATATATATATATATATATACATATATATATATATATATATATATATATATATATATATATATATACATATATATATATATATATATATATATATATATATATATATATATATATATATATATATATATGTATATATATACATATACATATACATATACATGTATAAACATGCACATGTATCATATGGGAACTCCGTTAATAAATAAAACACTTTTTTGCATACATTTGCTATATTTTGTAAATAGTTTCTAGTTAAAATATTTTACAATATTTTATAAGCCTATTCGGTATGTTGAATGAATTTTCGTTTTCTAAATTACTAATTCATCAGGAAAAGGAAACTTTTTTGGGATCCGGAACACTAAATCCTAAAGAAAGATATAGTAGAATTTTTTTGCCAGCGAATTTCTGACAGCTATAGACGCAGCAAGAGATAAAAGATGAGACAAAAAGTAAAACAGACATGTATTATTTATTTTGGGATAAATTTGTTTTCAAAACAATTATATTAGTTAAATTTCTACTTCTAGTTCGTACCATTTGTTTGTTGTGATATTTGTTTCCATAGGCGTCGTTATTTTTATTATAATTATTTTTAATTATCAAAATTTTGTTACATTGCCTACAAAATCATTAATATTTTTACTAGTTTTTGGTTTTCTATTATAATTGGTTGAATTTCAATAGTAATATATTAATTTTTATGAGTTTTTTTTGTCCATTTCGATGGAACCCCAATAGTTTTTTTTAATATTTTAATCGAGACACTGAATGTGCAAACAATATGCGCATGTGCATGCGCATGTGCAAACAATATGCGCATAACAAACAAATTTTGTGTTCGCTGGCAAAAAAATTCTAGTATACATGTTTGTTTTACATTTTCTTTCGTCACTTAATGTGATGTTAACGTAGTGTATTAAATGAAATAAAATTGCAGATTATCCTTATGTTATAATATTGAGAAAAATGCTACTTCACTAAATGGTTTTACTTTTTCTTGTGGCATAGGTTTACTTTGCCATTTTAAATCTTTTTCGATCTGTAAACAAATTTAAAAAATAAATAATTATCAACTTTTTCATCAAACTTGCATGCTGCATGTTTATGCTTACCAATTTCTAACCCTATGGTTTGCTCTACTGTTGAAAATTAAGAAATATATCTCCCGTTGAGGCGTTGAATTTAATTAATTTTAGTCTTGTAACACAAGGGTTTCTCCAATTTTGGTTTAGTTCTGCCCATGAACAATTATTTTTTTGTCATGAACAGTTCTCCCTTTATAACTAAGGTTAATTTTTAAAAAGCACGAGTTTTATAAATGTTTAATTTAATGAGCTACTATGAGATTTAAAAATTTTTGTTGTGTTTAAAGGTTAAAAAAAGACATTTTTGATAATAATATTTTAAGTAATAATTTTTTAACAATTTACTATGCAAAATTAAAAAATAATAATGTTTATATCTCATCGATTGTTTTTTATATTTTCTTTTATAATTTTAAAACTTTATTAATTCACAAAAAATTGGGTTTTGTGCGATATTTTTGGAAATTATAGAAATTTTTGAATAAATTATTATCCCTTTAGTTTTTTTTAAATTTCCATAGTTTTCAAAAAAAAATTGCCGAAATCTAAATGATTAGTATTACGTAGAAAAGTAATGAAATTATAAGGCAAAAAATAAAATTTAACGGAGATATCCACCCTCCATCCCTTATTATTTTTTAATACTTTTTATAACAAATAATCAAAAACTGTAATTGTATTTATTTCAATTAAAAAAAGACTTTCTCATTCATTAAAACAAAAAAAAATTTGAAAGCCGTTAAGTTGTTAGTGAAATACGTCAAATTGAACATATATGAAACTCGTGGTTTTTAAAATTACACCTAACTTAAAGGGAGAATCACTCGCGATTACAAAAACTTTTCTTCCTTATGAAATGTTGTTTTTTATTTTCTCTTCCACTGTAAAAAAAGATAAAACAAATCAAAAAGTTTGTGTTAAAAAACCGAATTTCTGGTTTAAAATTCGTGATTTTGACCTATGTATGGAATGTACCACGTCAAACGGATCAACGCTGAGCTCAAAACTCTATTAGTCGTTGAAAGTTGAACCCTTTTTCTGACCTTTGCTTGCTAAGCACGAACATACCCTTAAACATTTTGATATAATAGTTAAAAAAATTGAAAAAACGGTTTCTATTAAAAGATGCGATGAATTTTACCAGTATAGCAGTTAAACAGTTTAAGAAACTCTATAATCTTGCTTATATTTGCGCCATAAACAAATTTTTTTACGACAGAGAATTTTGAACACAGCCTTGATGCGTTTGAGATAAAACGTCCCATATATATAATGAATGTAGACTCTAAGTTAAAACAACTTACCATACATTCAGTAAGGAACGGGTTTATTATAGCTCGCCAGTTGTCCTGCTATTCCAGTCGCCATATTTTGATTCATTTTTATTACATTATTATTGTCCATCAAAACTGAACGTAGTCGACAATTTAAACTATTATCATAATATCATCATAATATTAATTATTATGTATTAACCATCAAAAGTGTCATTTAAAACGACGATGATGTTAATACTGTTCAAACTAGGGACTATCACTACCACTATTTATTATATATAGACCACTAAATTAGCACAATTTAAAAAAAAATACTTTTCTACTTAGACAACCAGATTGTAACTGAAAAGGTTTAATACCAATTTTCGTTATGACTTCAATTTATAAACTTTTATAAAAGTGCTTGTAAAAAGAATTTTTTTTTTGTAAAATAGTTGTTGATTTTTTAAATTGCAAAAGTCTCTTTGTAAAGTTTAAAAAAAAATCTTCAATATTCGTATTAAGTTTTACAACAAAAATTGTAGAATGTTATTTTTCTGTTCACAAAATTTTACAAAATTTTGTACAATTGATTTTCATTTTGTTATGGATACACGATTTATGATTTAAAATTTAAAAAAATCAACATAATCTTAAAAATATTTTTGTCAAAACAATAAAAAAAAGTTGTAATTAGAAATATTTATGATTTTGTACTTTTTTAATCCAAATCACAAAAACAATTGGTAAGTTTACAAATGTTTTTCATATTTAAAAAAGTATACAAAATTTTCTATAAAGTTTAGGATTTTTTGGTAAATTCATAAAAATATTTTGTTAGCAATTTTACAAAACGATTTTGTAAATCTTACCTGCAATATTTTTTTGAGTGTTTTCTACGATAGAATTTCTATCGTAGTTAATCGTTTTGAATCGGAAGATCACGATTGAAATTTTTTTTGGTGAAATTGAAAAAGTTTTGAATCGTTTTCTATCCGACATTACATATATATAGCACCAATCGTAACTTATCGTATTTTCCCGTCATTAGATTTATATCGGGCTGAATCTGAAATTTACGATTGAAATGTTTTCAGGACAAATCAACTAATCGTAATCTATCGTTATCAATAGGATTTTTTACTTTTCGGTTTCAATGGTTTTTTACGATGGAATTTCTATCGTTGTTAATCGTTTTAAATCTGAAGATCACGACTTGAAATTTTTTGGTAAGACTGAACAAGTTTTGAATAGTTTTTTATCGTACATTCCATATGTAGCATCAATCGTAACCTATCCTATTTTTCCGCCTTCAGATTCCTATCGGCTGGAATCTGAAATTTACGATTGAAATTTTTTCAAGAAAAACAAACCAATCGGCATCATTCGTCACCTATGGGATATTTCAGATTTGGTTTCAATGGGTTTTTTACGATAGAATTTCTATCGTTGTTAATCGTTCTGAATCTGAAGTTTTTGATTGAAATTTTTTGGTAAAACTAAACAAGTTTTTAAACGTTTTCTATCGTACATTCCATATGTAAAACCAATCGTAACCTATCGTATTTTTCCGCCACCAGATTCCTATCGGTTTGAATCTGAAATTTACGATTGAAAATTTTTCAAGAAAAACAAACCAATTAGATGCCAATTAGATGCCAATTCGTCACCGTCACCTATGGGATATTACTTCGGTTTTGAAAAAACCTAAGCATTGCAAAAGTGAAATTTTTACCCTTTCCCCTTTTTTTGGTATTTCTCGACGTTTTAGGACCTACTAATTCTAAAAAAGCAACAGAAAAAATGTATGTCTGTCTGCCGGCCGGCCGACGAAATCTATAAAAACGGCTGGACGGATTCCAAATTTTTTTTCTAAAAATAGGTTTATTCAATGGGAAGAGCCGAAAGGACGATGTGTTCGATAACTGTACCGGAAGTGTGTCAATAAATCGTCGAGTGTGTCAAAACAAGGATATTTGCATATTTTTTGCTTAAAAAACGTTCATTTTAAGTGATTACGAATAGAAACATTGAATTTGAAGAAATCTTGATGATTGGGATTGGTAAGCGAGACCAAAAACTAGATTATTGCATTATAAGTTTGTTAAAAAAATATTGTGAAGTATGTCAAAAAAATGATTTTCATTTACTTTTTTAGCCAATTTTTTGGAAAAAAATTTAACTGTTTGTACTTTGTATGACGTAAATGTGACATGGAAATTTTTAAATTTGTTATAGTTTTTGAAATATTTTTGGAATTTTGAAAAAAGTTTCAATCTTTGATTTTGTAAGAATTTTCGGAATATTTTTAGAATTTTTGAAAAATTTTCAATTTTTGAATTTTTAAGAATTTTTTGAATATTATTTAGATTTAGAAAAAGTTTAAATATTTGATTTTATTCTAATTTTAGGAATAATTTTGAAATAAGTTTCAATTTTTGATTTTGTTATAATTTTGCAATATTTTCAGAATTTTTGAAAAAAGTTTAATCTTTGGTTTTGTAATAATTTTCGGAATATTTTTAGAATTTTGGAAAAAGTTTGATTCTTTTTAATTTTTACAATGTTTTTGGAATTTCGAAAGAAATATGAATTTGTGATTTTTTAATATTTTCTCGAAACGCTAAATGGAGAGGTTTTTTGAGTAGTTTGCTGATTGTATCATCTTTTCACTAAATTATATTAATTTATGACCTGTTATGATTTTCCGGCAACGTATTGATGCTTCGTGTTAGTTTTGTAATAAATTTCTAACTAGTAAAAAAAATAATGTGAAATAACCCATTGAAAACGATTCAAAACTAAAAATTCGGCTTTTACGATAAGAAACGAATAAAACGGATAGGAATTAACAGAAAAAAAATAATGTGAAAAAACCCATTGAAAACGATTCAAAACGATAGGATATTGCACTTAAATGCGGCTTTTACGATAAGAAACAATTAAAACGGATAGGAATAAACAAAAAAAAATAATGTGAAATAACCCATTGAAAACGATTCAAAACGATAGGATATTGCACTAAAATTCGGCTTTTACGATAAGAAACGATTAAAATGGATAGGAATTAACAGAAAAAATAATAATGTAAAAAAACCCATTGAAAACGATAGGATATTGCACTAAATTCGGCTTTTACGATAAGAAACAATTAAAACGGATAGGAATAAACAAAAAAAAAATAATGTGAAAAAACCCATTGAAAACGATTCAAAACGATAGGATATTGCACTAAAATTTGGCTTCTACCATAAGAAACGATTAAAACGGATAGGAATCAACAGAAAAAAAAAATATGTGAAAAAACCCATTGAAAACGATTCAAAACGATAGGATATTGCACTGAAATTCGGCTTTTACGATAAGAAACAATTAAAACGGATATAGGAATAAACAAAAAAAAAATAATGTGAAAAAACGATAGGATATTGCACTAAAATTCGGCTTTTACGTAGTGGCCTCATTTCACCAAAATCTTGGGGGGGGGGGCGAGAATTTAAATGACATAAAAAATTTTTTTTCGCAAAACATAACATACACGTTTTTATACACACATATATTTAAAAGCATTTAAATGCATCGACTTAGAAATAATAATAAAATGCTTCTGAGCTACATTGGTTACTCTGCTAGTCTTCTGGTGTTGTTTCATCGAAGCGAATGCCGCAAAATTCTGCAAAATCCCTTCATTTGTTAAAAATAATTTTAAATTTAGTATCATCTCTGCATTGTTTAAGCATCAAGATAGTAGTTTTAATTAAAGCGCTTGTGCTAGAAATTATTATATCTTTGCTTTGTACCTGTTCAGAGAGTGAATTTGTAAACGACAGCAGATCGTGCAGCATAGAAAAAAAGGATGGTTTTTCTATACGATTTTTTAGATCTCGGGCATCCCGGGATTTAAAATTTATGAGTCACATAGTCCCAGGAAAAATAAAACACCACTGGATTGCAATCCCTACGTGACTCCTCTTATGTCGAATCGTTTTTTTGTTTGTTTGTTTGTTTTCCTTTATTTGTCTCAGAGAGAAAGAGTTATGTCTACCCTAAACTGACCAGAGCCAAATCGTTAAAATGTGCGACAAAATGCAAACATTCTTCCAAATACTAACTAATTAGAATTTCTCTTGCGAGAAAGTAGAACGGTGAAAACGTGCGAACTAGATTGTGCATAAATTTACTATTTAATGCTTTCCTTTACTATTTGTTTACTATTTAATTCTTCAAAAAATTCTTTTATTTTAATTGGACATTCAACCGTTAGGAAATGTGGTTGCAGTGGTTCGTACATTTTCTAAATTCTTTCTAGTGCTGGCATTACCGCCAGCCAGCGAGTTTCACTGTATCCAATAAGTTGGTTATGTTCGACATTACTTTTGCCGCAGAACTCCTTCAACGTCTCCAGTAAAGACAGTAAAATACCCAAATTTTTTTAACCCTGCCATTTAAATCAGCAGAATTTCTTATTGCATTATTTAGAATATGGGTTGCGAATCCAATACCCAATACACTCTGGTTCAAATTCGAGTTCAGTTTGTTTTTAAATTTTCACCCCTTGACGTGACACCACTAAAATTGGTGTTCGTGTTATCAGCGCAAATTGCAACTAACTTTTTGTCAATGTTAAATAACAACAAGAAAACAAAATAACAACAAAACTTGTTCAAGCTACTGGAGCTGGCGGCTTATAGCAACGCTTTTTTATGTTTATCTGTATCTATATGTCTTTTAATATCATAATGTCCACTGTTAATTTTCAAGTTCACTCCGACTGATAATACACTAAACTTTTGCGTCGTTATATTTTGATGTTTTTTATAAAAGGATAGTCCAATTCAATATCGTATAGAAATTTACGTAAACGTTTTCTATCCGTCTTGATTTGCAGGAGAACTTTTTAAATATAATTTTAAAAATTAGTATAAATTTACCTTTTATAATAGCTTAAAACTTTTGTTACACAAGTAAAGACTGTAAAACAATTGAAACAATTTATTTTAATTTTACTAAATAATTAATATCTTTTCTGTATTCTGTAAGTATAAGAGGTATACAGTATACCTCTCGTTCTATCTTTTGCAAATCTATACCATTTATCAAGTTTTTATGCTGTTTGCTTTGTTTGTTCTTTATTGAGAAAAAAAAATTATATATTAGAAAATAATAATTTTACTTTTGAGCTTCCTAGTTAAAGTGTGTTTTAAACAGAGTTTAAAACGCTACTTATATCACTCTTTTACTTTGTCCTTTCAGTGCGTAGCTTAAAAAAAATATAACACTCCCACATACAGGAGTGAAAATAATAAAATATCATTCTTGCTACTAAATTGAAATAAATATTTTCTTTCAAATACTCAAAACTTTTACTTTTGCGTCAAATTTGATGCTTTTCAACGTAAAATGCTTGATTCGTTCAATTATTCATGCATTGTTAGAAAAATGAATATAAAGGATGACGTAGAGTGACTAATTTTCTTCTTTTACAAATCGAATGAAAGAACTGGAAAATGTAATCTGCTCCAAAGGAGTAAAATCGAAAAAACAAAAATTTTACTCTTACGAGTAAGAACGATATTCAAATTATGAACATTTTAATTTTTGAATATTATTTCAAAGGATTGAAATGAGTGCTCGAATAAAGACTCGTAAACTCTGGTTTAAAAATTTAAATTTTTATGAATTTATACGCAAGACTGCATCTTTATAAGTAAAATATTTTGCATTTTATTTTTCATAATAATATTGCACTGGTTTGTTCTCTCAATATGGTTAAATCAACATATACATAGCATTATACAAACTGCAAGAAAAAACTGTGAAGCCATTGCTCTGACTAAGATATTGCGCAAACTATACGTAGGTAGATGATTATTTCGATAATGCGGGCAAATGTGGTGGAAATATTTGTTTCGTGGGACGCTTCGTGGGACAGATTTTTCCGTGGGACAACGCAATAAAATGTGTGACAATTCCACGCAGCGTGTGACGTCTGGTCAGCTTACTATCCATAAACGTGCGTAAATTTTTCATTTGATTCAAAATTGTACAATTATTGCGAGCTTATTTTAAATCTATAAGAAAAACCTACCACAAAAAAATAATAGTTTCTCCATCCCTGTGACTGTATAAAAAAAATGAACAAAGATTGACGTTTAGGATACGTTTTGGATTTTATTATAACCAGCCAAACATATAATTTTTGCTATTTTATGAATTAAAAATTCATAAAACGAATTTGACAGCAAGTTTTCATAACATACTTTGAAAATATTTACATAACTTAAATATTCGTTCGTGTCGTTAGAAAATATTGCTTGTCCATTATAAAACATTCACTATCATAAAATCACTGGAAATAACCCAATAAATTTAAATTACTCCCGTAATTATTTTCATTCATTTTATAAAAATTAGCACAACTATCAAGAAAACTTTTGATATGTTATAGGATTTTACATTTTAGAATTGTATTTAATTTATTGTTTTTAAAAAAAGTCTTGTAAAGTTTGTACAATCTGATATAGATAAAAAACAAGGCCAAACAGTCAGGGTTCTCCAAATAACTGGGGTATAATTAGGTTGTGTTCTCCTGCATGTACTTACTTTTAAGTTTATATAAATTACCAATGGCCAATAACAATTGAAATTTGAATGTTAAATACTGCACTATGAACTCTCGAGGAACGCTATACTAATGAAATCGTGGCTCAGACACGAATATCTTATAAACAAAACACAATCGTTCTTCTAAAAGCGGTGATGCCGCGCACCTTATAGTACGATAGAATTTTGTCACAATACATACCCACGGCGTTTTTGGAAGAACGATCGTGTTTTGTTTATAAAACTGATTTCATCAGAAGATTAGAAGCAATACGACAGCCTTTCGTATCGGTGGCGCTCTAGTCCTTGATATAAAGAACGATAACGGTTTGAATATTGCGGTGAACTGTACTTTAGTCGGGCCAAAATAATATGTAACGTAATAATTATATTACCAGATATATTTCACTTAATAGTATGCGATAAAATTGGTATATTAGTTAAGTAAATGTTCTAAAAATTAGACGAATTTACAAAATAACAGTGCATTGAAATTTTTATACTGTATAGTTCTATCACGATTGGATAGTTTTATTGAATCGATGTATTGATAGTATCAGATTCTTGGGGGGGGCCAATGCCCCCCCAGCCCTACCCAATTGACGCCCCTGCTTTTACGATAAGAAACGATTAAAACGGATAGGAATTAACAGAAAAAAAATAATGTGAAAAAACCCATTGAATACGATTCAAACCCTGACGGAAAATAAAATATGAAAAACTATGAAAAAAAATTAAAATTTATAAAAAATAAATATGATATACTATAAAAAAACTATCAAAATTAATGAAAAACGTATGTAAATTTGGACATTTTTCATAAATTTTCATAGTTATTTTCATAGTTTTTCCACAAAAAATTATGAATTTCTATGAATTCTTATGACAATGATTAATGAAAATTTAATATATAGGTATGCAAAACTATGATGGCTGACGGTTCGAAATTCGTTTCCATACGAATAAAAAATTATGCATTCCCATTCAACAAGAAACTGAATAATTTTACATTCATATCAGAATGTTCCTACCCGGGTAAGAATTAGTAAATGGGCCGAGCCCGCGCCACAGCTTTTGGGGTTTGGGCCAGACTTAACATTTTCAAACGGCTCAAGCTTGGCCCAAGCCTGTAATGATGTCCTGGGGCCAAGACTGGCAAAGCAGACTTGGGCCAAGCCTGGAAAATCAGACTAGGGCCAAGCCTGGCAAATAATACTATGGCCAAGCCTGGCAAACCAATTTATCAAATACCAATTTTTTTAATACAAAATACAATAAACTAAATATTATCATAATTTTTATTTAAATTCCATGTTAAAAATGTTAAAATTTCAAGTTCGGTTAAGTTTTTTTTTTATTTTTAACGAAGGCGTCTTCCACCCTCACGATTTCATGAAACTTACAATCACTATAACAATGCATAACCAGCTGGTGAATATCGTGTAATATAATAAACTGAATCTTGGTTAAGTCTAGGCATTTACAACTGGTCCAGACTAAAACCGGAGCTAACTAGGGCTCGCCAATATTGGCCCGAGGTTGGCCCATTGTTTAACATTGGCAGTTCCTACCCGGGTACTTAACATCTTTGAATTGCGTATTGGCAAAAACCATAGCATTACCTACTTAGATTTGACTTAACTTTAACCGTAGCATTATCTACTTTAATTTCACCGTAAACATAAGGGCGAAATAGCTAATTAAACATAAATTTTTAGAAAAGCTCACAATTGTTCCCATTTTATCCCGGTTTTCAACAAGGTGGTTTTTATAGATAAATCCTTAAGGGAAAGATTAGATCCCTTGCATCATTTTGCATTTGTGAACAATTTGTGCACAAATATGGTGGCAAAAGTTATGTGGTGTCAAACTTTCAACTTCACATTGGCCCCCTTTGAAATTTAACCTAAATTTAGATTTTTACCAAATTCTCAAATTATGAAGCCCTCTAATCTGCTTCAAAACTGAGTGATTAACTATCGGATTAAGGTGTAACTGATATAAAATGTTTATGTTATCTTTTGGGAATATTCAGAAATTTTATTTGACTTTTGTAACTTTCACCCTCTGAGTTTCCGCCAAATTTGGTTTTCATATTTATCATGCAGAGAACCTAATCTATCTATTTACAAAAATCGCTATTTTGAATACCGAAATAAAATAGGATACGAAAAAATTTTACGTGCTCAATAATCAGAATTTTTCTTCGTTTTTCATAGTTCATAAACATAATTTTTCACATAAATTCATAACTGTTTACCTAATTTTCATAGAAAATAAGAGATTTAAAAAAAAATAGCATGTGCATAGTCATAGTTTTTCATTTTTCAAAGACGTACTTTTGCAGAGAAATCCATACTTTTTCCTAAAAAATTATATTTGTTCCTATTATTTTCTATGAAAAATTATTATTGTCTATGACTTTTCGTTTCATAGCTTTTCATTGAATTTCTTTGAATTTTTCATAGTTTTTCATAGATTTTTTTCCGTCAGGGAAACGATAGGATATTGCACTGAAATTCGGCTTTTACGATAAGAAACAATTAAAACGGATAGGAATAAACAAAAAAAAAATAATGTGAAAAAACCCATTGAAAACGATTCAAAACGATAGGATATTGCACTTAAATTCGGCTTTTACGATAAGAAACGATTAAAACGGATAGGAATTAACAGAAAAAAAAAATAATGTGAAATAACCCATTGAAAACGATTCAAAACGATAGGATATTGCACTAAAATCCGGCTTTTACGATAAGAAACGATTAAAACCGATAGGAATTAACAGAAAAAAAATAATGTGAAATAACCCATTGAAAACGATTCAGGTAATCTACAAAAAAACGATAAAAAACGATTAAAGCGATACAAACATTCTATCGGAAAAAAACGATACATCCCCATTCATTTTCATTCAAAAACCGCATAGGAAACGATAGAAAACGGTTCTATTTTTTTACTAGATTTTCATTTCTATCAGAAAATAACGATAAGAAACACCCAAAAACGATAGAAATTGCGTCCGCCACAAAAGGCGAAACGTAAGAGTCCGCATCCGTTTCTATGGGAAAAAACGATTCCAACCCATTAATTCTCATTCAAAAACCCATAGGAAACGATAGAAAACGGTCTATCAGTTTCTATCGTTTTCTATCAATTTTTTTTACAAGGGCTTCTCTCTACAACACCTTTACTATATAAGGAATTTAAAATTACATCCGTTATAGTTCGAACACCACCAGACCCAAACGCCATTAAATAACAATGATTTTTATGTTGTTTCCATTCCAAAACAACTTTGTTTTAACTACAAATCTAAAAAGAAATCTGAAAAGAAATTTAAACTTCTGGGCACCGAGTTATATTGCCAGACTAACTTTTTCGCTATGGGAAGTCCTTTTATTTGGGTCAATTTTCGAAATCTCAAACTTAATCATAATTATTTTATCGCTGAGATGACTGCAAAAAAATATTTTGAGGACAATGTTGAGGATGAAAAAATATTGGGGAATGCTAGAAAGTTCTTTAAGAAATTGTTTTATTATGTTCGATATGATGAATGTTAATTATTCGTCTACTAATTTTAAATAGTCTAAATAGAATGCAATATTATACCAATTGCATTATTAACAAAGTAAGCGTTGAAAAAACAATTAATATCAGATCGTTATTATATTTTCACAATCTTCGAACTATTATTTCTAGATAGATAGTCATATTAAAATATACAAAAAAAATATTTTACAAAATGGAAGAATTCCAAAATGAACAAACAAGTAATAATCCAGTTTCTGCATATACATCAGACTCAAATGTAACAAAACAAATGCAGAATATGGCTGCGGTAAGCCAATATATTGCCTTAGCGATGAAAAAGGATGATCATCAAGTGAGTATTAATTGGAATCAGATAATAATTCTATTTTATTGAAAAATTTTTGCTGTCTCCTTTTTTGATAGAATTTAATTAAGAACCTTCCCATTTCTACCAAAAAGAAAATTAGCGCTCTAAGAAATCTTCAAATAGAGACGACAAAAGTAGAAGCAGAGTTTCATAAAGCACTATATGAAATGGAGCGCACTTTTCAAACGAAACATGAAGGAATTTTCAAGAAACGAATGGAAATTGTTAAGTAAATGATATACTTTTGTTTTCCATATATAGTTTTATTAATTTTTTGACTTAAATTTAGTGGGGAATATGTTCCTACAGATGAAGAATGTGTATGTAAAATCCCAGTACATGATGCTGGAATTGAAATAAATCCTGGTATAGACCAAACAAAAGGAGTGACGCTTGAAAGTGATGGGATTCCAAATTTTTGGTTAAATATTTTTAAATATGCACCACTACTTGATACGATGGTTAAAGATTTTGATGAACCCATTTTAAAGGTATAACAATTTATTTTTGCACAGTATTTCTTAGCTCTTGATAATTATATTCTGTATATAAATATATAATTACTGCATGTTCCCCCATCAAATTAAATAATAAGTTTGTTTTATTCTAGTCTTTTCTGACTAAGTGCCTACAATTGTTCTTCTAAAAATCTGAGGCTACAATAGACGTTTTTTTTTTAAAAAACCCTTTTGAAAAAAATGTTAATTAAGTTTGAAAATCATTATCTTGCAGCATTTAGTTGATGTTCGGGTTGTAACACAATCACTTCCTGACATGTCATTCATACTTCAATTTTGCTTTTCTCCAAATGAATACTTTTCCGACGAAATGTTAACAAAGGAATATATAATGCAATGCACACCTGAAGCTGATAATCCATTTACATTTGATGGTCCTGAAATTTATAACGCAAAAGGATGCACCATTCATTGGCTCCCAAACAAAGATGTCACTGCCAAGCAGGTAATTTATTTTAATAGTGAAATAGAATAACTAAACTTATTGGCTGATACTTTTAGGTAATTTCAAGAAAAGTCGAATTACCAAGAAGTATAAAATTAGATTCATTCTTTAACTTTTTCGATTCAATCGTTGTGCCAGAAGATGCCACCGATCCAAAATATGATGAAATGAATGTAATACAAAGTCTAATTATAATGATTTTAGATTTGTTTGATTTTGATATAATTTATTTACTTTAGGAATCGATGCAATATGATTTTGAAATTGGATATTATATCAAGGATAAAATTATTCCTCGAGCAGTATTGTATTACACTGGTGAAATAATTGATGAAGTGGATTCATCTGAGGTGACATCTTCATCTGATGGAGAGGGCGATGAAAATACAAGTAATATAATTGATGTTGACTCTGTAATTTAATTTCAAGAAAATTGAAAGAGTTCGCGAAATCATTCAATTTCTTTTGGTTTAGCTTTGTGTTTCATTTAATAAATTATTTTTTGTTTGTTGTACTGCATGTTTATATTTTAAATGAATTTAATATTTCTTGGGTACTTATCTAAACTATGTATCTAGTTGTAAGTTATCAGTTTTAAAGATTGATTTTTAAAAAACATACGTTTTCGTAATTATACGTATGAATGTTACTGTAGAAACTCGTATGTCATTAACTCTTAATCTGTAATCCTAGCGTCTTAAAATTTGATATTAATAGTGACTTCTTTTCTACTTGTTTGGTAGAAGTTCCGACTCCGAATTATCCAAATTTGTTTTTCTTTGTATTGCTTTTTTTACAAAAGAATACAAATTTCGTTAATTCTGTGTTGGAACTTGTACCGAATAGGCAGAAAAGGATTCACTATACAACAAACATAGTGTTATAATTGTTTGTGTGATATATGAGTCGGTTACAAAAAAATACTTTTTTACTGATTGAAGTAGAAGTGCCAAAGCTGTATCAGAATAATCATTTTTACATATTTTTCCTTTTTATTCTTATTTCATTGATAATGAGTTATAAGTCTGAATGTAGCATCATTCTGACGGCCTCTAGTTTCAGGTAAAACACTGGTATAGAAAGTAGTTGAAAATCTGCGAAAAATTAAATACTGAAATTAGGCTTATACCAAGTTTAAACCACCGATAGTTTACTAGAATAATAGTTTTTTGCTATTAAACTATCGATATACATTGGGCGTTTATACCACAAAATAGTATTATTCTATCTGTGGTATAAACGCTCAGAATAATATTGACAGATAGAATACGGCTAATGTATTTCAAATTTGAATATTTTTTTTTTTTTTTTTTTTTTAATAAAATGTGTTGTGTAATAGGGTTTAGAATATGTGTCACAACAACACATAAATACCTTTTAAGACCTAGTTCTAGACCTGGGTCCCACAACAACTGGCGTTCTAAGGTGTAGATTAACGCTTTTTTTAAACATCTGTGGGTTGAAGCCATTTGAGACTAAGTGTTCCGGCAAACTATTCCATTTGTACGCAGTTCGGACAAAGAAGTCTCTGCGATCTGCCAGTATGACAGCGCGGGATCTTTACCGTTTCACCGGTTGCGGCAGCCGATTGCCGAGTGGAACGGGGGTAAGAATAAGTTTGAGGCATGATGCCGCTGATTTCGTCTGAGCAGTGCTGATGACGATATTTGTAAAAAACAACGAGGTCAGCAACAGTGCGACGATGTTGTAGGGAATCAAGTTTTGATGTCAAAGTTCGATCACCCACAATTCGTATAGCTCGCTTTTAAACAGAGTCCAGAGGGCCAAGATGGAAACAGAGGCAGCACCCCAAACTTGACAACAGTACTCCATACAGGGACGAATATAGGACTTATAAACATAGAGCAATTGGTATGGAGTGAAAAATTTTTTGCATCTATTTAGGAGGCCGAGTTTTTTAGACGCGCTTTTTGCCATCGCCATTACATGATCGTTTCAGAGTAGGTCATTTGAAACTGTGACACCCAATAAACGAATGTTTTTACATTCACCTATTGGTTCATCACACATACTAAATAAAATATCTTTGGGGAACTCGGTCTTTAATCTGGAAACAATCAACAGCTGTGTTTTGGTAGAGTTGAAATTGACAAGGTTTTGGTCACCCCAGTCGGCGACTTTATTCAGGTCTTTGTTCACGTTTATTACAGCGTCTCCACGGGCATGATTAATTCGTTCGTGCATTTTACCTTTTGAAGGAAGAGGCTCGAACGACTTGTGCAGAGTACTATCATCTGCAAAACTATTTATTGGGTGCTGGTGATTTTCAACAATTCGTTGATATAAATCAAAAATAGGATTGGGGACAATACTGAGCTTTGGGGTACACCAGCGTTAATTAGCTTAGACTCAGAAGAAAATCCGTCTAAGGTTACCGAAATGTATCGGTCGGATAGAAAATTTTGAATCAGCTTCACAACATTGGGATGAAAACCGTACGCAACGAGCTTGTTGATTAAGTTGGCATACCAGACTCGATCGAATGCCTTGGAGATGTTTAAAGCGATAACGTATGTTTCACCACCTTTATCAAGTATGCTGTTCCAACAATATATAGTTTAATAGATCGGTAGTTGATCTTTTGTTTCGAAAACCGTATTGGCTGTCGGATATTAAATGATTTTCTTCCAGGAATTTTGAAATATGTGTATTAATATAATGCTCGTAGACTTTGGATAGGACCGATAGTAAAGCTATTGGCCTATAATTTGAGATATCGGATTTTGGTCCCTTTTTGGGGACGGGCTGGACATTTGCCAACTTGCAGCACGAGGGAAATATACCAGATTTGTAGGATTGGTAGAATATTTTAGTTAAAGTTGGTGCAAGTTCTTTGGAAAAGGTTTTTAAAATAATGGGTGGAATATTGTCCATTCCTGAGGCTTTGTTGATGTTTAACCCCTTTAAAAGTTTAGCGACTATTTTGGGTTTGAAGTGAAGTTCATTCATATTAACTCCTGAAGACTGGATTTGGGGCATTTCTTTAGGAGTTTCCAAAACAGTGGAGTTCAGAGCAAAGCGTTCAGCGAACAAGTTAGCTTTTCTTGCGGGATCATTGACGATTAAATCACCATCAATAATAGGGGGAATAGAAAAGTTTGTACCAGAATTTAAAGAATTAATGGCACTGTAGAAACTCTTGTCAGAAACAGACATAGACGTAAGTTTTGAAGCTTTCGCTCTGTCAATTTCAGACTTTTCGTTTGAGATAATCTGGTTAGATATTTTGTTGGCCTTTAGATATTGGGATCGATTAGTGGGAGTTTTGTTATGAATCCAAATATTAAATGATCTACGTTTGTTTCTAAGTGCCGTTTTGGCAGCTTTCGAATACAAGTATTTTTGTTTGGGTTTTACTATGGAGAAAGGGACAAATTTATTGATAGCAAATTGGATGGTTTCTGTAAAGTTTTGAGCAGAAACATTTACATTGTCAGTGTAAAAACAATGACGGTCGAAAGGGAAACCATGGAAAAAATTTTGAAGACCACTCTTATCCATTTTTGAGTAGTGAAATATTTTACGGGGCTTAGGAGCTGTAGTTTTAGGTAAATCAGTTTTGATAACTGATGAGATTAAATAATGATCAGAATTTCCAATACTACCTTTCGCGACATCGACACTCGTAATATCTGGCATTGTGGTAAGATAGAGATCTAAAAGAAAACTATTATCACCGCCATTAAGAGGAGTGAAAGTCGGGATTTTAACAATTTGGAATAGGCCCCGAGACGCGGCAAAAATTTCTGCCAGTTCTCCACTATTGTCAACATCGTCGGTCGATTTGGAGAATTCCAACCATGATTTGTTGTGGACGTTGAAGTCACCAGTAACGATAACTTCACAATTAGGGGACTTTGCTCTAATCTCGTCCACAATTTTTGTCAGTATATTAAAAAAGTTTGGGTTACGTTTGTTGGGGGACCGGTATAAAGCTATTGTAAAAAAAGTCATTTCTGGAAGACAAATCTTTAAAACCATTGTATTGAATATAAAATCTTGTTGAAATACTACAAAAAATTATAACACTAATATTAATTTAAAATTAAAACTAAATTTTGAGAGATTTTGATGTTGCACATTTTTAGAATCGCATGAAATTGTTTTTTACATTTAACGTTTTGACCGTTACAATTTTTTTGAATATACTATTATACTATCGATCAAAAGCAAAATATCAATTAACTATCTGTCAAAGTAAAAAGGTATTATTCTATCCGTTTACACCACAATAGTTTAATAGCTATTTGCTATTATTCTATTATACTACCATGGTGTAAACTTAGTGTCAGTTTTAAGTTATTTTTAACCGACTAGGTTCTGTGTTTCATTGTGGTTTTTTTTTATGTACATATGTACACCGATTTCTCAAAAACCGCTCGTTCGATTTGGATGATTTAAATTGCATTCTATTACGGTTTATTCCGAGAGGGTCCCATAATCTATAACTATGTCAAAACATGTCTTTTTCTTAACAAAATGGTCAAATTAATACAAAAAAATCCAAGCGGCACGTATATCCGCTAAAAATAGGTAGATTTCGGGACCAGACAGCTTTGTGTACAAATAGAATTGGATATGTCAGATTAGTTTAAATAAAAAATTTAACTAGAAACAGAAAATCCAAAAAAATTATCAAACAACTCCGGTTAAAACTCCTTAATATCAAATTGAATCCTTTGGTGGATTAACGTTCTAACTACATCACAACTGCCATACTATAATTTATAATCAACAACAACATCAAACAACTTTTACACCTCAAATATAATACAAATATCTATCAATTGTAAATATGTAATCAATATACATATATTTATTTCAACTAAACCACTTCCAAATATTCCAAAGAAACTATTCCGTAATTCAAAACAATACTAAATCTTCAAAACAACAACAACAAACATTCAAAACAAATTTTTTTACTATTTGCGAAAAAAAAAATTGAAACAAACAAAATTATATGAAATCTACCTAAAACAAAAGAAATTTTATTTAATTGGGATATTTTTGGGATTTGTTTGTAATTATATAGCGTTTTAGGCTTGCATTGAGTTAGTATAATGTTAATTGCATTGAAACTTTGTGTTGCCACTATATTGCGGCTTTGGACTTTTACACTTATAATTTTAGTATATTTTAACCTATTTTTTCTTTTGGGAAACGAATGTTCCATACGATTCTGGACTTTGGGATCTCTTAACGCTGACTAATTAGCCTAACATTTCAAAATAACTAACTATTATGAGAGAAAAAAAATATAAAATAAATAAAATATGATAACTTAACTTATTATATTGGTGGATCTTGAATGATGAGGTATTCCATTTAAATCTGATCCAGTCCTTTAGTTTTCCGCCCTTCAAAAACAATAATCGACCGATCCAGTTCCAATATCAGTCTGTTCCAAACAAATATAAATCAATCCAATTCAAATATCAGCCTTTTCATACAAATACCGGCCAGCACAATTCCAATGTCAGTCCTTTACAAAACACCATAGACCGATCCAATTCAAACCTCCGACTTTCCATCTAAATATCGCCCAACACAATATCAATAGCTGCCCTTTTCAAGTTATAATTATATGATTATTTGTATTTTCCTTATTTTTATTCAATTTTAATAATTGATTTAATTTAATTTGAGTCAAACTTTTCATCTAGCAATTTTTTTGTTTTAAGTTCAATATTCAATACCGAAGTAAGTTTTTTAATTTCAATTATCAGACTCTAATTAATTTAATCCAAAATCAAAAAATGTGATTTTTCTTTGACATCTTCTAAAATGAAAAAATCAAATCGTGTAATACTGAAAATTCAGCAAAGATTAGCAACGACATCTGTTCGTCAGAATTGGAAATAAAATTGAGTACGTTCGTTTGCTCTTTATAGTATAATCGAAATTTAACTAGCAGTTAAGTATTAGAAAATTTTAAAATTATTATTAATGTAAAAATGAACGGAAACTAATGAAATACATTTTTATTGAATTGAAAACGAAGATGAATTTGGTTTTATTATTGTTTTGCAAATATTGCGAACGTTACACCATGAATTCAAGGTAAAAACCAAGATTTTTACTCTTGAAATCACAAAAACGTCGCCATCCCCTCCATGACAGAAAACCACCGAACTACTTCCACCTATTAAACTGTATCTGGGATCGAGATACCCACAGTCACTGGCGTCAAGACCGATGACCGGTTCCAACACTCATGAAGTCCTTGAGAACTTCACTGAGCATTGAGACCGACCATCCATCCGAACGTCAGCACCATGGACACCCCGATACAACCAGTAAGTATGACACGGGAGGTGTGAACCACAGCGAAGACAACTAGCCAGAGAAACGACCCTACCTAACGAAAAGACATCATTCTCTGATGTCCTTCGCATGATGGACTCCAAGATTCTTACCGCTCATATCTGTGCACTCGTAGAGTACATTTGCAATCTTAGTCTTAATCATTGCAGGTAAGAACTTTGGAGCCAATTTTGCCGAGAATTTTTTTGTAGCGTCACTCAAATGATGTTGCCGTACAAACACACGTTGTTGTGGTTGAAAAGTCCGTAGTTTTGATCGCAGGTTGTACTGATGTTGCGATTTTTTGAAAGCTGCTTTTAAATTTTGTTGAACCCGGTTCCTGAGCAGAGTCAAATGATCAGAGCGTTCTATTTCCTCACCAGCATCTTCACCAAGCTTGTGTAGTGATCTCAACAAATGGTAAGTATTTCCATCCGATATTGGATGTTGACCAAATAGTAAATAGTACGGTGAGTACTTGGTAGCTGAATGTACTGCAGCCCGCAGTGCATATGCGATTTCACCAATTTGTGAGTCCCACTTGGTATGTTGACCTTTAATGAACGCTAGAATTGCTGCTAGAACTGACCTATTGACCCGTTCTGACGCGTTGCTTTGAGGACTATAGACACCGGTCCTAATGTGCTTAATGCCGAAATCTGACAAAAGATTTTGAAAGTTCCTACTAGTGAACTGTTTGCCATTGTCACTGTGCAGAAACTCTGGTACCCCATATGTAAGAAACACTTCATTCCTTAGAAAAGCATTCACCTTCGGTGAAGTTGCGTTTCTAAGTGGTTTCAGTAGTACAAACTTCGTAGCATGATCCAGAACTATCAATAATACCGTATTCCCAAGTGTAGAACGAGGATACGGTCCCAAAAAATCTATATAGACTCTCTGCCATGGACGTGCTGTTTCGAATTGATATTGCATCGGAGGACGCAATATCTGATTCGTGGCTTTTGTTTGTTTACATGTGTCGCAGGACACAACATAGTTGTGTACCTGTGACGCCATGCCCGGCCAATAATAAAGACGTCGAAGTAATTCTAAAATCTTTTTAACACCCCCATGAGCAGCAGTACTATCATCATGATGTTCCTGAATCATGTTTGAAGTCATCGGTTTTGGTACCCAGAGTTTCCACACAGGAACATCGTTAGGTATTGCATCAGGTCGTGGCTCAATACGTATGTATAGCTTATCATCCACGACTTTAACAGATGGAAAGTCCTTAGGAGATGATTGAACTTTAGCTATCATATCCGTATATTCGTTGTGCCGATAACCTTCATTGTCGATTTTAATGTCGTTAATGTGATGTTTTAATGCTTCCGTCAATTCCTCGTGTGTATCGTCATAAAGACGAGATAGAGCATCAGGGACTACATTTTGGGTACCTTTTTGGTGGACAATGGTAAAATCCATATGTTGGAGTTTTAGGCTCCACCTAGCCAGACGACCACTCAAGTCTTTCTGTGACATAAGCCACTTCAGACTTGAGTGATCAGTCACAATTGTAAATCGGTGACCTTCAACATAGCCCCTGAATTTCTTCACACTAAGAATTGCCGCAAGACATTCAAGCTCAGAAACTGAGTAATTTCTCTGAGCTTTGTTCAGTTTTCAGTTTTTCAGTTCGACATGAAGGCTATCGGACACTCTTGTTCGTCTCCGTCGATCTGATACAATACACTACCTATCCCTGTCAGACTCGCATCGCATCTAATAAAGAACTCTTTATTATAATCAGGGTTAATTAATACTGGTGCTGTAGTCAGCAATCGTTTTAAATTTTCGAAAGCAGCTTGCGCTTCCAATGTCCATTTCAATTTCCCCGAACTCTTCTTTAATAAATCTGTAATTGGTGATACCACGCTTGCATAATTTGGTATGAAACGTTGGTACCAACCAGCCATTCCCAATAGTCTACGTATTTGTTTTACTGTAGATGGAGCTGGATACTCTGCTACAGCTCTTACCTTGTCAGGGTCTGTTCGAAGACCATCTTCACCAACCAAAAATCCTAAGTATTTCACCTCTCTCAGAACAAATTTGCTTTTCTTGAGGTTTATTGTTAACCCAGCCGCTCTTATCAATGAAGAGACTTTGGACAGCAATTCCATATGCTCCTGGAACGTGGAAGAGACTACCAATAGATCATCTAAATAAACAAAGACATTTTCGTGATATTGATGTGGTATCACTTTGTGCATTAGCCGACACATTGTCTGGGGAGCATTGCACAATCCAAAGGGCATAACCCGGAACTGATACAATGGACGACCAGGCACTGTGAAGGCTGTCTTGTCTCTAGATGCTTCTGCCAGAGGAATCTGCCAGAAAGCATCTTTGAGATCAATACTGGAAATGTACTTTGTGCTATTTAGACGACCTAGTAAGCCATCAATCAAGGTAAGTGGGTAAGCGTCCTTTTTAGTTAGTGAATTGACACGACGGCTATCAATACATAATCTGTTTTTACCAGATTCTTTTTGTACCAAAACCACTGGCGAGCACCAAGAACTGTTACTCTCTTCGATCACGCCCATTTGAAGCATTCGGTCGAGTTCGGCATAAACCTTTAGTTGAACAGCCGGCGATGTGGGATAATGCCTCTGTTTAACAGGTGCATTATCACCAACATCGATGACATGTTCAACCAAAGAAGTCTTTCCGAGTCCAGACACTTCAAATGACGGGAAAGAATCCTTGATCATATCCAGTTCTCGTTGCTGATCAGTGGTGAGGTTATGTGTATTAAAAGTTTGTAGCTCTGTGCGAGTCAGTTCACTAACAAAAGAAGGAACAATACCGAATTTCTCCCAGAAATCTATGCCCAGGTAGAGCTCTTCTCGTAATCCAGGGACTATATGGAACCGCATTGGTTTAGTGGAGCCATTCACAGTTATTGGAATTTCGATGTAACCCAAAATTTTTGTTGCAGTACCATCTGCCGTACGAATACACGAAGTGTACTTACGGTAAGTTGTACCTGATGATTCCAATAAATCCAAGGAATTTCTTCCAAGTATTGTGATTGACGCTCCACTATCCAATAATCCTGAAATATGTTTGTCCAAAATCCTAATTGTCAATCGCGGCCGAGGATCCTTTGTTTCTGAAAGGATAGATGAAACACAAGCTTTGCGAAATAATTTCCTCATCCTCCAATATCTAATGTTGCGTTCAAGACGTCTAAAATATGTGTGATGTAATGATGGGAAATTAAATGTACTAGGTGATTTTATTCTGTTTTCCTTGGTGGTGGATCGTTCTGCGTTCCTACATCTCTCGTCGATTTCTTCGTGCTGTTGTTCGGGCTGTTTTGAATCCATCGTTTCAATATATCCATCTCGATCTCTTCCTCATTCACCACATTCATCCCATTCGCTTCCTCATTCACGCACTCATTCACTATATCAACCACCATCCCATCCAATATCTCATCATACTGCTCTTCACAAATGTCGTCCATCAAATCCAAAAAAATCCCATTCTTCACCTCATTCATAATCACATTTATCATCCATTCTACCACATTCATTGCCTCATTCATTTTCTCCTTTCTCTCTCTTCATGCTCTCTCTCTTCCACCTCATTCATCCAGGGCTCAAACCCCCCTGGCCGACACCTCCCTCTCAACCCCTGACCCCTCATGTACATATTCTTAAAAAAAAATAGAAATTTAAAAAAAAAAGTTCCAAACAAAAAAATTAACCACCCAAAACCAATATCTGGTTATCCCAAAACAAATTATATTTACTATATATTTTAAACAAAAAATTATTAATAGTAATGCACGAAAACCAGAACCGGTTTAAAACGCCCAGTTTATATAGAAAAAATCAAAACTGGTTTCAAAATGTACGCTAATTGCGCCAAAAATAGCTCTGTTATTCAAATTCCGCCAAAATAATGACTCATTAAAAAAAAAAACCTCAAGGTCTTTGTTCCGGCTGCCACTTTTTGTTAATTTTGTTGGCCCTGTTACGGAGCCACGTATTGTGTTGCCACTATATTGCGGCTTTGGACTTTTACACTTATAATTTTAGTATATTTTAACCTATTTTTTCTTTTGGGAAACGAATGTTCCATACGATTCTGGACTTTGGGATCTCTTAACACTGACTAATTAGCCTAACATTTCAAAATAACTAACTATTATGAGAGAAAAAAAATATAAAATAAATAAAATATGATAACTTAACTTATTATATTGGTGGATCTTGAATGATGAGGTATTCCATTTAAATCTGATCCAGTCCTTTAGTTTTCCGCCCTTCAAAAACAATAATCGACCGATCCAGTTCCAATATCAGTCTGTTCCAAACAAATATAAATCAATCCAATTCAAATATCAGCCTTTCCATACAAATACCGGCCAGCACAATTCCAATGTCAGTCCTTTACAAAACACCATAGACCGATCCAATTCAAACCTCCGACTTTCCATCTAAATATCGCCCAACACAATATCAATAGCTGCCCTTTTCAAGTTATAATTATATGATTATTTGTGTTTTCCTTATTTTTATTCAATTTTAATAATTGATTTAATTTAATTTGAGTTAAACTTTTCATCTAGCAATTTTTTTGTTTTAAGTTCAATATTCAACACCGAAGTAAGTTTTTTAATTTCAATTATCAGACTCTAATTAATTTAATCCAAAATCAAAAAATGTGATTTTTCTTTGACATCTTCTAAAATGAAAAAATCAAATCGTGTAATACTGAAAATTCAGCAAAGATTAGCAACGACATCTGTTCGTCAGAATTGGAAATAAAATTGAGTACGTTCGTTTGCTCTTTATAGTATAATCGAAATTTAACTAGCAGTTAAGTATTAGAAAATTTTAAAATTATTATTAATGTAAAAATGAACGGAAACTAATGAAATACATTTTTATTGAATTGAAAACGAAGATGAATTTGGTTTTATTATTGTTTTGCAAATATTGCGAACGTTACAACTTCTAGGGCTAGAAAGCTGAAAATTTTTGATGTTATAGTTGAAAAGTTGAATTAAAAGCTAGTATTAGTTTAATCAAAATAGACTCGAAAATGATGAAAGCAAGGCTGTTTGCGTTCGTTTTCGTTTTAATAGCCACAGGTTCTCAACCTCTGAACTTAAACAATTTATTTTTTAAGATTTGGATAGATATAAGTTGGTATCTACTTTTCTGAAAGTTTTCATTTTTGAGCTAGGTCATTTTCATCTAGATCAAGGACAACAAAGTTTAGTAAATTTTTAAAACAGCTGATTTTTCAGGAACCCTAAATGCCAAGGTTGTCATCTCACAAAAAATGATAAAAAATGGTTCAAATATTCAATATATATCAATTTTATTTAAACTTTATGTTTCAAACGGAAGTTATGACGCCTTAGATTATTCGACTTTTAAGACTCTAGCCGCTTAAACGGTACCCCAATATGGCCAGTTCGCAAACTTGTCCAAGAAATTGTTTGCCGCAACATACACAAAAAAAAATTTTTGGTGTAGGTCAAAAATTGCGACCGTGAGAGTGCCGGATAATTCCGTTATACCTCATATCGTTATATATATATATATATATATATATATATATATATATATATATATATATATATATATATATATATATATATATATATACATATATATATATATATATATATATATATATATATATATATATATATATATATATATATATATATATATATATATATATATATATATATATATATATATATAAATTTTTTTTTTCATTTTGATTTTCCGTCTCCGCTTATAATATATAGTCGTTTGGCACCAAAATTTTTTCGAAATTCCGAGATGAAGCAAATTGAATAAGATTTGGATAGATTATTCGTCAATAGTACAATTTGTATTTTGTTGCTGTCGGCATTGATTTTGTGAACAAAATATAATACGATTGTAGTAGTTTAGTGGATATTTAATGTGGTTTTTGTTTGGTAAGTCAGATTTAATCGGATAAATTTAGATTTCGGTGACCAAACGATATCAGTTTATTTTTTATGTTGTGTGAGTGAATAAATGACAATTCCATAACACATTATTTCAATTTTAAAATTGCGTTAAAATTTCAGAATTGTAAGAAAGACTTTATATAAAAAAATCGATTTTTTTATTTGACGTACAGAATAAAACATAAATTTGCTGTCAGATCAAAACAAATTTTTTTTACCCAACTCACCAAACGAAAACCACATTAATTCTCAAGCTATTGGTATAAGTTAGGAATTTTTAGTATTGTAAAACAATCTAGATAACAATAACACGATGAGTTTTTTTATGCACTATTATTTAATTTGGGGATATTACTTCTAGACCAGGAGTGTGTTCGTAAATTCTACATTGTAACAATATTGTTAACAATGACATATAGATAGCGTTCTTAAATCTATATTGTAACAACAACCACGTGCTTTTCAGCGTTCATAAATTATTTTAACATTGTTACGAGCGTCAGTTTCAATCCTAGTTTGAACCTCATCTGGAAGTGTCATTTTGAGAAAAAGTTAAGAAATTAATCAAAACAATAAGCAAATTTAAAAAAAAAAAATGGTGAATTATCAAATTGTAGAAACTGTTGATGAAAAAAGCAACAGGTCTCAATTAGAGTTTCTGCCCGAGAAATCCGGTCTCGAGATTCTCGAGAAAAAATTGTAATTTTGAACTCACGAATTCTCGAGAAATGATATTTCTACATTTTCGAGATTCCTATTTTTCGAGAAAAATCGTCGAGAATCTCAAGATTTAACAAACAACCATAAATCATTCAATATTATTATTTTGAGTATATTTTTACTAAACAAAAATTTTTTACTAAACAAAACATCCGCAAGCGTAGATAGTTAAACGTACATTTGTATTATATTAATGGAAAAATCGAAAAACTAGGATTGATGCGAATTGAAGGTTGAAGCTGAAAAAGCCTACGAAAATTACGTGCCAGATATTGTTTTCACTACAAGCTATGACCCAGTGTAATGTAGAAATACGCAAAATATCTCCAGCTTACCGACAGTTATGTTACAGTCATGGGAAACACCTAACGATAATGTCAATATTTTATAAAGAAAATGAAACCAATTAAAAAAAGTCCAAGCGGCACGTATATCCGCTAGAAATAGGTAGATTTCGAGATCAGCCAGTTTTGTGTGCCAGTAGAATCTGATGTATCAGATTAGTTTAAACAACACAAACTAATTTAAAACAGATATCGAACAAATTTTAAAAAGAAAATTAGCTACATATAAGCAAAACTATATCTATCCAATTTTACAACAAACAAATATCTAATCTACCACAGAACATGTTTGTGACAATTTATGAAACAAACCTACGCTATATCATATGTCGTCCAATTACGGCAAAATATCAAAATAGTTTATTTCTAAGAAAAAAAATTAATTTCTTCTATTCAAACCTTTTTATTTTTTTTTCATTGACTGTTATAAGGTTTTTGGAAATTGTAGTTATGGATTGTTGCAAACTTTTTTGTTGAAGCCAACAAGTCAAAAACCTCTAACTGCAGAGGTTTATATTTATAAGAAACGGATTAAAATGTTTCCACAGATTCTAAATTTATGAAGTTTTTAAAAATATTAGTATCCAAATGGCCGTTATAACGGATTAAAAAAACGAATTTTTTTCTAGTATAAAGCCTCTAGTTATTTAAGCATGTGTCAGATTTACGAACTTGTCTAAGATATTAATAAAAAACACATGTTTACGGAAGGTTTTTTGATCTGGCTTCACAAATGCGACCATGAGAGTGCCGAACGCATTTTGTGTTTTACAAGCTTTTTTGTTGGAGCCGCTCACTCGGAAACCTCCAACTGCAGAGGTCTTTTTTTGAAAGAAACTGATAAAAAAAATTTCAAAGATTCTAAATTTATGAATTTTTTCAAAGTATTAGAATCTAAACGGCCGTTATAACGGATCTAAAAAACAGAGTTTTTTTCTAGTATAAAGCCTCTAGTTTCTTAACCATAAGTCGGATTTGGCTTTAGAAAAGGTTTTTTGATCTGGCTTTACGAATGCGACCGTGAAAGTGCCGGTTGTTTCAAAAAAAAATTTTTTTTGCAAACTTTTTTGTTGGAGCCGCTCACTCAGGAACCTCTAACTGCAGAGATCTATTTTTAAAACAAATTGATAAAAAAAATTCCAAAAATTCAAAATTTGTTAACTTTTTAAAAATA
>OY856188.1:227838848-228064852 GCA_963693315.1 Diogma glabrata | reverse complement strand
ATATATATATATATATATATATATATATATATATATATATATATATATATATATATATATATATATATATATATATATATATATATATATATATATATATATATATATATATATATATATATATATATATATATATATATATATATATATATATATATATATATATATATATATATATATATATATATATATATATATATATATATATATATATATATATATATATATATATATATATATATATATATATATATATATATATATATTATCAAAGACTATCTATAAACAAAAAATAATCAAAATTAAAAAGGGTCAAGTCAAAACGTTGTTGAATCTTTGTGAAATTGCTCATATATATATATATATATATATATATATATATATATATATATATATATATATATATATATATATATATATATATATATATATATATATATATATATATATATATATATATATATATATATATATATATATATATATATATATATATATATATATATATATAAATATATATATATATATATATATATATATATATATATATATATATATATATATATATATATATATATATATATATATATATATATATATATATATATATATATATATATATATATATATATATATATATATATATATATATATATATATATGATGCTAGTTGATATATATTGTTGAATGTGTGATTTAATGATTTTGAACACAGCACTTATTCTTTATGATTTATTTAATGAACAATAGATACAATATTATCTTAATTGTTAATATAACAAATTTCTTGTTTTTAATTATTATTGAGAAGCACTATTTTGATAATTCATATTAACTTTGGTTGAAAATTAACGCGGTGCGACAAGCTCGATCGCATTCAAAGGAATGAAGTTTTATTATAATTTTACCGCCAACCAAAATTGGCAACGAAAGCCATTGAACCTGAAATCGATTTGTTGGTTCGTTTTTCGAATCAATTAATTGAACGATTAATTATATAACTTAATTAAGTAATTTCTCGTATGGATGGCGTGAATTAAGTAGCGTTGGTTTATGTCATGAGTTTGTGGTGATTAATTATTTGGATTTAAATATATTAACCACTACAGTACCCCGCTCGTAGATGAAAGCCCCCGCTTAGTGTGTCTGTTCGAAATGAACAGCTTTGTGTGTTCGAGAAGCTGGTGAACGATCAGCTGAACACAAGATACCATACGCAGGCTTCAACCTGTCGATCGAAACAGATTGTTGTTTGCCTTTGATGTCGATTACGAAATGTTTTCGTAGACGTCGTATGATTCTGTATGGACCTTCATATGGGGTTTGTAAACCGGTGCGAATTCTATCAACTCTGACGAAAACGTAGTCGCAGGTTTCTAGCGACTTCGGAACAAAAATGTCATTTTGTTTAGTTTGTCGTGTAGCTGTTGGAATTAGATTGTGCATTGTATTTCGAAGTTGATCAATGACTGTATCATGAGTAGGCAGCTGTGAAAGAGGATTTTCAACGAAGAACTCACCGGGCAGTTTCAGTGTTTGTCCGTAGACAAGTTCTGCGGGTGAGCACTTCAGATCTTCTTTCACTGTAGCTCGAATACCTAGAAGAATTATTGGTATTTCGGAGCTCCACTGAATAGTGTTGCCTCTGGCCATAAGTGCAGCTTTAAGTTGTCGATGAAAACGTTCTACCATTCCGTTTGCTTGTGGATGGTAGGCCGTTGTACGTATCCGATGTGAGCCTAAAAGTTTTGTTAACTCGGAGAAAAGTTTTGACTCGAATTGTGTTCCCTGATCCGTTGTGATATGCAGTGGAACACCGAATCGTGATACGTAGTTATTGACAAATGTCGTGGCTATGGTAGCAGCAGACATGTCAGACATAGTAAAAGCTTCTGGCCATCGAGTGAATCGATCAACGCAAGTTAAAATATAAGAACATCCATTAGAAGGAGGAAGTGGACCTACGATATCTATATGGATATGTTCGAAACGAGATTGTGGAATTTCAAATTGTCCAGTTGGACTTTTTGTGTGCCGTTGGACCTTAGAGCGTTGGCAAGATAAACAAGATTTTGTCCAATGATTAATATCTTTATTAATACTGGGCCAAAAATATCTAGATGCAATCAATTTACGAGTACCGTTGACACCAGGATGTGACAAGTTGTGTAAAGTGTTAAATACAGTTTTGCGTAAAGGTTCTGCGATGTATGGGCGATTGTTACCCGTTGATGTTTCGCAGACTATTTCAAATCCTGGAAGTTTAAAAAGCTCTAGTTTCATTGATGAACTAGTGTGACATACGGAACCAGAAAGTAAATTCTGAAGTTCTAAGTCTGCTTTTTGTGCAGCTATGATAGCATCGTAGTTGAAGTGAGTCTCAACTGATGCAGTTTCGTTGTCGGATGCACGAGATAATGCATCCGCGACTGTGTTGTCTTTACCTTGCACATGTTGGATGTCGGTAGTAAATTGACTTATGAAATCCAAGTGGCGAGATTGCCTTGGGTTTCGTTCGGTTTTCGATTGTATTGCACGAGTGAGAGGCTTGTGGTCGGTGTAAATTGTGAATTCGCGACCTTCGACAAAATACCTGAAGTGTTTTATAGCTAGGTAAATTGCGAGTAGCTCTCGATCGAATGCCGAGTATTTAATTTCAGCGTCTGAAAGTTTCTTTGAGAAAAATCCCAGTGGTTCCCAACAATCGTTGTTACGTTGTTGTAACACTGCTCCGACAGCAATGTTCGATGCATCCGTAGTGATACTGTATGCAGCATCGTTACGTGGATGAACTAACAACGTGATATTGCCCAATTCAGTTTTCAACTTGGTGAATGCGAGTTGACATTCGTTTGGCCAAGTGAAATTTTTCGGAGTCTTGGGCTTCTTTAGTAAAGCGGCCAAGTGTGTATGAATTGGAGCAAGTGTTTCAGCTAATTTCGGTATGAATCTATGATAGTAATTTATCATACCGACGAATTGCTGAATACGTTTGATTGATGTTGGTGGTGGGAATTCCGTAATGGCATTAATTCGTTCTTGAGAAGGCAGAATACCATTAGGGGTGATCGTGTGGCTGAGGAATTCAAGAGTGTTTACGCCAAAAACGCATTTTGAACTCTTAATATGTACACCAAACTCGCTTAGTTTCTGGAATAGTTGTTCCAGATGAAGCTTGTGTTGTTCCTCATTCATTGATGCCACTAAAATATCGTCGATGTAGACGAAAACAAAATCTAAATCTCGAACGATTTCATTTATGAAACGCTGAAACGTTTGTGCAGCATTACGTAAACCAAATGGCATTCGGGTGAATTCGAAGAGGCCAAATGGAGTGGTAATTGCAGTTTTGTGAATATCTTCATTCGCGACAGGAATGAGATGATAGGCTCTAACAAGGTCAATTTTAGAAAAGATAGTGCAATCATACAAATTCATCGAAAAATTTTGTATGTGCGGTATCGGATAACGATCAGGAATCGTGACCGCGTTCAATCTACGATAATCTCCACATGGTCTCCAGTCGAGATCTTTCTTTCGAACCATGTGAAGCGGACAAGATACAGAAGAAGATGAAATGCGACAAATTCCAAGTTCAACCATATGTTGAAATTCCGTGAACGCAGCTTTTTGACGAATAGGATCTAGTCTGCGTGGTCTTGACACAGGCAAGTGCCCAGTGGTAACAATATGATGTACCACGTTATGTTTGACCGGTAAGTTGTAGTTCGGCTCTGCTGTTAGGGAAGGAAACTTCTTTAGTAGCAGGCCGTAATCGTTGTCGATCGTATAATGGATGGGTGTTGGCGTATCAACACTAACCATTGTGGCATGGATTGACAGCTGGGTAGCTGTATCAATCAGCCGTTTTCGTTTGAGATCGACTAAAAGGCCAAATTTACTGAGAAAATCAGCGCCAATGATCGGACGATTCACTTGTGCTAACATGAAAGCGTGTGTGAATGTTCGTTTTAGGCCGATATCTACCTGTAGGAGCTTTGTTCCGTAGGTATTGATTATCGTGCCGTTGGCAGCTGATAAAACTAGACCTGTTGATTTGGAGCTATTTGTAGTTAATCGATTGTTATTGACTGGGAGCACCGAGAGGTCTGCTCCTGTGTCGATGAGAAAGGTTTGTTCGTTTATTTTATCGAAAATAAATAGACGACTGGAGTTACTGTTCTCTGATACAGCCGTCTCAACCTCGAGCTTTAATCGTTTTTTTGAAGGTTTGGTTCTACATTCATGGTGGTTTTGGATGTAGTCTGACCAAATGAGCACGGAGATCTACATTTGCGTGCCGCTGCTCCAAACGTTCTATGGTAATAACATGAACCATTTCTATTCCTAGAGCTACTTCTTGCTCTTGATTGAGATCGGTATGTAGATGGCGATCTACCGCGAAAACTCGAGCTCGTTGACCTATTCCTGGAGTTCGATTGGCCAAACCGAGTTAATTGCTCCAGTTGTCGTTCTATTCGGCTTAAACGGTCTTCCATTGTCGAGTTTGATGAAGATGAGCCTCGCCATTGGCTTCTATGAGTGGCACGTGTTGTTGGACGAGATAGACGGACTTCATTAATTTGTTTGCTGCTACTGTTAAGGGCCATTGCCTCGAACATGTTATCCGCCATTCGGGACATCGTTTCAATTGATGTGGTTTCAAGCAAAGCAGACAACGGTATGCGTATAATCTCTGGCAATTTCCGTATCCATAGAGACCGTATGATTTTATCACTAAAATTTTCTCCTGCTAGCTGTTTTATTTTACGAAACGCCTCGGAAGGTAGTTGATCGCCAAGCTCTTGACCGATCAAGAGAGATTCAAGGCGACGCTCGTCCGAAGGCGCTAATCGTTCCAACAACGTTCGCTTAAGTTCTTCGTATTTGTTGGTTTCGGGTAACCCGTCAATGACGTCCGAAACCATGTCACACATTTCAGGCGAGAGAGAATGGAGCAAATGTAGATATTTTTGTTTATCTTGTTTGATATTTTGATACTCAAACGTTTGCTCTGCAACTCTGAACCAGGTATGTGGATTTTGTATCCACAGAGGCTGTAGCTTCAAATTGGCTGAAGCGCCTTGCTCCAAAGGGCCATCGGATTTTATCCCTTGAGCTTTGTTCATTGTTTCATCGTCGTTCATTTTGATTTTCGGTAAGATTTATATAGACAAAAAAAATGAATCACTGTAAAAAAAAAACTAACGAGTGAACGTGTGATATAAACAAGTTATATAAAAAAAACGCGTTATATAAAAAAAAATATAAGACAAAATCGAATTGTAACTAAATGGAAAAATCTTCGTGGAAAAAATTTTAGGCGACCAGGTTTTCTTGTTGAAAAGAAAATAATCACGCTAATATGAATTACCAAAATTCTCCAAAATTAAGTAAATAAAGAGAGGTATATATATAAATAATATAAAGAAAAAATTTTATATGAATATTTTTAAATGAATTCCAAATAATAAATTCAAGCTTAAATTCTTAAAGCTAATTTCCCAACACCATAATATATTTTGAATAAAGTGAATGAATGGTATGAAATTTAATTTATCTAATTCAATGAGATTTAAAATAAATCAAATTTGTAATTACGTTCAAAATTATTTCAATCAAAAAAAAAATTTTCCAATTAAGTTAAAGTTAATCATAAAAAAAAATTAAACATATGTTGTAATAAAAAAAATAATTTTTATCTGTTTTGGGTCCAACGGTGTTTATCGAAGATTAAGAACGGCAATGTTTGTAATAATATTGATGAAATAATGGTAAGCAGTAATTTAATTGATCCAACGATGGTATTGATGATGAAATTTTAGTACGATTAGAAAAATAAATTTTTGCGTCAGCAATATTTGATTGTATAAAATTGTTGATGTAATAAGTTTTCTTTAGATGAATAAATGAATTTCTGAATAAATTTGACTTTGTAAAATGCTGTTGTTGTACTGTTGAATTTTGTGTTGTTGAACAATTGTTATATTAAATTTTATTTGGAATCCAGTTGATTTTTAAATGTTTTATAGATGTTGACGATGTTGATGTTACAGTAACAAATTATGAAGCATAAATCTTACTGTATAAGATGACCAGATATTTTTGGTTATAATTTGCAGCACCGAAAATAATAAAAACTTTTAAAGCAAACACACTGCAACTATCACAAGATCGTAAGATACGTACCTCTAAGTCTGGTACAAAATGTACCAGACTGTCCAACAAATACTTGGAATTGTATGTTGTTTGAACGTACGGTAAAAACCGTTATCGGCGTCACCAATGATGCTAGTTGATATATATTGTTGAATGTGTGATTTAATGATTTTGAACACAGCACTTATTCTTTATGATTTATTTAATGAACAATAGATACAATATTATCTTAATTGTTAATATAACAAATTTCTTGTTTTTAATTATTATTGAGAAGCACTATTTTGATAATTCATATTAACTTTGGTTGAAAATTAACGCGGTGCGACAAGCTCGATCGCATTCAAAGGAATGAAGTTTTATTATAATTTTACCGCCAACCAAAATTGGCAACGAAAGCCATTGAACCTGAAATCGATTTGTTGGTTCGTTTTTCGAATCAATTAATTGAACGATTAATTATATAACTTAATTAAGTAATTTCTCGTATGGATGGCGTGAATTAAGTAGCGTTGGTTTATGTCATGAGTTTGTGGTGATTAATTATTTGGATTTAAATATATTAACCACTACATATATATATATATATATATATATATCTATATATATATATATATATATATATATATATATATATATATATATATATATATATATATATATATCATATATATATATATATATATATATATATATATATATATATATATATATATATATATATATATATATATATATATATATATATATATATATATATATATATATATATATATATATATATATATATATATATATATATATATATATATATATATATATATATATATATATATATATATATATATATATATATATATTACTGTGTTCCTTAATTTTCAATTTTAAAATATTGTTGGTCTCACCCCCTAAGTCGGTGTGTATACATATAAAAATGAACTGCAAGAAATTTTAGGTCAATCAAATAAAGTTAACCCGTGCCGACTTGAAGTTGAACTTTGGTTCCATATGAAATCATCGAAAAAAAAGAAAAATTGTTGCTGTACTGTTTTAGATTTTACTCAAACTTTGTGGAAATGTTCTTTAGAGTTGAAAAAATCAAAATCCACAATGATTTAATTTTCGCACGCGCCACTTCCGGTCCACACAAAATAAAGCACTTGAAAAGTCGTATTTTTGTGTTTTGCGGTTTTAGCTGTAAAACTTTTTCTATTAAAGATATTGATTCGATCAAGGAGACATTATAAAGTTGAAAGATGGTAGTTCTTAAAACAAAAATCAAAATTGACTTTATTCATATATTTGAAAAATGAGAGAGTATTGAAAATACGTGTATTTTATTGATTTCTTGCGATTTTCAATTGACTCCAGTGTCTGCATTGTTAAATATAAAAGTCTAAACATTCTCAAATATCAAAGTGCATATATTGTTATAGTATAAAAAATTAAAATCGACTCGTTCAGTCTACTCGTAATGCAAAAACTCTTTACTTGAAATTTTGAAATTTCAGCAATTTGCATATTTCAGGCTACAATTTGGACGGGTTTGGTAAAAGGCAAAAATTTGAAATTGGCAGGATATTTAGTTCTTACCTTCAACTTTAAAAAACTTTAACGCTTGTTGTTCTATTTCCTCCTGACGCGGGTGTAGCGTTTAAGGAGAAGCCAACATTATATAGCCATTTGTTTCTTACAGCTTTTTACTTACAGTTTACAGTTTCTTACATTTTTATTTTTGTTTTAGAAACTACCATCTTGCAGCTGTACAATGCCACCTTGATCGAATCAATATCTTTAATAGAAAAACTTTTACAGCTAAAACCATAAAACACAAAAACACGACTTTTCAAGTGCTTTTTTTGTGTGGACCGGAAGTGGCGCGTTCGAAAATTAAATCATTGTGGATTTTGATTTTTTCAACTCTAAAGAACATTTCCACAAAGTTTGAGTAAAATCTAAAACAGTGCAGCAACAATTTTTCTTTTTTTTTCGATGATTTCATATGAAACCAAAGTTCAACTTCAAGTCGGCACGGGTTAACTTTATTTGATTGACCTAAAATTTCTTGCAGTTCATTTTCATATGTATACACACCGATTTAGGGGGTGAGACCAAAAATATATCATAAGTTTTTTTTCCCCATATAGCTAAGGAACACCCTAATATATATATACTAGCGGGACCCGGCGTGCTTGCATGTAAAAGGAAGGATCAGCACTCTAGTTGATCAGTAAAATATAAAAAAATAGTATTATATATAAAACAAAGGATATATAAAAAATACGCGATCAAATAAGTTTTCAGGTGTGTAATCTATTTAGAACATTATACGGAACAAAAATCGATTCACAAATTTTCACAGTGCTCATGCGGTTTAGTATACGCTTTCTTTACCGCTTTCTTTTACGTTGCAAAAAATTTTGATCGGTATATGATTTTATGGTCAGCAAAAGCAGTAAGAATAGCGACAATACATTTGATGAAGGTATAGAAGAAGTGATGCAAAAAAGGAATAAAAGAAGTGATGCAAAAAAAATCAAAATTATTTGGAAGTTTTTGTGTATGAATTTATAGGATTTGAATTCATAGGATGAGAAATATTTCTATTTAGTCAACATTTTAAGTCATTTTAAAGTCATTATTATTGAAGGTCTATTGAATCAATGCGAAACTAATATCTTACACACAGTCAATATATTGGCATATATATATATAGACAAAATTAATGGAATATTAATTTTTAAGCGATTTTGTGAGTAATTATTGCTCAAAGTAATTATTAAAAGTATTATTCCCGATAATAAGTAATTATTGTCGGGATTGAACTCACACTCATCAGAGACATCATAGTTCAAAGCCATCTTACAGACTCAGCCACAGTGGATGAAACAACAACGAAACATATTTCAATTTTCATGTTCAGATAATTTCTAAATTGAATCTTCATTATCGCATATTTATTTAAATTGAATTCTTCATCTGTGATTATACAATTGTAAATTGTATTTGTTCCCGACACGAAACACACAAAAACTGTTTTAAAGAAGTTTTTCTGAGAGAAAATAAAAAATGCTTTAAAATTGCAAAACTCATGTGAATTAAAATAATTACTTTAGCTTAATCACTCTAAAAACTTTATTTATTTTACACCAAATAGTGTAAAACTTTTGTTTATTTAACATTATACCCGTCGCATATTGTCGGTATCTCATAAGAAAGAAAATTTAAGAAAAGTCGTTTTGAGTTGTTGATGGTCATTGCAAAAGCGAGTCGCAATGGAAACTAAACGTTTGAATTCAAATGCCATATCTGTTGCGATCATTGAAATACGTAGCAACAGTACATCTTCCACTTTGAATTTTCCATTCAAAATTGTAGCTTCAACGACATTGTTCATCATCTTTTTCACCAAAAATTTCCAAAAAAATGTGCAATTTCAAAATATTTGACATATTATTTTAATAAAATAATATACATTCATTTTTCTATTTCATAAAATTATATTCAACGAAAAAAACATTGATCAAAGCAAGCTACGCGCATAAACCGATATTTAAAAAAAAACCAACTAAAATAATTATCACCAATCACCAATGAAAAAATAATACACGACAATTGGAAAAAGCAAGCGTTGTGTATTTGGAAAACTTTAACATTAAAACCAATTTTTTAAATACAAATACGGTACCATCTATTGGCTAACCCAAATTTATGAGGCGTATATCACACTATCAAATATATTGGTCAATAAAAAAAATTTGACATGAAATTGGAGAGTTGACGTTAACTTTAACTTAACCGTAACTTAAGACTCTATACAAAATTTTGATTTAAGGTCGGTAAGAAATTACGTATTCTTTGACGTTTGATTTGATATTAATTTTGGTTTTGTAATCAATTTTATAAATCAATCAATGCTTTAAAAGTAACAAACTGATTTCACAATCAAAATTTAAAATAATAAAATTCGAAATAAACATTTGATACAAAATTTAAAAATAAAAAACTTTATTTTCATATTAATTTCATGCTAATATTTGGCTTTAATTAAAGTCGATCTTTTTATATCTTTTGCATTTTTTAATAAATAAAATTTTATTTTTATGGATACTTGCAATTAAATATTAGTTTTTTTCAGTTTTTATACTAAACGTCAAAAACTCCTTAAGATAGAATGAAATTAACTTTACATTAAGTTAACGTTAAGTTTACGTACCGACTATAAATGTTCTAGTGCATTTTCATACATTTGTACTTGACGTTAAGTTAAAGTTACCGACTATAAATCAAGCATAAAGGTTGTAAAATAAACTTCGCTAGTTTTTCATCCAGTTTTGATGACAATTTTTTTACCTCTAATCGTTCTATTTTAATTAGCAATACGTATAAGAGTATTTTTCTATTTGATATTGATTTTTGTAAATTAACATTGAAGACCAATGAAAAATTTAAAAAAATAAATTTAAATTATTGTTTTCTTTATTTTTACTCTTATTTTTATTCAAACTTTATAAAAACCAATACACTAATTTTTTACAGATTTCGATACTTTATAGCACTACTATAATTAATATATAACCTCCACAAAATTGTTAATAATCTTTGGTAATGTATTTGACATAGCATGATATGCTTTTCGTTTATTATCAAATATAAAACAAAACTCTTTTACTAAAACATATTTGATAGTCTAATAATGGCCTTATATGAAGTTAAGGCGTGCTATACACCTGAGCTAAACTATGCAAAATATGCGAACTATGTTTTTAAAAAATAATGTATATAACGTAATTATAGAAAAAAACATTACCGAAACAAAATATTTAAAAAAGAAAAGAAAAACGGAAACATTACATTTTTTTGAACAAGCTTTATTCGCATTAAAACATTACTTTTTTAAAAACATAGTTCGCATATTTCGCATAGTTTAGCTCAGGTGTATAGCACGCCTGAAGTTTACTATCAATTGAATAAATTGATTTACACTGCCATCTAAAAGTTGGCATATGAACAACCCATACTTAACATTTAATTTACAATTAAAAAATATTTAGGCATTTAATCAAGATAACAACTATCCTATCTCTCAAACTGGACCATCATACACACATTGTACAACATTTCATTAAGATTGGTTACGTTGTTACGGAGTTCATCGCGGACAAACATCGTGACACGTGATTTTTATATATATAAGATATATATATATATATATATATATATATATATATATATATATATATATATATATATATATATATATATATATATATATATAATTTTGTTTATTTTTGTTTTTGCGTCTCCGCTTATCATATATAGTCGTTTGGCACAAAATTTTTCCGAAATTCCAAGATGAAGCCCATTGCAATAGGTAGATTTTTATATGAAATCTACCTAAAATCAGTGAAAGTGAAACTTTCAATAGTGATTCCGTTTCAGTTCTACAACAAAATGAAGTTTTAGCTGACAATTTAGTATTGAATCAAAATACGAGAAACAATTTCAAAAATTAGGGTAATTGTAATAGTATATTACATATCTAGAGTTGTAAATAGCATTTTACATGCGAGGGAAAATTTGGCGTACGAGACGCGTAGCGTCGAGTGCAGTATCTTCACGAGCATGGAAAATGCTTTACAACTCGAGATTTGTTATATACTTTTTCTACGACTTTGTTTTAATGCCCAAACGCAGATAATTACTTGAAAAAATGAACTACAAATTATAAAATAAATGCAAATAGTTTACAAATTGTGGTACGCTTTGCATTATTCTGTGTCATAATGAATAGAAATATTTAATTTTTAAGAATCAAATTTTTCTTTAAATAAAAATTTTTTTCTCCGATCGAAGGAAATAGTTATTTGTTTAACTAGGCAGCAAAGTAGTAGATTGACTGGCTAGTAGTTCAGCCAAGGAGGCTAGGAATTCAGCCAAGGCAGTCAATCTACCTTGCTGCCGAGTTGAACATATAATTTTTTCTCCGATTAATTACAATGATATGTAATTTAATAATTATTACTTTAAAAATAAAGCAAAATTTTAAAAATGAAAAAAAAAATCGATTAAAAAAATTTTTTTTTTAATCGCAATATCTGTTTATTTCTATGAAGTCTAATTATTTTGCTGCCTAGGCCAAAAGTGCCACTTTGCTGACTGAAATAAGTCTGCAAAATTTATATTTGCTGTCTATCGGAGAAAAAAATATATCTTTCCCTTGTTTTTTCGAAACGAAAAGCTCATGATTCATGTATGTTGTATTTGTTGCTAAGCAACAAGTAATAATAGAACGAGAATTTTTTTTCTGGCCTAGGTCGGGAATATATTCCCGTATGGATTTTTAATTGTTTAGAAGAAATAAAAGTACACTAATAAGGTCAAACGCATTTATTTATTTTAATTTAACAGTATACATAATAATCAATTTTTATTTGATAAATCTATGCCGAACTAATTATTTGTTAGGTATAGGAGTTTAATTTTACTTATTTGTAATATTAACGGTTATCGTACAATTAGTACAATTATTGAGCATTGGTGGATTAATAGTATCGCATCCCAGAATTGTTGTTGATATATTGCTATTAAAATCATTAACATTATTTGCATCGGCTGTTTCATTATCCGTTGTATCGAAAATCTTATGAGAATAAATCTTCATTTTTATTGATAATGGATTTATCGATATACCCTTCAGCAACAGTCGATGACTTCCATCCTCCAAATCTTTTTAAACATGTTAAATCTGCCTCATTATCAACTAAAATTGTCGCATATGAACGGCGAAAACAGTGCCTTGTGTATTCTTTTGCGTCTGGCAATTTTAAAAATGTAGCAACAGTTTGTGGCATTTTACCAAACTGATGTATGCCAACTACTTGTTTGAAACCTTTACCATTTGTGTATTTAAAAAAAACGCAAAGAATTTAAATCTTTTGGACGCGAAGCTATATATTTTCTGTAATATTTTAAATAAGTTTCGAGTTTAAACCCGAATAAACCCGTATGTCGCTACGCCACTGAGTTTTGGAATACTAAATAAGATGATGTAGTTGCTTTAAATATTTTGAGTACCATTGGTTTGACAAAATCAATGAAAGCTTTCAACCGTCAGGCTATCTCATTATTATCTGCAGAGGAAATTCTAAAATTTCTATTCAAATCTCTTCGGAAAAACAGTTCAGAAATAAGCTTTAAATTTTTATTTGAAATACAATCTCAAATTTTTAAAGGAAGAGATAACTCAATAAATTAAAATTTCTTCTCATCCAAAATTAGTTAGTCAACCCGAGGAAAAAGATTTTTTTCTATTTGCTCTAAAACCGAAATGATAAAAACTGCAAAAAATTTTCTCGAAGATTATTTAAAAATCCAGAAATTGATTCTTATAATTACAATGAAAGCTTTACATATATCGACGAATGACATCAACGCTTAGAAGAGCTTATACAGCCCTCAGACTCAGAATTAGAGGAAAAGGGTTGCGTTGAATTAAATTTAGAAGTATTCGTGAGAGTTTGAGAATGCAGTCAACAATAAATGACAACTACTGCTCTCTATCCAACGAAATTAATATATTTGAAGCTACTGGTAAGATCACTTTCAATTCAGAACTTCTAAAAAACACTCTAATTTTGATAAAACCTAAATACACTGAAAACTAGAGAAATTTTTCTGTATCTGGAAATTTTGACCGTTTACTGTTACTTTTTCGTTACTTCTGATCGTTACTAGAGTTGCCTTTTTTTGTTAAAATTAATGTTAAATAATTCTCGAGAATCTCGAGAAATTCAAATAATTATTTCCAATTTCTCGAGAAACTCAACCGCTGATAAACTCGAGATTCTCGAATCTCGAGATTCATAAAAGGTCGAGATATCAGAAACTCTAGTCTCAATGTATTGTTGATATAAGCGAAATTGGTAAGCATAATTGTTAATATTTTAATTTGATCATATTTTAATATTTAAAAAAATAAATAAATATATAATTTAAACAATATTTTTTGACGTTAATAACAATTTGATTGTAAGCAAATAATGATAAATTTACAATGACAAATTTAACATTGTTCTACAATGTAGAGTTTACGAACACACTCTAGGGTCGATAATTTTTGAAAACAAAACAAAATAATAGTAGGATGAAACCCATTAGAAAAGGAGGAGAATATTATAAAAATGAAAGGAAAAATAATTTACGGACGATCTGTGGTCGGGAAGGGAAAGGGGTGAGTTTTTAAAGGGTAAAAAACGGTTTATCTCGATTTATGGCAAAACTAAAAGTCCTATGGAAAAAATTTATATGACAAAGTTGTAGGTAATAAAAAGATCTAAAACTTTTATCTCAACATTTTTTTCACATAACCTCAAAATTTATGTGAAAAATTCAAAAAACCAAGTTTTTGGTTGTTTATTTTTATCTTTTACAAAAAAACTTTTTTGTTCACGAAACTTGGTGAAAACTTACCTTTTTATGTCCCAAATACGCTGTAATTTATTTGATTTGAAATATTTATTTTTTCACCTTATTTTGAATTAATATCGAAAAAGCACCGTAATTTTCAATCGAAAATTCACCCGTCAAAATATCAGCTTTTTTCAAAAATGGTATGCCTTCTGTTCGTTGAAATCTCTTCTTTTCGATGGTGAAAAAAAATATATTACTATAGTAAATCTTCTCAGAAAATGCAGAAAATGAGCTGAATTTTCGATTGAAAATTAGGATGCTTTTTCGATATTAATTCAAAATAAGGTGAAAAAATAAATATTTCAAATCAAATAAATTACGAAAATTCAACCTACATTACCTACAACTTTGCCATATAACTTCTTTCCATAGGACTTTTAGTTTTGCCGGAAATCGAGATAAACCGTTTTTTCCCCATAAAAACTCACCGCCCTTCCGACCTCAGATCGTAAATTATTTTTCCTTTCATTTTTATAATATTCGCCTCCTTTTCTAATGGGTTTCATCCTACTATTATTTATTTCACTTTTTATTATTTTTAAAGGCTTCTACCCTGGTCTATTCTACTTAGGCGTAAAGATTTTTTGATCACAAACTGAAGCGTATAAAACCAAAACGAGTTGTATGTCAGTCCTGGGGTCCAAGATACAGGCCTTTGAAAAAAGCAAAATCCATACAAAATTACACTGTTTTGACAAGAATTTTTTCTGTTTTTTTAATTTTTGTTTTATTTCCTATGTGCTTATAAGATAAACAGATCAAAACTGTCCCTTTTACTAAATTTACTTAATTTACGATAAAAATAATAAAAAAATCCGCTTGCGCCTAAGTTCAAATAATTTTGCCTTTAATTTGTACCGTTGGATAAATGGTGAAATAAATTTGTGATCAGAATTGTTTAATTAAAGAACACTATTACCACCGCAAATATACGAAGGGCAAATGTTTGACTCGTTAAACATACAACGATTCAACTGTATACACACCTAAATCAGGTAAACATCAACCTTTTCCAGTGTATACACAACATAAAATTTTCTAAAATATAAAAAATTTATGTAACTCTACCAGATAATCCACTATACATATATTCTATACATATTACGTTATTCCTTAGCTCATTTTTTGTCGTTTAATTCATCTCAAATCCACAACCACGTGATAATTATGCTCGTAAAAATGATGGAGTTGATGAGATATTGTCTCCTCATATTTAATTATCCAGGATTATCCGTAACGGATTCAACTAGATTTTTTGATTATTCTCGTGTTTATATTTTTTTGGTTAAGGTAATGAATGATTTTTGTTTGCTTTCGCGCACGAATTAAAATCTGAATAATTTGTATTCCCTTTGTTACTTGTAGCGAATAAGATCTTCTTTTATTTATTTAAATCAGGGATTTGTTTAAAGCTTTTCGGTGATAAATGAATTTTTAATTTATATTTTTTGTTGTTGAATATTATGATGAGTTAGCGTATTTTGGGTTTCTTTAATTGTTTATTCAGATCATTAATGAATACTTGCCAAATTTAATTAAGAATCGGTGTAATCAAAATAAATCATAAATGATGACAGTGTTTAGGTGATATGGTGAAATTTGTCTAGGAACCGAAAAGAAAACTTCACAATAAACAATTTAAAAATTATATTGAAGAAAATTGGCTACATAAATTTTCAATTTTATTCTATTATTAACTTTAATGTTGGTGTAAACTGCTACAGGTGATCTAATCCACACCATTCCATAAACAAAAAGTTTTATTAAAAAAAAATTTTCTCGAAGATTATTTAAAAATCCAGAAATTGATTCTTATAATTACAATGAAAGCTTTACATATATCGACGAATGACATCAACGCTTAGAAGAGCTTATACAGCCCTCAGACTCAGAATTAGAGGAAAAGGGTTGCGTTGAATTAAATTTAGAAGTATTCGTGAGAGTTTGAGAATGCAGTCAACAATAAATGACAACTACTGCTCTCTATCCAACGAAATTAATATATTTGAAGCTACTGGTAAGATCACTTTCAATTCAGAACTTCTAAAAAACACTCTAATTTTGATAAAACCTAAATACACTGAAAACTAGAGAAATTTTTCTGTATCTGGAAATTTTGACCGTTTACTGTTACTTTTTCGTTACTTCTGATCGTTACTAGAGTTGCCTTTTTTTGTTAAAATTAATGTTAAATAATTCTCGAGAATCTCGAGAAATTCAAATAATTATTTCCAATTTCTCGAGAAACTCAACCGCTGATAAACTCGAGATTCTCGAATCTCGAGATTCATAAAAGGTCGAGATATCAGAAACTCTAGTCTCAATGTATTGTTGATATAAGCGAAATTGGTAAGCATAATTGTTAATATTTTAATTTGATCATATTTTAATATTTAAAAAAATAAATAAATATATAATTTAAACAATATTTTTTGACGTTAATAACAATTTGATTGTAAGCAAATAATGATAAATTTACAATGACAAATTTAACATTGTTCTACAATGTAGAGTTTACGAACACACTCTAGGGTCGATAATTTTTGAAAACAAAACAAAATAATAGTAGGATGAAACCCATTAGAAAAGGAGGAGAATATTATAAAAATGAAAGGAAAAATAATTTACGGACGATCTGTGGTCGGGAAGGGAAAGGGGTGAGTTTTTAAAGGGTAAAAAACGGTTTATCTCGATTTATGGCAAAACTAAAAGTCCTATGGAAAAAATTTATATGACAAAGTTGTAGGTAATAAAAAGATCTAAAACTTTTATCTCAACATTTTTTTCACATAACCTCAAAATTTATGTGAAAAATTCAAAAAACCAAGTTTTTGGTTGTTTATTTTTATCTTTTACAAAAAAACTTTTTTGTTCACGAAACTTGGTGAAAACTTACCTTTTTATGTCCCAAATACGCTGTAATTTATTTGATTTGAAATATTTATTTTTTCACCTTATTTTGAATTAATATCGAAAAAGCACCGTAATTTTCAATCGAAAATTCACCCGTCAAAATATCAGCTTTTTTCAAAAATGGTATGCCTTCTGTTCGTTGAAATCTCTTCTTTTCGATGGTGAAAAAAAATATATTACTATAGTAAATCTTCTCAGAAAATGCAGAAAATGAGCTGAATTTTCGATTGAAAATTAGGATGCTTTTTCGATATTAATTCAAAATAAGGTGAAAAAATAAATATTTCAAATCAAATAAATTACGAAAATTCAACCTACATTACCTACAACTTTGCCATATAACTTCTTTCCATAGGACTTTTAGTTTTGCCGGAAATCGAGATAAACCGTTTTTTCCCCATAAAAACTCACCGCCCTTCCGACCTCAGATCGTAAATTATTTTTCCTTTCATTTTTATAATATTCGCCTCCTTTTCTAATGGGTTTCATCCTACTATTATTTATTTCACTTTTTATTATTTTTAAAGGCTTCTACCCTGGTCTATTCTACTTAGGCGTAAAGATTTTTTGATCACAAACTGAAGCGTATAAAACCAAAACGAGTTGTATGTCAGTCCTGGGGTCCAAGATACAGGCCTTTGAAAAAAGCAAAATCCATACAAAATTACACTGTTTTGACAAGAATTTTTTCTGTTTTTTTAATTTTTGTTTTATTTCCTATGTGCTTATAAGATAAACAGATCAAAACTGTCCCTTTTACTAAATTTACTTAATTTACGATAAAAATAATAAAAAAATCCGCTTGCGCCTAAGTTCAAATAATTTTGCCTTTAATTTGTACCGTTGGATAAATGGTGAAATAAATTTGTGATCAGAATTGTTTAATTAAAGAACACTATTACCACCGCAAATATACGAAGGGCAAATGTTTGACTCGTTAAACATACAACGATTCAACTGTATACACACCTAAATCAGGTAAACATCAACCTTTTCCAGTGTATACACAACATAAAATTTTCTAAAATATAAAAAATTTATGTAACTCTACCAGATAATCCACTATACATATATTCTATACATATTACGTTATTCCTTAGCTCATTTTTTGTCGTTTAATTCATCTCAAATCCACAACCACGTGATAATTATGCTCGTAAAAATGATGGAGTTGATGAGATATTGTCTCCTCATATTTAATTATCCAGGATTATCCGTAACGGATTCAACTAGATTTTTTGATTATTCTCGTGTTTATATTTTTTTGGTTAAGGTAATGAATGATTTTTGTTTGCTTTCGCGCACGAATTAAAATCTGAATAATTTGTATTCCCTTTGTTACTTGTAGCGAATAAGATTTTCTTTTATTTATTTAAATCAGGGATTTGTTTAAAGCTTTTCGGTGATAAATGAATTTTTAATTTATATTTTTTGTTGTTGAATATTATGATGAGTTAGCGTATTTTGGGTTTCTTTAATTGTTTATTCAGATCATTAATGAATACTTGCCAAATTTAATTAAGAATCGGTGTAATCAAAATAAATCATAAATGATGACAGTGTTTAGGTGATATGGTGAAATTTGTCTAGGAACCGAAAAGAAAACTTCACAATAAACAATTTAAAAATTATATTGAAGAAAATTGGCTACATAAATTTTCAATTTTATTCTATTATTAACTTTAATGTTGGTGTAAACTGCTACAGGTGATCTAATCCACACCATTCCATAAACAAAAAGTTTTATTGTGTTGAGATAAAATACTACAAAAACAAAAGAAATCAAATAAAATTTAAATTTATTGGGTAGTTTAATTCATTTTTTATGTTGTATCTATAGAAAATAGTTATTTGTTTAACTAGGCAGCAAAGTAGTAGATTGACTGCCGCGGCTGATAGTTCATAGCCGAGCGAGCGAGGCTAGGAATTCAGCCAAGGCAGTCAATCTACCTTGCTGCCGAGTTGAACATATAATTTTTTCTCCGATTAATTACAATGATATGTAATTTAATAATTATTACTTTAAAAATAAAGCAAAATTTTAAAAATGAAAAAAAAAATCGCAAATGTTGGAAGATTTAGTTGTTATGGAAATGTAATAATAATTATAGTTTGACAAATTAAAAAATTTCTGCCAGATCTGTTTATTTCTATGAAGTCTAATTATTTTGCTGCCTAGGCAGGAAAAGTGCCACTTTGCTGACTGAAATAAGTCTGCAAAATTTATATTTGCTGTCTATCGGAGAAAAACTCATTTTCCTTTTAGTATGTTTTGTTATTCTAATTTAGTTTGCTTTCAGATAATCGATGAAAAACCTTAGGATAATTGTGTAGTTGTTGTTGTTGTAGCGACGGTGCGGTGATACTCTGCCGGCTCCATGTTCAGATTCAGTAACTCTGCTACTGCCCTTGGGCGGTACCACAAATCTTCCTCCGTCAATTCGGTTTGTTTTTTTGGACAATAGAATAGGTGGTTTGCATCACGCGACGTGCCCTCACATGTGGGCCACTTATCAACAATGTTCGGGTCAATTTTATTCATGTAGTTATTTAAGATGCGTGACCAACTGGATCCTAACTGCGCTAGGATGGAGCTGGTGCTGCGCGGTACTTTGACCTCTTCCGCAGCGACTTCTGGTGGCTTACTATTAAGAACTCGATTTGGGCCGTAGTTCTTTATTGTGTCTTCAACAACTTTCGTATATGAATTAGTTTCGTTCAGGGTGTTATGACGTGATGTTTATTCCTTCCGGTGGTGCAGGTAAACTACTTAGGTAGAGATTGAATAGTGAAGATGAACGTTACCTTGCTGAACTCCTTGTTTGAGCACTCTCATCTTTGATTTGCAGTTACGGAACTCAACGTATGTTTGTCGGCCTCTTAGGTAGTTGCACAACCAGCGATTTATTAAACCTGGCAGAGTGGTGTTTTATATATAATTTAATAGTGCAGCGTGCCACACGGTATCGAATGCTTATGATAGGTCGAGTGCAACTAGTATTGTTCTAGCACAGGGTTGTTTTTGGTTCAAACCATCACTGATTTGATTTTGGATCTTGTGAAGAGCGGTGGTTGTAATATGTGCTGTCCTAAAGGCTACAGAAATTCTTCAATCAGTTTTGCAACCGATGAAAGATGGAGATATTTGGTATCTGGAGAGTGTTTAGCGATGTGTTAACTACGGTAGTGAGATATTTCAATCCTTTGGGTCTAATATGTCTTAGTATGGTGGCTGAGAATAACCGTATTAGGTGCTTTCTTATGTTAATTTTAATTTTTGTTTTATGATAGTTTACGATTTTAGTTTTCTATAAAAAGATATATATGGAAATTTGAGTAAAGGATAATTGTGTAAGGTGCTATTAGTTTACTATATTGTTTAGTTTTGACTTCTATTGAACATAAATTTTACGACAAACATGCGGTTTATCAGTTTTACCGTCTTTTAATATCAAAATTCAAATAAAAACTGTCAACATTTGAAGCTTTTAGCTGTGACTAATTTTCGGAACAATCCTATCAAAAATCGAAAGTCTCTATTTTTGTCTTAATGATGTTAATTTATTCTTAATGTTTTACGTTAATGAATCAAATTTAACTCTAGATGTATTTAAATTTTATGATGCAATCGTCTTTACAAAAAACGAGTTCAATGGAGTATAATGGAACATGAACTCAATTAATAGTTTCAGTTTGAATCAACGACGATACTAAAAAAAAACATTGAAAACAGGGCGCTCAAAAGAACCCCGTAAAGGAGAACAATACTTCTAAGTTTTGGTCATTTTTCTGGGCATCGTACCAGGGAAGAGGCTTACAGATTACAAATAGATGCCGGGTTTACTCAAATTTCCATATATATCTTTCTATAGAAAACTAAAATCGTAAACTATCATAAAACAAAAATAAAAATAACACAAGAAAGCGCCTAATACCGTATAAATTACAATAAATCTATATTTTATTGTTTCCGTGGTATTTCTTTAACAATAAAAGTAAAATAATAAAATTAGAACTTAACTTAAACACATAAACTAGAAAGTTATCTAATAATTTGCTTTTTTTATTTGGCTACTTTGTGTCTCCACTTGAGTAATAAATTTTGAATATAAATGAATGTTCTTATGAAATAAATAAAAGTTTTTTGTATATGGTTCATTATTTACTTTTGTTTGTATAAAATAAAAAAAAAAATAGGCTCATAGGTTTTGTTCATATACGAAGGTGGGTTGATAAGACATAAGCTTTAGATGTTAGTATAAGATGCATAAGATGTATGAAAAGCTTTTTATTAAAAACTATGGGCAATGGTTTCTTAAAAAAAACTTATCTCGACTGTATAATTAGTACTTGAAAAATAACATATCAATCTGCTTTCGTTTTAGAAAAAAATATAAGCTTTAACTCTTAAGATAGATTTGTTTAGTTCAATTTATAGAATAGCATTCTGTATTGTAAGGAAATGTTAAAACTGGTATGTCCGTTATTGTTTTACAGTTTCTTATTGTAATATTATTAAGTTTATGGATAAACTTTTGATTATATTTCTTTTATAAGGGCGACGAAAATCTTATTCGAATTAAATTATTGTTATTGTTAAAGTTAAAATAGAAGGCGGATTAAATCTTACAAAATTTTCGCATCTGCAATTTCGCAGTGATTTGAAATAATTTTATAAGTTATAGTTATAAAGTATAATTTTATTTGTCGTCAGCGCTATAAGTTTAGATTGTTCACGTACGTTTTGGTTAGAGTGTGTGTGAAAATTAAACGAAATGTTGCAAGGTTATAAGATAGATACCAATGACTGCTAGGCAAAAAAACAGTACATCTTTGTGTTCTAGAAGGAGCAGTCAGGTTTCGTGGTCATTTATGAAACTGCTTTTCATGCCCAAAAATAATGATGTTTGACTATCATATGTTCTGGGGACTTGGTTTCTGTTTTAAAGTTTCTAGTAGCTTTTCCTATTAATCAATCCTCTATATGAAGTGCTTATAACTGTACATTCGCATAATAAAAGACAGACAATAAAAATTTAAATTTTTGCCACAACTTTATTAACTTACAAAGCATCCATACAACCTAATCATATCACATTACAAACTCTCACTACTTCTTTCCAATTAATTCTTTCTCATTAATATTTTATACCATTCTTGCTTTATTTTTTTATCTTATGTAAATGCTAAATAAACATATCCATAAATATATGCTTATATCTTTTTATTTTGTTTTTCCTTTTATAAGAAATAAATAAAAAACTAATTTAAACATATCATCTATTTATGAGTATGTATGTATGTAAGGATGTGATATGACATTACCATGATGAAAGAATAGACATATTAATTTTTACGATACGATGTACATATATAGCTTTTCTGTGCTTTAATTTAGGTGAGAATATTAAATTGTTTTTACATTATCGTTCTCTTTTATATCACCATTCACCACCTTCATTATCATCTATTGTTTTGAGATGTTTTACAATCATCATCTTACTTTCCGTTACCATTTTTCATAAAATAATATTATCAAAGCTTTCATCATGATCATAATCACATCATGATTGTATTATTAATGTGAATAAAATTTCACAGAAATTTAAAAAAAAAGAAGAAAATTAAGCTTAATTTTAGGCAAAAATAAGTGAATTTTAAATTAGGAAATATAAAAATATGCTTTTCTGTTCGTTGTTGTAGTAGATGCTTTGTGGGGAAAAAATTGAGAAAAACATTTTAAAATTTTAAATGAAAATTTATTATTGAAAAGGACTTTTTTATTGTAAATACGTTTATGATTTTTATGAGATTTGAATTGACGGTTAGGATTACCGTGCGGTTTATACTCAAAATTTGTCTGGTTTGTTTATTTACGAAATATTTACAAAAGGGATACAAAGGTTATGTAGACAAAGGTTGTAAAAACAGTTCTAAGAGAGTTGCTTTAATTTGCACTCAACCATTCATTGCATGATTTTGTATGAATTGCATGAATCGTTAGGTGATGTCTTTGTTTTTCTACGAACCTATAAAAAGTCGTACTAGTTTGATGGATGAAATGCTTTTTATATAATATGCTTTTTCTAAAATATATTCAAAGTGGTTAAAAATTTGATGTCCAATTTAGAAACTTCTCACGTAGAATTTTAACGAATATAGACGACTTTCTGTTACACTTTAAAATCTAATAATAAGTAAAATTTACATATACATTAAAATTGATATTTATTTATTATATTCGTTGGAGTTTGAATCCCCTTTACGTATTTTCTATAAGCCATAAATAACTCCACAATAATCATCAAATTAAAGAAAATGAAATGATATAACCTTAACATTCACCATTTTCTTATAATTTTCAATTTAAAATGCTTATCATGAAGCTTTCAAATAAAATGAAACATCCTCAAATCACATAACCATTAAAATTTATGAACTGATGTTTTTAATAAAAATGAAAGCACAAAAAAGTTAAGTAGGCAAGTACGATTTACAAAAATAAACTGATCAGTTTTATTATATAAAAGAAAAACAAATAAACGAAATGAAATACGACCACAGTTGGTTAAACTACTGTAATTTGTTACGGATTATTAAAAATTCAAAAACAACCATAATCTAGTTTCTGTTATCGTTTGTATACTTAAAACTATATAGACAACAAACCAAAAATTCGAATATTAATTTTGAGCTTATACCAACAAAAAAAACATAAAAAACAAAGAAGGAAACGATGTAGAAAGAAAACAATAGTTTCGATGATTATGGGAAAATTATGATAAGATGAAATGCGGAGATATTTTATCGAATCGATTCCATAAAAGTTTATTTGGTGTAATTTAGGAAAAAAAAGATTATCTCTTAATAATGGTATGAGATATGGCTTGTTTTATTACAGAAACTTAATATTAGGGTCAACTGTTGCAAGCTAGCAGAAAATAGAATTTATTTACTGTCTGTTTACACATTTTCTAATCCTAATCGTAGTGAGAAAACTGATAATAGTTTTAGACCTCATATGATTTACTTGTTAAAAACTTAATTTTGGGTTGATATCAATATAAACTGATGGTCTCAATAAGCTCGTCAATTGCTGGTGTTCCATTTGCTGTTCTCTCAATACTGGCAATGGAATTATAAATGTTGAATCTCTCAATATCCAATAATGGTAAAGATATTTTAAATATGGCTATTATCTACTATGCGGGCTTCACAAGTCATTATATGGTATAAGCTTCGAATTTCTTCTGGATTATTGCCAGTTGGTAATGTTATTCCATCAGGTAAATGTGGTTGAATTTTGTCTAATTCTTAATTAGGATTGACTTTCTTCCCTTTGCTCTCTAATAATGTGTCAAGCAAGATATGCTGTGTTCGTTGAAAATTTGTCATTAGTGTATTCGATAATGTTACTAATGAGAAAAATGTAGTAGCATCTGTTAGTTTACTCTTAATATTTATATATATACGATAATATTCCATTCATTAGTTAAAAAAGGTAAGTTTCCCATTTCATGAAAATATAAACCAGGTGAGTCGGCATATTGTTTGATGGTATATAGTTCGTTTGCATTGACACCTGTAATTCCAATCAAACCTGTCATGGCTAGTATAGTAATATCATAGCAATCCTTGCGAGTCTGGGTGGTTTGCGTTGTTTGGGCTCATCCTTAATGATTGAATCTGGACTGCTATCAGTGGCCATTTTATTTTCTACGTTGTTTTTCATACATATCTTGTGAATTGGTCTTTGCACGCTTTTGCTCCCGTTGCATTTGAGCGTCACTACTCTAACATGGCCATCGGCTGACGAGGTTGGTAGACAGGCTGAGTTGTTTGCTCTTTATCACAATTTTACTCAAATAATAGACCAGCGAAGGACACCAGATTTAATAAGCTTCAAGTCACTTTCTGTATCTCCAATTTGCACAAATTGCATACGGTTACTTAAATATGATCGAAAAATGCTAATATCTGGCTCTTTTATTCCTAAATCAAATAAGCATTGAAGCAATAATTCATGATCAATGGAATCAAAAGCTTTAGATATATCAACAAAAAGCAATGCAATATAAAGACCATTAATAATATTTTTTTGTACAAAATCTATTATATGAACTGCTTGTTAAAGTGCTTGACCGACTTGTAAAACCAAATTGCTGAGGATGAATTATTTCATTGGCAGTTAAAAAAGTTTCAAGACGAGCTAACAAAACTTTTTCAAATATTTTTGAAACACTGTTCAAAATTGAAATTAGTTTATAATTTGACATATTTGTTTTTTCTCCAGATTTAAATAATGGAAGAACCTTGACTATTTTTAAATTATCCAGAAATTCACATTTCTCTAAGCAAGAATTTATCAACTTTTCTAGTGGATTAATTATATCATTAATTTTTTGTTTTAAAAATCTAGAAGATATACAATCAGCACCATTAGCAGCAGATAAATTTAGACCCTTAATTATAGATTCCAACTCAACTGCACTAGTAGGCGTAAGATAAAAGTTGATACCTTTTTTCGGACTACAAGGTGTCAAATTAGAAAAATTGGTAACTGAAAATTGTTGATTATGTTTCGATCCTACCTCAATAAAGTGTTCGTTAAAAGCATTTGCAATTTTAATTGGGTGCGTTAGTTCTATGTCTTTTTTTTAATGTTTGTAATGACTGATTGCTTATTACTCTTGTTATAAATTAGTTCATTTACAATTTTCCACAAATAACTAGGATTAGGAATATTTTTAGAAATGAGACTATTATAATAACTTTTTTTGGGCATTCAAGCACTATACTTTTAAATTATTTCTATAAAATCTAAACTGAGAAATAACATATAGGCTGTCAGGAAATTTCAATCTCAATTTATAAAAATAGTCCTTGATTCTTTTAATCCTCAGCAATTTATCACTAAACCAGGGATTTAAAAATTTTTGACGTGATTTGGAATTTGGAATTAAGACTGTATTGTTTTGAATGCAGTTTTGGGTAACATCAATGAACTCCGAAAAATTTTGTACTTCATTTATCTGATCTTTGTACATAGAGGCATTGTTAATGGAAAAATAATCAATAAAACTTTTTGAGTAAATTGTTGGGGTACGTTTAGATTTATTTGCAAGGCAAAAACGAAGTTGTAACATTCTGTGATCCAAAAGATCGATTTCAATCGGTAATTGAAAATTCCAAATTTTTAATGATTTATTTATTTATTTATTTATTTATTTGACAAGAGCAGCAAACAGTTACCCAATTATATGCTGCTTCAATACTACAAAACAAAGTTACATGTGGATTTTTTGAATAGTACAAGTTACACCAAATATGTATCATATTATAATAATTCAAGATAATATTAACTACTAAATTAAAATTAATAAAGTGCCTAGCTTAATTCCTATAGTATGACAATTATTAATAACCAAACGTGTTAACTTATTGCTAATTAAATCTAAAAGTACAAAATTAAATCAAAAAAAATAATTTTTTATCGACAAAAAAAATAATTTTTTATCGACTTTCCTCAGGAGACTTAAAAACAGAAAAAATATCCAGAATTATATTAACAAAATTACATTTAGAAACAATTACATTAGCTGTACAAAAACTTATCAGGATATAAACTTTGATACTCCTTCAATATAACGTGACATTTTGACTTAAAAATATTTAAGGAAAGCGAAAACAAATCAATGTTTAACGAAAAAATTTCATTGTGAAACATTTGAAGTCTAGAAATTGGCGAACAAACTCCAATATTTGTTCGAGATGCTGGTGGCATGAAGAGTTGATTTAAACGAGTTCTATAGAATGAAGCATAAAAGTTAATGTGAGCTAGTGCTACAGTATCCTTCAAAGAATTTACAATTTTGTACAGAAGGAATTCATCTAGAAGATATCTTCTAGACTCTAGAGATATCATTTGTAATTTATAAAGTCTGACGCCGTATGATAGTTTATTTGAGAATGGAATGCAGTTATAACAGACCAGTTTAGTAAATCTTCTTTGTATTCCTTCAATTAGATTACAGTAATTATCATAGTAAGGGTGCCAGATTTGACAACCATACTCCAGGATACTACGTATAAAACTATTGAAAAGTACCTTTAGAACTTTAGGATCACGAAATTCTCTACATCTTCTATAAATAAAACCAAGTAGTTTTATTGCTTTTATATGAATATAACTAACGTGCTCATTAAATCTTAATCTAGAGTCGAAAATGATACCTAAATCTTTTATAGTGCTCACCCGAACAAGCTTGACTTTATTAATTTCATAATCAAACAAAATATTTTGGCTCTTACGTGAAAAAGATAAGGACATACACTTTTTAATATTTAGTTGTAAGTCGTTGACCTCACACCATTCTTGAATTCTATCTAAATCACATTGTAGTTTAATGCAATCTTGAACAGTTTTAATTGATAAGAATATTTTTAGGTCGTCGGCATATAAAAGATGGGAATATTGAATAACATCTGATATGTCATTTATAAAGAGTAAGAATAATAAGGGACCGAGTATGGAGCCCTGAGGTACACCAGACGTAGGAGTAAAACCTTTAGATAAATTTCCATTAAACCTAACAAATAGCGTACGACTTGATAGATAGGATGTAAACCACTGTATAAGATTGCGAGATATTCCAAAATGATTCAGTTTTGATATTAGAATGTGATGTTTAACTTTATCAAAAGCTTTAGAAAAGTCCGTGTATATACAATACACTTGAACTTTCTTATCAATTGAGTTAAAGACATAATTAGAGAATTCAAGCAAATTAGAAATTGTAGACCGTTTTGAAAAGAAACCATGCTGATTGGAGCTGATTTTTTGGCTAACTTGAACAAAGACTATGTTATATACAAGCTTTTCAAATATTTTCGCAAATGCGTTCATAATACAGATTGGTCTGTAATTAGCTACATCAGCTGGATCGCCAGATTTAAAAATTGGATTCAAGAACGATTCTTTCCACTTATTAGGGAAAACAGACTGTTGTAAAGATAAGTTATATAGAATTGTTAACGGGGTGGCTAAAGAACTTTTGAGGTTTTTAATAAATAAGTTTGTTATCAGGTCTGGACCAGGTCCTTTTTCATTTTCAAGTTTGGATATCATAAATACTACTTCATCTTCTGTTATTATGCTAGCGATATCACTTTGAAAGTTGGATGCAGACTTTTCTAAAGAGACCAAACCATCAGTAAAAATTGATTTGAAATTCTCCGCAAACAATTCACAAATATCCTTTGGTTGGTTAGATTGCCTATTTCCCAGAAACATTACAGATGGATAGTCCGATTTAGCCCTTAAAGCTTGACAAAGATTTTTCTATTGATTGATTATAAGCCTCAAAACAGTTTTTGATCTCTTTTTTAATCTTAGATCTCAGTATGGAATACAAGCTCGAGACGCCAGGGTTATTGTATGTTTTATACCTTGATCTAATTTTTACCTTTTCCTTAATTAAAGAAATTAAAAATTTAGAATACCAAATAGGAAATTTTCTGACAACTGGCCTTGAGGTTGTAATGTTTGGCTTCAGAATTGATGTTAACTTATCATAGAACAAATAAACTGCTTCGTTGACTGGTAAATGACTTAAAGTAGATTTCCAGTTGATTAAGTTCAATTTAGACGCAACCAAGTCAAAATCAACCTTACTAGTATTGATGGAAGGAAATATAAAGTGAGATTGAGTTTTCAATTTAATTGAGTTCAAGCAAATATTCAACGGAGGATGGTATTGATCAATTTTAGATAAAACTTCTACACTTCTATGAACATCATAGTTTATAACTGGAAGATTGGTAAAAACTAAGTCTAACATTTTATGTTGATAGTTTCTTACATGATTTATTTGAGATAACAATGATAATTCCATGATATCAGTAATCACATGATCAATTGTTGTACAACTTGTGTTAGAAACTCTAGTTGACATTTTCATATCCAAAGAATTTAAATACGTAAATCCGCAGCTGGTTATTAGATTACAATACTGAATAACAACATTATCATTTTTGTCTTGCAAATTAAAATTGAAATCACCCATAATTATTGAATTTTTTAGGCTCAATATATTATTTTCAAATATATTCAAAAAAGTTGCAATATCAGAACTAGGTGACCTATAAACACCAACCAAATTAATATGTAAATTTGAAAGACTAATTACAATATACTCTATATTATTTATAGAAGAACTAGCAATGAATGAAGATTGAATAGATTCATGGACAAACACAGCGCATCCACCGCCAATATTTGAATATCTATTACTGAAGTAAGAATTATATGAATGTAAGTTGTAGAATTTGTTTTCATTTTCATATATGTGCCCATAATTATGAAAGTAGTCTAAGTCAAAATTTGAAAAAAATGAGTTTATCCGTTATATCGCATCAAGTTACTTCAAACTACATTAGTCCAGAGTAATTTGTACGATATTGTCAAAAAGACCCGTTATAGAACACTTGTTATTTCAACAAAAATGTAATTCATCTAGAGTTAATTATTATAGTAATCTAAAGCAGGCTACAGACCTTCAATCAATTTGTCAATCAATTGAAAACGAAAATAAACGAAATAAAATTTAGGGAATTTTTACACTAAATTTTATTCCGTTTATTTTCGTTTTCGAATTGATTGACAAATTGATTGTAGGTCTGTAGCCTGCCTAAGACAAAATTTGAAGAAAAAAAAACAAAAAAGTCAAACAAAATGTCAAAAATAATTGCCAAAACGTTGTGTTGCAAAGTTTTTATATCGTCGGACCAAAGGCCCATAAAAATGAGCTGTTCCTCCTAAATGTCAAAATTGCTCTTTTTTAAGTGAAAGTTAATGCTGACAAAATAATGAGTTGGGAAAATAATTAATAAATAACATTAGAATTTCGAAGTTTGCTTTTGCGTTAAGTCATTTATACGCCGTTCAGTTAATTAAGAAAATGGTCTAAGTCAATTCAAACTGTAAAAAGCATATTTCGGAATGAGATTTTTACAAAATTTCACATGCATAATAATTTTTCATTATTGAAGACTAACAAAGCCCTAAAATAAAATTTTTCATAATAGAGAAATGTTTTTTAATTTAATCATTTGCAAACCTTTAAAAATCTCAAAACAAGAAATGTATGACTTAGACCACTTTCATAATTATGGGCACATATTTAAATTTCCGTTAAAATTATCACATGGACTAAATCAGAATAAGAATTTAATATTAATTCAAGATCCTGTAATTTATGACGAAGACTTCTGATATTAATGAATGTTGAGAATGTTGAGATTATCTTTGTTCTTGTTTGATGAAAATAAATTTAAGTTCGAGTTTTGAAACAATATTAGGATATAAAACTAATGAATTTGAATTCATTAAAAGAAAAAATTTAAATTAACAAATAAAATAACACCAAATAATATATGAAACTTTAGAATAATACTTAATTTATTCTTCGTTTGTTCCTCTTTTAGTACTATTTTTCAATGCTTCTATGTCCTCAACAGTACGAATAATTATTACCTTAGAATCAGGTTCCTTGCGAACACACACTTGGTTGTTATAGCCAAACCAAGCAAATTTATAATTATAATATTTTAGTTCTTTAGCCTTGTTAAGTAAATTCTTGTTATAAACAGAGAGATATGAGTTAAAATAAATCTGACGTTCAATTTCATGTTGTTCTCTAGTTACTTCATTTAATTTTATGGAATTTTTGACACTAGGGTAATACTATTCAGTGTATATTGGACCATATTGCTTCTTTTTAGCCATAATTTGTTTTTTGACACTAGTATTCACAAATTTTACCAAAATTGGTGGTGATACAATTCGAGAATTGCCTTGCATATTTGAATTCACTTTGTTCGAATCAGAAGATTTTTGCAACCGAACAGCCTGTAAAACATCTTCTTTTTTAATTGGAATATCCAGATCAGCAACAAGTTTTGTAACTGTTTCAACAATATCTTCTTTTATAATAACAGGAACACCCATAACTAGGAGATGATCATCAAGTTTTTCTTGATTACAAACTTCCAAACGAAGTTCCGAATCCATTACCTTTTTATCAAGGAATTCAATTTTGTTTTTGAATATTAGAAACATTTTTTTAATTTCCAAAATATCATCAACTTTTTTATTTAAAACATCCATTTGATAAGAAATATATTGTTACGAGTGCAGAAAAATCTAGACGATTACAGAAAGATCTAAACGATTACGGTCACTTCCAGGAAAATAAAATCAACAAACAAATTAATGAAATTAATATTGTTGTTGTTGTCTCTTCTTAGAAATAGGGTCAACATAAACGATTTTATGAATCAAATCAACATAACGTAAAATAATCGAATATTCTAATATTTTCTCAAGGTTTCTGGAAAGTGATGTCGAATTATCTAGAAGTATTGCAGAAGGTATATAAGAAGATTACCTATTGTAGTTTTTAATTAGTGTTATTTTAAACCTGCGATAGTGAAGTTGGAATTAGTTTTATTTTAGACCTGCGACAGTAAAGTGAGATTAAATGTAAAATTAGTTTTATTTTAAACCTGCGATAGTAAAGTGGAAATTATAAAAGTGATATTTAAAATAAGTCTTTGTAAATAAAGTTTTAAGTGCTATTGAGACGAAATATTTTGTGTATTATTTTGAACGTTGTGAATTGGAAATTTCTACAATAAACCGTTGGAGTTTCGAAGCTGTTGGAAGAATATTCTAGTCAAGAATATTGTTTGCTGTATTGTTTTCCTGTTGTTGTGAAACAATTAAGGTGTTGAATACTTAATAAAACCTGGTGTGTTTGCTTACTAATCAGTGATCGAACTCAGAAAGAGATTGGGAATTACGTTTATCGAATTGTGAGTTAGGCCAATTCGAAGTAAGGTGTGAAAAACGTAACATTGGTGACATTGGCGGATTAGTTAGCTGTTTATAATGGTTTTCTTAAGTGATTTAAAAGTTCCTGAGTTAAAGAAGGAACTAGAACAACGTGGATTGTCAACAAGCGGAAACAAAACTGAATTAATGCTACGGCTTCGACAAGGTATGGAAGCCAATGGAATGGACGTGGAAAGTTACCAGTTTGGAATTGTTACAACAAATACTGATTCAGTTGATGAGGACAAAAGTTTTGTTGCGGAAACAACATCTTCATTGCCACCTGCAAATTTCGATTTGACGCAGTTAATGGCTATGATGCAACAAATGAATTTGAGCATGAATCAGATGAATGCTAATATGGTTGTCAATAAAGAGGAAATGAATCAAAGTTTAGCTGCAACCAAGGAAGAAATTAGTTGTAACATCAATCAACAGCTGGAAATAGTCAACAATAACATGGCTACAACCAAGGAAGAGATCAGTTTGAACGTCAAGCAAATAATGGACGAGAAACTTCTCGAAATATCTACTACGTTACGGGAGAAAGTAGGCAGAGTTCATCAAGAGGTGAAAGAGCTAGAGCAGAAAGTACTTGATGAAAACAAAAAGGTACTTGCAAAAGTAGATGATTTCGAGAAACGGTTGCAAGATGTTGAAACGAATAAAGTCACTTCACATGTGGTACAACAAATAGCAAATATTAAACTAAAGCCACCATCGTATGACGGTACCACATCTTTCGGCATCTTCAAGCTCCAGTTCGAAACCGCAGCTGATCAAAATGTTTGGAACGCTGAAAATCGTCTTGCTGCATTGATAGTTGCGCTTAAAGGTGAAGCAGCTGAAGCATTACAGGCAGTACCAGAAAATGATCGGAAAAGTTATGCTGAAGTAATGAATGCGTTGGAACGAATATATGGCAGCGACCACAAAAAGGAGCTATACCGGATCGAGTTAAAGGGTCGCTTGCAACGGAATGGAGAAAGCCTTCAGGACTATTCTTCGGCAGTAGAACGGCTTGTACATTTGGCACACTCGAATACTCCACCGTATTTTATGGAGAAAATGAAGATTGAGGCTTTTACAGATGGTATCCGAGATCCAGAAATTAGGATCAAAGTAATGACTACACCTAAGGCGACTTTCCATGAAACTGTCGCATACGCAATGCAATATGAGATGGTACAGAGGATGTGTATGTCACCTGGTGGATGCAGAAAAAGGAATGTAGAGAGGAACATCAAAGGGGAAGTTTTGGCACACAGAGATAGAAGCGACATCAGATGCTGGGTATGTGATGAAGAGGGTCACATGGCACGGGAGTGCAAGAAAAACGGGGAAGCAGACAAATTGTCGTCTTCTGTGAAGAACAGAGGAGCCGAAGAAATGGAGCACGTAGGGTTCAGGAACAGCAGTAGAAAACTCCTGTGCTGGATATGTAGGAAATCGGGCCATATCTCACAGGACTGCTGGAACAGGAAGCGTGATAGATCTTCGTCTCCTATTCAACGGAAGCCTGTTGGAGGTGCAACTGTAAAGCCAAAAAGTGAGGAGAATGCAGCCTACATTCCAATTTCAAGAATTGCGGTAAATGGTGAAAGCTTGGGTATCAACGGACAACTTGAAGGCAAAGGTTGCTTCATCACACTGGATACAGGTTCAGCTCGAACATTCGTTCGCAAATGTTTAATTGACGGTGTTTTAGAACCATCAGATGGATTGAAACTCCAAACAGTAACTGGAGAATGCGCTGAAATAGAAGGTAAAAGGACCGCTGAAATAAAATTAGGGAACAACTGCTATAAACAAGAGGTGCTAGTGGCAAACATTATAGATGAAGTCGTTTTGGGGATGGACTTCTTAAAGGCGAACGGATTCGTCATCGATTTTGGACGTGGAATCCTAAAGGTAAATAATGTTGAGATGCCACTACTTGTGAATGAAGCAGAATCCATAGATATTGGCAGCAATGAGAAACTATGCAGTGCAGGGGAAAATCCAGAACCATCATCCAAACAGATGAGGGAAAGAAACGTCAACCGACGCAGACGTTTAAACAAACGCCGAAAGTTAAAAATGAAACAGGTCCAAGTCCATAACGAGGTGAGCGATGTAAAAGAGATGGTTCAAATGGCTGCAAACGGGGATGAATCGCAGCTGAAAATGAGAATGGTTCGGAGACATGGCATTGTGAAACTCCCAAAGGGAAGTGATAAGAAGCACTTTAGAAAAAATGAGAATCCCTACTCATCACGGTGGGCTGACATAAAACAAGGTAATGGCCCAGTACTTAGAAAGGAACCGAAAGTAATTCTAAACAGCCTGGGAAATAGGAAAAGAAAAAAAAATGTTTGGATTCAACAATTGGAGGAGAGATCTAGATCCTGTTCGGGACGAACAGGCTTAAGTGGAGGGCTAATGTTACGAGTGCAGAAAAATCTAGACGATTACAGAAAGATCTAAACGATTACGGTCACTTCCAGGAAAATAAAATCAACAAACAAATTAATGAAATGAATATTGTTGTTGTTGTCTCTTCTTAGAAATAGGGTCAACATAAACGATTTTATGAATCAAATCAACATAACGTAAAATAATCGAATATTCTAATATTTTCTCAAGGTTTCTGGAAAGTGATGTCGAATTATCTAGAAGTATTGCAGAAGGTATATAAGAAGATTACCTATTGTAGTTTTTAATTAGTGTTATTTTAAACCTGCGATAGTGAAGTTGGAATTAGTTTTATTTTAGACCTGCGACAGTAAAGTGAGATTAAATGTAAAATTAGTTTTATTTTAAACCTGCGATAGTAAAGTGAAAATTATAAAAGTGATATTTAAAATAAGTCTTTGTAAATAAAGTTTTAAGTGCTATTGAGACGAAATATTTTGTGTATTATTTTGAACGTTGTGAATTGGAAATTTCTACAATAAACCGTTGGAGTTTCGAAGCTGTTGGAAGAATATTCTAGTCAAGAATATTGTTTGCTGTATTGTTTTCCTGTTGTTGTGAAACAATTAAGGTGTTGAATACTTAATAAAACCTGGTGTGTTTGCTTACTAATCAGTGATCGAACTCAGAAAGAGATTGGGAATTACGTTTATCGAATTGTGAGTTAGGCCAATTCGAAGTAAGGTGTGAAAAACGTAACAATATTTTTGCGAATCGATAACGTCTTGAATGTTGTCCGTAGAACTAATATTATTTACATCAACATCATCATGTGAGAATTCATCATTTTGGCTATTACCGGACTGATTACATGAATCAGAACAGAACCATTTAGAGTTGGAGAAGGATTTCAACTCATTGTATTTCCCACGCGAAATGGAAACACATTCAATATGAAATTTATTACTACATGATGAACAAACTACTTTTTTATCTTTTTTGGCTACTTTTTCTGAACACATCGAGCATGATTCATTTTCAGAACTTAATTTCATGAAACTTGAATAGATATTTACATTTTTCTTTAATTGAAATCTTGTTTGCCTCGAATTAGACATATCGATTATTCGAAAATGGCTTTAAAACCCTATACATTAATAGTGGTCTTCAATAATTTCTTCTAAATTTGTACAATCTTTTGTAATTTAAATATTAATATTTTCACGACAAACTTTTTTGTAAACTTATTCTTTCGCCTACCGCGATATGTTTTTCGATCTGATAATTTTGCTTGCTTTTTTCTAACAGTTTCTAAGCTTACAATTTTATTATTTCTCATCATATCGAAAAAGGTTTTAGGCTTATAAGAGAATATAATTTCACTTGGAGTTTTATGACTTCTGGGAGTTGAGATTGAAAATAATATGATGTGGTATTCTCATATTTTTAATCTGGCTAGGAATGCTGTTCAAAGGTTATGATTTTTAGGGCGATGTCGTAAGTTTTTCAATAGCGAACAACTTCTTTTATTTTATAAATCTTTTATACGTCCCTGTATGGAATACTGTTCTCACATATGGGGTGGAGCTTACTTGACTAGTCTTAATTGCCTTGATTCTGTACAGCGTAGATCAAATCGATTTTACCTAAATCAGCAAACCTTTCGCGTCACACCAGAGCAAATGTAGCAGCGCATCCCTTTACAGGTCAAATAATTAGATGTAGAACTGTAGCCGTGATTTTTTCAACAGAGTCTCATCTTTGGAATACCTTACCTTCCTGGGTTTTCCCTGATGAATTTAAACCTCAAGGCTTTAAAGTTAACGTTCATAAATTTCTCAGAGAAACTTAATTTGCATTCCATTCTTATCCCTAGTTGGCATGGTATCTTCGGATATTTAGAGACGTTAATTTATAATTTATTATAATTAACTCTAAACATGCCTAACTTTGAATCACTTCCTGGATTTGTTTCAAAAATTCTGGCTAGCAACCATTGTGTCTCCAATTTTTACATTTGGCATTTGTTTCTTCCACTTCATTCTTTGTCGTAGTAAAGTAAGATATTCCAATGACCATCTTTTCCAAAAATCTTGATATAATTTTTGAACCCGTTTCCATCGTTTGGTGATTGTTATTGCTTCCTCAGTAATATTTGACTCTGATGGTGCGACCAATGGTTCTCCCACTAGAAAATGCTCTGGTGTTAGTGCTTCAATATCGTTTATGTCTGACATGATTGAACATATGGGTCTAGAATTAAGACAAGCTTCGATTTGAACGAGTGTAGTAGATATCTCTTCATAGGTTAGTGATGCTTCGCCTAATATTCTTCTCAAATGATGTTTAATTGATTTTGCTCCAGCTTCCCACAAACCTCCTTGTTGAGGACTTGCGGGGGCGTTAAAATGGAATGTGATGCCGTCATTGTTAATATTATTCAATATCCCCGACATGCATTCTTTATGGAATTTTTTGAAATTATCTCTCAATACCTTACTGGCTCCTTTAAAATTGGTGTCACAATCGCTGTAAATGTGACGACAGAACCCTCTTTGGACCGTGAAACGCTTTAATGCTGCTATGAATGTTTGCGTTGTTAGATCACTAACTATTTCTATGTGAATAGCTTTTGTGGCCAGACAAACAAATAGCGCTATAGATCCCTTATGCGTTTTTTGACCTCGTCCTCTTGATGTTCTTAAGTGAATGGGTCCTGCGTAGTCAATCCCTGAGTGTGTATATGGACGTGAGGATTGTACTCTTGCTGTTGGCAGATTTCCCACCAATTGTTCTGATTCCTTGGCTTTGTACTGGAAACTTCTTATGCATTTGTGGATTACTTGTCGCGTGATGTCCCTTGCATTTATAATCCAGTTGTTTCTTCTGATGAAGCTAAGTGTCAGTTGTGTTTCTCCATGTAGTGTTCTGCAATGCGCATGTTCGATTATTAGTTTTGTCACATAATGATGTTTTGGTAGTATGATCGGATGTTTTGTTTCATACATTAATAATGAAAGCTTTAATCTTCCTCCAACTCTCATAATCCCATCTTCGTCGATAAACGGATATAGTTGAAGAAGAGATTTTCGTGTTGGTTACTTATGTCCTTTCCTTAGGATCTTCAGCTCATCGGGAAAACTGACTTCTTGAAGAGTTTTTACAATAGTTTTTCTACTATTCCATAATTCAGATGCTTTCAACGGACCTGTTAATTTTTCATCTTTTTTCATGCAGTTGTATACAAAACGCCTTACATAAGCTATTATTCTTAACAGCTTATTTAGGATGAATATTTATTCAAAAACTCCTTTTCGTATGATGTTGCTAAAAGCGCTGCTAATTTTATTCAAACAGTTTGAACGGTTTATTCTCCGTACCTGTAGTTTTAGCTAAACAGGTCCAGACTTGGATACCATACTTGATGTAGCTGTATTTCTCCTGGACTTACGCCTCGTGATGCGCAATCTGCAGGGTTATCTTCAGATTTTACTTGAAACCAGTATTTTCTGGTATGACATTTTGTATTTCTGTGACTTGATTCCCGACAAATGTTTTCCATTTATTCGGATGGCCTTGTATCCATGCAAGCGTAATAGTGGAGTTGGCATGGCAAAAATTGTACTTTCGATCATTAATGCTTGTTGAACGTATTTTATTAATTTGGCAAGAAGTGTAGCTCCGCATAGCTCTAAACGTGGTAAACTGATTTTCTTAAGCGGCTCTACTTTTGTTTTGGCTGTAAATAGCGTGATGTAAATGGTACCATTTACATATATAACTTTGCTGTATATAACAGCAGAATATGCATCCTTAGATGCATCACAGAATTCGTGTAGTTCCAATCTACCGGATCCAATCTATCTGGTGTTAGGTTTTCTGGAGTCAGAAGTTTACGTTGTCTTAAAACTGAATGTATCTCATAAAGGACTCCAATATATGCCTAATGTTTTTATAGTGGCACTATCCTTTATTTCTAAATTTTTTATTTCTTTGCAGTTATCTGGAATTTTTTCTAAAATTTCATTGCTGTTGCTGGACCATTTTCTGAGGTTGAATCCCCAGCAGTTTAGTAGCTACCTATATCAATTCTTGTTGTAATTTTACTGCATTCTTTATGCTATCTGATCCTAACAAGACGTCATCTATGTAAAAGTCTTGAATGAATTTTTTTCATCGTTAGCTAATTGCTGTAACGTTTTTGTGGCTAAATATGGTGCCGATGCGGTCCCGTATGTAATTGTTGTTAATTTATACTCTTTTACCGGCTTACTCGGTTTATCTCTCCCCAATATTCTCTGCAAATCCTGATGTTCTTCTGCTATTTTGTGTGGTGAATAATTTTTTGATAGTGGATTTGCTGTTGTTTTTGCAGGTATCATGTGTCCTTATTGTACATATTCGTTCATAAATGTGTGATAGTCCTGCTTTAGCTTTGGATTTCGTTCCAATCGTTGTTCAACTTGGATCAACCTCGCCATGGCTTGTTTTTTTGAATCACCCAGTGTTCGTTCCTTCTTCCTTTAGAGGTAGTTTTATTTCATAACATCCATTGACTAATCTTTTCTTACAATTCTCGTACATTTCTTCACATTTTTTTTTCTTTCAAATGAAAGTTATTTTTTGGGATCTATTTCTTCAATTTCCCAAAATAAATTTAATTGTTCGCTGACATCTAAATGAACCATCATGTTTATGGTCTCATGTGATCTAGATTTTGATGATGGCCCACTGATGGTCCACCCTAAATTCGTTTGTTGAGCGAACCATTTATTTTTATTTGTTACAATGCCAGGAAGAATAATTTCTCCGTAATAATTGGCTCCAATCAATATATCGATTGGTCCCAGAGTTATAATATGTTGGGTCTGCCAATATTTTGTTGTAGTTGAATTCCAGTTCTTGTATTGATGTTTGTGGCATATCGACTGATATTACGGTCATTACTTGTGCTTCTGCATTTAAAATGAATGTTGAAGTGTATCGAGGCTTAATCGTCAGATAAACCTTGTAATGTAAGTGTCATGACTTGGAATTTGCTATACCAGATACAGACACGTTACTTTTGTACTTCCGTAGCCTAAGTTGTTGTACAGCTGCTTCCGTTATAAATGTCCCTTTGGCACAAGGGTCAATTAAAGCTCTGAACAATTCAAAATGTCCATCGCTTGCCAGAACCTTTATAATTGCTGTGGCTAACAATACGTTTTCTTCATTTTTTGTTAAGGCTGCAATAATTTCGATGGTTGCGATGGTTTTAATTGCAAGTTTGACAGTTATTTTTTGCAATATCGGCAATGGATACTGATTTGCGTATTGTATCCCTGGAGACATTTTTGTTGATGTTGAAATTTTAAAATTGTTTGGATCGCCTGATGTGGTTTAAAATCCTTTGCAACTCGATCTCTCTTGTATTTATATTCCTTAATTAGTTCTAAAGATTGGAATCTTTTCTCTAGAAAGGTGAATAAATGTTCTAATGAAAGGATTTCTTTCGGATCGTCCAAGCTTTGTTCATATAGTTTGTGTCCATATCTAATTTTAGCAATAGTAGTTCTAATACCAAAGGTCCCCATGCATCAGTGTCGATTCCCAGATTTTTAATGCATTGTAAAGATTCCTTTGCGGTGTCTACCAATTTTCTAATTGATGATGATGCTTCGTTTTGGATTGTGCCGAAATTTAATAGCCTCTTGATATGTGACTAATATTCGCTTGTTGTTATACCTTTCGTTAGGTGTTGCCCATGCTATCTGGTGGTTGTCTTCTGATGTGGTGAGGTGTTTTAACAGAGCTGCTTGATCAGCTGCTTGATCTATTACATGAGTTTTTAGGCGGTGCATTTTGTGGCATTTCCAATTTCCTGGCTATCATGTATCACTTGTGTAAAAATGTCTCTAAATGTTGTCCATTGTAAATAGTTTCTATTGAACGTACAATCTAAAAAAAAAAATTATGAGGCGTAAAATTACGGTGATAATAACTATAAATTAGCGTCGTTTTCTGTGTAATTTTCCAAAGATAGTCTTTCATAAATAAAAAAAAGAGTTCTCTTAGAATTTTTTTTTTCGACCAGGGGTCTTCACAGGCTGCCCCTCAATTTTTTGTTATTTTGTGATGTGAGTGCATTTTGACGAGCGATTGTAGAAAAACTACTTTATCGATTTTCATAAATGATATGTCGTTGAATAGGTATTAGAACAAGGTTTTTAAAAATGTACACTGTTAATTTTTTGAAATAACTTTTAATGGTGTAACATAAGAAAAAAACGACGTGACATAAGAAAATATGGCGCAGCCTCTTTTTTTAAAACTAAATTGAAGCTTATTTTATATCTAACTACTTGTGAAAGTTAAGGATACGCGTTATTTTTGTTTTAAAGATAAAATTCGTTGTGCATATGACTGTCGGGAATCAGTTTTTTTGTTCTGAAGGAAAATTATAAAAATGGCGTTATAAACTAAGAGATTTTTTTTATGTTAAATATCAAATATTTTATAAATAAATGAACTTTTTAAAACATTATAAAAAGTATATATGTACAATAAAGAAAATATGAGCAATTTCAGTCAAATACAGCAAAACTTTGCGACATTTTGACTCAACCCTTTTTAATTTGGTTTATTTTTTGTTTATAGATAGCCTTTGATTAATGAAAAATACGACTTCTCGTAGAATTTTTTTTACACCAGGGACCTTCACTGGGTGGCCTTGAATATGGATACTTTAATAGAAACTATAGAAGAATTTATGAAAAAATTTGTTTTCCGTTTACAAATTTTAATACCACACAATTTGATAGCAAAACAGCAATCTACATTCATTGAGGAAAGAAAAAAAAATTAGAACCACCAGAGTGCTTCGTTCAAGGGGATTTTTCTGAAAACTACGCCTTCATAATTCAGGACTCGGCCCAAGGCTATCATTTTAATAATGCACAAGCTACTATTCATCCATTCGTTATTTATTTTAAAAGTGACGCAAGTGAATATATACAGCACCGAAGTTTATACTCATTTCGGATATAAACGATCACAACAGTACTACAGACTGTCTATCTTTTCATTACAAAACTTATTGATTTCATCAGAACGTATATAAGTTTTAATATTAGGAAAATAATTTATAACACCGACGGTGCACCTTCTCAATATAAAACTAAACATAACCTAATTAACTTATGCCATCATAAAAAAGACTTTAAGGTTGATGCAAAATGGCATTTTCATGCTATCAGCCATGGACCTTGCGATGGGATTGGTAGTAAACTGAAGCGCGCTGCACACCGTTATAGTATGGAGAACAGAAATATTATTCGAACACTAAAAGAACTTTTCGAATGGGCTTTAAAATGAGAATCTATCATGAACTTTGAATATGCCGATAAAAATGAATATCAATTAACAAAAGAAAAATTACAAAATCGATATAAAAATGCGATTACTATAAGTGGAACTCAAAAATTTCATTCATTTGTACCATTAAATACTAAAACAATAATTGCAAAAATATTTTCCAACTCAGAAGAAACTTTTAAACACTGAAAAAAAATGTTCTATTTCCAATCGATATGCAGTTGTCTCAACCTCGCCGCGGGGGCAAATATGGCGAATCGAACTCCGAAATTGATTCAAACTCTATATAGTTACAGAACGATGTAGTTGGGAGAACCTCACGGAGTGTTTATGTGAATATAAAATATAGTTCAATTAATTTAAAATATTTCAATTTTTAAATGGAAAACTCATGATATAATGCCAAATTAATTTTTTTTGATGGAATTAGTTATTAATTTTATTCAACTACTTTTATATTGCATATAACACTTTATATTTTAAATAAACCTCAATCTGTTGTCAGGAAAATATTTATATGTTGTTGTCCCAATCACATTGATATTGTTTGCAAGCATTTTTTCTATGTTTGAATAATAAACTACCGACTTCGAGATGAAGCTGTCATTACTTCAACTTTTTTTTTCAGTGGATGTAAAATAAGTAAATAATTTTTAATAACTATATTTATTTTCTTTAACCTACATATATAATTTGTATGATATTTTAAAAAGTTTATTTAATAATAAAATATTTGTAATTTAATGTTAAAACACAATCTTTTACTTTATGATTCCATAATAACATAATACGAACATAATACTTCTCCAGTCAAAAGTTCTTAAATATATTTAGTTATTTATACGGCTTTTTTATTTGCAGTCGAGACTGTCAAACTATTTTTTATAAGTTAGACAAGTGATTACTAAAAGTGGTAAATACAAAGAAAATAATTGCAGAAGTGTTTTCCTATTCAAAAGAAACTTTGGTTTGTAAAATAAGTAAATCATTTTTAACAATTGTATTTATTTTATTTAATGTACTACATATATAATTTTTATAATGTTTTAAAAAGTTCATTTATTTATAAAATATTTGATATTTAACATAAAAAAAATCTCTTAGTTTATAACGCCATTTTTATAATTTTCCTTCAGAACAAAAAAAACTGATTCCCGACAGTCATATGCACGACGAATTTTATCTTCAAAACAAAAAATAACGCGTATCCTAAACTTTCACAAGTAGTTAGATATAAAATAAGCTTCAATTTAGTTAAAAAAAAAGAGGCTGCGCCATATTTTCTTATGTTACACCGTTTTTTCTTATATTACACCATTAAAATTTATTTCAAAAAATTAACAGTGTACATTTTTAAAAACTATGTTCTAATACCTATTCAACGACATATCATTTATGAAAATCGATAAAGTAGTTTTTCTACAATCGCTCGTCAAAATGCACTCACATCACAAAATAACAAAACATTGAGGGGCACCCTGTGAAGACCCCTGGTCGGACCCCTGGTCGAAAAAAAAATTCTAACATAACTCGTATTTTTTATTTATGAAAGACTATCTATAAACAAAAAATAATCAAAATTAAAAGGGGTCAAGTCAAAACGTTGTTGAATCTTCGTGAAATTAATTGCTCATATAAATATTAATCTTTTTTTTAAATTACGATATATTGCCTTATTACCGCATTATCAAGTATTGTAAGTTATTAATAAGATAATATTTAACGATAAAAATATAAAAATGTTTTTAAAAAATTAGAAAATTAAAAAGTAATTAAATTTAAATTTAGTTCAATTTTTACCTTGTTTGTGCTAAACTAAAGTCGAACGAGTAGCTTTGGAGATATCGTGACCAAATTATTTCAACGTTCTTTGATTCATTGATAATCCCCCTCCTATTGTGTCATAAAAACAATTATTTTAGTAACACAATCAAAATTTAAATTTTTCATTTCCATCAAACCAAATCATCCTATATCATTTCCAACATCATCTGGTTGTATTTCATTTAATTTCAGTGTCCTCTAATCCTCCCCTGCTCCTCCCTTTAAAAGAAAAACAAAAAGGTGTAAAATTTTATTTTTCAATTAAATTCATTAAATAGAAAATAAAAATGTTAAAAATTGAGTTCATCGCTTTTGTAGAATTTCTATTATCTGCTTTTCAGGGAAAGGTAATACATAAAAACAAAAAAATATTTTTGCTCATTTTAACGGTGTTCTTGGCTGGTTTTGGGTTTGTTGATTAAATATTGTTGTATAAAAATAAAATTTTTTTTGATAAAAATAAATAATAAAAGAATAAATTTTTAATTTAATTTTTTTTGTGGAAAATAATAACGAAAATAATGAAAAGAAAATGTGTTAACTCAATTCTTCTTTTATTACATGAAAAAGTCAATTTTTTTACTGTTGATTATCTGATCCCTAAGTTGAAAAAATTATGTAATTTTTGTTTCTATATTATAATTTTTTAAAAGAAAATCAATTAATTTGCCTTTAATTATTTATTTGGATTAAACAATTAAACGGTCTTTGAAAAAGATGGAGGGTTAGAATAAGAACAAAGTTTTGTTTACATTTGTACTTTTAAACAAAAAATGTGTTTTCTTTCTAAAGTATAAAATATTGGAAGATTCTTGTATAAAATAAAATAAATCTTTCAACAATTTTATCGTCAAGGGAAAATAACTTAATTCTTACACCGTAAAAAACAGGGTTCTTTGAAACCCTAAATTCTACATACGATAGAAAAACCTTTAGCAACAAAATACGAACAATAGAATTATTTCCTTTCTTCCTTTCCGCGGACGGTTTTGATTTATCGAAAAAGTTCTAATAAAAACAGCATCACACTAACTAACAATGATTCGGTTATGTATTTATTTGGATTTTCTTTTTTGTATTTTTTAAGAAAGACGACGAAAAAACTTGTATAATACTTGTATAATTTAAGAATGGCAATGTTCCCTTTTTTATTGCCAGAATGTTTTGTCAAAATTTTTATACAAAAGTTTTCTTTTTCGGTTTTGATTTTTTCATTTGAATAACAAAAGAATGTTCCATAAACTTATTATATTTTTTATCTTATTCTATTATTTTGTAAGAAAAAAAGAATAATAAGAAGACGGAAAATACGTGAAAAGTCACATAAACTGAATATGAAAAAAAAATTTATAAGCTTCAAACTTGTTAATAATATAATGTTGTTTTTGGGATTTTTGTTATTGGAATTAATATTAGATTTTCTTTTTATTGCATTAGAATAAATTAGCTGTTATGCTAATATAATTGAAGAAATGAGGTTAGAAGCCTTGGGCTTTTGAATACATTAGGTGAAAGATATTTTTTGAAAAATGTTATATACAACAACAACAACTGGCACGTTTGATGTTCATTGAATGATATAAATTGTTTTGAGTTTCCAAAATACGTTAAGCAGGAGTTCTAGAATACAAGAATTATTTCTTGTTGGGGTCTAAATCAAAAACTTTTTATAATGCTAGAATACTAGAATACTGACACACGAGTCGATTTGAGTTGAGATTTTTAAAGCATCTATACGAAGAAAATTTATTCTGATTTTGTATTTTCCTTCTCCTAAAAAAGGATTCTGACCGGAATAGCCTTGTTTGATAAAGTTTAATTTAATAAAGTTTGGAGTTTTATAACTATGAATTCAAAAAATAAAAATTTCTTTACATCCAAAAGAATTCTTGACTGAAGCAAGCTTTCAGAAATTTTTAAGATTTGAATTTTTCCGTTTGAGGCTCCCGTCGAAGTGTAGTACAGTGGAGAGTATTAGGGAGAGAACAGAGTATTGGATATTTAAAATTATTCTATAATTTGTGAAGTAGTTGTATGCAAATTTCTTAAGTACTTTCATATGAAATTCTTAACCGGTATTCCGGGCTTGTCGAATATAATGCCGCAATGCTGGTATTAATATTTTGGTCCGGTATTGAATGTGCTATTTGCAAGTTGTTTTTTTAAACCAGGCATGCTTTGTAAATATGACAAGGGTTGCCTTGCAGGAGGTGCTTGAATGCATATAGGCATGCATATTCTTCGTAATATCCAAATAAACTAGTACTCAGGTTGAAAGTATAGTGTCATGTTTAGTTATTTATTATACCTCATGTTGTTTAGTCAACGTTTAAATTGTTTTATTGTTATATTTTGCCTTTGTGTTTGTCCTTTGTCATCCTGAACACTTTTTATATTCCAAATTATATTACTATTCAAATATAATCCGTAGAATTTATTTTAAATAAACAGCTTTAGAAATTCACAATCAAAACAATTTTAGATTAACGCCTAGCTAGAATAACAAAAAATTAAATTCTTGAAAAAGCTTTTCACAACAAATCTTTTTTAAATTAATTTTCTTTTCTTTATTTGAATAAGAAGAAAACGAAATCAAAAATTCTATATTTTTGCTACTGATTTGAAGATTTTTCTTCACAAAAAAAAAAAAAACAAATAAAAAACTTTTAGAATGGAAATTAAAATTTTTCATCTTCCAAAAAAAAATAAATAATTTATTGAGATATTGTTATCAAATTACTGCTAAGCTGATCTTTTTAATAACTAATTGACTAATTAACGATTTTCCAATTGAATTTATTTTGACAAGACGTTTTTTTGTTATTGTTTTTTTCCTATTTGGATTTCTTTTGTTATTCTTAATTTAAATTATTCTAATTTCAAGTTCTATTGAAGTGGTATTAAATATTGAGATACAAATTTAATTGAATAACTTATATTCACTTGACTGATTTGACCCAAATTATTCTGTTTCACTACTAAATTAAAAGAATAAATAGGTTAACAATCAATATTTAGACGTATGAAATAGTTAGCGAAAATACAAAACCAATAATTTACTTTAGAACAATCATGAAGTTAATGGCAATCGCTAAAACGCGTCTTTAGAAGTTTCAAACATTATTGCAATCATATATTGATGTGTGTTTTATCTTTTAACATGTTTTGGGTTCATAATCAGTCAACACTCAACAATATTATCCAAAACTTTAATATGCACTTTTTTTTCTTCATAGTAACGACAAACTACAAAGCACAAAGTTTGCGATACATTAACAAATATTTTCGGGATTTTCAGCGTCAATAAATTGTTGAAAGGAATTCCAAAAATGCAGCTAAAAATATGATTCTCATCAAAAAGAAAACATAACATCTTTTTAAAAAATCGACAGCTCTATTTAAAAAAATAAAAATTAGAATTTTCTGTAACGTTTTTCCCTTTTTAAATGAATAAAAGATAAATATAGTATACTAGGGGGTATCCCGCGAGCTGCGCCCCCCCTTACCCCGCACGCAAATACACTCTTTGCTTTTTCATCTGGGTATCAAAGCCATTACTAAGTACTATCCATCATAATCCAACCTCTTCTGATCTATTCTGTGTGCACCTGCTGCTTAACTATAATTCTACAAAAAAACCATCGTGAAGTGTACGTACTATAAATTTTTATACGATCAATCACAAATGGCTGGAAATAATAATATGTATTAAGAAAATAATGAAATAGCAGCTTTTGTTTTTCTTTGGTTTATTTACAGAAAATGAGACTATGCAAAAATAATAATGGAAAACAAACCATCTGTCATATAAATAATTAATTTTCTTATTAATATCGAAATGATATAAATAATAAAGTTGAACAAAATGGCTGAAAGACTTCATTATCGAAAAATTTAAATGCCGTAAATGGAATTTTTGTGAATGAAAAGGAATAAGTTTTATTTGGAAGGGTTTTTTGTGAACAATTAAGCTTAATAGCTTAATAACTTTTCATTTTCTCTAAAATCCCTTTAGAAAAATTTTTTGTGTTTTGTGCCAGGATTCGAACTCACATTCATCAGAGACGTATGTTCAAATTCCGTGTGTCTTACACAACTTAGTCACAAGTGGCGATGACGTACCATATTTTATTTTCATGTTAAGATAATTTCTAAATTGAAACATCATCATTTTTCATATTTACTTAAGTTGAATCTTTTATCTATGATTACATATTGGAAATTGCATTTCTTTGGAATTTTTTGTATTAAATTTCTAAATAATACGATGTATGAATTCATAGGATGAGAGAATATTTCGTCAACACTTAAGTCAACATTCTAACCAACATCCTAAGTCACGAGTGTAAAGTCATTATGGCACGAAACACAAAAAATTTTTCTAAAGGGATTTTAGAGAAAATGAAAAGTTATTTCGAATTGCAAAATTCAAGTGATTTCCAATATGTACTTAAGCTTAATTGTTCACAAAAAACAATTCCAAATTAAAAATTCCCCTGAAGTTGTCGATATTTCCTAACCAAAAATATAGCAATGAATTGACCATGCGTCAGATATTAAGTTTCGCATTGATTGGCAACAATCAATAATAACTTTACACTCGTGACTTAGGATGTTGCATGATTAGAATGTTGACTTAAGTGTTGACGAAATATTCTTTCATCCTATGAATACATACATCGTAATATCTAGAAATTTAATACAAAAAATCCCAAAGAAATAATTTTTATGTTCTATAAAAAAAATAAACAAAAACAATAAAAAATAAATTTAGGGTCCGCGTTGAACCCCGAACATTTCTCACAACCCTCTACATAGACAATGACAACGAAATTTTGTACTGAGTTTTTTAAACACCATTTTATTAAATCGGTTTAAATTACTAAATATTTAAAAATGTATATTATAACACAAACTGTTTTTTGCCCCAATAATATCAAAGGATTGCAACCTACATTGTTTTTAAAAATTATTAAAAATTTATATTTTTCTATACTGTTATGTTCGCTGTTCTATAGAACAATTTTTTGGGTCTTACTCCTGCTATAATAGTGCTACAAAGGAGAGTTAAGAAAAGAATTTGCTTATATACAAAAGCACAAGCTTACATACAAAACACAACTATAATCATTTAAAAAATTCTCTCTAAAATTTCTCATGTTTTTGCTTTAACGATTTAAGTTTGTTTGTGAAGTATATTAATTACTATAAATCAAATATAATATATAGCATGTTTTTACCTATATAGCTTCAAAAGCAAAATTAAAACATATTACATATATTGTGACTAATTGAATTAAAAAAACCGATTTAATTAAAACAACAACAAAAACTATAAATAACTTTTAAAAAAATCCTCCCTCTAAATTTTATTAAAACAATAACAAAAAAACAATAATTTTAATGTTATTTAAAAAAAGTGAAAAAAAACAATAAAAAATGTACTACGTCATCAGCGTTACGACCGTATAGAGGGATAGACTCACGACTGTTATATTAAGGATTAAATTAAATTAAATGAATAAAAGATAAATATAGTATATTTTTCTACAGAATATGAAAATACCATTTTTTCCGTGAGTAAACATTTGCTTAACAAGCCTCAAGTGAGGCATGTTTATGAACGAAAAACGTTTTTATCTCGCGTAGGAAATGTGCTTTTTTCCACGAAAGCGTAGATATAATAGTATATTATTGAATTAGGAGCTAAAGTTGTACTTTTTGTGTTGAGTCTATAGTTTGGCAATTATAGACGAAACACAAAAAGTCACTTTAGCTCCGAATTCAATACACTATTTTTTCGGCAAACGTTTAAATTTGTTTAAAAATATGAAATTAATGCATCAAATTTTTTATAAATATGAGCAATTTCACGCAAGTTCAGCAAATTTTTGGGAAATTTTGACTTGACCCCTTTTAATTTTGATTATTTTTTGTTTATAAATAGTCTTTCATAAATAAAAAATATAAGTTCTCTTAGAATTTTTTTTTTCGACCAGTGGTGCTCACAGGGTGCCCCTCAATTTTTTGTTATTTTGAGATGTGAGTGCATTTTGACGAGCAATTGTAGAAAAACTACTATATCGATTTTCATAAATGATATGTCGTTGAATAGGTATTAGAACAAAGTTTTTAAAAATGTACACTGTTAATTTTTTGAAATAATTTTTAACGGTGTAACATAAGAAAAAAACGGTGTAATTGAAAAAAAGATGGCATAGCCCTTTTTTTTTTTTTAAAACTAAATTGAAGCCTGTTTTATATCTAACCACTTGTGAAAGTTTGGGACTTGCGAAAATTCGTTGTACATATGACTGTCGGGAATCGGTTTTTTTTGTTCTGAAGGAAAATTATAAAAATGGCGATTTTTAGATTCAGATATTTTTTATGTTAAATATCAAATATTTTATTATTAAATGAACATTTTAAAAAGCAATTTCAGTCAAGTTCAGCAAAATTTTGCGACATTTTAACTCGACCCTTTTTAATTTGGTTTATTTTTAGTTTATATATAGCCTTTGATAAATGAAAAATACGACTTCAAGTAGAATTTTTTTTAAATATAATAATATAAATTATTATATTTTTAAATATAATAATATAATTATAATAACAGTATAATTATAATAACAAACAACAGTAATGCTAAGCGTCATTTGGTTGAAAAAAGTAAAACTCTACATAAAAATAATTTTCAGCATTCATCTGCGACGGATAAAAGAGGTGTATCCACAACAGATATAAATGTTGTAGAGCAGTTCTATAAAAGTGATGAAATCAGTAGATTATTGCCAGGCAAACGAGATGCAATATCTTTTAAAAAAGGAGATGAGCGCATAAAAACACAAAAGCGCTTATTGCTATGTACATTAAATGAAGCTTAAAAATAAGTTTCCTGATGTGAAAATAGGATTTACTAAATTCACGTCCCTTCGACCACAAGAATGTATAAAATTATCCCAAGGAGTTCATAATGTGTGCGTGTGTACCATACATCAATATATAAAACTAATGATTCAACACTCTAAGATGTCTTGAATTACTGATGCTGCTTTCCAGAATTATAAAACATTAATTGACTTTGTTTCATGTGGTGAATTAACCGAAAATTGTCATACTTGGAAGTGCAATGAATGTTCAAAAAAACTTCAACAAATGGAAGAAAAATTACTAAATGATTTTGACGTTAAAGGAATCCTTCAAGTCCAATATCAACAATGGAATACCACTGATCGATGCAATTTGGATACTTTAATAGAAACTGTAGAAGAATTTATGAAAAAATTTATTTACCGTTTACAAATTTTGATGCCACACAACTTTATAGCAAAACAGCAATCTACATTCATTGAGGAAAAAAAAATTAGAAGCAGGAAGTGCTTCGTTCAAGGGGATTTTTCTGAAAACTACGCTACGAGGATTTATTTTTTAAAAAAGGCATTAATCTTTTATATTTACTAATATCCAAATTTTCTTTAACGATGAATGTTGCTTTTAACATTGAATAATTTGACCACATTGCTGAAGACTTTTTTGTCTGCGATAGTTCACCAAAATATGCCAAAAACACATCTTCAGAATAAAATTTTCCTGTTTTTTGTTGTTACACCAATTGATAAATAACACTAGTTTACAAGAAAAATCTCCCGAAATAAAACCCAACTTTTCTCATAGATTTTGACCTCCTGAACACGAATATCATATTCATTTTTTTTGGTTAGCTCTTATTTTTGAGATATTCACGAAAAACCAATTTTTTTGGTGATCAAATGTGTTGTTTCGGTTTTTGGGTCTCATGTTTTACAAAACAAATAAATTAAAAATATTAATGATACGAGTAGTATAGTAATTATGCTAACAAATATTTTGAACTATATTTTGTAAAAATCCATTAAGGATTCTGGAAGTTACAGTCGAAAAAAGATGAAAAAATACGAAAAATTCACGTTTTTTTAAAATTTTTCCATTTTCAACATCAAAAATTTTGAACAAATAAAGACACTAATTTTTTTTTATTTCTTGGAGCCTAGAGTAGCATCAATTTTATTTCTTTTAAGCTAAAAAGCAAGAATATTGGTGCAGTTTGCACCAAGTTATTCAAGTTTTCTCAAAGAAAGTCAAAACTCAAAATTTGGAAAAAATAATTTTTTACTTAATTTATTATGCCATAAATAATAATTTTAAAAGTTCAGTCATTCTCAAACATCAGTAAAGAATTATTTCAAAATAGTAAAGTATAATTCCCATTTTTGTTTTCGAAGTTGGGAATTGGATCGATATGAGACGTATATAGAAAAATATAAACAAAAGATAATAAATTGTGAGGAGAGGCAAAACATCAGAACTATTTAAGTTAGTTCAAGCACCATAAAGTTAAGCCCCTATTTATGTCTGTTAATACCTGCAAGGTTTGTTTCTTTTCTCTTTTCTCTTTTTTTTATTTTTTGATAATGTAAATTTTTTTCTATCACCGCACTTGTGTTACTCCTTACGTTTATGACTATTTTAAGTTAAATTTAAGAGAGCAATTACTTCTACTTTTTAATAGTTTTTCGGATTTCCCAACTTTTGTTTAATTAGTTTAATGAGGTTTCTTTTTAAATAGATAATTGTCTTATGATTAGTTGCAAATATAATCTCTATAAATAAATATAAATAAATAAATAAATTTAATAAATTAAATTCCAAACATTCAAGTGAAAATATTAATTAAAAAAGACAAAATATTACAAATATAAATTTTCAATAGTGTATTGTTTTTAAAAATCAATAAATCAATAGTAATAGTGGCCTTGTGAAGCAATATAGATTGTTAGTAAAGTGTAAAGTCAAGTTTATTTAAATGGCGTCGAAAGTCTAAAAATAGCCCAAATTCATTCTGTTTTATTTATGGAAGTTACTTAATACATACTGCTAAAAGAATCACACCATTTATAAGAACTGCCTATCTTCATTTTCAACTGATATTTTCCAACTCCTAAAATAAATCCGAGGTGGGAGGAGCTAGATCATGTCAAAAAACTTCACAAAAAAAATCTCAATTTCGAGAAAAAACATATAAAAATAAAATACAACTTTTGTCAAAAAAAGACATTTCATAATCAACTAACTGATATTTTCCAACTCCTAAAATAAATCCGAGGTAGAAGGAGCTAGATCATGTCAAAAAACTTCACCAAAAAAATCTCAATTTCGATAAAAATCATATACAAATAAAATACAACTTTTGTCAAAAAAAGGCATTTCATAATCAACTAACTGATATTTTCTAACTCTTAAAACAAGTCCGAGGTAGGAGGAGCTAGATCATGTCAAAAAATTTCACAAAAAAAATCTTAATTTCGATAAAAATCATATACAAATAAAATACAACTTTTGTCAAAAAAAGACATTTCATAATCAACTAACTGATATTTTCCAACTCCTAAGATAAGTCCGAGGAAGGAGGAGCTAGATCTACTACAAAACAATTTAAATATAAATCAAATATGTTGCAGAATTTAAATTATTCTTATTTTTAAATTTTTTTTCCAAATTTTGAGTTTTGACTTTCTTTGGAAAAACTTGAATTAACTTGATGCAAACTGCACCAATATTCATATCTTTTAGCTTTAAAGAAAGAAAATTGATGCTACTATAGGCTCCAAGATATTAAAAAAAATTAGTGTCTTTATTTATGCAAAATTAATGGTGTTGAAAATGGAAAAATTGTAAAAAAGCGTGAATTTTTTGTATTTTTTCAACTTTTTTCGACTGTAACTTCCAGAATCCTTAATGGATTTTTACAAAATATAACTCAAAATGTTTGTTGGCATATTTACTATGCACGTGTGTTATTAGTATAGTTGATTTGTTTGTTTTTTAAAATATGAGAACAAAAAACCGAAACAACCTTTTTGATCACCGAAAAAATTGGTTTTTCGTGAATATCTCAAAAACAAGAGCTAACCAAAAAAAATAAATATGATATTCGTGTTCAGGAGATCAAAATCTATAAGAAAAGTTGGGTTTTATTCAGGGAGACAAAAAAAGTTCAAAATTTGTAAACTAGTGTAATAGGTAAGCTTTTTCATCCCGGACTTTAGATTTTTCAGGCAACAGATCTCAAGTTAAATTGTTGGCTGCTTCTTTTATATGAGGTGAAGTGCTAATTATATCACTTTCATCACTACTGCTCATTTTAAATTATTTTTATTTAAAAATAGATATAAACTCTGTATAAATTTTAAATTTATTAATTTAAAATTTTAACTTGACGTTTTTTAAACAACAAATAAATGCCTCCTTGGCAATTTTAATCGTATTTGTCGGCAGTCGTTAAAAAATAGTATGTATACTTTGAGCAGAAAGTAACATTGCTGCTCTGATATGATTGCTGGTTTCGGCTGCGCCTCAACCAACAATTTTCATGCACGAGTAGAAATGTAGTACTTTCTGCTCTTAATATACAAAGAAATGTACTACTTTCTGCTCTTAATATACAATATACTATTTCATGCAGGCTTAATCTTTTGTGAAAATGGTTTTTTTCCACTTGTGTAAAATTATTTTCGCTAAATAACAAATTGTAGTTCCTTTGTTGTTTTCATGTAACTTTATAAAGCTTTTAAATCAAAGCAACCATGAAAGAATAGAATATGAATTTTGAATGTTATCTTGTCATTTTCTAATTTAACAATTTACAATAAATGTCGTTTATATTTATATTATCGTAGAAAAAATTGCATTTCCTACACTGAAAAAAAATTGAAGTTCATGACAACCTCATCTCGAAGTTGGCAGTTGATTATTCATGCAAAGAAAAATTATTTGCAAACAATTTCACTGTGATTGGAACAATTACACGATAACATTTTCCTAACAACAGAATGAGGTTTATTTAAAATATAAAGTGTTATATCCAATATAACAGTAGTTGAATAAAGATAATAACTATTTCCCTGAAAAAAATTTTCTTTGGCCTTATATTATGAATTTTTCATTTTAAAGTTTAAGTATTTGAGATTAATTGAACTATATTTTATTTTCACATAAATATTTCGTGTGATTGTCTCAACTTCATCGATTTGTAATTGTAGAGTTGTTGAAGCAATTTCGTAATTTGATTCGCCATATGTGACCGCACGGTGAGGTTGAGACAATTGCATTTCGATTGGAAATAGGACATGTTTTTTTCAGTGTACGCGTGATAAAAACGTTTTTCGTTCGTAATCTTGTCTCACTCGACGCAAACGCGTATCGTGAACAAATGTTTACTCACGAAAAAAACAGTGTTTTCATCTCTTGTAGGAAAATATACTATATTCTATATTTTCATAGTTGCTTGGATTTAAAGTTTCTGTAAAATTACATGAAAATAATATAGCAACTACAATTTGTTATTTAGCGAAAATGATTTTACACAAGTAGAAAAAAACCCAAACCTGCATGAAAATAGATTTTTCGTATGCTGCCGTAAAAAATAGTATATTTTGCTACAAGAAATGAAAACGCTGCTTTTTCGTGAGTGAAAATTTGTTGGAGCAACTTCACGAGCGTAAAATGTTTTCATTTCGCGTAGGAAATACAATTATTTCTATGATAGTAAATATATAAACGATAGTCTCTGTGATTTATATCACTTATTATAATATTAAATAATGAAACACTTATAAAATTAGAAGTAAACAAACTATAATTTTATTCCAATATTAATTCTGTGTAATGACTAATGTTGTTACGACTGAGTATCAAATATTAATGATAATCTACATAATGTTTTACAGCTAATTATAATGTAAATTTCTAAACCAGTTACAACAAAATACAAAGTAATTTATTAAAATAATTTAACTGAAAGAGACAAATATATTTTAATTATAATGAGTAATTCACAATTACTCATTATAATTAAAATATATAGTAATTTGGAGCTTTAATCAATCTTCCAAATCTGGTTGTGTGAGGTAATTGCGCATTCGGTAATTTAATGTTTTCTGGTGAACGTTGCGTTTGATTAATATTTTCATTAGTGTTTAGTGTGTGCCTGGAATACTCGGAGAATTCATAGATCGTCTCAAATGCAATGTGTTACGACGTAAGGTATTATTCAATTCATTTCGAATTAAGTACGATCTGGGTGCCCTGTGAGGTTCGACTATAACAGCAGGCTCCCAAGCTTTATCCTTTAAATATACAATATTATCACCTGGGTTGAATTCAATTTCTTTTCTGTTAGAAAATCGATCGTGATAAAACTTTTGTTTTTCTTGATTATATGTAAGCTTATCATATACATCTACTATTTTTGGTTTTAATAAATCAGTATGAATAGGAAGTTTTGCACGTAAATTTCTACTCATTAAAATCTGCGAAGGAGAGTTGCCTAAGTTTGCAACTGGACTATTCCGATACTCTAATAAAGTATAAAATATATCTTTGTTTTCCTCTCTCATCTTCTTTAAAATTGTTTTTGCAATATGGACTGCCTTTTCAGAGAGTCCATTAGATTGAGCATAAAGAGGACTGGAGTATATGAACTCAAAATTCCATGAATTTGCAAATGATCTAATTTTGAATGAGTTAAAAGGTTGATTATCACAGACGATAAATTTAGGAATTCCATGAATGGAAAAAATTTCTTTTAGTGCTAGTATTACACTGTCAGCTGTTTTAGAATTTATAGACTTGAATTCTAACCACTTGGAATGGTAATCCATTAGGGCTAGATAATATTCTCCAGCATATTCCAAAAGATCACATCCAACTTTCTTAAACGGTAGTTTTGGAATTGAATGTGGAATCAATGAGTGAGGTTTATTTACAGGTTGCAATTTTTCGCAGATACGATATCGAAAAATACTGTCTTCTATGTCAGTATTCATGTTTAGCCTGTACAAAAGTGTTTTTGCATGTAATTTTGTTTTGGTTATACCGAAATGAGGTTCACAAACACACGATCTTCAAAGAAGACTAGTCCATTCTCATAAAAAAAATTATGTTTTATGTTCCAAAGATTTTTTACGGAATCTGGGACTTTATTTTTCTCAGTTGGCCAACCATTTAAATAATACTTTTTTATGGTTTGGAGAACTTCGTCGTTGTCGGTTTCTTTTCTAAAAATTTCTAATTTGTTTTCAGAAGTATTAATGGAATGTACTACATCGTTTATTGAACTATCAGTATCTATAGTATCATCATTAATAGAATTTCTAGAGAGAATATCTGCTATATGCAATTCACGTCCAGGAACATATATTACTTTTAAATCATAATTTAAAAGTTCGAGTCGCATCCGTTGTAAGCGGTTGGAGTTAATTTCAGATACAAGCTTGGTCATTATTTACACCAAAGGCTTGTGATCCGTATTTATGATCGTTTTACGACCATAAATAAAATTGTGAAACTTTTTGCATCCATAAACTATGGCCAGTAATTCCTTTTCAAATTGCGCATATTGGCATTCCGACTCAGAAAGACTTATGGAAGCAAAACAAACTGGCTTATTTCCTTGCATCAAACAACAACCTAGTCCGTTTTTGGATGCATCAGTTTGAATCGTAATTGGTAAAGCCGGTGAAAAATTTTGAAGGCAAGTAGCTTCACTGATTGCATTTTTAATTTTGTTTAAAACTTCTGTGTGGAAAGAGCTACACTGAAATATAATATCTTTTTTAAGAAGGGCCCTTAGAGAAGAGTTCAACTCCGAATAATGTGGAATGAAGTTTCTTAAGTAATTAAGAGTACCAAGAATTTTTTCGAGCTCCTTGCGATTTGTTGGATTTTGTATATTTTGAATTGCTTTAACTCGATCTGTATCTACTTCAACGCCATGTTGTGAGAATATGAAACCCAAATATTTTACTTTCTCAACTCGATTTTGGAATTTGTTTGGATTAAATTTATTGTTAATTTCTCGTGCACGACGAATAACGTTTGCTAGATTTCTATCATGCTCCTCAATTGTATCCCCTCCGACGAACAAATCATCGATATAGACAAAACAGCCTGCCAGTTCACCAAAGTATTTGTAATTTAATTTTTTAAAAGTTTCGGGGGAGACATTGAGACTAAAGGGTAGAACATTAAAATGGTAACATCCAAAAGGCGTACTGAATGTTGTCAATTTTTTCGAAAGATCGTCAAGTTGTACCTGCCAAAACCCTTCTTTTAGATCAACAACTGAAAAGTATTTCATATTTTTCAAATGTAATGTGAAATCATCAAGAGTAGGAATAAGAAAATGTTCCTGTTTTAAATTTAAATTCAATTCTCTTGGGTCAAGACTAGGGATTGCAAATTTTGACGAAAATAAAAAAAACGGAATTCGAAATTCGCATTTAAGCTTTTTCGGAATTCGGTCGAATTTCGAAATATTTTTAAATTCTTTTTATGATCAATACCAATACGAAAAATTATATATGAATTTAAGATTTATTTAATAAAGCATACATTATTAAAAATAAAATTATACAAAAATTCAATATTGTAACGACTCTTCGTTGGTTCTTTTAGATTATTGAGCAAACACGACAGTAAAAAGACGGATCTTTGGTTAACAGAATCTCAAACTTTATTTGTCATCAAATTACAGCAGCTTCGTTTTTCCTTACAATAAATTCCAGGGTCTCCAATTTATGTACCATAAACTTCACCGCTTTTCCACAATTTGAATCAATAATATTCGGAATCGTAAAATCTGTATTTACTATTCCACTAAATTCAGATTCTTTCACTATTAGTACCCAGGCTCAAGTACCACCGATTATTCCTTAAACTTGCGAATATTTATAAACACTTTTAATTGCAAAAGTAAAACTGACCGTCTGATATTTTTGTTTGCTTATTTATATCGAAAAATAAATAAATCGAAACTTCTATAATCCACTAGAAATCAATACTACGTAGTCCGTACATCTGAAATAGGCCACACCTGTTTTCATTCATACTTGCATTTGTATTAGCGAACTCAAATTTAATTTATGCAAGATGTATTAGGTAACTCCTTTTAATCCAGTAATGTAAACATTTGTATAACAAATTTAATTTACATTAATTTATGCAATACAATTTGCAATACAAGTAAAAGATTGAAAAAGGAGTTAACTTTTAATTAATGAATGAGTAAATAAAATTAACCCATTCTGGACGAAGTTTATTACATTGCCCTCCATTTAGTTTTGTTCGTCCCGAACAATATCAGAGATCGCATTGGTGCTGTTACCTTCGTACGGTGCCAACCTTTGCAGATGTATCACTTTCATCTTGGTACGGGGTCCCTTTTGTATGCGGTAGATGACATCATTAATTCGTTTGATTATTTTATATGGGCCTTCCCAATCTGGCTGCAGCTTGGGTGATCTTCCCTTAGTTCTTCTGGGGTTGTATAGCCATACCAATTCTCCTTCTTGAAAACCGCCACTATTTGCATTTATGTCGTACCTGGTTTTCATTTTGTCACTGGCAATCTTAATGTGGTCTCGAACCTGCTGATGGATTTTATTCATCTTCTCCCTTAGTTGTCCCACATAATCTGTTTTCGTGGATACCAGACCTCCAGGGATGCCAAACTCGATGTCACTAGGAAGATGAAGTTCTCTTCCGAACATGATATTCGCTGGCGTTTCACTTGTCGTATCGTGCACTGCGCTACGATAGGCCATCAAGAATAACGCAAGATCCTTGTCCCAATTTCTTTGGTTGGCTTCTACTACCTTTGACAAATGTTCTTCCATGGTTCGGTTGAATCGTTCTACCATGCCATCCGATTGTGGGTTCATAGGTGTAGTTCGTGTTTTTCTAATGCCGAGTGTTCTGCACAGCTCTTCCATCAGTTGAGATTCAAAATTCCTTCCCTGGTCGGTATGCAACTCGAGCGGTGTTCCATATCGGCAAACCCATTCATTGACTAATGTTTCCGCGACCGTAACTGCTTCCTGGTTCGGTATTGCATAAGCTTCCGGCCATTTTGTAAAGTAATCAATGACCACCATGATGTATTTGTTACCTTTTGTAGTTTCCGGAAATGGCCCCGCGATGTCTATAGCAATTCTCTCCATTGGGGCTCCCACATTGTATTGCTGCATCTCTCCTCGAGTTCTAGTCTTTGGTCCTTTGCTCGCCGCACAAGTATCACATCGCCGACACCATTGCTCTACGTCGGTTCGATACCTTACCCAATAAAACCTCTCCCTTACTTTAGCCAGGGTTTTATTGACTCCCAGGTGTCCTCCAGAAATACTTCCATGCAGCTTTCCCAGTACCTCTTCTACTCGACTGGATGGCAACACCAGTTGCTCTAACACTTTCTTTCCATCAGCGGACTCCCATTTTCTTTTTAGTATCCCGTTATCCATCAATAGCGAGTCCCATTACGCCCAGTAGCATTTCACCTCCGTACTTAAAGGTGCTACCTCTTTCCACTCTGGTCGCCTTCCCTCGGTTTTCCATTTCAATATTGGTGCCATAGCTGGATCCTTTTGTTGCTCTCTTTTCATTGCCTCGGTACACCAATCGTCAGGAGTTTGGAACTTAATTTGATTAACTTTCATTGCCTCCTTCCTCTCAGTCCTGCTACATGACTTGCGCTCCTCCATACAGAGTTTTCTTGAAAGATCTTCAGCGTTACAATGTATCCTTCTCTTCCGGTGCTCAACGCGGCAATCTCCTTCCTTTTTGACATTTGCCTCCTTTCTCTCAGTCCTGCTATATGACTTGCGCTCCTCAACACAGGGTCTTCTTGAAAGATCTTCAGCGTTACAACGTATCCTTCTCTTCCGGTGCTCAACGCGGCAATCTCCTTCCTTTTTGACATCCACTTGCTTGTTTGAAAGGTTCATCAATCGGCCTGGAACTACTCCTTCTTTTGCAGCTATTAGTGTTTTGCATTCCCGTCTAATGTGCCCTAACTGTCCACAATTCCAGCATCTCACTCTGCTAGATCTTCTTCGTTGATTTCGTTCAGGCTTATCTTCCAACTTTTTGACATGCATGATCACTTCATCAAGCGCTGCTTTTAGTGGCTCTTCAGAAACTTCCATCTTACGTACTCTATCTAAGGCAAGCGCTCTTTTTCCAGCTTCCATTTGTAGGGCCAATGCTAAGACTTCCGTAGGTAGTTTCTTCCCGCTTAGATACAGCTGATTTCTTATTTGCACATCTCGAAGAGCATTGATAAATGTATCAGCTGCCAGTTCGTCTCGGTGTTCAGCGTTATAATTCGGATATGATAGATTAACCAGTCTCACAATGTCAGCCTCTAATTCTTGCAAAGTTTCGCTGACTCCCTGTTTTCGTGTTCTGAGCTGCATGCGATGGAGAGCTTGCATATGACTTTCCCCATATCTAACTTCTAAGGCCTCCATCAGCTTGCTGTAATCACGCTCTGTCGCTGATAGTGTATGCAAGATTTCAGCAGCAGGTCCCTTCAATGCCAATATAAGCGCATTTGCTTTTTGCTGGTTATCTACCCCAGTTGTTGCTATCTCAAATTGCATCTTAAATACCTGATACGATGTAGATCCATCAAATGCGGGTGTTTTCACTCTAGCTGGGGCTGAAGTAATTGATGGATTGCTCATGTTACCTGTCTTCAATTGTGCTATTTCTTGGCGTAATTCACTTGAAAGTTTGCGTAATTTCTCTTCATGTTCCTCGGTAACTTTCCGCAACTCCCTTTCCACGTTGTTGATTTTCACCTCTGCACTGGATATACGTGACTCGATTACTTCACGTAGACTTTCTTGCTTTGCCATCATATCAGCAAACTGTTGTCGTTGCTCGTTTCCTTGTTTGGCCATCATATCAGCAAGTTGTTGTTGTTGATCTACTTTTTGTTGGGCCATCAGGTCAGCAAGTTGTCGTTGTTGATCTAGTTTTTGTTCTGCTGCCAGTTTCTCTTGTCGGGCCATCATATCAGCAAGTTGTTGTTGTTGCTCTACCTTTTGTTGTTGTTGGTGTGCCATCATTTCTTTCATCAACACCATCATCGGATCAATTGCTGGGGCATTCTGGACCGTAACTTCCTCTGGCTCTACTTCTATGACCTCTGTGTTTTGGCCTGCTTCTTCTAAAACTTTACGCAGCCGGAATGCCAGTTCTGCCTTCGTTCCATGAATTGGCGCATTCCTTTTCTTCAACTCATCCTTCAGCTGGGTCTGGCTGAGATCACTAATATTTACTGTCTTGACCATTGTTTCAATAATCCCACTTCTGACACCACTGTAACGACTCTTCGTTGGTTCTTTTAGATTATTGAGCAAACACGACAGTAAAAAGACGGATCTTTGGTTAACAGAATCTCAAACTTTATTTGTCATCAAATTACAGCAGCTTCGTTTTTCCTTACAATAAATTCCAGGGTCTCCAATTTATGTACCATAAACTTCACCGCTTTTCCACAATTTGAATCAATAATATTCGGAATCGTAAAATCTGTATTTACTATTCCACTAAATTCAGATTCTTTCACTATTAGTACCCAGGCTCAAGTACCACCGATTATTCCTTAAACTTGCGAATATTTATAAACACTTTTAATTGCAAAAGTAAAACTGACCGTCTGATATTTTTGTTTGCTTATTTATATCGAAAAATAAATAAATCGAAACTTCTATAATCCACTAGAAATCAATACTACGTAGTCCGTACATCTGAAATAGGCCACACCTGTTTTCATTCATACTTGCATTTGTATTAGCGAACTCAAATTTAATTTATGCAAGATGTATTAGGTAACTCCTTTTAATCCAGTAATGTAAACATTTGTATAACAAATTTAATTTACATTAATTTATGCAATACAATTTGCAATACAAGTAAAAGATTGAAAAAGGAGTTAACTTTTAATTAATGAATGAGTAAATAAAATTAACCCATTCTGGACGAAGTTTATTACAATATGATAGACAACAAAAATAAAAACATTTCATTTCGGATTTAATTTTTAAAATTAAGCTCCGATTTGTTGCTTGTTGGGTTAAGCCGGAGGAAGATATGTTCAATGACATATTCGAATGAATTTTATTCTCCAACCTTTGCTTTAATGACTGGGACTGCGCATTGTGATTCGTTTGCACTTCCAAAATAACTTCTTTCAGATCATCAGATTCTGACGAATTTTCCATATTTGTGTAGAATATCAATTTTTGTGCAAAGCATTCAATAACTTTGGCTATTATTTTCGATTTGGCTATTATATTTTTCAATGGTCTGGTCTAGTGAAAGATTTATTTATTTTTTTATTTATTTATTTATTTGAATGAATTTTTTTATAAATCTTATTCCACCATTGATGAAATGGTGATCGTGATCTGCACAGGAGAAAAAGTCGAAATTTGAATTTGACCATTTTTTTAGGTGATTAGTTAATCGTTTGAAAAAAAAAATAATTAATCGTTTTTGTGATTAATTTTAAGATTAAAATATTAAAAAAACTTTTTTGAAGATGGCGTTAGGGTCAAATATCAATTGGAATTTAATTTTTTTCTTTTAATCTTTTCTTTTTTAATCTTTTTTTTGAAAATATCTCTAGTTATACTCTAAAATATTTCAAGTTAACAAAGAGGAGTTAATTTTTGTTCTTAAGATATTTAATTTGTGATTAACTTATCGAACTTTAAAGAATTATTTCCACTGAACTTCGAATTACTGCTAGAATTATAAAAATTGGATTGTGAAATTTGTTTATTGTTTATATTATTTGAATACTTAAACCTATCATTTGAATTATTCCTGTTGAAACTTGAATTTGTATGAGCAGCATGCACATTGTTCCCACTCTGATTTGAAACAGCTCTTTGAGTGAAGGTCAGGTCGTCCACATGTGCTTTCCTTTGTAATTGTTTTGTCTGGGTAGCCGTTATTTCCGCAATACGACATGTTTCTGTTGCTTATTTAGGTCCAAATCATCGATTTTCAACAGCCTTGATTGAATATCAGCATCCGCAACACCAAGTTCAATTCGATCTCGTAACACTGAATCAGCTGATGTGCCAAAATCACAACTTTTCACCAACATGGTAATATCCATTAAAATAATTATCAAATGGTTCACCTTTACGTTGCGAACGAGTCTAAAACAGATACCGTTCGTAAATAATATTTTTGCGAGGGTTGCAATACGTCTCAAATTTCTTTTTAACCTTCTTAATATCTTTTGCATCGGCCGCTGGCATATTAAATGTATTAAAGTGTTTAATCGCCTCCTCACCTGCTATATTTAGTAGTTGCGCCACCTGAATTTCTGGTTCCTCCAAATGCCCTTTATTTGCAGTTAAATAAATATCAAAATTTGTTTCGAATCGTATCCAATTTTCATGTAAATTGCCGGTAAGGCACAAACTTGAAGGTCGTTTAAGATTTTGTATTTCATTGTATTTCAACGTATTTACTTGAAATTATTAATTTCCACTTAATTTTTGTTGTATCTTATCATTAATTCACCAAACCATTGTATTTAAATGGAATACGTGGTTCTTTAAAATTTATTAATTTCCACTCACTGCGCCATGATTTATATCACTTATTATAATATTAAATAATAAAACACTTATAAAATTAGAAGTGAACAAACTATAATTTTATTTCAATATTAATTCTGTGTAATGACTAATGTTGTTACGACTGAGTATCAAATATTAATGATAATCTACACAATGTTTTACAGCTAATTATAATGTAAATTTCTAAACCAGTTACAACAAACTACAAAGTAATTTATTAAAATAATTTAACTGAAAGAGACAAATCTATTTTAATTATAATGAGTAATTCACAATTGCAAATATACATCACTCTGGACCCACGCCAATTTCATGTGATTTTAACCACATATTTTATACTTCGTGAGGCGAAACTGACGAAACCGAAAACTTTTGTTCTGCTATTTTTCTCGATTCGGCCGCATTCTCGTTCGGCAAGCTCCGAAAAATGCCGATTGCCCGGGCCTTTGTAAATTTTGGTTTTTTAACTATGGAAATTTGGGTTGGAAATTTGATTTAGAACACGAGGGTAACCTAGTCCGACAAAAATTTGTCTGCTATTGTCTGGTTGAACAACCCAAACATATCAAAATGTCAGTTGTCGGACTCGACAATAGCAGACACATTTTAGTCGGACAAGCTTACTCTCGTGTTCTAAAACGAATTTCCAACCCCCATAGTTAAAAAAAAATGTGGTAGCAAATATACAAGATCGCGGGCATTTTTCGAAGCTTGTCGAACGAAAAAGCGGCCGATTTAAGGAAAATCGCAGAACAAAAGTTTTTGGGCTCGTCAAGGACAGGCGCCTCACGAAGTATAAAAAATGTAGTAATCATCACATGAAGTCGGCGTGGGCCCAGGAACTACGATATTTATTATAAATTATTAAATTAGAAATCAACATGATAACATCCAAAATGCATATTCTATTTTTTCATGGTTTGTTTTGTTTTAAAAAGTTCGTAAAATTATTTGAAAATACCGTACAGCAACTGCAATTTGTTATATGATTTTTTTTACTCCTATCATAATAAATTATCAATAACATCACACTATCCATGACATGTAAATTGATTGTTACAATAAGTGTTACGTTATGAGAATCAAAAATGTTACGTAATATATATATTACGTAACAGTTTTAGCAAAATATGCTTTTTGCAAACTAGAATTTATGGTAAAAATGAAATGTTGACAGCTTTCAATAAGAATAAGAGGCCCTTCTTAATGTTTAAAGAGAAAATCCGGACATGTTGGAGTCACTAAATCCTTTTTATACATTTTTAAATCGTAAATTAAATGTGAATTAAATATTTGAATTTGACACAGAATAACGCAATGCTTACTACAATTTGTAAATTGTTTGCATTTAATTTAAAATTAGTAGTTAATTTTTTTAAGTAAGTATATTACGTTTCTGAATTATAAAAAAGTCGTAGAAAAAGTATATAACAAAACTCGAGCTGCAACCATTTTCCATGCTCGTGAAGGTACTGCAGTGGCCGCTACGCGTCTCGAGCGCAATATTTTCACTCGCATGTAAAAAGCTATTTACAGCTCTTGATATGTAATGTACTATTACACTACAGAAAAAAACCCATTTTCACAGGGGATTAATCCTGCTTGAAAGGAGATTTTTTGTCTGCTATCATAGACAAACAATAGTTTTTCCATATATAAAATGCGTTATAATATTGTGCTTCAAAAAATTGTTTTTATAAGTAGGCAGTGTTTGAATTAAATGAAAAAACCTTTCATGGAAAAACTGCTCAAGCTTTTCATTTCAGCTTTTATTTTCTTGAATTACATTTTTCGTCAAAAAATGACATATTATCTGTCACTACCTGATATATTCCATATTTTTATTAGTCGAAATGTTTGAAAACAGATTCAGTCACATAAGAACCTCTGTATGGTTTAAAGTCAAAAATCGAATTTTTTAAAATGTATTTTTAGTATTATGCGTTGCTAATAGTAGTATAGTAATAGTAATAGTGCTTATAGCTACTAATAGTACTTTGTGTATCAAGGTGCACAATGTTGATTTTTTCCGTCGTAACGCACCGTAATTTTGTCCAACGAGGTAAAGCTGAGTTGGACAAATTGCGACAAGTGCGGGAAAAAACAATTTGTGCAACAAGGTGCACGCAACGTTTCTTGCAATTCCGAATCACAATGAGACAATTAAACAAAATTTCTCTGCACCCAACTTTTTTACACTCTAAATTTTTATTCGGATATAAGTAAACATTTCTTTGATGAACTTAGTATTGAGAAAATTTTTCATACGTTCTTATTTCTTGTTAATGAGCGCATTGCTTATTCAACTTATCTCAGTAAAATAATTAATATGAGTGATAGTGAAAGTGGTTACGAGCATGAACTGTAGACGGAAGCTGAGAAAGCTTTGGCAATATTGTTACCATCGAAATCCAAGGAGAAATATGATAAAACTTATGCGAGCTTCCAAAAATGGTGCGTAGAAAAAAAGTTGGAGAGGTGAACGAGAACCTTCTTTTGGCATATTTTTCATCGCAACTTGGGGAGTACCAGTCTTCAACGTTATAGTCAATATATTCCATGCTACGATCCACTCTATCGTTAACGAAAACATCAATATTCTAAATCACAACCGACTTCGAGCATTTTTGATGCGCAAAGGTGATGGCTATCAACTAATAAAATCGAGAATTTTAACGAAGGAGGAAGTATGCGGATTCATCAAAAACGCTGCAGATGAGTACTTGCCAATCAAGGTACATTTAGAAATTAAGTTTTCATCAAATAGATTTAAAATTCAGAAATTTTAGGTTGCTTTTATTGTTGGAGTTTATGGTGCCTGTCGTCGTGGTGAATTATGCAACCTGAGTAGAAATGACATCGACTCCATTGAAGATGGGATCAAGATCGTTTTAGCAGTGCCACTATGGGCTTGGACTTTTAATAACAAATATTTTAACCCTAAAAAAAGAACGGAGTCAGCGGATTGCCTCCACACAAAGCCTCAACTTGGGAATCCCTTAATACCTGTATTTAACCACACATACTAATTTTCATATGCATTCGAAAAGAAAATTTAAAAAACATATATTTGTAAAAATAATATAAAAATAAAACTTATCTTATTATAATTGTTGATAGTTGACTTCGGTTTCGTGTAATTTATTAGTTCCAATCCAATTCATGACAAATCTTAAATCCTTTTTTGGTTAACAAAACACATCTTTTTATAACTTAACCTCGAAAACATCTAATTATTCCTTTACAACATTCTTATCATTTAAAACATTGCCAATTCCTAAATCCACCGATCTTGTATTTTAAAATGAATATCCACCATTATTTCATTATTCAATAGTTTTTCAGTTATTTCTCTCATAGATAGGCTTTGATCGTCAAATAATTCCACCGTTTATACACAATATTTACAGATCTGCTGCACCAACTTATCCAAACCTTTGTTAGTTTTTACATATCCATTTTTTATTTTTATTGAAAACACAGTAATTATGATGAAAAACTTAGTTTGATTACAACTATTTGCAAAATAATTTTAGCAAATATATATATATATTTATTTTTGTCTACATAAGTTTTATTTATTAACAAATCAAACCTTTACCAATTTTTTTATATTAAATTGAAAATTTTAATCTGCGATGGAAAGAAGGAAAAGGTTAACTTCAAAAAAATTGAACTGACTTGCAAAAATTGAAATCCAAAAATTGAAAAATAAAATGTGATTTCTTTTTATGACATTTTTATCTCAAAAAAAGAAAAACGTGAAACGAAGATCAAGCAAAAACTGAGAGTTAAATGTCTGTTCGTTAAAATTGAAAATAAAATTGGTGCGTTCGTTTGTTTTTATAATTGTAATTCGAAATTGAACTAGCCGTTAATTATTAGAAAATTTTAAAATTATTATTAATGTAAAAATGAACTGAAATTATTGAAATAAATTTTTATTGAATTAGAAAAAGAATATGAATTGGTTTTATTATTGTTTAGGTGAATATAGCGGACATTACACCATGAATTCAAGGTAAAAACCAAGATATTTACCCTTGAAATCACAAAAACGTCGTCACCCCCTCTACGTCAAAAACCACCGAACTACTTCCCACAACTAATCTGTATCTGGGATCGAGTTATCAATGGCGACCAACGTCAGGGTCGATGATCAATTTCAATACTCATGAAGTTCCTAGGGACTATCAGTGAGTACCGAAATCGACCATCCATCCATCTAACCTCAGCACCATTGAACCCTCGATACAACCAGTAAAATATAACACTGAAGATATGAACCCCAGAGACGACAACCAGCCAGAGGAACGACCCTACCTAACGAAAAGACATCATTCCCTGATGTCCTTCACGTGATGTACCCCAAGATTCTTACCGCTCATATCTATGCACTCATAAAGTACATTTCCAATCTTAGTTTTAATCATTGCAGGTAAGAACTTTGGAGCCAATTTTGCCGAGAATTTTTTTGTAGCGTCACTCAAATGATGTTGCCGTACAAACACACGTTGTTGTGGTTGAAAAGTCCGTAGTTTAGATCGCAGGTTATACTGATGTTGCGATTTCTTGAAAGCTGCTTTGAAATTTTGTTGAACCCGGTTCCTGAGCAGAGTCAAATGATCAGAGCGTTCTATTTTCTCACCAGCATCTTCACCAAGCTTGTGTAGTGATCTCAACAAATGGTAAGTATTCCCATCCGATATTGGATGTTGACCAAATAATAAATAGTACGGTGAGTACTTGGTAGCTGAATGTACTGCGGCCCGCAGTGCATACGCGATTTCACCAATTTGTGAATCCCACTTTGTATGTTGACCTTTTATGAACGCTCGAATTGCTGCTAGAACTGACCTATTGACACGCTCTGACGCGTGGCTTTGAGGACTATAGACACCGGTCCTAATGTGTTTAATGCCGAAATCTGACAAAAGACTTTGAAAGTTCCTACTAGTGAACTGTTTGCCATTGTCACTGTATAGAAACTCTGATACCCCATATGTAAGAAACACTTCGTTCCTCAGAAAAGCATTCACCTTCGGTGAAGTTGCGTTTCTAAGTGGTTTCAGTAGTACAAACTTCGTAGCATGATCCAGAACTATCAATAATACCGTATTCCCAAGTATAGAACGAGGGTACGGTCCCAAAAAATCTATATAGACACTCTGCCATGGACGTGCTGTTTCGAATTGATATTGCATTGGAGGACGCAATATCTGATTCGTGGCTTTTGTTTGTTTACATGTGTCGCAGGACACAACATAGTTGTGTACCTGTGACGCCATGCCCGGCCAATAATAAAGACGTCGAAGTAATTCTAAAGTCTTTTTAACACCTCCATGGCAGCAGTACTATCATCGTGATGTTTCTGAATCATGTTGGAAGTCATCGGCTTTGGTATCCAGAGTTTCCACACAGGAACATCGTTAGGTATTGCATCAGGTCTTGGCTCAATACGTATGTATAGCTTATCATCCACGACTTTAACTGATGGAAAGTCCTTAGGAGATGATTGAACTTTAGCTATCATATCCGTATATTCGTTGTGCCGATAACCTTCATTGTCGATTTTAATGTCGTTAATGTGATGTGTTAATGCTTCCGTCAATTCCTCGTGTGTATCATCATAAAGACGAGATAGAGCATCAGGGACTATATTTTGGGTACCTTTTTGGTGGACAATGGTAAAATCCATATGTTGGAGTTTTAGGCTCCACCTAGCCAGACGACCACTCAAGTCTTTCTGTGACATAAGCCACTTCAGACTTGAGTGATCAGTCACAATTGTAAATCGGTGACCTTCAACATAGCCCCTAAATTTCTTCACACTCAGAATTGCCGCAAGACATTCAAGCTCAGAAACAGAATAGTTTCGTTGAGCTTTATTAAGCTTTTTCGACATGAAGGCTATCGGAAACTCTTGTCCGTCTTCGTTGATCTGATACAGTACACTACCTATCCCTGTCAGACTCGCATCGCATCTAATAAAGAACTCTTTATTATAATCAGGGTTAATTAATACCGGTGCTGTAGTCAGCAATCTTTTTAAATTTTCAAAAGCTGCTTGCGCTTCCAATGTCCATTTTAATTTTCCCGAGCTCTTCTTCAACAGATCTGTTATCGGTGATACCACGCTTGCATAATTTGGTATAAAACGTTGGTACCAACCGGCCATTCCTAATAGTCTACGTATTTGTTTCACTGTTGACGGAGCTGGATACTCAGCAACAGCTCTTACTTTATCCGGATCTGTTCGAAGACCATCTTCACCAACCAAAAATCCCAAGTATTTCACCTCTCTCAGAACAAATTTACTTTTCTTGAGGTTTATTGTTAACCCAGCCGCTCTTATCAATGAAGAGACTTTGGACAGCAATTCCATATGTTCCTGGAACGTGGAAGAGACTACCAATAGATCATCTAAATAAACAAAGACATTTTCGTGATATTGATGTGGTATCACTTTGTGCATTAGCCGACACATTGTCTGGGGAGCATTGCACAATCCAAAGGGCATAACCCGGAATTGATACAATGGACGACCAGGCACTGTGAAGGCTGTCTTGTCTCTAGATGCTTCTGCCAGAGGAATTTGCCAGAAAGCATCTTTGAGATCAATACTTGAAATGTACTTTGGGCTATTTAGACGACCTAGTAAGCCATCAATCAAGGGAAGTGGGTAAGCGTCCTTTTTTGTGAGTGAATTGACACGACGGCTATCAATACATAATCTGTTTTTACCAGATTCTTTTTGTACCAAAACCACTGGCGAGCACCACGAACTGTTACTCTCTTCGATCAAGCCCATTTGAAGCATTCGGTCGAGTTCGGCATAAACCTTTAGTTGAACAGCCGGCGATGTGGGATAATGCCTCTGTTTAACAGGTGCATTATCACCAACATCGATGACATGTTCAGCCAAAGAAGTCTTTCCGAGTCCAGACACTTCAAATGACGGGAAAGAATCCTTGATCATATCCAGTTCTCGTTGCTGGTCAGTGGTGAGGTTATGTGTATTTAAAGTTTGTAGCTCTGTACGAGTCAGTTCACTAACAAAAGAAGGAACAATACCAAATTTCTCCCAGAAATCTATGCCCAGGTAGAGCTCTTCTCGTAAACCAGTGACTATATGGAACCGCATTGGTTTAGTGGAGCCATTCACAGTTATTGGAATTTCAATGTAACCTAAAATTTTAGTTGCAGTACCATCCGCCGTACGAATACACGAAGTGTATTTACGGTAGGTTGTACCTGATGATTCCAATAATTCCAAGGAATTTCTTCCAAGTATTGTGATTGACGCTCCACTATCCAATAATCCGGCGATATTTTTGTCCAAAATCCTAATTGTTAATCGCGGCCGAGGATCCTTTGTTTCTGAAAGGATAGATGAAATACATGCTTTGCGAAATAATTTCCTCATCCTCCAATATCTAATGTTGCGTTCAAGACGTCTGAAATATGTTCGATGTAACGATGGGAAATTAAATGTGCTAGATGATTTTATTTGGTTTTCCTGAGTGGTGGCAGATCGTCCTGCGTTCCTACATCTCTCGTCGCTTTCTTCGTGCTGTTGTTCGGACTGTGTTGAATCCATCGTTTCAATATATCCATCTCGATCTAGTTTAACATCCACCTCATAATTATCCATCCGCTGTAGCTCGCTAATTCTCAAATTTGATGTTCTGGTCGGAACTGGTGTGGACCACAAACGTTCAAACTTCTGACATAAAGTCCGAAGTTCATCTATTGAATGTATTGTTGCTGCTAGTGTAGCATTTTTGAGTTCCACACTCAGTCCCTCCCGAGCAACGGTCAGCAAATGGACGTGCTAAGCGACGGTTCAACGAACCAATCTCCACCAGATACTCGTACACGCTCTCCTTTGACTTTTGTTTGCGGTTCAGAAGAACTCGCAAGATCGCCTTATCATCAGTGAGCGTACCGAAGGTTTGTAGGAGTCCCTCCCTTAACACTGGGTAAGTCACCACCTCATATTCATGAGTTAAGTTCAAATAGTATCTGTCGGCAGCCCCCTTGAGATACCGTGGAACGATAGACCTAAGGTCGTCCCAATTCACACGGTCCCTCCTGGCAGCCGCCTCCACTCTGTGAACAAACTCATGAACATCAGGAGAGTGACCATCTCCTGTGAAGGTTGGAACCCAATTTGAGTCATAACGACTCAAATTGTTCCCACGAACCCTTCGGTACACCACTGGTGCTAACGCTGGAGCCGCGTCACGCCATACCTGAGGAGGTTGGTTGTATGGTGGTGGTGCTGTAAGTGGAGCTTGTGGATATAATGGTGGTGGTTGTACCTGTGGTACTGATGGATAATTTAATGATAATTGCGGTTGTACTAATGCTGTACTATTGTGTATGTGTTCAGCTTGGAGTGATGGACCCAATTGTGGTATTGCAAAGTCCTCTGCTCTCAAACCCGATTGCTGAAAATAAGCCGGTGGTAAATGTTCTGACCGTCTCTGTTGTTGATGGCTTGCACGATTTAAACTATGTATTGTTTCCGATATTGGCTGTACTGGGATCGGTGTGGATCTCTCATCTGGTTGAAAAGCAGGTGAAGCAGATGGAGCAGATGATACTTCTGGTTTATTCTGCATAATTGGACGTGTTGACAACGATCCTATTATATTCCAAGCGCGTGACAATTGTGAGATAGCGTAGGTGCGGGCTTCTTGCAAGTCATTGCGAGGACCCAACCTATTCATCCTACCCGTGTAATGCAACACTCGATTCGCCAAACCATCTAAGAAGGTCTGATTAATCGGTGGCTGAAGTCGTCGTACTTGATCTAAAACAAGTTGTGCTGCCTGCACCACCATTTGAGATTCCTCTATCAAATCTCTCGCATGAGACACTGTTATTGGAACTGCACCATGATCTGCGTGGTTTCGCAGTTCCTCTGCCCAATTGGCCCCCCCGAAGTTCACACCCCGAACCAGACATTCGACCTGTAGTTCGCTGGGTTCCAGACCATAGAACGGATGGTCAACGTCTATCTGGTTTGACATTTCGATGGTAAAACCCGTAAAATTATGAACTCACAACCAACAACAATATTAAAACCAATTCCAAAAAAAAAAGTGGAGTTAGTACGATGGAAATGTATAAAAAAAAAATGAAAAACGCAAAAACGAAAAAAACAACGAACAGCCCAATTCGAAAACACAAAAATTTTTGTAAGAACAAACTTCGTAAAAGAACAAAAAGATTACTGTTGTACCCAATTTTGCTTCACCTTTCACAAAAATTCCTAAAATATTGTATATATAAAATACAATTTATTTATTTAATTTCAGATATGCTGAAATTCAGAATCATATATATACCTAAAATTATTTATTGACGATAGCACCCCTAAATAAAATATTTATTTATTTTAAAAAATTGAAAAATAAAAAATATTTAGAAAATTGCTTAATTATTGGATGCTCCGTCTTAGCTCAAATATTGATTTATTTTTTTAAAAAAAATAAAGAATATTTATTTAAATCTTGATGTTATAACCTATTTAAGAAAAATTTGTATTTACTTAAAAATTATTTTGTTTAATAAAAATTTGATTTATTTATTTTCAAAATTTTATTGTTTTGATTTAATTTATTTTTTATTTAATATATAGATAAGAGATTCCCAAATTCAGATTCGTCTGGAGACAACATAAAAGTAAGTATGGCTACAATATCCATATCATTTAGTATTTGAATTCTCGCGCTCGCGAGCCCACTTCAACAATGCATGTGAGAACCGACTAGAAAAGCCCCTAACGACCAGATTCTACAGAACAGTTTCTCCCCAACCTAACAAAAACAATCGCAACTGTCACGATTAGACCCTAGGCCCATTTCTACTGACCCAGCTGCGGTTGTTCTACCCAAAAATAAATTATCATTAAACTAATGCCAAAGTTGAAGAACGCTCCCGAGCACCAGACTTCAAATCCCAAACTCCATGAAAATTGTCTATTGCAAGCTAAATGTAAGAGTGGAAAAATTTTGAAGTTGTGTGAGGTGAAGCCTCGATCCTGATAAAAAAATAAATTGGTTCTCCTCTTCATTTCGTTAAAGAAGCTCCTGTGCAGGGAAGGGTACTACTGGTTTGTACCTAAGTACAGACCAGCAGTAGTCATCCCCTTATCACCAGAAAACTCCTTCTGAAATGAAGAGAAGAAACCAATGAACTTCGATCGCATGTCCATAATGGACAGAGGCGATCTAAGAACATAAACATGTTAAGGGGATAAGCCCCATGGATGGCTTGGTAGGCCTACCGCTTAGAAAAAGGATTTATTTAATTACGCACTTGTAATCATTATGCAATAAAAAAAAATTCAACAACAAAAAAACATTCAATTAATTCTAACCCTTTTTTAATTACATCTACAAACGCTCAACTGTAATGGAATGTAGAATATTTGGTCGTAAGTTTAAAAAAATATAATTCCAATCTACCACAACCAAAAACAAGATTTTTACCAATTATAGTCATTAGGGGTAAAGAAAATAAAATCATGCATGTATTACACGCAGGCCAATATGCATCGTTAAAACGAGCATCAGATTCGAGATCTAATTTATTAAAGTATAAATATTTAAATATGATCTACTATCTAATTTCTATCAATGGACAAAGTATAATATTTGCCAAAGCTACTCACAAAAAGTTCAAATGGCTAAATCGTTTCATCGGTTTGGTTTCTTAATTTCATCTCGTTGGTGCTATTTATTTCCAAGAGATGACCATCAACCAAGAAATAAAATATTGCAACATAACACTCTACTCAAACCACTACACCCGCATCCTATATACAAAAATATGTACATATATGTACAATTATACAACTATATATTTACACTAATACAATTAGAATTTATCTTTTTAAATAAATATTTATATATTTAGAATTAAATGTACATAATGTCATTTAAATTCGTTATAACAACAAACATTGTATTCGTAAATTGTTTTTGTTGTTACACACTAAGGAAATTCTTTATGGTCATTTAATACACCACAACACCGTATTCAACCGAATTATTCCAAAAAAAATTTATATATATATATATATATATATATATATATATATATATATATATATATATATATATATATATATATATATATATATATATATATATATATATATATATATATATATATACGACAACACCATATATACCAAAAATAAAAATATATACCGGTTGGCAACACCCAAACCGGTTGACAACGCCCTAACCAAAACTGGTTATATAACTTTAACAGAAAACCTAAAGGGTCCCTTTTGTTCGGCGCTAATTTGTTAGCAGTGCCACTATGGGCTTGGACTTTTAATAACAAATATTTTAACCCTAAAAAAAGAACGGAGTCAGCGGATTGCCTCCACACAAAGCCTCAACTTGGGAATCCCTTAATACCTGTATTTAACCACACATACTAATTTTCATATGCATTCGAAAAGAAAATTTAAAAAACATATATTTGTAAAAATAATATAAAAATAAAACTTATCTTATTATAATTGTTGATAGTTGACTTCGGTTTCGTGTAATTTATTAGTTCCAATCCAATTCATGACAAATCTTAAATCCTTTTTTGGTTAACAAAACACATCTTTTTATAACTTAACCTCGAAAACATCTAATTATTCCTTTACAACATTCTTATCATTTAAAACATTGCCAATTCCTAAATCCACCGATCTTGTATTTTAAAATGAATATCCGCCATTATTTCATTATTCAATAGTTTTTCAGTTATTTCTCTCATAGATAGGCTTTGATCGTCAAATAATTCCACCGTTTATACACAATATTTACAGATCTGCTGCACCAACTTATCCAAACCTTTGTTAGTTTTTACATATCCATTTTTTATTTTTATTGAAAACACAGTAATTATGATGAAAAACTTAGTTTGATTACAACTATTTGCAAAATAATTTTAGCAAATATATATATATATTTATTTTTGTCTACATAAGTTTTATTTATTAACAAATCAAACCTTTACCAATTTTTTTATATTAAATTGAAAATTTTAATCTGCGATGGAAAGAAGGAAAAGGTTAACTTCAAAAAAATTGAACTGACTTGCAAAAATTGAAATCCAAAAATTGAAAAATAAAATGTGATTTCTTTTTATGACATTTTTATCTCAAAAAAAGAAAAACGTGAAACGAAGATCAAGCAAAAACTGAGAGTTAAATGTCTGTTCGTTAAAATTGAAAATAAAATTGGTGCGTTCGTTTATTTTTATAATTGTAATTCGAAATTGAACTAGCCGTTAATTATTAGAAAGTTTTAAAATTATTATTAATGTAAAAATGAACTGAAATTATTGAAATAAATTTTTATTGAATTAGAAAAAGAATATGAATTGGTTTTATTATTGTTTAGGTGAATATCGCGGACGTTACAATCGGCTTACCCAACACAAGGAATAATGTTATTCACCAATTCGTTATCGACGAAGGGGAAGATCTAGGAATGCATTTCATTAACAGTTTTAAAAATTATGCGACCTTACGTCCCGACCGTGTCCCTAATACGCGCTTCTTTATTGCCTACCGTAAAGGTAAATGTACCCGACAACCAATTGGTATAAGTATGGTTGGGAGCTACCCTAAGAAGATTGCTCCATTGTTTAAATTTCAGTTTGTCTTAGAGTATACTGGACATTGTTTTCGACGCTCATCTGCATCGTTGCTGGCAGATAGCGAAGCAAGTCAGTGCGTTTTAAAAAGTCATGCCGGTTGGAAATCCAGCAAAGTTGCTGAAGGATATGTCGAAAACTCGTTAAATAATAAGCGTAAAATTGCTGGTTAAATTTTGGGTACTAAAACTGCTAAACTCCAGGAAGGAGCTCTCTTGGTATCTGGCATTCAACGTGAAAATGCTGCTTATCCATTGAGGTTGAGTCTAATTCAATTGAACCTCTTAATTTAAGAGGAGTCTTAATAGTTTGGCTTCAATTGAATCTAACGATCATATCGAAACTCATTCCAATATAACTATAATTGGGAACAAATCAGTCACAATTGAATGTGGTTGAAAAAAAATTACTGCCATCCGGATTTAATTTTCAACACCTGACTAATTGCACTATTCAAATTTATCAAAAATAATTTTTTAAATCATTATTACTAATTAAAACTTTCAAACCTGCATAGATGCACTGTTTAAATTTATAAAAAAAAATTCAATGTTACAGGCTTCTCTCCCACCTCTTTTCTTTTTAGGAAATGTGATGATTTAACTAAACTGTAACAAGTGTAAATAAAAACTACTAGTGAATTCTTTTCTACTTGTTCGGTACAAGTTCAGACTCCGAATTATCGAAATTTGTTTTTTTTGTATTGCTTTTTTACAAAAGAATACAAATTTCGTCAATTCTGTGTTGGAACTTGTACCGAACAGGTAGAAAAGAATTCACTATATGGTTTTGTTTTTTTTTGTTCAACATAATAACTTTTAATTTTCGAATCCAACTCACTTATGTGATTCACTTCTACAAAACAAAGCAAAAAGTTAAAACAGTGCGGAAAAATAAAACAGTGCGAAACATCTCACTTTTTAACAACATCGAAATACATCGAATTGTGATTCGGAATCGCAAAAACACATTTTTCCAACGCGTATTATTTCGAACAATTTTATCTGCTGATTCTTCACCTTTTCCATACTCTTTTGCTGGCAGTGTTTTTGTAGTATCTTATGTAAAATTCCTATAAAAGTTGATATTATTTTTAATATCTTTGTTTTAACACGTTCCACCGCTTTGTATATTTTTTGTATGAAAATCCTTCCAAAAAATCTTAAATCACTTTATGAAACTTTAATTTTATTAGTATCTATAAACCAATTTGATAAATATCTTTTCGAAAACTTCCAACATTAATCTCTTTAATTTCATCAAATCAGTTCAATATCCTTAAAACACTCGATTTTTTTTTACAAAACATTTCACATATTCATCTCTAACCTATACACAGTTTAACCTTTAACTTGTCTGGGACACTCAATATATAATTCAATCACGTAGCTAACACAAGTCATGCTAAATTTATACAAAAATAAAAACAAAACAAAAACTAGCCGTTTCCATTTTAACATTCATTTATTTATAGAATAGATTTTCTTCGGTTTTATCCCTTTTAACTTTTAGTGACTAAAGAGTATCCTTTTTGCTTCGACCTACTTGTAAATCATTTTCTATTTTTTAAGCTCAATTTATATTCTCATACAAGCTATCTATGTATCATTACGAAAAACAGTTGGAAAGTAAGGTTTGATAGAAAAGTAAAATATATAAGAGAAAGGGTCAAAATGTTATATTATAGAAATAAAATTGAAAGCAAACATAAAAACCATGAAAAAAGCTAAGATGAATAACTTCATATGAAGTCAAACTATTATTCTCTTATATCGATCATTTTACATTACATCGGGATCAGGATAGGTAAGAGCGACATACGATTTTATGGTTATGGTAATTTTACTTCTTTTGTTAATTTATTATTCTTTATTTTGATCATAGATTGAAAACTGAATTTAAAGTGATTGTTTGTGTTAATGGAATTAAGAAGGTTAAACGATGAGAATTTACGATTTTAAAATTTGAATTCGTTTTTGTTATATTATTCGTTTCTTAGAAGTACAGTAAATATTTTATTCTTACAATAATAATTAGTTATAGGATTTCCTTTGTGGTGACCTGTTATATAACTAGTATACTAAACAGACTTCCATAATTAATTTTATCTACCACGGTGTATATGGTTTCTATGGTGGATGACAATATACGGGAATATGAGTTCAGGATATCTGAAATCAGCTTGGATAAAGGTATAGTATACCTGGATATGTCTCCAAACAGTCAGTATTAATTTGTTAATTTGATAACCCTTGCCGACGATCATTTTTACTATTTATGACAAACATTTACCTCCCTAATTAAACTTTTATTAAACTCAACCTTAAAACTTATTTTCTAATCTACAGATTTCAATTAACACTTTAACTTAATTTACCTTATTTCTCAAAATTAAATTTCAGTTCAACTTGATTTTGCTTAAAGTTTTTAATTTTATTTTGTTCATATTAAAAAGTTTTTGCATTTTATTGCATATTACAATCATCGTTGAGTTTAAAAAATGTGTTTTATAACTTTATTATTTTTATTTAAAATACTTTAGTTTGTCACCTAACATCTTCTCTGTGATACGTACAAAAACAAAAAATTGTGAAGAAAAAGTTTCAAAACTCAGACGAGAAAGTTTTTCCTTATACGATTTTGTTATTAAACTTTATATTTTGCTAATCTAAATCCAATTTAAATGGAAAATAAATTCACACTCTATTGTTTATTTACATATACGATATTCACTTACATGTACATCTTCAGTGCTTTAGCTATCTAATATAAAAGTAAGAAAAACTAAGTAGTAGTTAGTTATTCGTAGCATAAAATTTTATTAGCTTATATTTATTGTTGTATTTGTTTGTTTGTTTATTTGGAACATGTACCACACACTTAGTTTTTTTATTGTTTTCGTTTAATAGAAATTACAAGAATTTATAAAGCAAATCATCGAATAAATGGTTACTTTCCAATTTTGTATTCAAAATACACACAAACCTTTTAAAAACAATAACACAAATTTATCTTTGTTTTTTCTTTTCTTTATCCATTTTAATTTTCAAATTTGTTTTTGTAAAGACGTGGGTACGCTTTTAAGAAATTTACATGCTGTGCAAAGTTGTTATTTGTATGAAGTAAATTCAATGAAAGCAAGCAAATATGTTTTGTGAGTAGCTTTTATGTAGATATGAAAAACTACTGTCACGAATATGAAATGTGTTTTTTAAGAACTAAAATTATCATCTAATTTATCATCTATGTATTGAAAGACGTAAGGCTACACTTATAAAAAACAATTTATTTAAAGCAATAACTAAACTCCTTGGCGATTTAAAATTAACAACTGTCAAGTATGCCAGGGATTAGGATCGATTGAGAATTATGTTTCTTTGAGAAATTTATGAACACCGACGTTAACTTTTGATAATTAAAGTTATCAGGTAAAACCTACGAAGGTAAGAAATTCCAAAAATTAGAGAATCTGTTGAAAAAGTCGCACCGGAAAACTACAGCTCTACATCTGATAGATGTGAACCGTAAAAGGATGAGGCGCTATAAATTAAATGTTTAAAAAGTTATAAGGGCCTTTTTAAATCTGCCAGCGAAACAAATTTCAAAATATGGAGGGGCTGAAATCTCACAGCTCCGAGATATCAAGACTTCGGTCTGGGTTAAGGATTTTGATATAGTTTTCGACAAAAAACTTTTATGAGGACATGGTTTTTAGTTTTGGGCAGCGATGTATATCAAATATAACTCTTTGTTAAACTAGAAGTATTTTTTTATCTCTGTTTAGAAATTTATTACAAAACTAACAAGAAACATCAATACGTTGCCGGAAAATTATAATCAAAATTCCAAAAATATTGTTGAATTAAATAAAATCAAACTTTTTCAAAATTCCAAAAATATTCTAAAAATTAGAATGAAATCAAATATTTAAACATTTTCTAAATTCCGATAATATGCCAAAAATTCTTAAAAATTCGAACTTTTCCAAAATTCTAAAAATATTGCAAAAATTATTACAAAATCAAAAACTAAAACTTTTTTCAAAATTCCAAAAATTATAATAAAAGCAAAAATTAAAAATTTTTCAAAATTCTAAATATATTCAAAAAATTCTTACAAAATCAAAACTTAAAACTTTTTCCGAAATTCTAAAAATATTGCAAAAATTATTACAAAATCAAAAATACAAACTTTTTCAAAACTCCAAAAATATTTCAAAAACTATAACAAATTCAAAAATTTCCATGTTCAAGTTCATTTTCAATTACATTTACGTCATCAAAACAGCTACATTTTTTTTCCAAAAACTTGGCTAAAAAAATCAATGAAATCATTTTTTGACACACTTGACAACATTTTTTTGACAAACTTATAATGCCATAATTCTCAATAATAATAATAAAATTTCAATTCAAACAAACAATTTTATTTTTTTCCAAAAAGTTGGGTAAAAATAAATAATAATCTTTCTTTTGACACCCTTGACAACATTTTTTTGACAAACTTATAATGCCATAATTCTCAATAATAATAATAAAATTTCATTTCCAACAATCAATTAATTTTATTTTTTTTCCAAAAAATTAGGTAAAAAAATAAATAAAAATCTTTCTTCTGACACACTTGACAACAATTTTTCGACAAACTTATAATGCCATAATCTAGTTTTTGATCTCACATACCAATCCCGACCATCAAGATTCCTCCAAATTTAATGTTCCTACTCGTAATCACTTAAAATGAACGTTTTTTAAGCCAAAAATATGAAAATTTGCTATTTTTGACACACATAATGTTTTTTTTGACACACTTCCGGTACAGTTATCGAACACAGCGTCCTTTCGGACCTGTATCTTGTGAATACCTATTTTTAGAAAAAAATTTTTGAAATCCTTCCAGCCGTTTTCCCTGCAGTGTAGGTAATGACGGCGGCCGGCCTACAGATACACACATTTTTTTTTTTGCTTTTTTAGAATCAGCTGGTCCTAAAACGTCGAGAAATGCCAAAAAAGTGGGGGTAAGAATTTGACTTTGAGCTCATGAATGTAATACTTAGGTCTTTCAGACCGAAGTAATATTTCATACGGCATTTTTGAACGGTCAGAAAATGAATAAAGTATAATTACTTAGCTTTCCATATATTGTTTATAGCTTTTTATGTACCAAGGCAGAAATTATAGTTATTATAGCCGAAAAGCGCCGTAAACCAGCCCGAGATTCTCAGGCCTGATCAATGCACACTTTCGTCAGCTTTGCATACAAGATTTTTTCTTTCACTTAATAATAGAGCAAGAGCCCGCGACGGCCAGACCTTCGTTATTTTATAAAAGCTGAAAGTTTGTCTGCGCATACCCCCTACTTCGGTAGGAACGATTAGCGACATATGAAGTTTGGATCATGGTAGCTTTGGCAGGGAGCAGATAACAAAGGGGCCTCCAAAGTTTCGTGAAAGTATAAAAGGTAATTTTTTTATATAATCTTCAGGATAGTATTAGAAGTCAAGTCACCCATTGCCAGACACTTACTATCGTGGTAACCTCCTGCCAGACACCCTTAAATTAATAAAGTTTAAGGGTGTCTGGCAGGGGGTGGCCACGATAGTAAGTGTCTGGCAATGGGTGAAGTGACTTCTAATACCATCCCGAAGAATATATAAAAAAATTAGCTTTAATACTTTCACGAAACTTTGGAAGCCCTTTTGTTAGTAGCTCCCTGCCAAAGCTACCATAATCCAAACTTCATATGTCGCTAATCGTTCCTACCTCAGTAGGGGGTATGCGCAGAGAAACTTTCAGCTATTATAAAATAACGAAGGTCTGGCCGTTGCGGGCTCTTAGTCTATAAGTTAAGAAACCGATAATTTATTTTTTATATCTTTATGTATCCTAGTGTGCCATGAAAATAAATACTTTGAAGGAAAAAATTTGTAATCCGCCCTTTCCACACTTATATGCAGTGCAACACATCACTTCTTCGTTCCTTACCTCTTTGTCTATAAAATGCGTATAAACTAAATTAGACTGGCCATATTTGAATTTAATTTATAGGCAATTTGTAGTCAAAAAGATAAGAAACGAAGAAGTGATGCGTTGCACAGCATACAAGTGTGAAAAGTGCCAATAGTTCTTTCCACACTTGTATGCAGTGCAACACATCACTTCTTCGTTTCTTGCCTTTTTGCCTACAAACTAAATTTAAATATTGCAGCTCCATTTTAGTTTATGGGCAATTTATAGGCATAGAGATAAGAAACGAAGAAGTGATGTGTTGTACAGCATACAAGTGTGGAAAGGACTCATAATTTGGTTCTATGTTGCTATGTAAACAAATTCCTCTACGGTATAGAGTATTACAGAAATTAAATGACGTTGAAAATAATTTGTTTGTTTTGGAAAATCATATATGAACATTTAATATCAGAAATGCTGTCTAAAATTTTCAGAAAACTGTAAAAATGTTTATGCTTCACAAAGATATTAAGTTGTTTTAATGTCTAGGATACGCGATATATAAACACATGAAACCGGAGCGTTATGAGAGGGCATTATGAATTCATAACGTCCGCTTCTAAGAAGCTAAAGAAATAAATAATTTTGTTTGTACTATAGTTTTGTGTATAAATTGTAAATTAAAATTAGTTTTAATCAATTTTTTTATTTTAAATGAAAATTAATTTCAACCAGTATAAACATTTTTTAAATATTTTTGAAATTTTTATTCAACGTTTTGTTGAAATTAAATGTTAATTTGATGAACTTATTTGAACAAATAATTTTAAACGTCAGACAAGGTAGTTTGTAGGAAAATTTTTTGCCTTAGTTTTATATTAATTTAACCCAGTAAAATTCTCGAAAATGTAATGACTTCATTCAATTTCACCAATAAAATTTAACTTCTACTAACAACGAATATTATACGTCTGGCCACTGGGATATTAAAAATTATCAGTTGTAATTTCCCAAGGGCGGTGATAATTCGAAATAACTTTTTGCAAAAAATTTCGAAAGCAAGTACCGATTGAGGACCGATTGAGGATATATGTTTTCTCTAATATTTCTGAAATCGGTAATACTTTTAATGCCCAAAATGCTTATTATATTTTTTGCACGATCAATAAAAATTCAATTTAAATTAATTGAGTAATAAAATTCATTTTAAGTATAAATTTCTTATGCCCGGTTGCTTGAACACTTAAATCTCCGATAACTTTTCTAATTCTCCATTTAACTAGTTTTGCGTATTTTTATCGTTATTGGGTCGTTAAATAAAGCATATAGATTCAAATAAGTTTTCTTATTTTGTTATTTAGTTAAATCTTTGTTTATACTTGTAAAAAAACGGCGTGATAACTGTTTCAGAGATATTTCTTATTGACGATTTAGCTAAGTCTTTTTTACCAAATGTTCAAGCAACCGAACATTAAAATTTCATTTCAAAATAGTAAGCTCTGCTTTTCATCATAACTATATTGTTTTTTTTGTTACAAAACATTTTTGCAAAATAAATTACTTTTAAATATTGTAATAATAATATTTAAAAAAGAATATTATTTAAAGTTGAAACTAGTAAAATTGACATACATGATTATCTAAAAAGAATTGCTCTTATTCCAACCCTAAGGCTTCCCTTACCGGTAAGTAATTACTTACCGCCTGCGTGATCGGTAAGTAAGTATTTACCGACCTTTGATTTGTAAACCAAACTTACTACGTTAGTAAGCAGTAAGCATGCAAAATCGCCTGATCGTGCAAAAAAACATTTTACGTTCGTGAAATTGCCCCACGCGACCCTAACGCGTCTCTTTGAAGAAATTTTCACTCACGAAAAAACAGTGTTTTTATCTCCTGTGCAAATGTAAAATGCACTATTTTTTTTTACCAAACAATCAAACAAAAATTAAAATAACGTACTTCCATTAGAATGAAATAATTCAGTTTATAATAATTAAGAAAATCAAAACATTAAAATTCTTAAAATGACAAATTATCAAAACTTTTTTTGTTTCTTAATTTTTTATCATTATTTCTTTTAGGTTTTATTTAATTATCTTCTATTAGCTTATAGTTTCTTTTTTAATTTATTTGAAAAGAAAATTTAATATTCTTTCCCTTTATTGTCTTATCATACTGCTTACTCACCACTTTAAATTTTTTGAGTTTATTTGTGGTTGGGATTCGTATTATAGAGTATAGGGTATATTATAGGGTAATCACTAATCATTGACTCTATTTTTAATCCATGTTGTTATATAAATAGCTGATCAAGTAGCGGGATAAATTTTTCCCTAGCTCCCTACCTAGTGTAAGTTTTTGTTGAAAATTAGCTTCCTTTTTCAAATATACCAACTGTGTCACCCTGTTTTAGATATTTAAGAAAGAATTCTCAAAGTTAAACAATAAGATATTCTTCGCAATCTTTCATCCTCTCAACTCCCTACATCAAGAAATTATTTATTCCGTTTTTTCCTACTTAAATGGAAAATAAATTGAATATAAAATATTTATAAGCCAAAATGATTTAAATGCAATTAAAAGAAAAATATTTAATGAATTTACTTATAAAAGTTTTTTTTCTTCTTATTGCTTATAGTAGTTGTTATATTCTTCTCAAAACATTTTTTTTTAATTTCATTTTTATCACAATATTATTCACCTCGTACTTGAGTTAACTGTTAAGCTGGATTTAAATTAAATGAGATCTAAAGTAATTAATCATTAAAAATTAGTAGGTTGATGGTTTGAAGTAAAAAGATATTCGTTTAAATTTGTTTATTTTATTATTTATTTTTGTTATTATAATATTAAATATTGCATACACATGTCCTGGATATGGATTGTAGGTTTATATTGTACTTTCTCGTCTAAAACATACGAACAACTGCCATAATCTCAGATCTTTTTATTTGAAAAAGTATTAAATTTATTAAGAATAAAATCATGCAGTCAAATGTTTATTAAAAACAAAATCCATTTAATGTATGTACTATCAATTGAAAAATATTTTTTAACAACTCAACAAAAAAGAAAACTCCCAACTCGCTGTCTCACACAACCACTAAAAACATGCAAAACCAAGACAAAAAAACTTGACTTAAACAAAAAAAAATGCTTATTTAAATAACAATAAAATTCAACTTAAGCTGTAATATATTCACTGCATCATCGAAATAATGAATTTACCAAACCCAATGGAAAACAAAAAAGAAAAATATAAACAGAAAATGGAAAAATACGGTAAAATTACAATTCACAACTTTAAATTAAAAGCAAAAACTTAAACATGAGAATAAAAGCAACAACAAAAATTAGAAAATTTGAATCGTGAGAAATTAATTAGACTTTTTATTATTTTTCTCGCCGAATAATTAATTTGTTTTTGTTTTGATTTACATGGAAATAGAAATTTGTATTAATTTTATTCATATTTTATTTACATTGGATGATTATTTAAGTGATATTTGTTCCTATATATTAGAACTGTATTTTATAATTGATATATGAACAAACACTTGGTATTATTTTGGTCTGAAAGACCTGAGTATTACATTCTCGAACCAAAAGTGAAATTCTTAGTTCTTACCCTCATCTTTTTGGGGCATTTCTCGACGTTTTATAACCTAGTGATTCTAAAAAGAAAAAAATGTATGTCTGTCTGCCGGCCGGCCGTCCGTAATTACTTACGAAATTTAGAAAACCGCTAGAGTGATTTAAAATTTTTAAAAAACGTTCCTTTTAAGTGACAATTTGGAGAAATCATGATGGTCGAAATTAGTATGTGAGACCAAAACCTAGATTATTGCATTCTAGGTTTGTCAAAAAAATGTTGTCAAGTGTGTCAAATAGTTTTCATTTTGATTCACCCAAGTTTTGGGAAGAAAATAAAATTAATTATTTGTATGGCATGAAACATGAAATTGGACATGGACATTTTTAAATTTGTTTTAATTATTGGAATATTTTTAGAACTTTGGAAATAGTTGGAATTTGTGAATTTTTGCAACATTGGAATTTTGAAAAAAGTTTAAATTTTTGATTTTGTAAGAATTTTCGGAAAGGTTTGGAATTTTGAAAATTTTTGATTTTGTAAGAATTTTCGGAAAAGGTTTGGAATTTTGAAAGGTTTGGAATATTTTTGGAATTTTGCGAAAAGTTTGTATTATTAATTTTGTTAAAGTTTTTGCAATATTTTTAGAACTTAGAAAAAAAAATAGAATTTTTGGATTTGTGAATTTTGAATTTTATAAATATTTTTAGAATTTTCAAAAAAGTTTGAATGTTTGATTTTGTAAGAATTTTTGAAATATTTTTGGAATTTTAAAAAGTTTAGATTTTTTATTTTATTGTAATTTTTGGAGTTTTGAAAAAAGTTAAATTTTTGATATTGTTAAAATTTTTGCAGTATTTTTAGAATTTTGGAAAAGTTTGAATTTTTGAATTTTGAATTTTTGGAATATATTTGATTTTATTCCAATTTTCGGAATATTTTTGGAATTTTGAAAAAAGTTTTTGCTTTTGATTTGGTTATAATTTTTACAATATTTTAAGTTTTTTTGAAAAAGTTTCAATCTTTGATTTTGCTAAAATTTTTGCAATACTTATTTTTAGAATTTTGAAAAAAGTTTTAATCTTTGATTTTGTAATAATTTTTAGAATATTTTTAAAATTTTAAAAAAAGTTTAAATATTTGATTTTATTTAATTTTTACACTATTTTTGGAATTTTGTAAGAAATATGAATTTTTGATTTTGTAATATTTTTTCGAAACGCTAGATGGAGAGGTTTATGAGTAGTTTGCTGATTGTATCATCTTTTCACTAAATTATGTTAATTTATGATCAGTTATAATTTTCCGGCAACGTATTGATGTTTCGTGTTAGTTTTGTAATAAATTTCTAAACAGAGATAAAAAAATACATGTGTTATATATTTATCTCAGTTGATTAAACACAGAAATTTCAATATCACATTTATTTAATAAGTACCAAATATTTGTTGCACAATAATGTACAATATATGTTGCACAATAATAACTAAGAACAACAATTAACTCTCCTTGACTTTACGGTTTCACTGAATTACACAGATTGATTTATAAAAGAAGAAAAACCAGGAAAGCATTTTACTAACCGCAATATCACTCATACATCAAAATACAATTCTTTATCCATATGATTTCTATACCGTAATTAATAAATTTATAATTGCAAATAACAATTACCTGATAATAAAAGATTATAATATACAGTGAGGGTTTTAGCTACATAATCATGCTTTATATAATTTGTTAAATATCCAACATCTTGTTAAATATCCAACAACATGTACTTTAACAAAGACTTTTATGTTTCATATGCATCGCTGCCCAAAGCTAAAATCAATATTCTCATAAAAGTTTTTTGCCAAAAACTATATTAAAATCCTTAACCCAGACCGAAGCCTTGATATCTCAGAGTTTGATATTTGAGCCCCTTCATATTTTAACTATTATAATCTTCTGTGTTAGAGTATAGTTAGTTAAAAACAGACATCATTTTAGATTTGAGGAAAAAATATTAAAAATGTAATAATATTTTAATACCCAAATCAACCAAACGATAATTTTTTTTATCGTAACAGGTTTAATCAAATTTCAACAAAATTTATTATAACCATCTATTTATTTTCATAAACTTAAAAAACAACATCCACAAAATGACACTTTCATTGATTCCAAGACAAATTAATTAAAATTTATCTATCGAGAATTTCTTTTTCTCGTGTTCATTGTTATAACAGCAGATCGCCACCCTCTTAAAATCGAACAAAAAAATGAAAGAAAATAGTTCGGAAATAAAAGAAGCAAATAAGATTCAAAACATCCTTTTCTTTATATAAACATCCTTTCTATAATATAAATTCGAAAAAAATGATTTCTTATTTTACGTCTTACGGAATTCTTCCTATTTTCTTTTTTAGATGAAGAAGTATAAAAATAAATCATAAATCACAATTTTCTCATTCTTTTTTATGTCAAGATGAAATCTGATCAGATTTTTATTGTTATGAACAAAAGATTATACAAAAGAAGAAAAGTTTAAGAAAATTATTTTCGTATCTCCAATAAAATATATCTATGAAAATTGTTAAAAAAAGAAAATTTAAATTTTCGTTTTTATTTGGTTTCGTTTTCTAACTTGTCATTGTAATTTCATTTTTTTTTGTTTATTTTTATTGAAATTGATTTCAAATTCGTCGTCGTTGTTATTTTAAATTATTCCTGAAATAATTATATTTAGTTGAGAAAAATTGTTAAAGAATTTGAAATTTTAGAGTTTTCCTTTTCATTTTCGTTTGACTTTGAAAATAATATTATGATAATTAACATTGACTGGTGTCGATGGGGAATTTGTGGTGTGGTGTGAAGTTTTAAAGAAATAATTTTATTTTGTTTATGTTTAGGATTTCAAGTTGAGTTATTCTAAGAAAATAAATTTTGAATGAATTTTATTTTATTAACGGTGTTGTTCTTGAAGGTGTTATGTACATCCATGTGTTGTTTGTTTTTTAATTTTAAGTGATTATTCGATTCATCTCCTGTAACCAAATATAGTTGACTTACAGCCTCAGTTGTATGAGTGATTACTTTACGGCCACTCGACAAAGTTATCGTTTATCAAAATAATACATTATGTTGCAAGGTCGTAAGGCTACGGTTTTTGGAACTATGTGTAGTTTGCGAATCGAGGAGCCAGCTGAGATTTGCACCCACAATAAGTCCAAAATGACTTACGTCCGTATATCATATAATATTTTTTGTTTGCCGCAGGCAAAATATTTAAAAAAAATGTTGGATCTAAATCAAAATTAAAAATTTTATAAATTTTGAAATAAAAATATGTGGAACAAGTAACCTTTGACCAAAATATTTGTTATTTTTGTTTAAACAAATCGTACCTATATGATAACAAATAATACCAAATATTTTGATTGGGTTATGAAATTTTGATTTGAAAGGTTGCTTTGATAAAAAATTCTATTTTTATACAATTTAAACAAATACAAATGTTTTTTTACTTTTTGGACGTTACTATGACAACAAAATATATGGCTAAAAAATGACACTTTAAGGCCGCAAATCACAGTAATAAAGTAACACTTCAATAGTTTAATATGTAGGTGAAAAAAAACAAATTCGTACTTTTTAATAATATAAATTTATTAAAAAAATTTTTTTAGCAATCCATGACAAATATTTTGTCTCTCTTAAAATCTAAACAAAATAAGTTAAAAAAAACAGAAGGCTGTGTTAAGGACTGCCGACAGAAGTGAAAACTTAAATCTGTATAATAGCTGTGTTATCTTGTATCTTCCAATTATTGTAGCATCGCAAATTAAAATTTCAGAATGTTTAAGTTAAAATCATTAAAATTATTCTTATATTTAAAATAATCAAAACATATCATAGAAAAATTGGCGTCTATTAACACCTTAGAAAGCATGTTGTTGTGGGACCTTGTTCTTAAAAGTTTTTTATGTGTTGTTGTGACACACCTTGCAATTTCTACTACCAAACAAATTTTGTTTAAAAAAAATAGCGTATCATCAAAGAATATTTCATAACTTAGAGTAAGGGATGGTATCGTTGATTGAAAATACTTCATCCGCCAGCACTATTAAGATATCACTTTGGCTAATGAGATTGCACTGCTATTGCCCAGTGGTATACGATATCTCAAGATAACTCATATGCCAAGCCAATAGAAGGGACTAAAGTACGCATGGTTGTCTCACCCATAGACCAACAATTTTAAATTTTACAAATCTTCCTGCGGAAAGCTAAGTAAATTCATTGGTATTAATGCGCATTGTTGCCGTTTGCAAATCACTATCGGCTAAGTGCCACCATTTTAAATTATTTTATTTATCATGACTGCCATCCATGTCTAATCATACATAAGCTGTGCTTCTTTGTATAGAATTTATGCGATTTCCATCTCGTAATTGTGAGCTTAAAATCGATATAATCGATGTTATCAAGTATCAAGTTACAAGTATTAAGTCTTCACTTAATTTTAGAAACAAGTATTACATACAATTCCAAATTAACAACATATTTGGTGAAAATGATAAAATTTGTAACATCATGATGTGTTAAAGTCCAATACATATAATTTTGATATGCAAATGTAATTGTTTCAGGTTATACTATCTTTCTTACGTTTAATTGTATAAAAATTATGTTCAACAAAAGCAACATATTTTAAAATTCGTAAAAAGAAATTTTTATTATTTTTATGAATTCATGAATAAAAAAAAAATAAATTTATTGGTGTTTAATAAAAATTAAAAAACAATAAAAAAATATGTCACTAGGAATTGAACTCACGACCTACAGAACATCCGCCGAGCGCGATATTCACATCGCAATTTGAAACGTTAAGAAATGATAGATGTATTTCATATTTTTTAAAAAATATTATTTTTTAGTTCTTCGAAAATGCATATTAAAAATGATGACGCGAATATATAAATTTTACCTCATACAAAATTTACAACGCGCCTAAAGAAGTTTTCCCTTCAAAAATCTGTTACGTTTAGAAATATTTTATAATCGCAAATTTACTAGTACAGGAGGTAGCGCTACATTTGGAAGAATCATTTCCCGACTGAAAATCACAAGAATTATAGTTTCCTCCTACTACATAAGATTTCTAAACGTCAGCTACTCCGGTAGCGATAGAGCTAGAGGTGGTAGCATACAAAAGACGATGTAAAAAATTTTTGTCTGAGTATTTTCATACCGTTTCAAAATTTATGAGATGATATTTCAGATCATTTTTAACAAGAAAATAATCGTGCAGCTGTATTGAAGAGGGTGGGGTATACGCCGGTCACGTAAATGAACCATTCTGAAAACTTGTAAAAATAAATTCATTTTAGATACCTTAAGTAGCTCATGCAGCTTAATTTTCATACTTTTTAAATAAAAAGAAAACCGTCAGTCAGAGTCATAACATGCTGTGCGCTTAGTGCATCTACTGTTTATTATCACTAACAACTTTTAGTACATTTTTTATACTTAGACTATAAATATACTATTATACTTTTTATACTACTATATTTGTGTCGGGGTTAAATTATATTATTATATCCTCTAGTAACTAGGTATTATTATGTGCTATAGAAGCTTGCATATAAAATTGACCATAGGGAGTATATCTTACTAAAGTGAGACCAACTTATATAAACAGAAGAGAAACGCTTCTATCTGCACAGTAAAAAAAAAATTGAATTTTCAATACAGGTTTTACATGATTTTACTGGCAAAAAAAACTGTTTTCATGTAAAAAAAGACAAATTGTTATATTTTAAACAAAAGTGTATGTAATTTTACATTGATTCAGTAAATTAATATTAAATATATCATTTTACAGGCTTTTTCATTGAATTTACATTCCGTTTGTGATTTTACTGATGTTTTAATCGGAAGCTACTAATATTCATGTAAATAAAACTATTTAGATATGTAAAATTAATATAACGTAAAACTAATAAGATCATGCAAATTCATTATATAATTGAATCGTTGTGTTGTGTTCTAATTAAGTGCTTAAAAACTAATTAATTTAAAAAATAACTTAATTTAATACTAATAATTTTAAAAATTGATAATATATCTTGATAATATGATAATATCTCTAATTAATATCTCTAAGTGTACAAATATTTAAATAATAAGTGTTTCTTTAAAGATAATTGTATGTGTATATGTATATTAGGCATGACCAGATATGTTTTTTTTTTTTTTTTTTTATTAATTAGTTAGACATGTTTAGCACACTAAATATGAAATATTCATTATTTAGACTCTTTGAATATCCGAAGATACCATGTCAACTATAAAGGAATGGAAGGAATGGGGATATAGGGATAACTATACTAATTTTTTTAAATGATAATGGACATTTTCTTTAAATGCCTGAGGAGAAAATTCATCGGGAAATACAGAGGAGGGCAATGAGTTCCATAATTTGGCCACTCTATTAAAATAGTCATTCTGAAAGGACACGGTTCTGCAACGAGGTATTTGTACAACAAATGGATGGGATGACTCGGCAGCTCTTGTTTGTCGACTATACTGCGCACACGATGGAAGAATATTTTGAATTTCCTTAGAGGAGAATTCGCTAAAGTTATATTTATAGTATATTGACAATTCAGCCACATTTCTTCTGTGCTGGAGTGAATCAAGCTGGTCCGTTAGTTCGGTATTACCAATCAACCGTATTGCTTTTCTCTGTACAGAGTCTAAACAATTTATTGTTGACTGACAAGCACCTCCCCAAACATGACAGCAGTACTCCATACATGGACGAATAAAGGACTTGAAGATTAGCAAAATTTGCTCGGGATTGAAATACTTTTTACATCGACTCAAGAATCCTAATTTTTGCATTGCAGATTTAGCGAGGTTGAACACATGTTTATTCCATTTCAGGTTATTTTGAATATCCACTCCAAGAAGTCTAACTGAATTAACCTCACGCAATTCCTCTTGGTTTATTTTAATAGGAAAATTTTTATGTCGCTCCATTCGTGAAAGACGGCATAATTTGGTTTTGGTTGGATTAAATGAAACGAGATTACGATCACCCCATTCCATTATACGCTCCAGATCTTTGTTGATGGAATCAATTAGCAACTCTCTATCAGTGGTAACTGCAGTATGAGATCGAAATTTAAGAGATGCATGTGATGCATGTAATGTGCTGTCATCAGCAAAACTATGGATTGGGTGCACTTTGGAAATAAGTAAGTCATTAATGTATAGAAGAAACAAGGTTGGTGAGAGTGCCGAACCTTGGGGAACCCCAGCATTGGTTGTGAAAATATTGGATGTGATACCATCTAAATTAACATGAAATTGGCGACCTGTAAGAAAACTATGAATCCATGAGACAGTAAGATGGTCTATGCCATAAGATTTTAATTTAGCTATAAGATTTTTATGCCACACTTTATCAAATGCTTTAGAAATGTCAAGTGAAATACTGAATGTTTCACCGTGGTTTTCCAGCGATTTGTTCCAGAGATGGGATACGTAGGCTAACAGATCACCTGTTGCATGACTTCTACGAAAACCATACTGCTTATCATCAATAATTTGCGACATTTCCAAATAATCTATCAAATTGTAGTTAACATATTTTTCAAATATTTTAGCTAAAACCGACAGAATTGCAATTGGTCTATAATTGTTAGGGTCTATCTTACTGCCTTTCTTTGATATGGGTTGAACGCTGGCCAGCTTCCAAGAATCGGGAAATATTCCGGTTTTATAAGATAAATAGAAAATTTTTGTTAAAATTGGAGCTAGTTGCCTAGCAAAGTTTTTAAGAATGAGGGGTGGAATACCGTCTGGGCCAGCAGATTTGTTGATATTGATAGAAAGAAGCATTTTCCGTACAATATTGCAACGAAAAATAATTGGTTTCATTTTCGTTACAACTGGGGGAATGAGTGTAGGAGAATGGGGGGGTTCAACTATGTTTGAGTTTTCTGCGAAAATACGACCCAATAGATCCGCTTTCTCTTTCGAGTCGCGCACGGGAATGTCATTCAGAACTAAGGTTGGAATAGAGGATCGAGTAAAATTGCTCTGGACTGATTTAACTGCCTGAAAGAAACTACGTGAGCCAGATGGGTGCTCGGCGAATTTCTTTGCTTTCTTCTGGATAAACGCGTCTTTGTCCAAGTCTATTTTGAATTTACTAATATTTCTGGCTTTCTTATAGGCGCTATGGGTTTCAGGTGTTTTATTAGCGTTATACGTCTTGAATGCTTTGCGTTTATTCCTCACTGCCTCATCAACATCCCGTGTGAACCAAGGCTCAGTTTTAGGAGTGATTAATCGATTTGGAATAAACCGCCGCATTCCTTCTTTTATGATTTCAGAAATTCTTATTACCGATGTGCTAGGATCTTGATCAACACAACAAATAGTTTTCCAAGGTGTTTCGTCATAAAAGTTTCTCAGTCCCTCCCAGTCAGCGCGTTTATAGTTCCAAACCCGGCGAGGATTTGCTTTAATTTGTGTCGGTGATGTAAATTGCACTATTGCTGATATTAGTAAATGGTCTGATGTTCCGAGGGGTTGTTCAACTTTTGTCTTCGTAGTATCTGGTTCGTTTGTCAAAAACAGATCCAGCAAATTATTGTTATGATGTGAATTGTCTGCGATTCTAGTGGGACACTCTATCATTTGCGTCAATGTATGAACAATTTTCCAACCATCTTTTTCTTCGTTCCCACCGGCTAATTATGTTCCTATTGACTCGAATATGAAATATATCCAGTTTTATTGAAATCGGAAAATAATTACCCAGTGCGCAGTGGCGTCGAAGATAAGAAAATTAGCAGAATAATAGGATTTTTTATTTTCATCAGATATAATCATCTTAAAACATAATATATCTCATAATTTTGATTTTTTTTTATTAAAAGCTAATTAATTAACGATTCCAACGAGCCTAAGTATGTAGAAATCGATCTCAGAAAAGCGATTTATCTGAATTTTTCTTCTTACATATACGAAAATTCACTAATTCATAATAAAAGATCCAAAGAAAAAAATTAAATTTTATGGTTAAATTTATAATAATTTTTCATTCAAAAGCAACATTTTTCCAAAAGAAATCAATAAATTAAATTAGATTTATTGTATGATGGGTATTTGCATCTGTAGTTTTCGCCCACCTGAATGGTGTATTGTGTACCTTCCTCGTCTTTAGTTAGAATGCTGTTGTATTCCGTGTCATAAACTTAGCACCGAGTTCGGCGGTATCATTAACAACATGCAAACTTTGGCAAAACAACGTGGCTTTGACGAAATCCTGAAAATGATAACAAATTTTGCTCAACATTTCTTCTCAAACTCTTTGGTCAATTTTTTTAAAAGCGATGGCCGATTTGATGAAATCCAAATCCTGATTTGCGGCTGCTGTTCCATCTATGCATTTGAGCCAAATTTTTACATACAACATAATCAGAAAAATGCAAACGTCTCGAACTTTATTTAAATCTCCAACTGCAATATCATACTGATTACGAAACATAAATATCTTCAGGAGATAAATGGCTTTAGCCATCCAGCGGGCGTGACTTGTCGTATCTGGGCATTTGAATTTGTAATTCTCAATGGTTTCGCCAAGAAAAATCAATGTAACTTCCAAAAATTCGCTGCGTGGGTGTGATTTTTCCAACTCTTCATGACAAAAAATTACTAGAGCTTCTCACGAGTGTTTTGGAATTTTGTTTCCCAGCTTTTTGTCCAATATTCCACTTTTGAACATTGTTGGATTAATTTTACCATCGTCCCATGCCTTCTGAAATTTGTTGAACAGCGAAACATCGGGTGCTGTGGTCTTTCCAAATTTGAGAACATAAACAGCCCGTAGTTTAATTTCTTGTATGTGATGACGACATGGGAATCGAATCAAGTTGTGGCCAATCTATTTTTCCACCTTTTTCTGGTCCAGTGTTACTTGGTGTCGTGCGTAACACATGGCTTCGACTTTATCAGTAAGATCCCATTCTTCAAGGCATTCATATATCGCATTCGCAATCGATAAGCCGCTCCCTTCTTCGCATTATGGAGCCGTTAATAACTTATCAATATTACCAAATGTTACTATGGTTGGCAAACGATCTACTTTACCATGTCCAGTTAATTCTGCTAGCAATGTATCCCAAAATAAAAATTTGTGTTACTCAAACAAAGTCTAAATCTAACATAAAAATTTATTTTTTCTGAATTTTCGCAGAAATTTTTTTTTTTTGGATTTAAGAAGAAGAAATTATGAGATATATTATGTTTTAAGATGATTATATCTGATAAAAATAAAAAATCCTATTATTCTGCTAATTTTCTTATCTTCGACGCCACTGCGCGGTGGGTAATTATTTTCCGATTTCAGTAAAACTGCATACACTTCATTTTCGAGTCAAATGGAACATAATTAGTCGGTGGGAGGGATAAAAATAACAACTTCATAAGTTAGGTCATGTCTAATGTATATGTCTTTACTTTTCTTCATATGTTATATTATTATTTTATTAATATGTACTTTTATTTTTCTTCCTCAGATTCCAATAATGAAAATACGTTTCAAACTCGGAAACTCAAATTCCATCGGAAAATCAAATAATCAAATAATTAAATAATAATTAATAATGGAAAATCAAATAATTATTTTAAACAATTGGATCTTACTCGATCAAAAACAATAAGTGCTTAAATTTATTAAAATTTTATAAAAGTTATGAAGTAGCATTAAATTTTTTTTATGTTTTTTTTAAAGTTGAATTCAAAATAAAATGTATAAATAAATTTAAGAAATTTAATAAATTTTATTTTATATTTTAAATATGATAATTTTGATTCATTTTTACTTCACCACAATTTTAAATTGTGTGAAGTAATGCAATCTATCGTGAAAAAAAAAAATCTTACATACCCCAAATTTTATTTTTTCTTTTGTTTTGGACCATCCTCTATCTAAATAGCAAAAAAAAAATTTGGTGTACGTCTGTGTGTGGGTGGGTGGGTGAGTTTTCTGCATAGGATCTTGATGAAACTTTGGCAAATGATACAGGTTCACTTGAAAATGGAAGATCTGGATTCATTTCAAATTTGGACAAAATGGCGGGGGGTCTCCCGAACACCTCTAAGTTTAAATCTTGAATAACTTCTGATCCCGGCTATGATCTTATTGAAACTTAGTATATAAGGTTTTAGTACTGTTTCCAATATTTCTGCATACCAACTTCCGGTTTGTCACTTCCGGTTAAAAAGTTTTTTTTTCAGGTGTTTATCCCTACTGTAGCCTACAATTACCGATCGATTTTCATGAAACGTTGCGAAAAGCTTTTAAATAACATGAGAAAGATTTTATCAGCTTTTGGAGCACATTGGATAAAGGGTTGGGGGGTCCACAATACAACAGGTGGTTTTTTCCACAAAGTTTTTATGTTTGTTGGGAGCATAAAACATTCATTCGTGAATGAATTTTGATGACACTTTGGAAAAAGACGCAAACATGTATGACAAAGAACTGATTAGTTTTTGAGCGATAGTGAACAAAGTGGTGGGGGGTCCCTGGAGCACCTGTTTTTTTGAAAGCTCTATAACTTCTGTACCTGATAAGCGAATTGGATGATACTTGGTACATGAGTATATAGTACGGTTTACAATAGTTCTGCATCCCAACTTCCAGTTTTTCACTTCCGGTAAAAAAAATTTTTTTGTACTTTTTTGAAGTTTTTTCAGTGTCTTTATGCACACTACAGCCTACAATAATGAAGTGATTATGATGAAACTTATGGAATAGGGTTCCAATTAGTGTGAACAGATAATTATCTTGTTTTGGGACACATTGATCAAAGTGGTGGGGGGTCTACCATACAAATGCTGACTTTTCACACTTTGTTTTTTAAGTTTGTTGGGAGCATACAGACTTCATTCATTAATTTATTTTAATGACACTTTGGAAAAAGATGGAGACTTAAGTAACAAAGAACTGATTAGTTTTTGGATAATATTGGAATAAGTGGTGGGGGTCCTCCCGAACACCTGTTTAATGTGTCACACTTTTTTCAATATTTGTTGGGAGCACACAGCATTCGTTCGTAAACGAATTTTGATGACACTTTGGAAAAAGATGCAAACATGTATGGCAAAGAACTGATTAGTTTTTGAGCGATAGTGAACAAAGTGGTGGGGGGGTCCCTGGAGCACCTGTTTTTTTGAAAGCTCTATAACTTCTGTACCTGATTCTGCTTCTATCTGCACAGTAAAAAAAAAATTGAATTTTCAATACAGGTTTTACATGATTTTACTGGAAAAAAAAACTGTTTTCATGTAAAAAAAGACAAATTGTTATATTTTAAACAAAAGTGTATGTAATTTTACATTGATTCAGTAAATTAATATTAAATATATCATTTTACAGGCTTTTTCATTGAATTTACATTCCGTTTGTGATTTTACTGATGTTTTAATCGGAAGCTACTAATATTCATGTAAATAAAACTATTTAGATATGTAAAATTAATATAACGTAAAACTAATAAGATCATGCAAATTCATTATATAATTGAATCGTTGTGTTGTGTTCTAATTAAGTGCTTAAAAACTAATTAATTTAAAAAATAACTTAATTTAATACTAATAATTTTAAAAATTGATAATATATCTTGATAATATGATAATATCTCTAATTAATATCTCTAAGTGTACAAATATTTAAATAATAAGTGTTTCTTTAAAGATAATTGTATGTGTATATGTATATTAGGCATGACCAGATATGTATGAACAATTTTCCAACCATCTTTTTCTTCGTTCCCACCGGCTAATTATGTTCCTATTGACTCGAATATGAAATATATCCAGTTTTATTGAAATCGGAAAATAATTACCCAGTGCGCAGTGGCGTCGAAGATAAGAAAATTAGCAGAATAATAGGATTTTTTATTTTCATCAGATATAATCATCTTAAAACATAATATATCTCATAATTTTGATTTTTTTTTATTAAAAGCTAATTAATTAACGATTCCAACGAGCCTAAGTATGTAGAAATCGATCTCAGAAAAGCGATTTATCTGAATTTTTCTTCTTACATATACGAAAATTCACTAATTCATAATAAAAGATCCAAAGAAAAAAATTAAATTTTATGGTTAAATTTATAATAATTTTTCATTCAAAAGCAACATTTTTCCAAAAGAAATCAATAAATTAAATTAGATTTATTGTATGATGGGTATTTGCATCTGTAGTTTTCGCCCACCTGAATGGTGTATTGTGTACCTTACTCGTCTTTAGTTAGAATGCTGTTGTATTCCGTGTCATAAACTTAGCACCGAGTTCGGCGGTATCATTAACAACATGCAAACTTTGGCAAAACAACGTGGCTTTGACGAAATCCTGAAAATGATAACAAATTTTGCTCAACATTTCTTCTCAAACTCTTTGGTCAATTTTTTTAAAAGCGATGGCCGATTTGATGAAATCCAAATCCTGATTTGCGGCTGCTGTTCCATCTATGCATTTGAGCCAAATTTTTACATACAACATAATCAGAAAAATGCAAACGTCTCGAACTTTATTTAAATCTCCAACTGCAATATCATACTGATTACGAAACATAAATATCTTCAGGAGATAAATGGCTTTAGCCATCCAGCGGGCGTGACTTGTCGTATCTGGGCATTTGAATTTGTAATTCTCAATGGTTTCGCCAAGAAAAATCAATGTAACTTCCAAAAATTCGCTGCGTGGGTGTGATTTTTCCAACTCTTCATGACAAAAAATTACTAGAGCTTCTCACGAGTGTTTTGGAATTTTGTTTCCCAGCTTTTTGTCCAATATTCCACTTTTGAACATTGTTGGATTAATTTTACCATCGTCCCATGCCTTCTGAAATTTGTTGAACAGCGAAACATCGGGTGCTGTGGTCTTTCCAAATTTGAGAACATAAACAGCCCGTAGTTTAATTTCTTGTATGTGATGACGACATGGGAATCGAATCAAGTTGTGGCCAATCTATTTTTCCACCTTTTTCTGGTCCAGTGTTACTTGGTGTCGTGCGTAACACATGGCTTCGACTTTATCAGTAAGATCCCATTCTTCAAGGCATTCATATATCGCATTCGCAATCGATAAGCCGCTCCCTTCTTCGCATTATGGAGCCGTTAATAACTTATCAATATTACCAAATGTTACTATGGTTGGCAAACGATCTACTTTACCATGTCCAGTTAATTCTGCTAGCAATGTATCCCAAAATAAAAATTTGTGTTACTCAAACAAAGTCTAAATCTAACATAAAAATTTATTTTTTCTGAATTTTCGCAGAAATTTTTTTTTTTTGGATTTAAGAAGAAGAAATTATGAGATATATTATGTTTTAAGATGATTATATCTGATAAAAATAAAAAATCCTATTATTCTGCTAATTTTCTTATCTTCGACGCCACTGCGAGGTGGGTAATTATTTTCCGATTTCAGTAAAACTGCATACACTTCATTTTCGAGTCAAATGGAACATAATTAGTCGGTGGGAGGGATAAAAATAACAACTTCATAAGTTAGGTCATGTCTAATGTATATGTCTTTACTTTTCTTCATATGTTATATTATTATTTTATTAATATGTACTTTTATTTTTCTTCCTCAGATTCCAATAATGAAAATACGTTTCAAACTCGGAAACTCAAATTCCATCGGAAAATCAAATAATCAAATAATTAAATAATAATTAATAATGGAAAATCAAATAATTATTTTAAACAATTGGATCTTACTCGATCAAAAACAATAAGTGCTTAAATTTATTAAAATTTTATAAAAGTTATGAAGTAGCATTAAATTTTTTTTATGTTTTTTTTAAAGTTGAATTCAAAATAAAATGTATAAATAAATTTAAGAAATTTAATAAATTTTATTTTATATTTTAAATATGATAATTTTGATTCATTTTTACTTCACCACAATTTTAAATTGTGTGAAGTAATGCAATCTATCGTGAAAAAAAAAAATCTTACATACCCCAAATTTTATTTTTTCTTTTGTTTTGGACCATCCTCTATCTAAATAGCAAAAAAAAAATTTGGTGTACGTCTGTGTGTGGGTGGGTGGGTGAGTTTTCTGCATAGGATCTTGATGAAACTTTGGCAAATGATACAGGTTCACTTGAAAATGGAAGATCTGGATTCATTTCAAATTTGGACAAAATGGCGGGGGGTCTCCCGAACACCTCTAAGTTTAAATCTTGAATAACTTCTGATCCCGGCTATGATCTTATTGAAACTTAGTATATAAGGTTTTAGTACTGTTTCCAATATTTCTGCATACCAACTTCCGGTTTGTCACTTCCGGTTAAAAAGTTTTTTTTTCAGGTGTTTATCCCTACTGTAGCCTACAATTACCGATCGATTTTCATGAAACGTTGCGAAAAGCTTTTAAATAACATGAGAAAGATTTTATCAGCTTTTGGAGCACATTGGATAAAGGGTTGGGGGGTCCACAATACAACAGGTGGTTTTTTCCACAAAGTTTTTATGTTTGTTGGGAGCATAAAACATTCATTCGTGAATGAATTTTGATGACACTTTGGAAAAAGACGCAAACATGTATGACAAAGAACTGATTAGTTTTTGAGCGATAGTGAACAAAGTGGTGGGGGGTCCCTGGAGCACCTGTTTTTTTGAAAGCTCTATAACTTCTGTACCTGATAAGCGAATTGGATGATACTTGGTACATGAGTATATAGTACGGTTTACAATAGTTCTGCATCCCAACTTCCAGTTTTTCACTTCCGGTAAAAAAAATTTTTTTGTACTTTTTTGAAGTTTTTTCAGTGTCTTTATGCACACTACAGCCTACAATAATGAAGTGATTATGATGAAACTTATGGAATAGGGTTCCAATTAGTGTGAACAGATAATTATCTTGTTTTGGGACACATTGATCAAAGTGGTGGGGGGTCTACCATACAAATGCTGACTTTTCACACTTTGTTTTTTAAGTTTGTTGGGAGCATACAGACTTCATTCATTAATTTATTTTAATGACACTTTGGAAAAAGATGGAGACTTAAGTAACAAAGAACTGATTAGTTTTTGGATAATATTGGAATAAGTGGTGGGGGTCCTCCCGAACACCTGTTTAATGTGTCACACTTTTTTCAATATTTGTTGGGAGCACACAGCATTCGTTCGTAAACGAATTTTGATGACACTTTGGAAAAAGATGCAAACATGTATGGCAAAGAACTGATTAGTTTTTGAGCGATAGTGAACAAAGTGGTGGGGGGTCCCTGGAGCACCTGTTTTTTGAAAGCTCTATAACTTCTGTACCTGATAAGCGAATTGGATGAAACTTGGTACATGAGTATGTATAGTACGGTTTACAATAGTTCTGCATCCCAACTTCCGGTTTTTCACTTCCGGTAAAAAAATTTTTTTTGTACTTTTTTGAAGTTTTTTCAGTGTCTTTATGCACACTACAGCCTACAATAATGAAGTGATTATGATGAAACTTATGGAATAGGCTTCCAATTAGTGTGAAAAGATAATTATCATCTTTTGGGACATATTGATCAAAGTGGTGGGGGGTCTACCATACAAATGCTGACTTTTCACACTTTGTTTTTTAAGTTTGTTTGGAGCATACAGACTTCATTCATTAATTTATTTTAATGACACTTTGAAAAAAGATGCAGACTTAAGTAACAAAGAACTGATTAGTTTTTGGATAATATTGGAATGAGTGGTGGGGGTCCTCCCGAACACCTGTTTAATGTGTCACACTTTTTTCAATGTTTGTTGGGAGCACACAGCATTCGTTCGTAAACGAATTTTGATGTCACTTTGGAAAAAGATGCAAACATGTATGGCAAAGAACTGATTAGTTTTTGAGCGATAGTGAACAAGGTGGTGGGGGGTGTCCCACACACCATACAGACTTCATTCATTAATCAATTCTAATGACACTTTGGAAAAAGATGGAAACTTAAATGACAAGGAACTGATTAGTTTTTGGACAATATTGGGATAAGTGGTACGGGGTCTCCCGAACACCTATTTACTGTGTCATCATTTTTTCAATGTTTGTTGGGAGCACACAGCATTCGTTCGTGAACCAATTTTGATTACACTTTGCAAAAAGATGCAAATATGTATGGCAAGGAACTGATTAGTTTTTTAGCGATAGTGAACAAAGTGGTAGGGGGTCCTCCAAGCACCTGTTATTTTGGAAGCTCAATAACTTCTGTACCTGAAAATCGAGTTGGATGAAATTTGGTACATACACATTTAGTACGGTTTACAACAGTTCTGCATCCCAACTTCCGCTTTGTCTCTTCCGATAAAAGTTTTGTTTACTTTTTCTCGTACAACAGAATTTATGTTTGTTGGGATACTACTGCCTGCTTTAATATTTTTATTATTAGAACTACGAAGTCCATAATATTGGTTAGCTTTTAATTAAAGTATTTTATGGATATTAGCTCATTATATATCCAGAACACTATGTTTCCAGAGCTGTGGTGAAGTCAGCCTATGCATCAGCGTCGCAATATTTTTTTTTATTGGGTTTGATACGAAGAACTCCATATCTAGTAGTTTAATATTATGGACGAGCTATTTAAAATTGCATTTGCTAGTTGGTAATTAAACAGACACAGTATTTAAATTTACACTCATGTTCGTGTTGTTTTACACTTAATTCCCGCAGCATTTTACTTTAACGCTATGTAAAATTACGTGATTATAAATTGAATATTTATAGCATTATAGTAATTTTTATTGTATGTAAAATTACATGAAAAGGATAGGCAAATTCGCCCACTATCAAAAGCGTGTAAAATTCAATGGATTTTTTTTACTGTGTGACCCCTAGAGCAGTCTCTTCAATCGGAGTTTTTTGAATTCTTTTTGAGCCAAACACTTTTTTCGTGCCATTTTCTTTTTCATACATGACCCTTTGGTTTTATTGAAAAAAGTCAATTTCTCCCATGCCACAAGATATATCAATATACGTTTAATATACAAATAATATATAAATATACAAAATATTCATAAATCCCCAAAGTAGTAATTTTTTAATTCTATCCGCACAGCTATGATAATTCATGTAATTGAACAAGCAGGTTTATAAAAATATGCCAAGTTTTGCAGCCGATCTGAATAACAATCGAATAAAAAGCTTTACACTCAAATAGAAAATTTGGTATCCCACATATAACAAAATAATCCTTCTTTGGGTATAACTACAACAATGCAGCTCAAAATATATAAAGGGGCTGAAATCTCACAGTTCTGAGATATCAAGACTTCGGTCTGGGTTAAGGATTTTGATATAGTTTTCGACAAAAAACTTTTATGAGGAAATGGTTTTTAGTTTTGGACAGCGATGTATATCAAACATAACTCTTTGTTAAAGTAGAAGTATTTTTTATCTCTGTTTAGAAATTTATTACAAAACTAACACGAAACATCAATACGTTGCCGGAAAATTATAACAGATCATAAATTAACATAATTTAGTGAAAAGATGATACAATAAGCAAACTGCTCAAAAACCTCTCCATTTAGCGTTTCGAGAAAATATTACAAACACAATTTCATATTTCTTTCAAAATTCCAAAAATAATGTAAAAATTAAATAAAATCATACTTTTTTCAAAATTCCAAAAATATTCCAAAAATTAGAATAAAATCAAATATTCAAACTTTTTCTAAATTCCAATAATATTCCAAAATTCTAAAATTCTCTCATTTTCCAAAATTCTAAATATATTGCAAAAATTATTACAAAATCAAAGATTCAAAATTTTTTCAAAATTCTAAAATTTATAATAAAATCAAAAATTAAAAATTTTTCAAAATTCTAAAAATATTCAAAAAATTCTTACAAAATCAAAACTTTTTTCAAAATTCTAAAAATATATATAAAATTCAAAAATTCTATTTTTTTCAAAATTCCAAAAATATTGCAAAAATTATTACAAAATCAAAAATTTAAACTTTTTTCAAAATTCCAAAAATATTCCAAAAATTAGAAAAAATCAAATATTTAAACTTTTTCTAAATTTCAATAATATTCCAAAAATTCTTAAAAATTCAAACTTTTTCCAAAATTCTAAAAGTATTGCAAAAATTATTACAAAATTAAAAATTGAAATTTTTTTCAAAATTCCAAAAATTATAATAAAACCAAAAATTTAAAATTTTTCAAAATTCTAAATATATTCCAAAAATTCTTACAAAATCAAAAATCAAAACTTTTTCCAAAATTCTAATAATATTGCAAAAATTATTACAAAATCAAAAATACAAACTCTTTTCAAAATTCCAAAAATATTTCAAAAAGTATAACAAATTCAAAAATTTCCATGTCTAATTTCATTTTCAATTACATTTACGTCATAAACAGCTACATGTTTTTCCAAATAATTGGCTAAAAAAATAAATAAAAATCTTTCTTTTGACAAACTTATAATGCCATAATTCTCTACAATAATAATAAAATTTCATTTCAAACAAATAATTAATTTAATTTTTTCCAAAACAAATAAATAAAAATCTTTCTTTTGACACACTTGACAACATTTCTTTGACAAACTTTTAATGCAATAATCTAGTTTTTGATCTCACATACCAATCCCGACCATCCAGATTTCTCCACATTCTTTGTTCCTACTCATTATCACCTAAAATGAACGTTTTTTAAGCAAAATTATGCATATTTCCTTGTTTTGACGCACTTGACGACTTTTTTGACACACTTCCGGTACAGTTATCGAACACATCTTTTGGCTCTTACCATTGAGTTTTTCTATTTTTAGAATTCAAAATTTTTAAAATCCTTACAGCCGTTTTGTAGATTTGGTCAGTTGTGACGGACGGCCGGCCGGTTGGCCACCAGACAGACATACGTTTTTTTTGCTTTTATAGAATCAGTAGGTCCTAAAACGTCGAGAAATGCCAAAAAAAGTGGAGATAAGAATTTCACTTTTAGCTCATGAATGTAATACTTAGGTCTTTCAGACCGAAGTAATATATAGCTGAGTTTTTGCCTAATGTGGAAAAACAGGAAATAAACTACGCGAAGAGTTTATCACAGAATTTAGTACTGAGCTTTCCTAACAGATTTGGAAAACCAATTACTAGAACAAAAGTCTTAAGTTTTGCAAACATTTCATCCCAAAAAAAATTGACCATTTCAGGTAAATTAGTCGACTGGTCGATTACGGCTGCGGCGTAATTTATTCACACACCTATTATTGTTGTCGTCCAAAAACAAAATAAATATTGACGTAGTACTGACTTGCCCAATGACACCAGTTTCATTGGCGTTGTGTCACCTGGATGGAGTGATTTACAAAATGGAGAAATCAACGGTGTTGCAAATCTTTGAACCAATGGTGATAAATCATTATATCACACCAATATCATTACATCATACCAATAAATCATTGCATCACACCAATATCGTGTGATGTAATGATTTATGACGGATTTTTTATTTTAAAGCCGATGACAGAAGTTATTGAGCTTTGGAAATATTCCAAAAAACTTGATTTCAATATTTGCTTGCTCAATTGCACGCACAGTCATAATCTCAGTCATTTGATCGTTATTTTAATCCCAAAATCAAAGATCATAAACACACTTTAGGCACCAGAGGCAGAATAGAGGGGGAAAATTATTCTATAAAAAGTGCTGATCAATTACGACCAGTTGTTAACTTTGCTAATGAATTAAAAACTGCTCACTGTTGAAAGTTGTGAGCAAAATGATGATTAAGAAACAGACGCCACAGAAGAATTAATCGAACGAATAAATTTATAATTGCTGTAGAAGCCAAGATAAACTTCTTTGTATATTCTTAAAGTTTCTTAATAAAATAAAAGTTAAAAGTACAGCTGACGGTTTGTTTTAATATTTAAAAAGTATGGAAATTCAGCTGTATAAATTTAGTAAGGTATAAAATGAATTTATATTTCCAAGTTTTCAGAATGATTCATATACGTGACTGACGTATAACCCACCCTCTTCAATACAGCTGACGATTATTTTCTTGTTAAAACTGATCTGAAATATCCTCTCATAAATTTTGAAACGGTATGAAAATACTCGGACAAACATTTTTTATGTCGACTTTTGCTTACTGCCACCTTTAGTTCCACCGGGGGTCTGGAGACTGACGCTCAATTTGTTAATATATGAACATTGAACAACTCTCAAAATGAAATTCATTCGGTATAAAATTCCCAGAAAAAAGGTAACGCTACCTCTGCCACCTTTAGTTCCCCCGCGGGCCTGGAGACTGATGCTCACTGTGTTAATATATGAATATTGAACAACCCTCAAAATGAAATTCATTCGGTATAAAATTCCCAGAAAAAATGTAACGCTACCTCTCGTACTTTACCATTTAATAGTAAATTGTATAATTAATGCGAACTCGTTTTTCAAACAATAGTGTAGTTTCCACTTTCCAGCACGAGTGTAGCACTGTTTTATTATTTGTATGTGGAAAAATACGACAAATTTTGAATACTCGTTCTACTGTCCTAAAGGAAAGCGATTGCCTTCTAGAGGATTATAAAATAATGGATCATTACTTCCTCAACGCATAGAAGATGTTTTTCTACAGGACGATGAATCCGATTAGGAAAATTTTCGAGTTTTAATTTAAAACAAGAATATTCATATCTAAAAAATTCTCTAAATGATTTTCCCTTTTATTTCCGTTCCGGGTTTATTTCAATTCATTATCTTAAAATAATCCATGTCAACAAACAAAAACATTTATGTGTGCTACAGCTAAATCAACCAATTTTTAACATTTTCCCAGTTAATTGATTTGTTGCGTCACACATGCAGTAATACATATATGGGTAGTTCTACAAACATAGGAATTTTGGACGGCTCTGTTTTATTAATATGAAAAAAAAAATTTTGTTTTCACATGAAATTTGTAAACCTTAACTATGTCTAGCTGGCCACCAAAAATAAACCCGTTTCGAAATATACGTCTTAGAAAAAAAATTATTCAAAACGTCAAATTATCAGTCCCCTGGCGTGTCCCACCTTGAAATTCAAAGCTGGTAAACTAAATAATCAATGATTCTAAGTGTGTAGAGACTAGGGCATGGTCAACTAATCGATTGGCACTAAATATCGATTAACGATTAATATGAAAATTTTAACGCCGATTAATCGATTAATCGATTAAATAAAAATTTCACTAATTCTAATATTTTTATTAATTTTTTTAAACAAACGCGCGCGGTATATCATATTTAAAAGTTCAACTTTTACAATGAAATATAAATAAACAAAAGTTTAATAGCTATCTATGTGTTAAGGGTGTAAAGTAGGTCTTTTTTCATAAGAGTGAAATTGTTGCTCTAGGCGTTATCCTAGGATCGGTATCTCCCTTTCTGTCATTAAAATTTTGAAGACCTTACAAAATTATGTGTCTAAAAATATACTGTACCAATTGAAAATGATAAGAAACAAGCTGTTTATTTCAGAATGGAGGTCGATATACTTCAAACCATAGTTTTCTGTTTGGATTAATAATAAAAATATTACTTTTAATGTACTTTACGTTAAACCCATAACAAGTAGAAAAGTAATTCGTCCGAAAAAGATAATACAACTTTAGACAATAAATCTTTTCACAACTCGGTACAAAATTCGATAAATAAATTTGTAAATTTTAAACTTTTCCGGAAATTTAGATTAATCGATTAATAATTTTTTTGTTCGATTAATCGAACAATTTGCGAAATGATCAATTAATCGAACAATCGATCAATCTAACCATGCCCTAGTAGAGACAAATTTACTCTGTAGTAATAATTTTGAATAGTGTTGCTTTAATAATGTGTAAATAATCATAACATAACTTTATATTTCATATTAGATATATCCTATTAAAGTTTGTCCCACCAATTTGTTATTATTCTCCTGCCCAATCAAAACACATTGAAAATATTGGAAATTTATATTTCTATCAAGTTATCGCTCGTCACAGGAATTAATTAAAGTTCAATAAATATAATATTGCAAGTGTTTTACTTAGTCCGTGGTTTTATCATTCAAAACAGTCATCATTAGTAGCAAGATCGTGTGTTGTCCAGTCAAATTATCAGTCCCCTGGCAAGCATTTTCGTAAAAAGTATTTTAATTACAGTTAATTTTGTAATTTTATACGTCGTGAATATGAATTGCCTTGGAATAGAATCCGTTTATTTTTTTTTTAGACGTAATTTTGTCATTTTTAAGCGAAATACTGATAAATTATCAGTCCCCTGTTCTCAGTCCCCTGGAAGATTTAAATGCGGGCAGACTTAGTTAAATGTTTATTTCGTATTTTGAGATAATACTGAGTTAATTTGGGATTAAGAAGGATATTTTTTAATTTTGACTCTTGTATTTTTGTGTTTTTTTTTTTTTTTTTTTTTTTTTTTTTTGACTGGCCACATTCAGAAACGTTGAAAGAACGTCATCAACTTTAACTAAAACTAGTTGCCAGAACTTATACGCAAAAAACATGTCGTGCCGTAATCAGCTCCATTTTCTTCCTTCGTGTGTAGAACTACCCATATATATTTCTATCTACATTAATAATAAAAATTTGGTTTTAAAAAGCTTTCGTCATATTATATGTAGATATAGTACGGTTGTTCAAATTTGTAAAAAGTAAAATGGTTGTCTGTATTTGTAGAGGGGAAAATTTTTTTGTTTGCCTAGAATTGCTTATTGAGATGATATGGAAATGGTCTGACTAGTATTTTATATTGATATGATATCTGGAAGTTTAATCTAAATGATTTGTGTGTGATGAAAGTATAAGAAAAAAGAAACGAAAAGATAGAGGATCTAGCAGCTAGCTTTATGTTTATTTGAATATGTTTATAATAATAAAGAAGTTTATAATAAGTTTATAATAATAGTACATATATTATATTTATAATTACAGTTAAAATTTATTAAAAAAGAATCAAAAGCTGTTTTTTTATAATATAAATTCAACAGGATTGTGACTATTAGTGTAGTTTTATAAATAATGTAAGACTAAGGTGAATAAATATATTTATTTTATTTTTATTTTTGTAATCTTGTAATCTTTTTATTTTTGTAATTTTTATGTTAAAAATCATATATGTGTGCTAATATGGATGATGATAAGTTATTGATATTATATGCAAATAAAAATATCAATAACTGTGGCAGATTTGTGTAACCAATAGGAAAGTGTTGGTATTAAATATATAGATAAAAGAAGAACGGTATGTTTTATGGTTAGAAAATATGTACCGGCGGATATATTCAGAGATGGAGTGTGTGGAAAAGGAAATGAAATGTTGGTTTCTGAAACGTTAAACAGAACAGATATTAACCAAAAGAAAATTGCAGAGGATATCGAAAGGAGAACAAAATGTAAAGCAAGAGATACAGTTACAGGACATATTGAAATTTCAAATTTTGCTTTTGTATGTGTGGTACAATGAAGACAACAGTAGTCAACTCAAAAAATCTATTCGATTTAGAAACAAATTAATAATGTAAGCTTTTAATTAAATTTAAATTGTTAATTCAACAGTTTGTTTATTTTTGTTCTTGAAAGGTTATATATTTAATCGATTAACATTTATATCTGTGATCAGCTATATCATAAAATTGTTATGCTCACAAGTTTTGTACTGTTCAGCAGGTGGCGTTGGTAGATTCTACTTTGGAACAATTTGCTTCTGTGTAGGATGTATTAACTGGAATCTAAGGCTTGACAGATCAGACAGCTTGACCGGCTGCGTTATCCGCAAAGATTGGGTTCTAGTTGATTCATCCTATACATTCCATCCTTGAACTACCAGCCCACCTGTTGTGCATTGTCCTAGTTTTGTTTTTGCCATCCGACAGATCACCATGCAAATGGCTCTTGCATCGCCATTGGCGATACTTTATTGGTAATTATTGAAATTAAACATGAAAATAATGAATCGACGGTGCACACTACAATAGATAAAATTCTGTTTTAAAACGACATCACTAATACACCGACGGCGTAAACGACTTTTCCTTTATGAATTTTTTTTTAATTGCAAATCTGTTGCAATGTTTAAAATAAGAAAAAATGAAACAAGAATATTAGATCTCGCCTCTTACATTTGTTTTTATACAAAGAATGCTTCAAAGCATCAACAAAAAACTTGTTTATCATTCTTTTTAATATAACGAAAGAAAGAGACGGAATTGCAATGAACCAACTTTTGTCTCGCTTAATTTGGAAAATAAAATATTATTTATGCTAGATGTTGATTAATTATTCATTCAGTTGATGTTTGATTTTAAATCAAAGTTTAATAAAAAAATTAGATTCAGTTCGATTTTAATTTTGAATCAAATAAATGAAATAAAATCTTATTCGAGTACGCGTTCAATGTCAAAATCATACGTTCCATTTTTCGTGAATTAATTCTTGCAAATTAAGTAGTGATTAATATTTTAAAAGAAATTAACTTTATATCATTGAATCGGGCTCTTACCGTTTTGTTTTATATAGAATCCGTTTCTAAAGTTGTGTCTTCGCTTCAGATTTTTATAAATTATAACAAATAGATTCTGAATTGAAAAGAAACGAATCGGTCATTTCAAAAACCTCATAAGTCACTCAATTAGAATTTTTCAGAAATCAATAAAAACTGTTTCATACACAAACAAATGAGTTTTAAAGGACTTTTTTATGTTTAATTTAGTATTTGAGTGGTAAAAAATTAAAATAGCGAATAACCTTTACAGTTTATTAAAAGAGATAATGAAAAAAACATGAAAAACAGTTCTTGACTTATGTTGTTTTAGCGAGAAATAGGGTTAGTGGTATAAAGTTTAACCAAAAAAATCTTAGTAATCATATTTTTTATTGCTTATTATTGAGAATTACACTTAAAAATAATCTTATCATGTTTTAATATCTTTATGGTACATAGTCATATTCTCCATCATTCTTAATTATGAGTTAATTCATATATAATAGTATAATACGTATATAATTCATATATAATTCATATATAATACGAATCCTCGAAAAGAGAACGAGTGTCATGACGCAGAACACGCATCTCCCTTTAAGGAACCATTTTCTGCAAAAAAAGCATGTTGGAAAAAAATGTGACTAAAGAGGTTTTTGAAATGACCGATTCAAACAAAAATATATGTTTTTCGGCTAACGGCTGTAAAGTTTAACTTTACTGCCGCTGGGGAGTAGCTAAAGTCTTACTTTTTAGCCGGCGGCTGCAAAAGTGACGTCATTTTTACTTTTTCTGCCGGCGGCTGTAAAGTAACTTCCATATTTTTACGGCGGCTGTAAAGTAATTTTCATATTTTTACGGCGGCTGTAAAGTAATTTTCATATTTTTACGGCGGCAGTAAAGTAAAATAAAATGATATTATTAATTTGTTCAAAACAGAATGCATTTCAGTTCATTTTAATGAATAAAAATAAAAAAAAATTAATTTCAGAAAATTTATTACCTAAAACATATTTTTAAAAAATTTGATGCATTAATTTCATATTTTTAAACAAATTTAAACGTTTGCCGAAAAAATAGTGTATTGAATTCGGAGCTAAAGTGACTTTTTGTGTTTCGTCTATAATTGTCGGCCTCCCTACGGTCGGCCGCCAAACTATAGACTCAACACAAAAAGTACGACTTTAGCTCCTAATTCAATAATATACTATTATATGAAAACAAAAATAATATTTCTATTATCTGTTGTGCTTGTTACTTGAAATAATTGTTTGCAATATAAAAAAGAGTTAGAAAAATAGATAATCGCTATAAAACTAAGAGGAAAAATATGTTTATGACGCGTGTAAAAAATAGTACATTATGATGCTAGGACGTAAAGCTAAAGATTTTGGACGGATGTGAGTTGGCTAGCGCCTCGATTTGCACCCACATTAAGTCCAAAATAGCTTACCGTCCGTGCATCATATACTATTTTTTATTCGCCGCAAGCAAAATATTTTAAGAAAAGTTGTTTATTCTAAATTAAAATTATAAATTTTCATAAATTTTAAAATAAAAATATGTGGAACAAGTAACCTTTGACAAAATATTTATTATTTTTTCCAAATTATTGTGTAGCTATAACAAATGATAACAACTATTTTAATTGGATAATGAAATTTTGAATTTGAGGGTTGCTTTGATAAAAAATTTTATTTTTCATAGAATTTAAACAAATACAATAATGCTTTTTACTTTTTTGGACGTAGCTATGACAACAAAATAAATAGTTGAAAAGTGATACTTTAAAGCCGCAAATCACAGTAATAAAGGAACACTTTAATATGTAGGCGAATAAAAAGGTCTTTTATTCGATGCTGGTTTCAAATCATAAAATTGATTGGTTTACCTTTATGGTGATTTAAACAGAAAAGATATACGTGGATTTGTTTTTGTGTAAAATTTCAACTTAAGTTATCATTTTGAACACATACAAAAATAGCAGTTGGATGATCCATGATAAAAATAATAACGCAATAACCGAGTGTTGTGCTGCTTATCGAAAGGAAACCAGATAATCGATTACATTTTCTTTGGCTTCGAAAACAAAATAGTTGACGGCATCAAACTGTGTTAATGGCATTAAATTGGTGTATGGCATTGTATGAGAAACTTTGTTAATCCTATAATACAGAGGATACATGGTACATCGTTACTGCCGGATTATCGGAATTCAAGTTTGAATTCTTGAGCAATAATTCAACAAAACATTTGTCATTTCTTACATTTGTGACAGCAATCAACGATCAATGATCAATATATAAGATAAGTTTTTCTTATATTTCTATCTTGCTTTTCCTATATATATATATATGAACCTATATATAATATATGAACTTATAATTATACTCTGAAATCTAATGGTCAATATGACTAACTAAATAAGTTTGATAGAGATATTTTTCCTTGGCAAAGGCCATAGTTGGTCTCCTTTTTTTTTAATATATATTTACATATATTCCTGGCATAACGGTAACTCAATACCGTTATAATAAAATTTAAATATAAAAGAAGTTATTGCATTAACAAAATTTAACAACTGGGTAGAATCATAGAAAAGATGCATACAAACATTATTAGTACTATTTCTTTTTCTCATAATTTACGTTTTTACCCTGCATTACTGGAAAACATCATTTCCAAATTTTAAGCATTTGAAACTTAATTAGAATAAAGAGGATAATAATGGATATTCGCTTTTAATATTGATTTATTTTTATTTACCCTCATTTTCTTCATACACAAAATTCAGCACACTTCAAGAGTACATAGTCTATAAAATTTTCTATAATAACAACAAATCACTTGGGGATCTCAATATCTCAATATTTCTTACTTTCTTTTAAAACCAATTATTTTTAACACAAATAAAATTCGTTTCGAAACAGAGAATATCAAAATTAGAAAAACATCGGCGAGAAACGGTTTATGGATTCAATGGAAATAGAATGATTGTTGAAGATTAACTTACATTGCGGATTCTAATTTAAAAGGAATTATTCCATCTTATTTTTGAATTGTTTACTTTTGAATATCGAAACCATGAGTTTGAAAATTATTTTAAAAATCAATTATATATGGATATAATAAAAGGTTAACGAAAGTTACGAAATCATTCATGCCGAACCTTTTTTATCCCGTTTGTTTTTTTTATAAAGCTTTCAACAAAATAAGAACAACCAAAATTTATTTATACACGTTAAATTAGTACCAATCCCAAATCTACCCTAGTTAAACATTCATGCAAATTCCCAGAAGACAAACTAATAAAATGTAAAAACATAAAAAATCTGAGTTATTATAACAACAGTAAAAGCTCTTGATATTCTGAATCATGCTTGTTGCTTTAAATTTTTTAATTTATTAGATTAATGAAATAAAATAAAAAATGTTAAGTTTCATTTGCAATTTGATGATTAACAATTAAAGTATGAAGAAAACTATTTGAAAAGTAGTAAAAGAAAGTGACTATAAATAGCCTTTAATGGTTTTGATTGTACCTGTGCAATTGGTTTTTGACTTTATATTATGATGTACACATCCAGTGACGTTATAGACTCTCTGACCCTTCAATGATTTTTTACTCTAAGGAAAGTGCGGTTTTCTTTTCTTTCTGTTAAAAACCATTGTCAGCAAGTCATAACTTATTCAATTTTCTTGCTTACTTAAACTTTTATGTTCTTGAAATATTATCACGTTGTTCCTTCAGCCTTTTTTTAAAATCTTCAACACATTCACTTAATGTTGGCAATTCAAAATTCGAAATAGAAAAGTTTTATTCATTTATTTCTTCTTATAATTTTCATGTACCTCTCAATCAACAACACTTTTTTTTATAGATGTTCCTACAATCTTATATACATGTAGATTAAAATATTTCTGTTTTCTTTAACCATACATCAAGGACAATTTCTTATATATCTTTAGTTCTTCAATAAGCCAAAATTTTCACAAATGTTGAAGACGACGTCTGTCATTTTCTCCATTTTCGTGAAGTAGAGAAATAAAGAAATAATCTTCAAACCAAAAACAAAATTTTATTCGTTTATTTTTCTGGTGTTGCATGATGAGAGAAAATGTTGTTGAACGATTTTTTTTGGTTGTTTTAAATTGAAAAGTTTGGGTTGACTGAAGTTTTTTATTTTCAATTTTTTTTTAAATTTTCAGTGTGAAGTTTTTTTTATTTGATTTTTGAGTAAGATCTGTATTTTATTTGAATTATAAAAATAAAATATTTAAATTGTGTTAAAGATTTAAGAGATTTTCATGAAGTATAATTTTAAAAGAGTTTACTTTTCGTTTGAAATATATTGAGTTGAATGAGTTAAAAGATTTGTGGGTTGTTGTAAGTGCTAAGAAAATTTTAAAAAGTTTTTTATGAATATTGGTTAACTTTATTGGTTTTTTAATGGTTAAGAGTGATTGCTTCTTAGATTCTACACCCAATTTCTCTTTCTAGCAAGTTTTTTGTGCCATCATCGTTTTCATTGGGTAGTGAACATTTTGTTTATGTTGAACATACCAAGTGAGATCAAAATTTTTGACTAATGATTGCAACTCAATATTTAAGTTTAATTAATTATTCAGGATATTAAATTCACTAAATCCTTTGTAGATCATGAGTCGTTACCTGTAAACATTATCTAGGGAACGCTGAGAAACGATAGTGTGTGTTCCTGGTATTAAATTGACGAAATTCTTTGTTTATTATATTTTAACTTAGTCATGTCATTTATACACTTTGCTCATCTGTTAACTATCGGTTATTGAAAAAGCGTGGCCATCGACTAGTAAATATTTAAACTGAAACGATATTTCCTTCGTTTTGTATCGTAATAAATTGATTTAGTAAATTCCACAAAATTTAATAAATTCAAAAGTATTTAGTTCACCGCCTAGCCTACACTAAAATTCCAAATATACAAATAAAACACAAAATATATGTGCAAAACGTTTTCCAATTTCATAGAAGTGAAATTTTCGGAAATCCAAAAACAAATTGAAAGTGATAATTTTTCCAAATTCATTTGTATCCTTTTTTCATATATTTGCAATACTTCTTCTTTTCCTTTTTAAATTACAAAAAAATAAACAAAATGAACCAACACAAAAATTTCTCAAACAATAGAAAAGTCACAAGACTTAATACATCCAAACAAATAACACAACACATAAATATATGGAGAAAATGAATGAGGAAATTGGTTCGAAAATTGGAAAATATTTGAACAAAACAAACAATTGATTTTCAATTTTGTGAAAAATAAAAGAAAATCTATTTTATTTTTTTTATTGTTTTCCTGTATCAACATTTCTTTTTCTGTTTGTTTTGTTTTTCGTCCTCGAATTTTTTGTCCGTTCCGATTTTTTTGGTATTTATTTTATTATCTTTGTTTGTGTTCTTTACTTTGGACAATACATTAAATTGCCCATGTAAATGAAAGAGGATTAGAACGATTTAGACAAGAAGTGATCGTAAGCGATATGTGGAAAATGGTAAAGGATTAATTTGTAGTTTAATTTAGTTGAAAATAATTGTTAGTTTGTCATTTTTGCACAGTGCCAACGCTCAATGCTCACCAAATCTTTAACATAGCCAAACCCTAAACTTTCCGTCTTTTGTTTTTTTTATGTTGAAAATATTCTAAGCAAAAAAAACTCAAAGAATATTTAAAGAATTATCGCATCATGTGAATGAAATCATGCAAAAAAAAATAATCATAAATTTTTAAGTTTTATTTCTTATTTCATTTTTATGTTTTTTTTTGGAGAGAACGGGATGTAAAATTCTATTCTAAAAAATATAAACAGAGTCAAAATCCTGGTGATTTAAAAAAAAATAAAAATTTATTTGACTTTACAATAATAAATTTTGTTTTGGGAAGAAATTTAAATTTCTAAAATTGAAATTTGTACGATGGTTAATTGAAAGCATGTTCGCTGTACTGATATGCACATCCGAGTTAAGATTATGAGTTTTTTGTTATTGATCGAAGAGTTGTAGAGAAGAGTTTGTTTGACCACAACAGTCGAATAATATAGTTGGCCAATCACATAGTATGTGATCCTTGTACCTACTTCTAGACGTAGCTGTTTAATATTTTTTAAATTCAGATTTATGGCAAATAAACTATGGTAGTTTGTTACAAAACGGGTTGAATAGGTGATTTATTCGGATTAAACAAAATAATGGATTTTTATAGAATATTTTTGAATTTAGAATACAAATCTGTAACCAAATTTTTTTTAAATACAGCTGCTCTAACAGTTGTGGTATTAGAACAATTATAAAATGTTTTATTAGAAAAACATTATTTAAACGAATATATACTATAACTAATTTAAATCAACATCAAACCATTACAAACACTTTGTTAGCAAAAGGTGTGCGTAAAACTCCGCTTAACTAATGTTTATGATGAAACTCAATAAAATTTAATACCATTTAAAAATACGGAAACCATCTGTGCCATTTGAAGTACTACAATAAATATCTACCTTTGAAACAATAAACCTAAACCAATTAGTTTGTAAACACCATCAACGTTTTTCAAAAAAGTACTCTCATAAGATTGCAACATAAAACAAACTTTCGATATATTAACAAAAACAATTTAAATAAAATTAACAAACCAGGTGTTTTCTGATACCATGATAAAACAAAATATATCTTAAGATACAAATTATGTTAAAATTTATCTTTTATAATATGTTTCTAGAAACAAAACGAAAAACAAAATTTCTTAATAAAAATACAATTTATATCATAACAGAATAGAAAAATTACAATAAAAGCAACAACGTGTAACACCTAAGAAAACGTAAAATTACTTCATAAAAATCCAAACGAAAAAGTTACTTTAAGAAAACTGGAAAAAATGTGACATCATTTGACTTTCAATCTAAACAAAAGTTGACAAATTTTTTCTTTATTTATATTTATTTTGTTTTATTTTTCTTCGTCATTTTACGTGTTATGAAAATTGAAAATCCAGAAGAAAAGTTTATTAATAATCTCAATGAACCCGTATAAGAAAAAGATACATAATTTCGTTCACCTTTATGAAAGTTTTGTTTACTTCTAAATGTGACTGGCAACTTTTGAAGTTCACAATGTTATTTAATTTTTTCCTTGGAAGTAGCTTATGTGAGTTTGTGAAATAAAAAAATCGAACATGGATGGATTTTTTGGATTAGACGAATCGATGGATATAAGGCTTAATTTAGTTGGCATCAAAGTTCATAAATTCCTCAAGAAAACGTAATTCAAAATGTTAACCGTAGTTGGCATGATGTTTTCAAATATTAAGAGACTTAATTTATAATTTTTTATGCCTTACTAAAGTGGTTGCGTGATGATCCCAAGAATCTAGTAAGATGTGTGTTCTTATCCGTATGCGCATGGGATGTATCCAACAAGAAACAGATAATCAGGGCGGGTTAATCTTCAACTAGACATGAGACCTGTTAGTTGTTCTTGTTTAATAAAAACCAATTCAACTCTTCTAAAATAAAAGATCTTGATCTCATCTAAACTTTTTTATTTTCGTATATTATTATGGCTTTTTCTTAGAACTCTACTGACTATGTATTAACTCTTAACGCAGTATTGACTCTTAACTCAGTATTAACTCTTAACGCAGTATTAACTCTAAACTCAGTATAGACTAAATTTTACTTGCCTCCAAAAAAATAAAATTAATTATTTGTTTGAAATGAATTTTTATTATTATTATTGAGAATTATGGCACTATAAGTTTGTCAAAAAAATGTTGTCAAGTGTGTCAAAAGAAAGATTTTTATTTATTTTTTTACACAATTTTTTGGAAAAAAATAAAATTAATTATTTGTTTGAAATGAAATTTTATCATTATTATTGAGAATTATTGCATTATAAGTTTGTCGAAAAAATGTTGTCAAGTGTGTCAAAAGAAATATTTTTATTTACTTTTTTACCCAATTTTTTAGAAAAAAATAAAATTAGTAATTTGTATGACATGAAATTTTATTATTATTATTGAGAATTATGGCATTATAAGTTTGTCAAAAAAATAATGTCGAGTGTGTCAAAAAACAATTTCATTTATTTTTTTAGCCAATTTTTTGGGAAAAAAATGTAGCTGTTTTTATGACGTAAATGTAATTGAAAACGGACATGGAAATTTTTGAATTTGTTATAGTTTTTGAAATATTTTTGGAATTTTGAAAAAAGTTTATATTTTTGATTTTGTAATAATGTTTGCTATATTTTTAGAATTGTGGAAAAAGTTTTAATTTTTGATTTTGTAAGAGTTTTTGGAATATTTTTAGAATTTTGAAAAATTTTAAATTTTTGATTTTATTATAATTTTTGGAATTTTGAAAAAAGTTTCAATTTTTGATTTTGTATTATACATATATTAATTAATATTAATATTTTTGGAATTTTGAAAGAAATATGAATTTGTGATTTTGTAATATTTTCTCGAAACGCTGAATGGAGAGGCTTTTGAGTAAGTTGCTGAGTGTATCATCTTTTCACTAGATTTTGTTAATTTATGATCTGTTATAATTTTCCGGCAACGTATTGATGTTTCGTGTTAGTTTTGTAATAAATTTCTAAACAGAGATAAAAACATACTTGTACTTTAACAAAAAGTTACGTTTGATATACATTGCTGCCCAAAACTAAAAAGCATGTCGTCATAAAAGTTTTTTGCCGAAAACTATATCAAAATCCTTAACCCAGACCGAAGTCTTGATATCTCAGAGCTGTGAGATTTCAGCCCCTCCATATTTTTTCTCTTTTATTTAATGCTAAACGTTTTAAAATGTTTGATTTAATACACAATCCAATTTGTATTAATTCAATATACAAAATAAATAATATAATTTATTACATAGTTTTTAGAATTCGAAAGAAATCGAATAAATATTATATACTCCTCCCTCACACAACTAATACAAAAAACTTAAACGCATTAAATATTAATCTTTTGTTCAATGCTAAACGTTTTAAAAAGTTTGTTTTGATCACTGTGTCACTAAAGGGTGGGAGTTGGGGGCTGAAAGTCGAAAATGTTCACATATATCAAGGGAACGTATATCAAGGGATAAATCAAGGGAACTAAATTCAATGGTGATGCTGAAATTAGTATTTGGGCTCTAGGAAAGAACCTAGACGATAAGGGTTTCGGTCTAAAATTGGGGTAATGTTTAAATATACACAATAAATATTGGTTTTTCTATGAATCGAGAATACTGAATCCAATGGCGATGTTGAAATGCAGAACCACGTAATAAAAAATTTGTACTATGAAAACACTATGTATTACAAATTGAACGAAAACATTTTGCTATTTATTTCGGTAATTGCTTGTTGATTGATTTCAAATTTGAATGATAATGCTATTCTATTTAAAAACTAATCAAGGAGCATTTCTTTTTTGGTTCGAGTTCTACGTTTGCTTTCGTTGTTTGTTATCGATTCTTTCAGTTCAATGAGTTGATTTTGTTGTTCTTTTATTTCTACTGCATCTCTTTGTCGTTTTTGGAGTCTTGATTTATTCTCATTTAGCATTACATTTTGCATCTCCTGATCTTCTACGACATTTAGTCTTTTCATTTTTTCTACACGCTTGGATAAGTTTGTAGAATCCATTTCATATTTTACTTGTTTTTCTTCTCTGAATTTAGTGAGTTGAGTTATTAATAGTTTTTCAAGCTCAATTGAACATTTCAAAGATTTCGTTGAATAATTGTTTTCTGCCACATTTTCCTCGACTTCCATTTTTGACTTATTCGATAAAATTTCGTAAGTTTCGGTTTAAAATGATGTATTTTTTTGCTTCTGAAAATTTAGAGAATCGATAGACTACAGAGAGTAAATCTAGTTCTTCCAATATTTTTTTTCGATTATTTTGTGTTTCGTTCCGTACTCTCAATTCTTTCAAGAGATTTATTGATACATTTTGAAGTTCAATTGAACACTTCAAAGAGTTAATAGGACCTTTTTTTCGACCATTTGATCTGAATTCAATTTCTTTTTGTTTTTTCACCCATTTCAAATGATTTTTTAACGAATGCTTTTTGCTTTTCAGAAAATCTTGATAAATTCCGAACTGGTCTAGCCCATCCTAACTCATAATTTTGTGTATACAGTTCTTTGTCCATTCCAAGACCCCATTGGATTCAGTATCCTCGATTCATAGAAAAACCAATATTTATTATGTATATTTGAACATTTCTCTAATTTTAGACCCAAATTCTTATCCTCTAGTTTCTTGCCTGGACCCCAAATACTAATTTCAGCATCACCATTGCATTCAGTACCCTCAATTTATCCAAAATTGGTACCCATAATATATTTTCGACTTTCAGCCCAAACTAGGGTTTCTCAAACGGGATCCCGGTATCCCGTTTTCCTCGGGAACCGGGGGTAAATTTTCGTCTCGTTTTCCCGGGATTTTATCCCGGGATCCCGGGTATCCCGCTAATTTTTATTAACATTTTTTTATACTTTTTTCAAAGATATTAAAAGTTTTCTCACTCGAAAATCGAGTAGTTTTTAATTCTTTTCCCTCTGTAGTAATTAATTTCGTTCAAAATTAGGAAAATGTTTTTTTTTGACACATATGGTATCATGGTTTTTTTGTATGGTTTTTTTGACACATATAAACACAACAATTTAAAACCAATCAAACTTTAAATAGGTAGATTTTTCTGAGAAATCTACCTAAAACGTGCGCTTCATTTCTCTTAATTTATGTTTAATGGTTCTCTTGGACGGATGGTTCAATAACTGGTTCAATGGACGTTTCGTCACGAAAATTCGGACAAAATTGAGTGACGGCGCCATTGTCAACCTTGTTTTTTGAAAAATTGTTTAAAAATTAGTATTATGAATTTATTTTTGTTTTGTTTTTATGTATTCGTTTTTATTTAATTTTTGAAGTTTTTCTAATTAAAAATAATGGAAATTTAAAAATCAATAGCGCATTTTTTGTGCTGTTTTAATTTTACACATTTTTCTACCACCCAATTAGAAAAATCTAGCTTTTTAGCGTTTCCCGGGATTTCCCGGGATCCCGGAAATTTAATATTTTTTGTCCCGGCTTCCCGGGATTTGAATTTCTACGGGAAATGAGAAACCCTAGCCCAAACTCCCACCCTTTAGTGACACCCTTATATTTTTGATCCCAATTTAAACATGACTGTTGGATTCCATGCCATCACGTATGTTGAAATCAATAATAATGACGCTAATTTTGATACTATTCATGACCAGACCCCCAACCCCCACCCTTTATTGAACTACCATGAGTCCGGCAATATTTTTACCATCACCATTGAACTCAGCTTTCTCGATTATGTAAAAATCGATAATAGTGATAATAATTTCGATACTCTGTATAACCGACCCCCAACCCTCACCTATTATTGGACTACCCTGAGTCCAACCCCAATTTTTATTATGACGATAATTTCGATGTTTTTTATAACCGACCCCCCAACTTCCACCCCTTTTTGGATTACCCCGAGTCCGGCCAACATTTTTATCATCATCATTGAACTCAGCATCCCCGATTATATTGAAATCGACACCAAACATGACATGCAAAAAAAATATTTTTTTCTACGATAAGGGAACACCCTTGGGAGTAAAAAATGGATATGTCATCGATCAGGGGGTAATATGGGGGATTGTATTTGTTATAAAATTCTGATTTTAACGATACCACACATGTCATATTTTACTCATTTAATGTGTCAACCCCACCCACGGGGTTGGTTGGGGGGGGGGGGGGTGCAAATCAACTTTTGGAATCAAAGTCCGGTCAAGGTCCGGTCTGAATAAAAGATAATGGTGCCATTAAAATTTTTTTATCTCTTCCCATTTATTTTATATAGATTTTTATATGCTAAAACTTCAAGAGGGTGTAAAGGGGTGGGGGTGGGTCCTACCACCCCAATCTCATAAAGATTTCGGGAGACGGCCAAGCCCGATGGTTTTTAGTTTTGGGCAGCGATGTATATCAAACATAATTCTTTGTTAGTACATGTATTTTTAGGTAGATTTCATATAAAAATCTACCTATTGCAATGGGCTTCAACTCGGAATTTCGGAAAAATTTTGGTGCCAAACGACTATGAATGATAAACGGAGACGGAAAAACAAAAAAAAAAATTTATATATATATATATATATATATATATACAACAAAAATTTTTTCTGTATACGTTGCGGCAAAGCATCTCTTGGACAGGTTCGCGAACTGGCCATATCCGGGTACAGGTTAAGTGGCTAGAGCCAAAAAACTTGAAAAATCTAGGACGTTATAACTTCCGTTTGAATCATAATATTTTAATAAAATTTATCAATACTGAATATTTGAACATATTTCTATCATTTTTTTTCAAATGACAACCTTGACGTTCCAGGTTCCTGAAAAATCAGCTGTTTTAAAAATTTAATAAACTTTGTTGTCCTTGAGTTGGCTGAAAATGGCCAATCTCACTTTTAAATATGTACGCATACGTTAACTTGAACATAAATCTTTTCAAAATTTAAACAAAAAATAGTTCAAGTCTAGAGGTTGAGACACCACGACTGTTAGAACGAAAACAAACGCAAACGGCCATGCTTTCCTCATTTTTGAGCTTATGTTATTTAAACTCAAACAAGCTTTTAGATAAACTTTTCAACTATAACCTCAGAAATTTTCAGCTTTCTAACCCAAGAGGTCTCAATGTAATTTGCATTAAACCTAATGCATGTCATTCAATTACAACAACAACTTCCATTAAAATATAAAAATATCCCATAGAAAAAATTTAAAAAAATTTTCTTTTGTTTTTTTTTCAGTTTTTAGTGTTTTTCGCAAAAATTTAAAAAAAAATTAAACCAAAGCTGAGTCATTATTGTTTTAAATTAAGGAATATTTTCTTATATGCATATTGATTACACATTTACAAAAGTCTTCCTAAATTGTAGATATTTTAATTATTTGAGGTGTAAAAGTTGTTTGACAATTTTAGATTATAAATTATGTGTAGTGGTGTTGTAGGTATGACGTTGTGAGAACGTTTATTTGCGTTTTGGTGGATTTAATATGTTATTAAAAGTAGTTTTAACCAAATTAAATAAAACTGTTCCGAAATCGCATTGATAAAGTAGTTTCCGTTAATGTATTTAGTTTGGTTTGATAAATTTTTTGGATTATTTTGGACTTGGACTATTCTACTTAAATTTTTTATTTAAATTAATCTGACACATCCAATTCTATTTGTACACAAAGCTGTCTGGTCCCGAAATCTACCTATTTCTAGCGGATATATGTGCCGCTTGGACTTTTTTTATCTCTGTTTAGAAATTTATTACAAAACTAACACGAAACATCAATACTTTGCCGGATAATTATAACAGATCATAAATTAACATAATTTAGTGAAAAGATGATACAATCAGCAAATTACTCAAAAACCTCTCCATTTAGTGTTTCGAGAAAATATAACAAAATCACAAATTCATATTTTCAAAATTCCAAAAATAATGTAAAAATTAAATAAAATGAAACTTTTTTCAAAATTCTAAAAATATTCCAAAAATTATTACAAAATCAAAGGTTAAACTTTTTTCAAAAATTCTAAAAATATTGCAAAAATTACAACAAAATCAAGAACACAAACTTTTCAAAATCTCAAAATTATTTCAAAAATTGTAACAAAATCAAATATTTAAACTTTTTCTAAATTCTAGTAGTATTCCAAGAATTCTTACAAATTCAAAAATTCAAACTTTTTCCGAAATTCTAAAAATATTGCAAAAATTAAAACAATATCGAATATTGAAACTTTTTTCAAATTCCAAAAATTATAATAAAATCAAAAATTTAAAATTTTTCAACATTCTAAATATATTCCAAAAATTCTTACAAAATCAAAAATTGAAACTTTTTTTAAAATTCTAAAAATATATATATATAAAATTCACAAATTCAAAAATTCTATTTTTTTTTCAAAATTTAAAAAATATTGCTAAAATTATAACAAAATCAAAAATTAAAACTTTTTCCACATCCTAAAAATTTTGCAAAAGTTATTACAAAAACAAAAATACAAACTTTTTTCAAACTTCCAAAAATATTTCAAAAACTATAACGAATTAAAAAATTTCCATGTCCAATTTCATTTTCAATTACATTTACGTCATAAAAACAGCTACATTTTTTTTCCAAAAAATTGGCTAAAAAAATAAATAAAATCATTTTTTGACACACTTGACAACATTTTTTTGACAAACTTATAATGCCATAATTCTCTATAATAATAATAAATTATTAATTTTATTTTTTTCCAAAAATTGGGTAAAATAGTAAATAAAAATCTTTCTTTTGACACACTTGACATTAGTTGTTTGACAAACTTATAATGCCATAATTCTCAATAATAAGAATAAAATTTCATTCCAAACAAATAATTAATTTTATTTTTTTCCAAAACATTGGGTAAAAAAATAAATGAAAATCTTTCTTTTGACACACTTGACAACATTTTTTTGACAAACTTATAATGCAATAATCTATATTTTGGTCTCACATACCAATCCCGACCGTCAAGATTTCTCCAAATTCAATGTTCCTACTCGTAATCACTTAAAATGAACGTTTTTTAAGCAAAAAATATGCAAATTTCCTTGTTTTGACACACTTGACGATTTTTTTTTGTTATCGAACACATCGTCATTTCGGCTCTTTCCATTGAGTAAACCTATTTTTAGAAAAAAATTTTTGGAAATCCGTCCAGCGGCTTTCTAGATTTCGTCGGTTGTGATGACCGGCCGGCCGGTCGGCAGACAGACATACATTTTTTTTTGCTTTTTTAGAATCAGTAGGTCCTAAAACGTAGAGAAATACCAAAAAAAGTGAGGGTAAGAATTTCACTTTTAGTTCATGAATGCATACTTAGGCCTTTCAGACCGAAGTAATATATATTTAATATTAAATAAAAATATATTTGTTTTAAGTTTTGAAAAATAGTCTTTTTTAATATAAAATCAAAAAGGAGCGTTGCAACTATATTCAAAAACCAATTTGTGAATTTATTTGTCATTCAAATAAAATATGCAATGTTGTTATGATTTCATTGCAAAAAAGTGAACGAGTTTTATATTAAAATATTTAATTTGAATCATCATTTGAAAATGTATGATGTATGTGGAAGTTGTTGACATTTCTTTCAGGTTCTAATAATTACATAACATATTTCTAATCTACAGGTTTTAATATGCAAGATGAGAAATTTGTGGTTGCATTCAACCATGTATTACATTACTTTCAATAAAACCACCAACTTTTAGCAGTGAATGGTTTCTGGTTCAGTTTTCTTCAATTGGTTAAAAAGAAATCTCGATTGAGCTGTCTGATATTGATAAGACAGCTATAATGATAAGACAGCTATTCCTTTTAGACTGTTTGAGTTGCACCCGAATTACGTTTCAGTTTTAAATTAAAATTTTCATAATAATGTCAGTAGAATTCAGCTGCTTAACAACCTACTAATAACAATAATAAATCAAAATATTTAGTAAAACTACAATACCTAGATCAGGCATGTCAAATTCATTTCGGTTACTGGCCAAATTTTTCGAAAATTATTTTCCAAAGCCTTATGCGGGCCACATGTTCTTTGTTTGATTAAAAATTGTAAATTTGTTAAAAAAAACAAAACAAAAATGTTTATATAGAAATTGATTAGTTCTTAAAAATATATTTATTAATTCAGTTTTTTTGTTAAATCAAAATTTGGTATTAGTTTTTGGCTTAATGTAATTGTTAATATCGATTCTAAATGTTCTTCTGTTAATCTGGCTCATATTGCAATTTTATTCATCTTCATTTGTGAAAAAATATGTTCAAATATATACGTGCTATCAAACATAAATAATATGTGTATAACAGAATGTCGAGTTCTTGGGCGGTCTGCAGATAAATAATCGTAAAACACTGGAATACCAATTTCCTTGTATTTTTGGTTTAATTGTGTGTTCGAGCAGGAATTTGTTACGGTTCAAATATGACTCTGATAAGGTTTGCCTTAGCTTGATAGGGCCCTGATCATGAGTGTAACGTTTTATTCCAATCAGACTCTGATTGGGTTCAGGGCCTGATCAAGTTCACCATATAAAACTTAATAGGGCAAACCGTAGTAAGGTATTTTGTATCGGACCCTGATCAGATTGCCCAAACCAGGAGTGAAATACGAAAAACCACATCAAGAACGGACATATTCAAATAAGGTTAACCTTAAAGGGGTTTTCTAATTCATGCCCGGAACAGACCCACATCAGATTGCCCTAATAGGGCTTACCATTTCTGGCCCACACCTTGATTGTATTCAGGCTTTCCCTAACTAGTTTGTGCTCGAGATCATTCCCCAATTTTCCGCAATATTTTCAATTACAACAGATATCGGAGAGGAAAAAATATTGAAATGAGACTCGCTACTTTGAAAATCTGAAAACTTCTATTCAAAATCGTCTGCCAACATTAGTTTTTTTTCATATTTTTCAAATTTTAACTCTGGATCTTAAAGCAAAAGAATCTTACATTACAACTGGAAAAAATATGAAGGGGCTGAAATCTCACAGCTTTGAGATATCAAGACTTCGGTCTGGGTTAAGGATTTTGGTACAGTTTTCGGCAAAAAACTTTTATGAGGACATTGTTTTTAGTTTTGGGCAGCAGCGATGTATATCAAACCTAAAACTCTTTGTTAAAGTACATGTATTTTTTTATCTCTGTTTAGAAATTTGTTACAAAACTAACACGAAACATCAATACGTTGCCGGAAAATCATAACAGATCATAAATTAATATAATTTAGTGAAAAGATGATACAATCAGCAAACTACTCAAAAACCTCTCCAGTTAGCGTTGCGAGGAAATATTACAAAATCACAAATTCATATTTTTTTCAAAATCCAAAAAATATTGTAAAAATTATAATAAAATCAAAAATTGAAACTTTTTCAAAATTTCTAAAAATATTGCAAAAATTATAACAAAATCAAAAATTGAAACTTTTTTCAAAATTCCAAAAATATTCCAAAAATTAGAATAAAATTCAAAAATTCAAACTTTTTCCAAAATTCTAGACATATTGCAAAAATTATAACAATTTTTGAATTTTTCTTTCAAAATTCTAAAAATTATAATAAAATCAAAAATTTAAAATTTTTCACAATTCTAAAAATATTCCGAAAATTCTCACAAAATCAAAAATTGAAACTTTTTTCAAAATTCTAAATATGTATATATATATAAAATTCACAAATTCAAAAATTCTATTTATTTTCCAAAATTCTAAAAATATTGCAAAAATTATAACAAAATCAAAAATTAAAACATTTTCCAAAATTCTAAAAATGTTGCAAAAGTTTTTACAAAATCAAAAATACAAACTTTTTCAAAATTCTAAAACTATTTCAAAAACTATAACAAATTCAAAAATTTCCATTTCCACCGCTAATTAGTTTCCAAAAAATTGGCTAAAAAAATAAATGAAATCATTTTTCTGACACACTTGACAATATTTTTTTGATAAACTTATAATACAATAAAGATTCTCAATAATAATAATCTCATGTTCATTACATTTTATTTCATACAAATAACTAATTTTATTTTTTTCTAAAAAAATAAATGAATATCTTTCTTTTGACACAATTGACAATAATTTTTTGACAAACTTATAATGCAATAATCTAACTTCAGGATTTCTCCACATTCCATGTTACTACTCATTTTCTCTTAAAATGAACATTTTTGAACAAAAACAATGTAAATTTTCTTGTTTTGACTCTTTATATGTCATATTTAATGTTCAATTCATGTCATCCAAATAATTGAATCGCAAATTTCGAAAAGGGCTCATCTCGGATATTAGAAATTTTACAGGAGATACAAAAAACCGAATTTCTTTTGAACTCGAATTAAGAAAGCATTTTTTTTTCTCTAACTGCTAATAGTTGTGTTGCATCAGTACATATATACTAAAATAGTTTCTTTGGATGAAAGTGTGTCGGGGAAAACGGCTGTCACAGTTTCATGAGATGGGTCCTTTTCGAAATTCATCCAATGACTTAGATGGTTTTATCAATAAAGCGGCAATATGAAAGAATGTGTATTATTAAAAAAACAGTTTTATTATTTAATTATAGGTTTCTTTTTAATTATGAATTTAATTTAACGGCTGCTCTACCCTTTACAAAGCCTCCACCGATAATAATGTCGTTTGCAATTGGTTCTAGGTTCTTACAGTGTCAATACTAAAGATTTGTATCATTCTGATCTTTGGCAAAACTATGAACATCAATTAAACCAAAAGTATCGAATAATAAGTAAATTACTATTTTAGAATATAGTTTTTGCTTAACAGAGTGCTGAAACCACATTTCAACGTCATACTCTTTTTTTAACTATAAAAACCAGATATGAGACCTTCTCGCTCATAAAACATTAGTCTACATTTGTACATAGAAAAAAAGGGAAAAAGTCCACTGGTTGTTACTTTGGTAAAGTGGACTGAATCACTTAATAATTATGGTGATGGTATGGTAATGTTTTTCTCAAAATTCTGTTTTTTTAAAATAAAACTCAACCTCTTTCTTTTAATGGTAAAAATGAAATGCCTTTTTTTTACTTTTTCTACTTTCTTAATACATAATAATATCTTACAAAGTAAAAAATCTAAGATTGGTTTATTAATTATTTTAAAAGGAAAAAAGGAGAACGGAAATATGCAATAAACTTATTTTACGTAAGAACAAATAAAAAAATATAATTATTGGGAATTCCAAAATATTACTAAAAATATGGTTGATATTGTCATAAATTGTTTTTATTTTATCTTATTGTTTAATCTTTAATCCTAAAATACTTCAGTCATTATAGGTTTCAACTGCGGCTTTTGAATAAATTTATTTAATTCTTATTGAGCTGAATTTTTGTATACACTTTTATTACGGCATTTTAATTAATATGTGAAAAATCGACATTTATATCGTGCCGGCTAAAAAAGTTATCAAGGTCAAAAGGTCACGAAAATCAGTTTTCCGCAAGTATCTTGCGACCTATTACTCCGAGGTCAATTGAGGTTAAACAAAAATTGTTTATCGTCCAATTATCTACAAAACATACATCAATCATTTTTCTGTAAGATCAACCATTTTTTTAGCAGAGCGCTAAGAAAACGACTATACATTATGAATATGCACTCGTTTCCGCACCAAGCATTTTTTACATGGTTTTCACAGTGAAAATGATCCTTGATATGTAATAAAAGCTTTTTTTTATTTAAAAATGAAGAGTTTTTTATTTAAAATCTGAAAAATACAAAAAAATAAACTTAATACTGACTACTAATTTTTATGCATACATAATTTTTTTTTATTCACTCATTGTCGATATCCTCTGTTTCTCTATCATTAAAATTTGCTGACAAAACATTGAGTTGAATTATTCCTTTACTTAAGTAGAAGACATCTTTATTCCTCGTTTAAGCATGATTGCCCACGGAAATGTTCACGAACTTCTGAGCATCTCAAACCCATTTTTTTGCATCCACACTTGCCGCCACAATTTTTTGTACAATTACAATAGATTGTGTTTAGTAGATCATCGGGTGCTGGTATAATAAAGTTGTTCCTGGCTGAAGTATGTTATTTTTTTACTCGTAACCCCACTATTTTGCATCAATTTCTCTTCCTAGTTTGTATATTATAATACACTCGAAAAATATGATGTTGAGCTGCTGAAGAAGGAGGTGCCAATAACGAAAATTTCACACCTGTGTTTTGTTTTGTTAGCTTACCAAAGCCTAAATATCTGTAATTGATAATTAATATTATCGAATGTTCTGATTTTGGAGCACTGTACATTGCTAGTAGCACAGTATTGCAGCATCGACAACTACTTCTCAAGCGCAATTTTCTTGGAGATATTTCTGCGGAATTTTTTAAATCAGGTATTTTTTCAAACATCTTCATGATTTTAATTTTTGCTTTGCCAAAAAGTGTTGAAGTTGTATCACATCCGGTCATGGCATGGAATACCGAAAAATTAAGCGGCTGTGTCGAGATATGGAGATCGTGACCTTTTGACCTTGATAACTTTTTTAGCCGGCATGATATCAATGTCGATTTTTCACATATTCATTAAAATGCCGTAATAAAGCTGCATACAAAAATTCAGCTCAATAGGAATTATTCCGCAGATTGGGGCTTAAAACTTCTAAAATGACTGGACTAAAAAGGGTAATATAAACTTAAGACTATTTTTTTTTATGTACAAGGGTCAACTTAAAGTAATTAATTTGGATTAAAATGTAATTTTTTAGTAACTGGATACCAAAGATTCACCATCCACTTTGAAAAAAATACGATTGAGCCCTTTTCGAAATTTGCGATTCAATTACTTTTATGTTTTATATATTTCTAGTCTAAAACCGAAGTAATGTTTCTCATAATATGTTTCTCAAAAAAATTGGGAAACAAAATATATGAAAATCACCTTTGGACACACTCAACGATTTTTTTTGACATACTTCTAAACAATAATCAAGGTGCTGGTCTTACATACGGATGTCAATCCTCCAGATGGGGTGATGGGGGTGTGTGAAATAGATAAGCTCCTCGTGCTGCACCCTGGATTACGCAAATAGTCTATTTCAACTTGGTAGCCAAACATTTCATTTCGAACTCTTGGCTGTGATACAAAAACAAACAAAAAAAAAAAAAAAATAAATATGAACCAAAACCAAAATCAAAATCACAATAACAACGGTACTTTTCAGCACCATAAGACAAAAATATTGGACCTTCAGTCCGTATTTTGCAATTGAACATTGAAGGCATAAGCAAGTCAAAAACTGAACATTTACAAAGATTATTAAAAGATTACGACATCGACGTTATAATTCTGCAAGAAACGCATGCAGCAGATGAAGCGCAACTTACCTCTAGAGGAAACATTGTTGGTTACAAATTAATTAGTGCTATTTACCATCAATCATATGGATCTGCCACGTATGTTAAGTCAGAAATCCTGAACTGCACGCACGTACTTACACAGACGGACAACGATATACATCTTTTTGTTGTTGATATATCGGACACGAAAATTGTAAACGTATACAAGCCTCCAAATACAGGATGGCCAGCTGCTACTCTACCATTATTTTATCATCCAGCAATATATGCTGGTGACTTCAATAGCCATCACACTCAGTGGTCCTACTCAAATAATAATACCAATGGCGTGCAACTGACCGACTGGGCGGATGATAACAACATGTTCCTGGTATATGATGCGAAAGACTTGAAAACCTTTAGATCTGCAAGATGGCGACGTGATTACAATCCCGACCTCTGTTTTTCCACAAAAAACGAACAACGTAACCCTATTCCAATATCTAGGGCTGTCTTACAAGGTTTTCCACGCTCTTAACATCGTCCAGTAATTCTTGAGGTAGGAATCCAAATTACACTCGTTAACTCTACTCCTCAACCTAGATGGAACTTTAACAAAGCTGATTGGGATAAATATAGGATGAAGTTGGATGCAGTGATTCGCTGGATCCAACCCATTCCTAAAAATTACGATAGATTTGTTGGAGCCATCATCTCAACTGCAAAGAAATGCATCCCAAGAGGCTTTCGTGAAGAATATATTCCTGACTGGAGTAAAGAGAGCGATATATTATATGAGGAGTACCTTAGTAGTGGTGAGGCAGACGTGGCTGATGACTTAATATACTCACTGGACGCCGCGAGAAAACAAAAGTGGATTAAGGCTGTTGAAAACATTGATTTTTCCCATTCAAGCAGGGAAGCATGGAGTCTCCTTCGGAAACTGGGTGGCTCAAACTCAATTACTCATGCTAACAATGAAATAAATCTTGAGGACATCGCAAATCACATAGTAAATATGTCTCGTGCTTCTATTAATCGCCTTCATAAGAGAACAATTAAACGCAAATTAAGAGAAATGAAGCGCAATTGCTCGTCTCCATCGAAGTATGCGAACTCTTTTAGTAGCGAAGAACTAGAATCAGCTCTGTCCCAAACAAAAAACGGAAAAGCAGCTGGCTACGATGGCATTTTTCCAGAATTTCTTAAGAATGCTGGAAAAAATGTAAAACAGTGGCTAACTAAATTTTTCTTGAATGTCCTAGAAACCGGCAACCTACCAAAACATTTTAAGACTACGAAAGTGATAGCGATACTTAAGCCAGGTAAACCATCCAATGAACCAGGAAGCTATCGCCCGATTGCCCTTTTGAGCACCTGCTATAAATTGCTAGAACGGCTCATATACAATCGTATCGCACCGATATTGAATGACCAGATCCCAGTTGAACAAGCTGGTTTTCGTCCCAATCGCAGTTGCACTGACCAACTGCTCGCTCTAACATCCTATATCGAAGCTGGGTATCAAAAACAACTAAAAACAGGCGCAGTATTCATCGATCTTACTGCAGCATATGACACGGTCTGGCGAATTGGGATTATATATAAGCTGTTCAATGCAATACCTTGTATCACTATCTCGCGTTTAATTAACAACATGCTGAGTAATCGTGTATTCAAAGTTCATCTAAATAATTCCTGCAGTAGGTCTAAAATGCTTAACAATGGTTTACCACAGGGTTCCGTCCTGGCGGCATTACTTTTTACTCTGTACATTCATGACATTCCTGACACAACATCAAAGAAATTTGGTTACGCTGATGATTGGACCCTGGCCACTCAAAACAAAGACATGGGTGTTTTGGAGGATTTGCTCTCAACTGACCTAGCGATAATGAATGACTATTTTCGAACGTGGAGTTTATTTCCCAATCTAAGTAAAACCGAGAGCTCCTGTTTCCACTGAAACAACAAACTGGCAAAACACGAACTATCAGTGTTATTTAACGGCACTGTCATTAAATACAATCAACAGCCAAAGTACCTGGGCATTACTCTCGATAGAACTCTTTCTTTTAAACTCCACCTAGAAAATACGTCACAAAAACTTAAAACGAGAAACAATATATTGCACAAACTGGCAGGCTCTACATGGGGTGCTACTCCAGCTACCCTCCGAACAACTGCTCTAAGTCCAGTTTACTCAGTGGCTGAGTATGGCACACCAGTCTGGTTGAATAGCACACATACTCAAAAAGTTGACTGGCAGCTGCATGCTACGATGCGTACTATAAGTGTTACTATCAGATCCACTTTACCTTGGCTCCCTGTGTTAAGCAATATCGCTCCACCTGCACTCAGACGCTCGCATGCTCTCATGCGTGAACATAAAAAGGTAACCAACAACACCACGTTACCCTTGCACGAATATTACGGTGACCACACTCGTTGTCGATTGAAGTCAAGAAAGCCTCCACATAAAACTGCCAACAACCTGCTGGCAACTGATTTTAATATCTTGGATGCCTGGGACACCTCCTGGCAACATTACAACACAACTGGCCTTTCTATTACTAACCCGACTTCTACCCAACCTGGTTTCGATTTGCCACGTCATACCTGGACTACATTAAACCGAATAAGAACAAATCATGGACGTTGTGCTGATTCTTTCTACAAGTGGGGCATTTCAGAGTCCCCTGAGTGTGACTGCGGCGCTCCACAACAAACTATAAAACACATTGCAACTGTGTGTCCAATTCGACGTTATAATGGCAACATCTCAGACATCCATTTGGCAACTCCTGACGTAGTAGCAGTAGTAGCATGGATAGACTCGCTCGATGTAAACATCTAATGTTCAAATGTACTGCCCAATGTTCAAATATTTTACTTTTTAATTTACTTAAAAGACACGCAATCAAATCGATTGTAAGTTCATTTAATGTGTATCCATGTATTGTTTTAGGTAGATTTCATAGAAGAGTCTACCTATTTTTAAGTTTAATTTTTTAATTTGTCACAAAAAAAACCATACGCTAAATAAATAAAATCATCCAGATTTCTCCAGATTTAAATTTATTACTCATTATCACTGAAAATAAACGTTTTTTAAGCCAAAAATGTGAAAAGTTGCTATTTTTGACACACTTCCGGTACAGTTATCAAACACTTCGTCTTTTCGGTTCGGACCTGCCCATGAGTAAACCTATTTTTATAAAAAAAAATTTTTGAAATCCCTCCAGCACTTTTCTAGATTTCGTAGGTAATGACGGACGGTTGGCAGATAGACATACATTTTTTTGCTTTTTTAGAATCAGTAGGTCCTAAAATGTCGAAAAACGTCAAAAAAAGTGAGGGTAAGAATTTCACTTTTGGCTCATGAATGTAATACTTAGGTCTTTCAGACCGAAGTATTTACATAAATTTTCTTTTTTCAATTGTATTTTTCTTATGGACATCTTTTGGTTGAATAAATTTATTTAGTCATACTACGAGGTTATAAGCATGTTTTTACACTGCTAATATTGAGTTGACTGAGATGGCCAGTAATGTCAACTGAGAAAGCCAAATCTTGTATCCAATCAACTTTTTAGTTCAGAGCAGTCATAATATTCCCTGTGCCCTCGACGATTTCATTTAATGATTACCACATATTCTATACTGTGATGCTTTGACGTCTTTGACGAGTTTCAAAAACATTTGTTTTGCAATTTTCTTCGATTCGGCCGCTTTTTCGTTCGGCAAGCTCCGAAAAATGCCAATTGCCCGGGATCTTGTAAATTTGCTACTGCAATTTTTTTTAACTATTGGGCAGAAACTTGTTTTAGAACACGAGAGAAACCTTGTCCGACAAGCATGTGTCTGCTATTGTCGAGTCCGACAATTGACAATTTGGCATGTTTGGGTTGAGGAAAATGGCAGATTCAAAACTTTTCAGACTCGTCAAGAATAGGCGCCTCACAAAGAATAAAATATGTGAGCATCATTAAATGAAATCGGATGGTGACCCAGGCACAATAATCTTTAATTTAGAAAAAATTACGATTTCGTCCAAAGACTGTAAAAATTCTAAAACTTATGATTTGAAGAGCAGCGCACTTCGGTATAATATGGCAAATCCTCGTAATCACACTTCACATCTTTTAGCAATGTCATTAATGGTCGATGGTTTAATCCACGTGCTCGAATATGTTTAACGATTTTCGCAACTTTTTTTTAAAATACATTTTATCAATTTTAATTACTTTTGAACATAAGACCAGCAAGGTGGATAATGCAATGGAAGTTTAAAAAAGATCTATTATGTTGGGTTTTAATATAATCTTTTAGTCTGCCGACGATACGACATATAGCTGCTTTTATAAAAGGGTCTTTTTGCCGAAAGGGGAATATCCCAAATACATCAGGTTATGCATTGGAAGATCATATTTTTTAATAGCAATTACAAGTATTATGAGATTGTATTATGTATTATGAGACAATTTTGTATTATGAGACTATTTTTGATAAATTCATTTTTTTATGCATTTTTAAATTTTTAATTAAAACACTGGCGGTGTGGAAAAGTGTTGAGGCCCACAACAATTTAAGCAGCGGGCCACAAGTTTCCCGCGGGCTGCGAGATTGACATCCCTGACCTAGATAAAGAAATAACAAGTTTTTGGCACAAAATTCACAATGCGTTTACGACTATATTTAATTCCTGTCATAAATCTCTTTGATACCCGTGATAAAACTTCCATTGATTGTGTGGCCTTGTCAGGTTGAATGGTTTACACTGCCACATACGAACAGTACATACAGTACGCACAAGCTAAAACAAACATTTGTTTTGAACTGTACTAAAGTTTTAGGATTATCAGTTCAGTTATAGCTTCTAATCAAAATTTCGCATACAACTTATTTTTCGAATGATTTATGGATTTATATTAAGAAAATAAATACTGATATGAAATTATCTGCTCATTTTTATTTAGAATTTTTTAGTTCTATCACTTGCAAGGCTTTTATAACTAAGCAAAACTTGTGATTAAAATTAAATGTTAGTCGAGTTTTTAGTAAAATAAAATGGGATGTAAATCAAGCAAATCCAAGCAAAGCGTTCCCGGCAGTCAAAAATACAGCAATAAACATACCACGATAAAAAATTGAAATAAATCACCAAATTTCACAATTGAGATCAGAACAGGAACAAATAAAAACCAAAATTGAAAACTTGGATAAGAAAATAAACAATTCGAATCTAAATTTTTTTCAATCAAAGGGATTGAGAAATAGAATAGTTATTACTGGAGTACTGCCAACTATGGATCATGGGGTTTTATCAAAGCTAAATGAAATTTATGATTTGGGGTTATCAGATATTGAATGGGATTTTCAATATTATAATTTTAATGGATATGTACGTAATGGAGTACTTAAATTTAAAGAACATGGATTGAAGGAGCTGGTACTGAACAAACAAAATGATTGGTTGCCATCTGAAATAGGTTTTATGAAACCACCAACTTCAACGGTATTGAATAGGGAGTATATTGTTTGACATTCAAATTTATGTAATAAACATAATAAATTCAGTTCTGTTATTTATATGGTTTATATAAGAAATTAATTTTAAATCTGTGCTACTGCTCTTTGTCACTGTGTTACTTGAAAATCAAAGTTAAGAGTTTCACCCTATAAATATTTTGCAGGACTTTCTCATATAGTCTTAGTTTAAGTACATCATAAACTCAGACTAGAAACAAAGTATCTCATAAGTTTTATTGATTATTTTACAGCTCGTCTTAGTTCATAATGTACAATACGAATCATACCATCAATTAAAACTAAAAACCAAATTATAAGAATTACAGGCAAAATAACAATATATTGGATAAAAATTATGAATCAAATCATAAATTTTACTTACATTTAACATTCCATAGGGAAATTGTTTAAAGAACATCAACTATATATAATGGTTATATATATATATTTCTATAACTATTACTATTATACTTGTAATCACAAATGCATATTTAATATAAAACAAATAAACAATTTATCATTAAATTTTCTATTTTATCTATACCTAGCTACTATCTACGAGAAAATATAGCTTTATGAACGACAATAAGTTGAAAAGTTGATAGCCATTGTTATGAAACACTGTGACTGGTAATTGAGATCTTAAAAAAATATATAAATATGATTGACAATGATTCGTTCAATGGGTCATGTGGAAAGGTTTCTTTAGACAGAGTGATTAAAAAAATGTCCCAACAACTGGTTGGTGTTTGTCGGAGAAGTAGACTATAGACCACAAAAATCGAATGCGAAATCATTATTCCAAAACCCCGATTATATTTAAAAAATTATTCTACTTGGACTATTGAATGGTTTAATCCTGATCCGAGTTTATATTGAAAAACAAGTCTTGCGATTCCAAAACATATGAACTGTTTATTGCTTTCATCCACAGACAAAAAAGATTTGCAAATTCATCTAAACATTCTTTGATATCATATAAAGTAAATGAATAAATTTTATCCATTTAATCTTATTTAACAATTCATTTAATTTATTTTAAATGATTGAAGTTTTCGACATTTAATCTTTCATGTCACCTTTCAGTCGTTTCATTTAACTTTTTATAAAATACTGATGCCGTAATACTACGGAAATTTTTATGCGAAAGAAATTTTTTAGTGAAGGTAATGATAACAAACACAAAAAATAAACGAACACTTTGAAAAGTAAATATTAGTGGTTTGAAAAACTTATTATGTTTTCATAATATTTACACAAGTCAAATATTTTTTTTGTTTCTAATTTTTTGACTTTTAAATTGTATCATTAAAAAAATAGCGAAGTTTGAGAACAAAAAGTTTGAACGAAACTAAATATTTGGAACAAATTAAAATAATTTAGTCAAATTTTAGAAAACTTGATATGAATCATACATTATTATATAAATATTATCCTTATATATTATATTACATTTTCAAGTCATATAATTTAAATTAGATGAAAATGCGACTTTATTTTTCTGTAAGTTACTGATGCCTACATTGAATAAAATTTCGGTTACTTCAACGCCATTTATACCAACCGAAAATTCCATTTCTCTGTAATATAAAATTCCATTGTTTAAGCTTTAATTGAATATCACTGTGATAGGAATTATTCGTTTGGTACTAAAGTGGTTGCAGTAACTGAATTTATTTTCAGTGAGGTTAGTGAGGAATTTTTTTGTGACTTTTCTGGTGCGAATATAATCGCAGTTTTAATGCATATCTTGTCTCTCTTATCACTAATTTTATCACAACTTTTTACAGATAATTCGTTTAGTGTTTTCGTTACTCTTTTTCCGGTTGTTAATTTAACTGCAAATAAAAGTTAGTTGAAGCGCTTTACAGGTGGGAAAGGTTGGTTTTGGTTGTTGAATGACAACTCTTGTAGGATGTGCAGTATTATACATTTTGTCTGCATCCTTCTCAGTCCTTCTCAGTCTCAGTGGTTGCATCCTTCTCAAACAATTTAATGGTATTAGTTATCGGTGAAGTTGAATTTGAGATGTATATGCAAACTTTATTCTCAGTACACTCACACTTTAAATTGAATCTAACTATACTTAATAATAAAATAACGTCTGTACAATGGCTAGCATACTATGGTTCATTATCTTTGTTTACAAAATTGTAATAAAATACAAAAGGTAATCTATTTCCTTCACTGGTATAGTATATTGTATATTAAGAACAGAAAGTACCACATTGCTGCTCGTGCATGAAAATTGACCATCAATCATGCCAGAGCAGCAATATTACTTTCTGCTCAAAGTATACATACTATTTTTTTAACGACTGCCGACAAATACGATTAAAGTTTACATGGAGGCAATTATTTGTTGTTTAAAAAACCTATCGGACGTCAAGTTAAAATTTTAAGTTAGTAAATTTAAAATTTATACAAAATTTATATCTATTTTTCAATAAAAATAATTTAAACTAAGCAATAGTGATGAAAGCAGAGATAGAAGATTATCATTTTTGTAAAGATTTAAATTTATCATGAATAACCAAACTCAAATATTTTTTGAATTCTATTTTTCATACTCATTCGCAAAAATCAAAAAAAAAAAATTCGATAAAAATCAAAAATAATCAAAAACGAGGAATTCGAAACGAATAATTCGAAAATAATCAAAAACGAGGATCACTCATATACTTTCGTTTGAATGAAAGATTGATAATTGATATTCCTTTTGTTGTAAAAACGAAATAAAAAAGATAAACAGAACCCTTTTTTAAAATTTGTTTCGTTAAATTGAGCGAGCATCTTTTATCTTTTGATACTCAAATGATACTCAAAAGATAGATTGATGAATGACGAAAAAATTCGATTTTACATTTTTGAGGATGATTTAATTTGTATGAAAAGTGATGGAATTACGAAAGTTTGTATGGATAAATGGACAAGTAAAATCTCTGGATAAGTTTAATAAGTGCTGAGCTTGAAATAATTGTAATGAATTATTTATTGGTTATGAATTATTTCGGCATTTATTTTGCACTGAAAATTTTAAAAACTTTTTATTTTTATGAATTAGTTAAACATAAAATAATGGTAAATAATAATAAATAATAAATTAGTTAAACATAAATGTAAAACATAAAATAACTTGTTAGTTAGTTGGATATGTTTAACATAGTAAATATAAAATATTTTTTACTAAAATTCTTTGAATATCCGAAAATAGAATGTCAACTAGGAAAAAAAGAATTTGGACAGAAAAAGGAAATGAGGATATTATGGTTAGTTAGAATAGTTAGGCGAATTGTTTATATGGTGATGGACATTTTCTTTAAATTTTGGACATTTCAATTCATCAGTAAAAAGGGAAATGGGAAATGAATTTCACTTAAAATTCCTATATTAAAATAATTTTCTGAAAATAAATTCTTTTACAAAGGGATATTTAAACCAAATACTAGTGTGACAATCTTTATGCCGTGAAAGACGACATAATTTTGTTTTGGTTCGATTGAAATCAAGAGTACATTCCCACATTAAATATTTTAGGTCTTCAGTGATAAAATTAATGAACAAATTTATATCATTGGTAGCTGGATACGATCGAAGCTTAGAAGATAAACTAAAGGCATGGTATACGTTGTCAGCCGCAATACGGTAGGTTATGTGTCGTATCTAAGGCTGTAAAGGTGTCAATGTATGTAATACTGTAACGTTGCTAAGTTATGGTTTATTTTAAAAAGTTTAATAGGATAGAAGTAATTCGTATCACTTGAAATACTTTAGTGGTTAACCTCATATAATTAATTAATACTATATTAAATGAATGAAATTATTCCTTTATATATTTTATTATCGGTACAAATACCTTCAATCTATCAATCGGTATTTTTAGTGTGCTTATATAAAGCCTCCCCTATACCGAAAATTCTTGCTGAAAAATTATATAGGAACTTACATGATCATGATCATTTCGTGTAGAGAATTGGGACAAGAAGTTTACAAGATCATACAAGATCAAACAAGATTCTTGAATTAATCATACAAGATTCTTGAATTAATCATTCAGGATATTGTTTTGTCCTATATGATTCTTGCAAGGATCATGTGAGCTATGTACAAATCAAATGCAAGTTCTTTCAAGGGTCAGGCATGTTTCTCGGAAGATCCTACACAACATTTACAAGAGACTTGCATTTCACGTAGGATCTTTGTTAGTTCATGTAAGATCCCAAACAAAAATTCCTACAAGAACTTTAGGCAAGGTCACGTCATTCTAACAGATATTTCAAATTAATCCAACGGGATTAAAAAGTTTTGCTTAAAATAAATTCGTCGTTTCCATGAAAAATGTATGAATACTTTAACTTAACACTAATGTTTTTGCATCTTATATAAATAATAATCATTGATATAAAATTCATTGCATCAAATCCTATCTCAAGAATGTCAAAGTTTTCTTAAATTATACAGAGATCTTTTATTCATTCCATTTATTGTTTTTCAGAAATGTTGACGGCAAATTGCAGAGGGTTTATTTAATCTAATTTGACTAATCATTAATTTTGCTCTAAAATTGGTCTAGTATAAATTAAATTAATCAAATTAGAATTAAGGACTTCGAAAATATATTCACAAAAACCTGTAGTAGTACTTACATAGTTTTTCTCACGATAATCACTTTAAATGTTTTCGTTATCTCTGCGAGACAAATTAAATTTTAAATGTTTTAGCCCAGCCATTGAGCAGAAAATACGGCGCATATATGACGGGGTCCACAGCGCTAAAAACAGTAAAACAAAACTAATATGAACAAAACAAAACCGATGGAAAAATCTCCTAAATAATGTTAAAACCAGTATAGTTAATCTTCATAGTTTATCTTCAGGTAAAAATCATCAACACCAAAACGATATTTTAAAAATCATCAAATCATGGCTGATCAATCAAGCCAAACCGAATTCTAAAAAGATTAGTAATCAAACCTTGGTAGAAAGTTTCATATCCGTCTTCCCATTGAGTCCCATTGAGTTGATCAAAGCTACGCGCAAATGAAACAGTTTCTAACTGACCATTACTAATTGACGCCACATTTTTTCTTAAACAGTGGAATCGTTTGTTTTCAAATATTGTAATTTTTAATAAATTGTCTGACCAAAACCAAAACTTACTTTTAAATTAAATCAATAATTTAAAAAAATTAATTATTGTGCAAATGAAACCACAAAACAATCATTAGTTGTTATATATTATTTATTTGTATATCAAGAAAAATCTAAAACCCAACCATTCAAAATAATTCATACTTTTGCAGTCGTGTATACTGTCGTCGCTTTAATAATGAAACAACGTATTCGCAAAAGTGTAGTTTCGAGATAATTGAGTTTAAAGATTTTTCGATTTTCTGATTTTCGTAAACTCGGCAGCGCTATTGAATGAATAAAGATATTGGAAAAAAATTTCTACCAATTAATCTTGACTAATTTCCCCACAACATATTAAAATTTCACATTGGTACCTGCTGGATTTTCTACCTAAAAAGAGGTGAAAAGTCATTCAGGTACCTTATACGTTATTTCATATTTCATATACGTTATTTCATTTTGCATGGAAGTACGATTAAGCCTAAAATAAATTATAATTGAACTAAAGCATGATATTCTTACAGTTTTTTATTTATATGAACCGGTCTATCATGTAGTCATGAATGATGCTTATACAATATTTTAGATTTCCAATTTCGTGTGGCGATCGTAATGTATGTAACATATACGACAATGATTTTACCCAAGTTATTATTCTGTAGGAATTGAAATATCGTACATGCATTTACGCTGTTTCAATATTTAACCAAATTCAAATTTGCATGTACGTTAATTATCAATATATTAATTTTCACCCCCAGTTATAAAATAATTGGAAAATGTTAAAATGCCACTCTATAGACATCCTTATGGGGAATGCAGCGCACCCATTATATAATAACAACGTATATATGGCATACGTTATTTCATTATTAAGGCGACGCTGTATACAATCACAAATGTCCATTTATTCCAATAAACTAAATAATCAAATTAATAAACAACAAACAACCATAAACCTAAATTTTTGTAAATAATTTTCTATTTCACCAAAACAACAATCGTCAAAATCTGAATAAGAAAAAAATCAATTGAAGAAAAGATCGAGAGCATCTCTCAATTAAATCAGTAAATTATTTGTGATATAACATCACCCCGATGGAAAATCTCCCATCGAAAATAATATAAGAACTGAATCTAAAAAATTATGGTGCAAATTATGAAACTTTTTGCAATCCATACAATTTTAGAGCGATCTAGTTTCGAACCAATGAGAAAATTTTAAACTTTAAAAAAGTTTATCATTCTCATCAGGGCTAGCCGACTAGATAAACTCTACCAAAAAATGTCAACGCTAATGAATATAAACCAAAAATTAGGTTACAACTCTAGCGAAGTGTAAAATTTATGTAAATTTTTTGTTTTTACACTTCGCTAGAGTTGTAACCTAATTTTTGGTTTATATTCATTAGCGTTGACATTTTTTGGTAGAGTTTATCTAGTCGGCTAGCCCTGATGAGAATGATAAACTTTTTTAAAGTTTAAAATTTTCTCATTGGTTCGAAACTAGATCGCTCTAAAATTGTATGGATTGCAAAAAGTTTCATAATTTGCACCATAATTTTTTAGATTCAGTTCTTATATTATAACATCTCTCAATTTGAAAAAAAAATGTACGATCCTCAATTCAAAAACAAACCAAAACAAGAAAAGAGTGATAGTATTCAATCTTCATCATTTTTTGATTATCTTTGTTCAAATGAAAATATGATTCAAACTATTATTGAGCAAAGTTGTTCAAAAAGGAAAAGCAAAAAATATTCATGGATTTATTTTTTCTTCTTCTTTTTTTTCTTTTTTATTTCTTTGAAAACGACCGCGAGGCTAATTTCTACTCGAAAAATCGTTTTAGTGTGCCAAATTTTTTGCATTGGTAGTATGGAATTCTTTTTGAGTAGCACAACCAGCACAACCCTAGAGCAATACAGGACAACCTTTGCTTTTCTATTTTTTCAAAATGGCGGGGCTAACTTCTGCTCGAAAGCTTTCTGCTTAAAAAAATTTGTTAGCGAATCACCTTTTATTCATGGGTGATATGGAATTCTTCCTGAGTAGCACATCCAGCACAACTATGGTACAATACAGCACAACCTTCTATTTTAATTTTTTGTAAAATGGCGGCGCTAACTTCTACTCGAAAAATCGTTTTAGCGTGTTTAAATTTTTTCCGTTGGTGGTACGAATTTGTTTTTGAGTAGCACACCCAGCACAACTTTAACACAATACAGCACTCCTTTTATTTTTCCCTTTTTCAAAAATGGCCGGGCTAACTTCTTTTCGAAGAAGTTATGTAGCCGCGATCAAATTTTTCTGTTAGTGGTACGAAATTTTTGTCGGAGTAGCACAACCAGCACAACTCAAGCGCAATACACCACAACTTTTATTTTTTGTTTTATTCAAAATAGCGAGGCTAACTTTTGCTCGAAAAAATGGTTTAGTCTGCCAACTTTTATTCATTGCTTATATGCAATGCATTTTGAGTAGCACACCCAGCACAACTAAAGCACAATACAGAACAACCTTTGCTTTTCATATTTTCTTAAATGGTGGGGCTTCTGCTTAACCTTCTGCTCGAAAGTTTTCTGCTCGAAGATATCCTTCGAAAAGTCGATTTTAGCTTGCCAACTTTTATTCGTTATTGACAAGGGATTCTTTCTGAATAGCACATTCAGCACAACTGTAGCACAACACAGTACAACCTTTTTTCTTTGATTTTTGAAAACTGGCGGGGCTAACTTTTATTTGAAAAATGGTTTTAGCGTGCTAAAATTCTAGCGTTGGTGGTACGTTATTTTTTTTGAGTAGCACAACCAGAACAACTTTAACACAATACAGCACTTATTTTGTTTTTATTTTTTCCAAAATGGCGGGGCTAACTTCCATTCGAAAAAATGATGTTGACTTTTTAAAAGTTTTCTGATAGGGTTACGAAATTTTTATCTAAGTAGCACAACCAGCACAACTCGAGTACAATACATCACAATCTTTGCCTTTCATTTTTTTCAAAATGGCGGGGCTAACTTCTGCTCGAAAAGTCGTTTTAGCGTGCCAACTTTTTTTTGTTGATAATATGGAGCTATTTCTGAGTAGCACAACCAGCACAACCCTAGCACAATACGGCACAACCTTTGTTTTTAATTTTTTTCAAAATGGCGTTGCTAACTTCTACTCGAAAAATCGTTTTATCGTGTTTAAATTATTCTGTTGGTGGTACGAATTTGTTTTTGAGTAGCATAACTAGCACAACTCCAGCACCAAGGGAGTGCTCCCTTTATTTTTCATTTCTTCCAAAATGGCGGGGCTAACTTTTACGCGAAAAAATGATTTTAGCGTTATAAAATTTTTCCATTAGGAAATGTGAAATTTTTTTCTAAATAGCACAAACAGCACAACTCGAGCACAATACAGGATAACCTTTGTTTTTTAGTTTTTTCAAAATGGTTTTCAAAATGGGGCTAACTTCTGCTCGAAAAACTGTTTCAGCGTGCCAACTTTTTTTCATTAGTGATATAGAATTCTGTCTGAGTACCACATCCAGCTCAACTATAGCACAATACTGCACAATCTTTGTTTTTAATTTTTTCCAAAATAACTGGGCTAAGTTAGGTGACATATGAATAATGACTTTTTTAAAAAGGAAGTCCTCGGGCTATAGAGCCAAAAAATCAAAAGTGTTTTGGAGAGAAGAAATTAATAAATTTTAATGTTATGTCTTTGTGCATTATGTCTTTGTCCATGATGTCTTTTGTTTTACTTGTGTTTTTACTTTTCGATTAAAAGCAGAAAAAGTTAAAAAATGCTCGCTAAACAGCAAGAGCCAACTTTCTCTTTTAACCTGACAGATAGAAAACATTATATTTTCTATGACAGTCGGTAAAAAATGCAATTTTCAACCCAGTTTCGTTCATATTGTAGTTCATATTAAATTATAATTTCGATATTTTTTTATCGAGATACAAGAGCAATAATAATTACAAAAACGTACATGATGTATATATGTATATATCTTAAGTGTTTTCCTATGAATTATTGATGTAACAATATGTGATTGTTGAACTGAATAATGAAATCGATAACATTTAAGTAAAAGATGATTTATGAGTCAATTTGTTTATTATTTCAATCAGTTTATTTTTAGTGATCGATTTCAATACAATATTTTAATTGAGTAAATTATGTAACTTTAAACCATTGTGGTATAATAATACACGTCATATGTACGCAAAAGCTTTGCAACCAGTTCCATAATGGTATTTCATAATAAACATATGGAGGGACTAAAACTTCAGCCTTAGAGGTGACTTAGGTTCTGGGGGAATGGTTTCAGATATAATTTTTGGAAGAACGGATAGTATAGTTGAATATTTGCTAATGAATTTAGCGGTGTGATTTCTAACTCTAACAACAACAAATAACGATTAAACGTCAGTTTCAAACAATATACTATTACAATTTTATTAATTTTTAATGCAGGCTTCATATATAACATATCAATTATCAAGTTGCTTTTAAATTCCACAATTTTTGTTCATCAAAATATAATTTTAAGTATAATTCCGAAAATTTGAATAATAATAATAGACCAGTCAAATTAGCGTTTTTTGAGGAAAAAATTAGTAACAGGATGAAAACTATTGGATAAATAAGAAAATATTGCGCCAATGATGGGAAACAAAAATTAAAGGTGCTCCGAGTTGTGGTGGTGAAATGGGGTGACCATTTAGGGGTAGAAAATGGTTTCTCATGATTTTCAGCGAAACTAGACCTTCTATCGAAAAAAGTTTATATTAAAAGTTGTATAGGTAATAAAAAGGTTTATAACTTTTATATAAACCATTTTTCATATAACCTAAAATTTGCCGTGAAAAAAGAAAAAAACGAGGAAAAAAGGGCTTTTCGTTTTTAATTTTTATCTCTCACAATAATTTTTTTTTCCGCACAATTTAGTGAAAACATACCTTATTATGTCCCTAATACGCTGTAATTTTTTGGAATCAAAATATTTATTTTTACGTTTTTGATTTAAACCAAAAATGTGACCTCATTTTCACATGAAAATTCACCTGTATAGCAAACAGTTTAAAAAAAAACATTGATCGTTATGTTTGTTGAAACGTCTACTTTTAGATGGTGTAAAATATAGATTTTAAAGAGTTATTTTTCAATGATGGCTTAAAAATATTTATTATTTGTTAAAATTTAGCGTCGAAATCCTTGAAAAACATATGCTTTTGCCATGGTAATGTTAATTTTTTTTACACCATCTAAAAGTAGACGTTTCAACAAACATAACGATTAATCAAATAATTTAATTTTATTGTTGCAAAATTGCCTTTTTGATTTCACACAGTGGATTTTGCAAAATATGCCAGCACCTTTTCACTATTCACAAATTAAAAATAAAACAAAAACAAACTTGTCTAATTTTAATTTATTTATTATAAAAATTTACTGAACTATATACAAAATTTAAAAAACTTCTTTTACTATTTTCGATCTAGGATCATCTTCAGAAAGAAAATTTGTTGCAACCAGTTGCGACAATTGCAACCAGTTGCAATTAGACAAGGGTGTTTTTGTTGTTTTATTTTTAATTTGTGAATAGTGAAAAGGTGCTGGAATATTTTGCAAAATCCACTGTGTGAAATCAAAAAGGGAATTTTGCAACAATAAAATTAAATTATTTGATTTTAAGATTTCTCTGCACTCCGAAAAAAAAATTAAAATTGAATAACGATTAATGTTTTTTTTTAAAAAACTGTTTTCTATACAGGTGAATTTTCGTGTGAAAATGAGGTCACATTTTGGTCTAAAATCAAAATCAAACGTAAAAATAAATATTTTGATTCCAAAAAAATACAGCCTATTAGGGACATAATAAGGTACGTTTTCACCAAAATGTGCGAAAAAAAATTTTTTTGTGGGAACGAAAAGACCGTTTTTTCTCGGTTTTTTTCTATGTAAACGGCAAATTTTAGGTTATGTGAAAAAATAGCCGACATTAAAGTTATAAACCATTTTATTAATTACAACTTTTGCTTCAAACTTTTTTCAAAACGATAACAGGTCTAGTTTCGCTGAAAATCATGAAAAACCATTTTCTACCCCTAAAAGCTCACCCCATTTCACCCCCGTAACTCGGAGCACCTTTAATTTATGTTTCCCATCATTGGTGCAATATTTTCTTATTTTTCCAATAGTTTTCATCCTGTTACTAATTTTTTCCATTTTTTGCCTGTTTTTAAGGTATCTAGAATGGTCTATAAATTTATGGAACACATTTTTAATTTGCCGATTATTTTCTTTTTTTCTATATTTTCTTTTTGTTATTTCACTTCAAAATAATTTGATTTTGTTATTCTGTAATCTGTTACAGGCGGGATTATTTAAATTTTTTCTTCTTCTTCTTAAAATCAAAGGAGAAAGTGAAAATGTAAAAATTATGTTAGAAAAACCACTTAAAGATAAATTTTGGTTAATATAGTTTAAATGATCGCTTCCACTCTGAAGAAGGTGTATAAACAAAAATTTCTTGTTTTATATTTTATTTGGTTGTTGATTTTTACAATCTTTTAAAGATTTATATTTTGTGGTTTAAGGTTAATAATAGTACATTATATAACAAGGTTGAGAAGTAGGCTATTATTGACCGAGAACTTTTAGATATAATGTTTGGATGTTAATGTTTGGATATAATGTTCGAGGTCTATATTAGTCTTCTCAACCGAGGTATATATAGAATTTTTTTAACTACTAACACTAATTATCATATTTGCTTATATTAGATATTTATATTAGTCATTTTCCATTTCATTTTTTAAATATTTTAAAATATCAAGTAGCCTGGAAGTTTAGTTTCATACAAATAAAACGAAACAAAGCAATGCAATTATCATTTGTTTGTGTTTTTTTGTTCATTTCAATCAAAAATAAAAGAAAATTTGTCATTATTAACCTAGGTAATTGTTTGTTATTATTATTGACCTAGCTTGAGAAAAATTACTTCTCAATGGGGCATTCGAGGAAATAATGACGATTTCTCAAGTTAGTAGTTAAAAAAATACATTTTTTCCAGTTGTAATAGGAGAATTATTAAGTAGTTGAGGGAATGGTAAATGGTTAAAAGTCTGTTGAATATTATTTCTTTACTAAACATATTTTTGAGCGAATTTAAAAACGCTTTCATTGAAAACGCGTTGTTATTAAGAAAATAATTTATTCGGTCAAAAATCGATCGTTGTTGTTTTAACTTTAATGGACAAGAGCAGAGTATTGATTGATTTAAAAGTAATATAGGTGAGGGCACATGTTTCGCTCCAAATTTTCTTTTCATTTAATGTGTCAGTTTGAAATTGTTGATTGGTCGATGATGGACTTTTTGAGTTGGGCTGAATATATTAAAATAGCTTGGATTTCTAGAACCTTAAAGAGTTTGGTTTAAATTAGATCAGAGTTAAACAAAACTAAAAAGCAACAGAGCAAAGATCTGTATAATACAACAACCGCTTTGAAAAATCACATTCACATCATTTGAATGTCAACTATCAAGCCGTCACTGTATAGTTAGTATCTTAGTGACTCTATGCCATGAACGACTTAGGAATGTAATTAATGCTAGTTGAATAGACCATTTGTTGATTTTCAGATCAGTTACTAAGAATTACTCATTAAACACTTTTTTATTCTGAAAATCTAGTTTCTGATCTATTAACGTCTATGGCTTTGTGCGAATTGACGAAATAATGACAGATGACAATTATTTGTTGTGAAAATTTTGACTTTTGGAATTTATATTCACCATAACGAAACGTTAAATTTTGGTATAGCTTTTTACCATCATCAATGACAGTAGGCATAACGACAGTAGGCAGTAGGCATAACGAGTTATGACAGTAGGCATAACGAATTATGACAGAAGGAACAACAGATTATTACAGAAGTTTTTTTAAGCGCCAAAGTAATCTTTGTATTAATATATGTATTATATATATTTATTAACAGCAAACATAAAAATTAAAAAGTTTTTCATCTTATGTCAAAATTTTTCACAAATTTCACCTTCACCAAAAACTTTGTTCTGTCAATTATTTGTGAGTTCGCACAGAACCTTTTACAATAAACAAATCAAAAAATTTCACTTTTGGCACCTTTTTGCTGAGTCATTCAACATTTTTTTCTCAATCTGATAAAATAAAATTCAACCTAACTCTTAATTATTTCTGATTCGGCCTTACATTCAAATCAACGTCAATGTTTAACTTCCATGGACATACATATAGATAAACAAATTTACATAAACGATTCCATCAAAATAAAGTAACAAGTCAAAATAAAAAACTCCCAAGTCATTGGCTGAATTTTGATCATTTAGCCAAAAATAAATTAAATCATACTTAACCTTCAATTACATTAAACACGAATACATTTTTTTGTTTTTACCTGAACACAACAAAAGAACGAACAATCGAAAAAAGCTTTTTGATTTTCTTTTCAAAGTTCGACTTGTTCCATTTTTAAACCATTTATTGTTGTTCAAACGATGATAATGCAGATTGTTTCCATTTTTTTGTACAAAGCTTACGTTTATTGTTTTTCTTCAATTAACAGATGACTTTTCGGAAAATTTAAATTGAAAATCGAAGGAAAATAAAGTTACAAAAAAAGAAGGTGAAAAATGATAATTTTAGATTGATCGTTTTCTGTTTGTTGTTTTAGTTGAGATGTAATGAATCATATTATTTATTTTTTAATTGAATAGAGTGAAATCAGGTCATATTTTAGTCATTAGGCTAGGGTTATGTATGTCAGACTTTAATTTGTCCTTATATCTGTCTGAAGGTGATACGTGATTTTCGTTTTTTATAAAGGTTATTTTGTTTTTTATTCGCTTTTATCCTTTGTTTGATTAAGACTTTGATAATATTCGTTTGTATTAAATCCATTATTATTATAAAAGAAAAAGTAATTAAAGTCTCTAAAACAAAAGTTATCGATTTTTACTATGCAGTCTTGAATAATATCCAAGCGATTCATAAAATCCAGAGTTTTGTAATTTTCATCTTTGATTTTCTTTTATATTTGTTTTTTTTTGAAAATGATAAACGTATGTACAGCAAATTCAATGGACATAGGAATTGCTGTTTATTTTCTATTTTTCTAGTTTATGGTATAACAAGAACTTTTCTATTACATATAATCTTTTGTGATCATGATCATTCAATTCTATTTTAAATATTTAAATTTACTCTATGGAAATTATTCTTTTGTGTTATACGTGGTTGTTTTTTGCTGAGAGCTTGTTGTAGTAATTAAAAATGTAAAGCGTTATGGTTTGATCAAAGAAATATTTAAATTGTAATTTTTTTCAAAAAAATATAATTTGTCGCTTATTATTATCATTATTTTTAATCAATTTAACTACTGTGATGTATTCTTGTTAATGAAACTGAAGTAGACAATTAATTATATGTATATTTAATTTGATAAAATAAAACAGGTAGCTTATTTTTTATTGTGGCTTTTGTAGTATATGTCATTATCAAGAGTTGATTGCTTATTATGATTTTTTAATATCTGTATGATGTTGTTTTATTGAAGTTACAGTTATATTATAAATGATATACGTTTAAAGGTTAAAATTTAATTAAACCAGTCAGTTGTCTGCTATTATCAAAATCGCTGACAAATGTTGTATTTGTCTGTTACAATGCTGCCTCGATGAGCAACTCTGAAACCTCGCTCATACAATTGAAAATTATACAATCATTTAAAATAAGCAATCGGTTGCGGAATGAACTGATATTAAATCTTTCATAAGCTTGTATCTTTGTCATGGGTTTAGTTGTTTTTTAATTTTTTTTTTTAATTTTTGAAGTGAAAGCTCCTTTTGGCGCACCACACACAGATTTTCCTGTAGGTAGTAAGTTAGGCTTATCCATCAGCATTTCTATCATTTATCAATTTATCAATCTATCATTACTTAACGTTTCAAATTGCGTTGTGGAAATCGTGCTCGACTGATGTGCTGTAGGTAGTGAGTTCAACTCCTGGTATGGTACATATTTTTTTATTGTTTTTTTTTTAATTTTTATTAAATACCATTAAAATTGTTTTTTTTATTTATGAATTCATAAAAATAATAAAAGTTTCTTTATACGAATTTTAAAAAATTGATCTATAGCGCAGTTTTTTAAAGTTATATTGCTACTGTCTTATGCATTTTGCATTCGAGTCATCATGCTAAATAAATATTGAATATATATAAAATTGAAAGTATGTATGGCTGTATACCCTTTATGCATTAATACATTAATCATCATGAAAATCTATGAAGTTGTTGTGTACGCTTAATTTTTGCTTTTTATATAACCATCGTTTTAAACGGTAGTTTGCTTTGATCAATGTTTTTTTTTAACATAATTTTTTTATGAAATTAAAAATAACGTAAGAAAGATAGTATAACCTCAAGGCTGAAACAATTACATTTGTATATCAAAATTATATGTATTGGAATTTTATCATCTTCACTAAATATGTTGTCGGTTTGGAATTATATGTATGTAATACATGATTCTAAAATTAAGTGAGGACTTAATACTTTTAACTTGATACTTGATAAAATCGATTAAATCGATTGAAAGCTCATAATTACGAGACGGAAATCACATAAGTTCTATACAAAGAAGTATAGCTTATGTATGATTAAACATGGATGGCAAGATTTGTAAACTTTAAAATTGTTGATCTATGGGTGTGATAACCACGCGTACTTTAGTCCCTGCTATTGGCATATGAGTGCTATTTTGACAACTATTTGGTTTACATTGTGAGGTTAGTGTCTGTAGTAAGCGGTTTATCGTTCTGACTTGTTTCTCATTTGTTCTACTAATACGATCCAAATACTACTAGTACGATATCAATTGATTGCGACTGCCAATGAAGTTTTCACTTCGGTCTTAAGCACAGCCTCTGTTTTTTTTATTCAAGAATCACTTTATTTTTCATTAACATAAACAATATAATATATAATTTTTACAAAGAAATAAGAAAAACATAAAGATTATTAGTGAATTTCTGATTTCAAAGAAACGTGGTGAAATTCACGAGTTCTGAAAAATCATTTGACAATAAAAGCTCAATAGTTTAAAGAGGTTGGGGTCAAAACAAAATTAAATCTTTGATTTAAAAAATTCTTAGAACTAAAAGAAAAACAATATTTCGTATTAACTAATGTTTGTTTGTTTGTTTAACATATTTACTTATTTTAAATTCAAATCAAATTAATACATATTAATTTATATGTTTTACAAAAACAGAAATAGATACCAATTATTTTGCTAATTTATTATTAACTAGGAGGGCCCGGCGTGCCTCGCTACGCTTATAAATAAAGTTTTTGCGTAGACATTTTGTTGACGTAGAAGCAATGATTTCAAAAAGTGGTAATGAGAAATGCTAGCATATAATTTTCAATTTTTCTTTTAAATATATGAATGAAAAATAATCAGAACTCTAGCTGATCAGTTCGGATATATGAAAAATTAGCGATCAAATAAGTTTTCAAGTAAGCTTATTTGATCTTCAACTTATTTGATCGCTAATTTGTCATATATCCGAACTGATCAGCTAGAGTTCTGATTATTTTTCATTCATATATTTAAAAAGAAAAATTAAAAATTATATGCTAGCATTTCTCATTACTTCTTTTTGATACCATTGCTTCTACGTCATCAAAATATCTACGCAAAAACTTTATTTATATGCGTAGCGAAGCACGCCGGGCACTCCTAGTGTATATAAAAAGTTTTTCGTATATAATAACTTTTTTATTTATGATCCGAAAAATCCCAAAAATCTTTAAAACCTAAGTTACAGTAATATCAGTTAGCACTGAAAATTTGAAAATGATCAAAATTCGAATAAAAAAGCCTTAGGCTCCAGAAAGCTTTTTTTAAACGTATTAATATGTAAGATAATAAAAAAAAACAAAGAAAAATAATATAAACTGACTTACCATTATCACGTCGAATCAATTCTATCTTCATCTGACAAATTTAACAAACACATGAATTTTAAAATATGTATAAGGAAATATTTTATTCAAACATACTAGGCTTTTAAATTTATATGTTTGGCATAACAAAAACGACAACTCATATCCAAAGCACCAAAAACATACGAATCAAAGTTACCTGGAATGATATTCAAAGCACACTTGAGCGAATCTCTCAAAATTACTAAGGGAATTTCTATTTCATCATCCACCACATTCAATTCTAAATCATCATTCATTTCTTCATTCACAACATTCATTCACAACATTACCATTCATTTCATCTATCATAAAAAAACAAACAACTCTAACTCTTCGAATACAATAAACTTTAAGAATTAAATTTCATTTCGTTTTTGTATGTATGTAAACTTATAATGCATATGTATATAAAAAGTTTTTCGTATATAATAACTTTTTTATTTATGATCCGAAAAATCCCAAAAATCTTTAAAACCTTAGTTACAGTAATATCAGTTAGCACTGAAAATTTGAAATTAATCAAAATTCGAATAAAAAATCCTTAGGCTCCAGAAAGTTTTTTTTAATGTATTAATATATAAGATTTTTTTTTTTTTTAATTTATAGTTGACGAAGTATGAGTGAGGAAATTAAAACTAAAATATCAAAATCCCAAAATACTAAATTCATTATTTTTCTTTTTTTGGATTGTATCCTTTTATTTCACTCAAAATAAAAATTTTAATTATTTAAAAAAACTATTTTAATTTATTTAAAAAATTCAAATTTTATTGATTACAACATGTTTCGGAATACAATATTCCATCTACAGGTATTTTGTGTACAATTGAAGTAAAGATAATTACGTTACCATTTTATACTATTTTTCCTTAAAAATTATCGTACTTACAATTAAGAAAACAAAACAAAAGGAGGAGTTACAGGTATAATAAAATTTACAAACTTATTAACTCAATCATAACAATAAACAGAAAAGGTCCAAAATAACAAATTTAAGAATTTTTTTCCTAATTAGCTAAAAAGAGGCGTTAAAACTAATAAAATTTAAAACGATAGAAAGTTTAACTATAATTAATATATATTAAATTATGATGTTGAATAAAGGCGACTGCACATTTCCCTCATCTGAATTCATCAAGTGTTCTGTTTTTTTTTATATAAAATGCTTCATAAGCATCTAGCTTCCAATTATGGATTACCGGCTTTATTAATTTGGAATTTTCTTCATCTATTTGATGAGTGTGGTTAATCATATGTTCGGCAACACTTGATTTGTTTTTTTGTTTATTTTTTGTAGCTAATGTATGTTCTCTAAATCTAGTTTCAAAACTTCTTGCTGTCTGTCCCACATATGTATCCGGGCAATCTTTACATTTTATTTTGTAGATTCCTGACTTTTTACTGATATCCTCTTTGTCTTTGAAATTGTTTAAGTGATTTTTTATTGTTGTTGTGGGTCTTGTTACTATTTCCATGTTGTGCTTTTTAAATATATTTTGTAATTTGTTGCTTATTTTAGGGAAAAATGGTATGCTGATTCTCGTTTTAGGCTTTGTTTCCGGCAAATCTGAGTTTAAGGTGGTAAGACTTTTTCGTTTATATTTAATTTTATGTTTTTTTAAAATTTGGTTAGCAAACTCTATGGTGTATCCGTTTGTTATTGCTGCTTGTTGGATATATTCTACTTCTTCTTCAAATTCTTTTTGATCCATAGGTATACTATATAGGCGATGTGCCATAGAATGGAATGCTGCTTTCTTGTGTGAAATTTGGTGGAACGAATCACTGGTAATAAACCTATTGGTGGTCGTTGGTTTTCTGTAGATACCGAATTTTAAATTATTTGTAGGTTGTCTAATAATTTTAATATCTAAGAAATTTAGACAGCTGTTTTCTTCCAATTCCATGGTGAATTTTATTGATGGATGTTGACTATTTATTGTTTCAAATATTACTGGTGAATCTCTATTGTTTGTTATTGTGAAGATATCATCTACGTAGCGGTACCATATTTTCGGGAAAAGGTGAAATATGTTTTTGAGATCTTGTTCAAATTTGCTCATAAATATGTTGCTTAAGTATGGTGCTAGCTTACTGCCCATTGATGTTCCTGAGGTTTGTTTATAATATTTATTTCTAAATGTGAAATAATTTTGATCCATACAAATGTTCGCTATTTTAATTAGTGATGTGATTTTCGGTTTTGGTACCTTATGTTCCCGTAGATGATCTTCGAGATATTCTATAGCTAAAGTTATAGGTATGCTTGGAAACAATGCAGTGACGTCGAATGATACTAATATCTCATCTGGATCCAAAATGATATTTTTTATGTTATTCACTAGTTCTATGGAATTTTGAATGCTACCTCCTATTGGTACTGGTATTTTAGCTACTTCCTCCAGGAACCATTTAGCCATGTATTCTGTAGGTGTTGATATGTTTGATGCTATAGGTCTCATCTGATTTCCCTGTTTGTGGATTTTCGGTAAGGCATATAGCTTTGAAACTTTCGGGTTTTTGACATGGAATTTGAATTCTAGGTATCGATTATTTAATAAACTTGCAATTTCTTGTGTGGCTTGTTTGGTATCTTTTATCATCTTGTTAAAAGGATCTCTTGGTTTGCCGTTTTTCCAGGTGTGTTCACTGTAGGGTCCCTCCGATATTGTTTTTAAAATCCTTTCATCATAATCGGGTTTATCCATAATAACTATAGCGTTTCCTTTGTCTGCCTTTGTGAATATTACATTCTTTTCCTTTTTGAGTGAATTGATAACTTTATTCGGTTTTCGTTTATTATCTATTTCGTTGGCGTTTTTGTATTCTAAGATGGTTCTCTGGGTTTCGAATCTTATGTTATTTTTAACTAAATTCGAACATTTTGATATGCCCGATTCTATATCTACTATTATATCTTCTAATGGTGCATTTGTTGGTTTTGTGGCAAATTTTAATCCTTTATTCAACATATTTAGTTGTTTTGTTGTAAACTCGACAGATGACATATTGTGGACAAAGTTGGAAATATTTGGGATTATGTGGTTGGATGATGTTATTGTATTTGTTACTCTTAAGCTTCTTATTTTCTTCCTATGGATTTTATTTTGTTTTTTGTAAGTTAGTTTAACTCTTCTTTGGGTGTAACTATCGAAATCCATCCAAAAGCAATTGAATTGTAAACCGGTTTTATAATAAGTAAGAATTTTCAAGTGCCGGTAGTATACTTCCAGTTCAAGTATGTTAAATCTAGTGTATTTTTCTTTAATTTCCTCTTTTAACCAATGAACTTTTATTTTTGGTAACATTATTATTTGATGCAAATCTAAACTTCATAAAATTCGAAAAGATTTTAAGTTTCTTGCACTTTCCCAAATATTTCCAACTTTGTCCACAATATGTCATCTGTCGAGTTTACAACAAAACAACTAAATATGTTGAATAAAGGATTAAAATTTGCCACAAAACCAACAAATGCACCATTAGAAGATATAATAGTAGATATAGAATCGGGCATATCAAAATGTTCGAATTTAGTTAAAAATAACATAAGATTCGAAACCCAGAGAACCATCTTAGAATACGAAAACGCCAACGAAATAGATAATAAACGAAAACCGAATAAAGTTATCAATTCACTCAAAAAGGAAAAGAATGTAATATTCACAAAGGCAGACAAAGGAAACGCTATAGTTATTATGGATAAACCCGATTATGATGAAAGGATTTTAAAAACAATATCGGAGGGACCCTAGAGTGAATACACCTGGAAAAACGGCAAACCAAGAGATCCTCTTAACAAGATGATAAAAGATACCAAACAAGCCACACAAAAAATTGCAAGTTTATTAAATAATCGATACCTAGAATTCAAATTCCATGTCAAAAACCCGAAAGTTTCAAAGCTATATGCCTTACCGAAAATCCACAAACAGGGAAATCAGATGAGACCTATAGCATCAAACATATCAACACCTACAGAATACATGGCTAAATGGTTCCTGGAGGAAGTAGCTAAAATACCAGCACCAATAGGAGGTAGCATTCAAAATTCCATAGAACTAGTGAATAACATAAAAAATATCATTTTGGATCCAGATGAGATATTAGTATCATTCGACGTCACTGCATTGTTTCCAAGCATACCTATAACTTTAGCTATAGAATATCTCGAAGATCATCTACGGGAACATAAGGTACCAAAACCGAAAATCACATCACTAATTAAAATAGCGAACATTTATATGGATCAAAATTATTTGACATTTAGAAATAAATATTATAAACAAACCTCAGGAACATCAATGGGCAGTAAGCTAGCACCATACTTAAGCAACATAATTATGAGCAAATTTGAACAAGATCTCAAAAACAAATTTCACCTTTTCCCGAAAATATGGTACCGCTACGTAGATGATATCTTCACAATAACAAACAATAGAGATTTACCAGTAATATTTGAAGCAATAAATAGTCAACATCCATCAATAAAATTCACCATGGAATTGGAAGAAAACAGCTGTCTAAATTTCTTAGATATTAAAATTATTAGACAACCTACACTCAAAGAATTTTGTTAGTAAATTTAATAACCGCCCGTTTTAAAAATGTGTAATAAGTTATTTTATCAATCTAATAACGATTATTATTAAAGTAATTGCCACATTCGTTCGATTAATACTTTTTGTTATTATTTTCATAAAAATGTTTATTAAAATAAAAATACGGTCAATATTATTAAAAAAATCACAACGGTTGATTAAACTAATAACCAATTCTTATTAAAGTAATGAATTCAGGCAATCAAATAAAAAATCATGTGATTAACGTAGAGCTATTAAGATAAAAACATAAATTATTATTTTTGTAGTTAATTTTAATAACCATTTTATTGGATTAATAATAGTATACATTAATCTAACCATAGGTTATTATTTTTAATAACGATTAATAAAATCTTGGTAAGAATCACAGTTTATATCCAGACGTTGAATAAACAACAACTTTACAAAATATTTAGCAGTTTTGTGAAAAGCTAAAAGTGTTGTTAAGAAAATTGAAAAATTCTTTTATTAAACGATAAGAAATTTTATGATTTAAAACAAAAACAAATAGTTGGCAAGTAAGCGAATTCATACGTTTGGTATGTGAAACTTTGTAAATTTTTGTACTGTCTATGCCGTGTTAAAAAAAATGATTTTTCAGTTCCTGAAGCAGATTCATCAGAACATGTAAAAATTTTGTTCGATGAACAAAGTAGTTGGGTTGAAATTGAGTCTGCATGTGACAGGACTAAACAACTGAGACTCAGCGACATTTCAAAATTAAAATCAACTTCGGAAATTTTAACCTAATGGAAGCAATTTAAATTACCGCTTGGTTATAAACTGGTAATGAATAATTCAATATTAGTATATTTCAATAACATTTTAATTATATTAATATTCCTTTTAAAATTTTCAGATAGACATTTATTTTAAAGCAATGTTTAAGAAAGCCAACGATTTTGGTTGTAAATTACCAGCATTTATTCAGAAAACTCAGCCCATTTTTGAAGAACAAATTAAAGATGAAAAATTAAAAGAGATTGTTGAAAAGCTTCTCAATATACAGAAAGTAAGTTTTTTTAATTTGTTTTTTTTTTTGGCTCCAAAAACTTGAAAATCACATACAACAGAAACAGAATTCCATTCAAATTTTACAGCAACAGTATGAAATTCTGTTTCTGATGTAGGGAATACAATACCGGAGTAAAATCAAATACCGGTATTTCGGTACTTAAAAATACAAATACTGGTATATCGGTTTTAATACCGGTATTTAAAAAAATTTAATTTTCATACAAAAAATGTTGTTTCAATTTTTATTTGAAATAAAAAACATAAATTCATTAATCATTAACATATTACGTAATATTCAAAATAAAAAAAATAATAAATAACACAACATATCACATTAATTGATTAAAATGAAACAAGACTTGATCGCTTATTTAGCAAAATACCAGCTCATGAAAACGATCTATAAGATGAAAACAAATTTTGGTTGAACCGTAAGAAACAATTCATAGAATTGTTGCAAAAATACTCCCCTTGTTCCCTCATCTTCAGAATAAATCATTTCATTTCGTAGGCCCTTAACTAGATCTTATGTTAACCGAGTTTTTTTCTCAGCAACTGTGTAATTCAGTTTTTACAAATCGCTTGATCTATTTTCTTTTTCATTAAGTTTTTACTTCCAAACTCAGACTCAGTTTCATCTTCCATTTTTGCTATAAGCTCGACATTATCTTCCACGAGTTCCTCTATGGTCTCATCATTGGGCCATCATAAAAGACACTTCACTATATCGTTTTTCGGAATATGCTGAAACTTGAGATTACTATCCAAATTCCGATTTGTGGTAAAATCTTCTTCTTACGCTGGATGGAGATATTTTATGAGGTCCGAAAGTTCAGTCATTTTGAAGTGAAAACTTCTTTAGGCGCGTTGTGCAATTTTGTATGGGGAAACATTTATATATTCGAGTTCTCGAGTTAATCATGAATTCATAAAAATCATAAAAATTTCTTTTTACGAATTTTAAAAAATTGATCGATAATGCAGGTTTTTTAAAGTTATTAATATAATTATCTTAAGGGATTTTTGCCTAAATGTTGATAATTATTTGATTTGGCTTTATTTAAATATCGTTTTATACGGAATTAGTTTGTTAGATCAATGTTTTTTTTGGCTGAGCATAATTTTTATGAAATTGGTAAAATGAAAGTATAATCTGAAACTATTTCATTTGTGTATATCAAAATTATATGTATTGGAATTTAACACATCATGATGTTACAAATTTTACCATCTTCACCATATATGTTGTTGGTTTGCAATAGTATGTAATACATTTTTCTAAAATTAAGTGAAGATAGTTGATAACATCGATTATATCGATATAAAACTCATAATTACGAGACCGAATTCGCACAAATACTATACAAAGAAGCTAGCTTATGTATGATTAAACATGGATGGCAATCATGATCAATTAACTAATTAAAAATGGTGGCACTTCGCCGATAGTGATTTTCAAACGGTAACAATGCATTAATACCAATGAGTTTAATACTTAGCTTTCCGCATGAAGATTTGTAAAATTTAAAATTGTGGATCTATGTGTGTGGCAACCCCGCGTACTTTAGTCCCTGCTATTGGCATACAAGTTAATTTGAGATATCGTTTGCCACTGGCAATAACAGTGAGATGTCACTAGCCAAAGTGATATCTTAGGGGTGCTGGCAGATGAAGTTTTTTCAATCAACGATAGCATCTCTTAGTCTTAGTTATGGAATATTCTTTGATGATGACACTCTATTTTTTTTTAAATAAAATGTGTTTGGTAGTAGAAATTACAATGTTTGCTTTCAACTTTTGCTTGAGAATAAACTATCTTATTAAACACTAATTGCTTAAACTACTCTTAATTATTATATATACGAAAGAAAAGCAAAATATTTAGTTCATCCAACAATACATATAAAATTGCTTACCTTCATAAGTAAAATAAATTCACAAACAAAAACGATTGAAAAATTAAAAACGTTACAGTAAAATTCCAAGAATTTTTGGTTGTATTAATTTATTGCATAAATACCGAAAACCGGGATTCAAATCACTGAATACCGGTCAAAATTTAGCGATATCCCGGTTTTCGGTATACCGGTATATCGGTATTGTATTTCCCTATACTGATGTATTTGAATACCCGGCTGTAAGCTAAAAAGTTGTTTTTGGACATGTCATTTGTAATTTTTTTGAGTGAAAACAATTAAACCTATTCAATGTTTTATTCTGTAATAATATAATATTTTTCTGATTGGTTTTTGAGAACAAGAACAAACCAATCTGAAATTAAAAATTCCCTAATGTTGTCTATATTTCCTAACCAAAAATATAACAACATATTGACTTTACGTCAGATATTAAGTTTCGCATTGATTGGCAACAATCAATAATGACTTTACACTCGTGACTTAGGATGTTGATTAGAATGTTGACTTAGATGTTAACGAAATATTCTCTCATCCTATGAATTCACACATCGTAATATCTAGAAATTTAATACAAAAAATACCAAATAAATAATATTTTTCTGTTTTATATTATTTAGATGGTATTCTGCTATTAACTTTGTATTTACTGCAAAGGATACTCCGTCCAATCAACAAAACTTTGGAGCATAAAACTTATAAGAAATACAGTGTTCGAGATTCTCAAAACAGTTTTGCCATTATAGGTGAAATTGTTCAAAATATTGAAGAGACGTTACAAAATTATTTAGATCAAAAACTACCAATTCAGCCATTTTTGTTAATTACTGGATCTATAACAAAGCCAATACTAGTATTTTTTGATAGTGTATGGTATGGAAGTTTATACAACACGAAAAGCAATTGATGTGTGCTTCAAAATATTTTATTTATTCAACTTAAAAAATCCGCAATCAGCAACCAATTTTTGAATTTTATCCAAAAGTATTTTTATACATTGAAAGGCGAAAAAGAAATATATAAATATATTATTGATTTGCTAAACTCAAATCAATTATATATATTATTAGTTTAACTATGTAAATTAATAATTATTAAAAAATATAGTAAAATATAATATATTTTATTATATTTTTTATTTTATATACGAACATATACGAACTCCTTTTGTTCTTTTAATTTTTGTCACATGTAAATTTAAAAATGCTTTAAAACAAAATTATGTATTATTTTAAAATTAAAACTGTGAAATGTAAATACCTTAAAACTAAATGAAAATAATTGAAATAAATAAACTTGTTAATAAAAAATTTATATTCTCTTTTATTAAAAAAAAGTAAAATATAAGTTCCATTTTTAATTTAATAAGTTCCATTATTAATTTAATAACATTTTATTATCAATTTAATAAGAACCTATTATTAATCTAATTAGATTGTATTATTAATCTGATAACCTAATATTATTTTAAAAATAACTTTATTATTCTAATAATATATGTCATTTATCCAATGGATACCTAATATGCAACTAATTCATTATGTTATTAATTCAATAAGAAATTTTATAAATATAAAAGCTATCGTTTTTAGATTTAAAATTTGAAATTTTTTTGTTAGTAAATACTACGAACAAATAATATTAGTTTAATAATGCCTGTTATTACGAAATTAGTGAAAATAATCACAAATTGTGATTAGCTGTATAATAATCACCAAATTATTAATCTAATGGCTATTTTGCTAGTTTTTAACAACAGAATTCTCTGAGTGTACAAATAATTTAAAATTCGGTATCTACAGAAAACCAACGACCACCAATAGGTTTATTACCAGTGATTCGTTCCACCAAATTTCACACAAGAAAGCAGCATTCCATTCTATGGCACATCGCCTATATAGTATACCTATGGATCAAAAAGAATTTGAAGAAGAAGTAGAATATATCCAACAAGCAGCAATAACAAACGGATACACCATAGAGTTTGCTAACCAAATTTTAAAAAAACATAAAATTAAATATAAACGAAAAAGTCTTACCACCTTAAACTCAGATTTGCCGGAAACAAAGCCTAAAACGAGAATCAGCATACCATTTTTCCCTAAAATAAGCAACAAATTACAAAATATATTTAAAAAGCACAACATGGAAATAGTAACAAGACCCACAACAACAATAAAAAATCACTTAAACAATTTCAAAGACAAAGAGGATATCAGTAAAAAGTCAGGAATCTACAAAATAAAATGTAAAGATTGCCCGGATACATATGTGGGACAGACAGCAAGAAGTTTTGAAACTAGATTTAGAGAACATACATTAGCTACAAAAAATAAACAAAAAAACAAATCAAGTGTTGCCGAACATATGATTAACCACACTCATCAAATAGATGAAGAAAATTCCAAATTAATAAAGCCGGTAATCCATAATTGGAAGCTAGATGCTTATGAAGCATTTTATATAAAAAAAACAGAACACTTGATGAATTCAGATGAGGGAAATGTGCAGTCGCCTTTATTCAACATCATAATTTAATATATATTAATTATAGTTAAACTTTCTATCGTTTTAAATTTTATTAATTTTAACGCCTCTTTTTAGCTAATTAGGAAAAAAATTCTTAAATTTGTTATTTTGGACCTTTTCTGTTTATTGTTATGATTGAGTTAATAAGTTTGTAAATTTTATTATACCTGTAACTCCTCCTTTTGTTTTGTTTTCTTAATTATAAGTACGATAATTTTTAAGGAAAAATAGTATAAAATGGTAACGTAATTATCTTTACTTCAATTGTACACAAAATACCTGTAGATGGAATATTGTATTCCGAAACATGTTGTAATCAATAAAATTTGAATTTTTTAAATAAATTAAAATAGTTTTTTTAAATAATTAAAATTTTTATTTTGAGTGAAATAAAAGGATACAATCCAAAAAAAGAAAAATAATGAATTTAAATTCTCACTCAAGTCGTTCCGATAGAACAACTGATTTTATTAAAATGGATACCACCCCCAAAATACTGCCTAGGCAAAATCTATCTATAATTTTTACAATAATTTTTAGGAATCTTGATTGAATTACTATTCATTTAATTTATTTTTTGTTTATATTAGAATACGTATCTTGCAAAACTCATAAATGAAACAGACAATTGGACTAAACACAAAAAAGGAAACAAATAAAATATAGTTACATAATTATTTAATAACTTATATTTAAAAATATTTAGGGGCTGAAATCTCACAGCTCTGAGATATCAAGACATCGGTCTGGGTTAAGGATTTTGATATAGTTCTCGGCAAAAAACTTTCACGAGGACATGGTTTTTAGTTTTGGGCAGCGATGTATATCAAACATCACTTTTTGTTAAAGTACAAATATTTTTTATATCTGTTTAAAAATTTATTACAAAACTAACACGAAACATCGATACGTTGCTGGAAAACTATAATCGAAATTCCAAAAATATTGTTAAATTAAATAAAATCAAACTTTTTCAAAATTCCAAAAATATTCCAAACATTAGAATGAAATCAAATATTTAAACTTTTTCTAAATTCCGATAATATTCCAAAAATTCTTAAAAATTCAAACTTTTTTCAAAATTCTAAAAATATTGCAAAAATTATTACAAAATCAAAAGTTGAAAATTTTTCAAAATTACAAAAATTATAATAAAATCAAAAATTAAAAATTTTTCAAAATTCTAAATATATTCCAAAAATTCTTACGAAATCAAAAATTAAAACTTTTTCCGAAATTCTAAAAATAATGCAAAAATTATTACAAAATCAAAATGCAAACTTTTTCAAAATTCCAAAAATATTTCAAAAACTATAACAAATTCTAAAATTTCCATGTTCAATTTCATTTTCAATTACATTTACGTCATAAAAACAGCTACATTTTTTTTTCCAAAAAATTGGCTAAAAAATAAATGAAATTATTTTTCGACACACTTGACAACATTTTTTTGACAAAATTATAATGCCATAATTCTCAATAATAATAATAAAATTTCATTTCAAACAAATAATTTTATTTTTTTCCAAAAAATTGGGTAAAAATAAAAAAAATCTCTCTTTTGACACACTTGACAACATTTTTTTGACAAACTTATAATGCCATAATTCTCAATAATAATAACTAGGAGGGCCCGGCGTGCTTCGCTACGCTTATAAATAAAGTTTTTGCGTAGACCACGCTTATAAATAAAGTTTTTGCGAAGACATTTTGTTGACGTAGAAGCAATGATTTCAAAAAGTGGTAATGAGAAATGCTAGCATATAATTTTTAATTTTTCTTTTAAATATATGAATAAAAAATAATCAGAACTCTAGCTGATCAGTTCGGATATATGACAAATTAGCGATCAAATAAGTTAGAGATCAAATAAGCTTACTTGAAAACTTATTTGATCGCTAATTTGTCATATATCCGAACTGATCAGCTAGAGTTCTGATTATTTTTCATTCATATATTTAAAAAGAAAAATTAAAAATTATATGCAAGCATTTCTCATTACCACTTTTTGAAATCATTGCTTCTACGTCAACAAAATGTCTACGCAAAAACTTTATTTATAAGCGTGGTCTACGCAAAAACTTTATTTATAAGCGTAGCGAAGCACGCCGGGCCCTCCTAGTTGTTATAAATAAAGAAGGTTTACCGAAATGTTGTACAATAGACATTGCATCCAAGTAATTTTGATACATGTTACGTGGTGAACCGGTGAAAGAAGATGGCAAAATTACTTTACGACCAACTACTTGCATATTATCATCGCCATTGCGATTTTGATGCAAGAAATCTGTTAAATTATTGTACAAATCAGCAAGCGAAGAGCAGATTGATTTGAATGAATGTAATGAAGCCGTGTACCTTCGATACGAACATACATATCAACAATCCATTGAAGAAATAATTTTTGAGAACGATGCAAAAGACTAAAACCATAACGTATAGCAAGGCGATAAGATGCATATTGCAACATTGGGGCTTATGATTGAAAACGCGTGGAAAACGTAAACGTCGATGAAACGTGAAACGTAGTCTATTGGTATGATTGAAATCGCGTGACAAACGTTTTATTTCGAACTTATTTTTTTGTATGATTGAAAACGCGTGATATCCGTTTCTTGTACAAAATTGAAACGTTAGATTAGGCCTGCGTTTAGAATAATTTTAAAACTTAAAAATGTAAGTTTATCTTTTTATTTATTAATTTCGAGTGAAAAATGAACAGTTTTAAATTTTAAGCACATTTATTATTTTAAAATTTTAGAAGAAAGATTATTAGGGGAAAAATAACAAATCAAAAGTAGTATTGTATTAGGAATTAGTAAGAAGAATAAAAGATAGTCCTGATGTAACTAATTATTATTTTTATTTTATCCAAATATTTGAATTTTTTAAACTTAGCACTGAGCACAATGATGTTTTTTTTTAACAAACAATTAGATCTGACAATTAACAACAAATTATTTTGACGATCTGACAGTTTTTTAATTTCGAAAAAAATTCGAACTAACATTTTATCACGCGTTTTCAATCATACCTACATTAGGTGAAGGTGAATAATCTTAACCGCGTGATGCGTTTTCCGTGCGTTTTCAATCATAAGCCCCATTGTATCTTTTGTACGTGACACATTAGTACGTGAAGTTGAAACTAAATTATGTGGAATATTAACGTGCCACCCAGTATCACCATTTGGAAACAACAAAGGATAAGCTAAAGGATCCAAAGAAGAATCAATCACAGAAACAGAACGAATTTCATTTGCATCTTTTGAAAAAACAATCATATTTCTTTCAAAAGGTGGTTCACCATCATCATTTTTAAAAATAGCAGCCACATCAGTTTGAACAGCATCATTAAAACGACGAATATCACATTCTCTGTTAACTTTTATAACCATTGACACATCAGCAGTAACATTCTCAGGTCTTTCACAAAATTCATGCATTGATTTGAAAGAACGAACAAAAGGATTCCCACGATCTAACTCAAAACTTATCTCACGCATAAGAAAAACTTCACATACATTGGCATTTCTATTCATTCTCATATTAGCAGCAGTATCAACATCATAAAAATATAATTGTGCATACATTGGAAGTCGACCATAAGCAGGAATTAAAGCACCAGTACGATTATAAAAAATATTATGAATTTTAAAATGATAAATACCACGTGCAGTAGAATCCGCTATATTACATTCAGAACTGATCATTGCAAATGCAGAATTATAAGAACAAATATTTGAAAGAAAAATTTTAGAACGTTTTTTTATAGCATTATCATTTGAATTCAATCCTTCGAAAATATTAGAGAAAAATGCATTTTCAGAAAGAGGAGGTAAATTGACTTTGCCTTTATGGTAACACAAAGAAAAATCTTCATTATTATTTGAAGTAACTTCTCTTGCAAAATGTTTGGCATGACAAAAACGACAACTCATATCCAAAGCACCACAAACATACGAATCAAAGTTACCTGGAATCACATTCAAAGCACACTTGAGCGAATCTCTCAAAATTACAAAGGGAATTTCATCATTCACCACATTCAATTCTAAATCATCATTCATTTCTTCATTCGCAACATTCATAACACCATTCATGACACCGTTCATGACACCATTCATATCATCAACATTCACTTCATCATTCACAACAATCATTCCTACATCAGCTTCAGCATTCATTCCATCATTATTACCATTCATTTCATCATTCATAAAATCAACATTATTACGCATATTACGCATATGATCTCTTTTATTCCGATGACTCGATCTACCACTCACATCCAATCGTTTACGACGTGGTCTTGGCATCGAAATAAATAAATATATTAATATATCAAAATATCAAACAAATAATATCAATTTTTATATCAATAAACAAAATATCTTTATATCAATATCAAATATCTTTATATCAATTATCAAATATCTTTATATCAATAAACAAAATAATCGAAATAATATCGAAAACCTTCCATGTACAAAGACAAAAGACGACTGAAATGAAATACACTGAAATTTTATTAGAACGCATACAATACGTTTATTACTACCCACTACCAAAGAAAATATAAAAAATAAAATATAAAAAAATAACACGATAACACGATCTAACTCAAAACCTATCTCACGCATAAGAAAAACTTCGAAATGAAATTACGTTTCGAAATGAAATAAATGTACGTTTATTCACTTCTAAATAAATAAATAAACTGACTGAGATGAGAAAAAATAAATATAAAAAAGAAAATAAATTTTTAAGTTTCGTTTTTGTTGTTCGTTGTTCGATAGCTAATACACCTATCCCCCGTTTTACACGGTAGATACGTTCCTGATAAAAACGTGTTAATCTAAAATATAAATTTTGTATGGAAAACCGTGTTAAACGAAAAACGTGGGTTTTTGGTCATTTCTTGCAACAAACAGATTCGGTAAAACATAAAAGTACCAGTTTAATCACATAAGATATCGACATAATAGTTAAATTCATTTTCAAAACGAAACATGTAACATAACCAATAAGAAATTTACAGAAAAATAAAAAGTAATTATGCATGCACATACTAGCGTTTTGACCTAAATCAAACCTAACTTAACTTGATTCAGTTCGGTGCGACTTGAAAGTTAAATTTGTAATTAATAATTGTGCTTTCTTTTTAGCTAAATCTTGCAAACATTTTCATATTGACTTAAAAATTCGTTGACAGTTCGCAGAAATCGGAGAGCTAGTTCAATATTCGGATCATGTTGTTGAAAGTAGTTGCATTATTTATTATCTTCTGGTATAATGGTTGCAATAAGGAAGTTTTAATTTTGGGTAGAAATACAATTTAACCATTTGTAAGCTGCAAATTTTGAGGGTGACATGGAGCATTGTCCAGTAAAAGAAGAACCTTAAGTATTATTTTGATTAAATACTATTTTACTTGTGGTACGCAAGAGTTATGAGACAAATCAATGAACAATGTGGCTTCAACCCAAGCTTTTGTATTGGCATTCCAATAAATGGAAAGAGTTGTTTATTCCTTTTTACTTGAATGCTTTGCCACCTAAGCCTAATTGCTCTTTAGTATTGAAAACCTGATCAGCCGCCAAATTCTGTAATTGTGAAGCGGTGAAGTGATAAGCTTTTGAATGAACAGAAACGATGGAATTTTTAACGCTTCACCGCTTCACAGTTACAGAATTTGGCTGCAGGACAGCAAGATGTACCGCAATTAATTTCAGTCAATTTTAGTGGATACATACTGTTGTGCGCTTTTCAATTTTAAATTTTCGCAAAAAGTGCCCGTGTTTAAATATTTCGAACCAACCATGACTTGCTATAAAACTGCAAAGCCATATCATTAATTTATTTTCCATTATTTTTATTTTTTTTAAATAAAATGTGTTGTGTAGTAGGAATTACAAAATGTGTCAAAACAACAAATAAAAACTTTTAACATCACGGTCACCGCAACAACATGCGTTCAACGATGCTGATGGACGCTAATTTTTATTGTTTGTGTTCTTTAAATTTTTTTGAGTTGATAACTAAACAATAAATCCAATCATTTAATAAAATATGACAGACCCAATATTTCATTATAGGATAGAATAAGATCTCACTGCTATTGCCAGTGTTGTATAATATCTCACGTTAACTCGTATGTCAACAGATAGAATTATTTACTTACAAATTAACTATGATCATTGATACACCTACGCATTTTGTATCTAGCTAATAACGATATATTGCTTAAAATCAACTGATTTGCATAGATAATCTCTTACATCCCATTGCTGATATACATCAACATGTTATTTCAAAATTTTGCTTTGAACACTCGCAGGCGTTTTTTGTTACAAGTTTCTTGCTTTCTTGTTTTAATTAAAACCTGTATGTATATGACCATAAGTGGTATACTGGTATACCAGAAGGTTGAATTAAAATAAAGTAGATATAAGTGCGTGTAATACCAAAATTTGTCTTTTTTTTTAATTTATTTTTTTTTGGAAATTTTGATTTCAAAAACCGTGTAAAGTCGAAAACGTGTTAAGTGAGTGCCGTGTAAAGCGGGGGATAGGTGTATATAAAAAAGAAAATATAAGAAAATAAAATAAATTTTTAATTTCGTTTTTGTATGTATGCAAACTTATAATGCATATGTATATAAAAAGTTTTTCGTATATAATAACTTTTTTATTTATGATCCGAAAAATCCCAATCCCAATCCCAATCTCAGACCTAAGTTACAGTAATATCAGTTAGCACTGAAAATTTGAAATCAATCAAAATTCGAATAAAAAAGCCTTAGGCTCCACAAAATTTTGCGTTAGCGTATTAATATATAAGATAAAATCTCATTTCAAACAAACAATTAATTTTATTTTTTTTCCAAAAAATTAGGTAAAAATAAATAAAAATCTTTCTTTTGACACACTTGACAACATTTTTTGACAAACTTATAATGCAATAATCTAGTTTTTAATCTCACATACCAATCCCTACCATCAAGATTTCTCCAAATTTAATGTTCCTACTCGTAATCACTTAAAATGAACGTTTTTTAAGCCAAAAATATGAAAATTTGTTATTTTTGACACACATAATGATTTTTTTGCACACTTCCGGTACAGTTATCGAACACAGCGTCCTTTCGGACCTGTCCGTTGAGTATACCTATTTTTAGAAAAAAAATTTTTTGAAATCTCTCCAGCGGTTTTCCCTGCAGTGCAGCGTAGGTAATGACGGCGGACGGCCGGCCGGCAGACAGACTTACATTTTTTTTTTCCTTTTTTAGAATCAATAGGTCCTAAAACGTCAAGAAATGTTAAAAAAAGTGGGGGTAAGAATTTCACTTTGAGCTCATGAATGTAATACTTAGGTCTTTCAGACCGAAGTAATAACACGAAAATTTTCGTAGAAATCACACACAGAACTAGCTGTTCGGGAACGGAATAAATTATGTAAATACAGTTGATTGCATCACACGTCGTTTTAATTTTTGGTGTTTCGTTAAATTGTTTGCTTATGGGGCAATATTTTTTATATAAAATTTCATTGCAATTAAAGCAAAAAATATTTGTAATTTGATTTACTTTTTCACTTCGATTTTGGTTTTTGACTGTGAAGCATTCAACTGGGATTCGGTAAATAATTAATATACAAATATTTAAAATAAATAATTAATTAAAAATAATATAGATATATAATTAAACTTGCTTTGATTCTATAAACAAAATTAAATACTTAAATAAATTGTTAATATAGCTATTTTATTGTGAACATTATAATCAATTGCTGTTTTAATTGATAAATATTTAATACTTTGGTTATATATTTTTTTGTAAATGGTGTCGGGGACTGCATCAACTAGCAATGAGAATAAAAAAACCCATTTATGTTATGATGATCGTTATTAATAAGCCAGCATTTAATACATTTATTAAAAGCATTGACACACATCCTTTGAAATGGTTAGGAAGTCTATTAAATAAAGAAAGCCCGTTATGCAAAAGGCTTTTTTTGAAATTTTCGGTTTTGGGAATTGTTATATTACACTTATTGGCATTTCGAAAGTTGTATGAGCTGTGCTTTGCCGAATATAGAGATGACCATTATTTTTAAAAAACGTTAGTAGAACTTTATAAACATATAGATTTCGCAATGCCAAGATGTTATCATTCTTGAAGAGAGGAAAGGATGGTTCCAGGCAATTTTTATGATTTATCAATCTAATAAAATGTTTTTGCGTTAAGAACAATGGTTTCAGATTGGTCCAATAAGTACCGCCCCAACAAACAATTCCATATTGCAGTCGTGAATGCACAAGTGCAAAATAAATAACTCTTAGCAGAGGAAGCCCACAAATATCTTTTATAAGGTTTACTTTTCTAATGGCATTAAATACGCTCCTTTTTAGGACTAATAAATGATTCTTCCAGTTTAGCATAGAATCAACATTCAAGCCAAGATATTGAAAGTTGTGAACATTCTCGATCTTTATCCATTTAATACCATTGCACTGTCATTTATCACAATCAGCAATATGTGCATATGTGCAGCAATCACAATAACAATATCATTTTCAGGACAGATCAATTTCGAAATATCGAAAAACATTGCCTTAGTTTTGGAGCTAAGATGCATGTTATAATTATTAAGCCAATTTCTCAATTTGTTTGGATCAAGTAACATATTATTTTCAATTTCTTTGCCAAAAATCTCATTGACAATTTTCCATTGGGTTTTTATGTCACCTGACGAAGCGCTTATTTTGCTTCTATAGTAATTATCTTTATTGGCTGAGACTACGCCTTTTAATCCTTTACATATTTTTTCATACCATTTATTTAGATTGATATTGTCTCTTTGTTTTTTTACTAATTTATGCAGATCATTTTTAAATTTAATTCTCCTATCCAAAGAATCAGTCATCCAAGATTTGAGTTTAATTAATATTTTTTTATTACTTTTTAGATTACTAGAACATTGAGATTGTAACATTAATTGTTTGAATTTTGTTAAAAAAAACATCATATGCTAGTGACAGATTCGTCTGTTCGTAAACATCATTCCAGGTCTGATTTTCCAGTAATATTTTAAAAACCTCCTCATCCATAATTTTCTCAGTCGAGCTAAAGCAAGTATTACTTTCCTTTGTTAAGGTGGTTAAGATACAAGTTTCAAAGGAAATAAAATGATGGTCAGATATTTTTAACTCTTCAGCTGAAACAGACTCGAACAAGCAAAAACATGATCAATGCAAGTGAAGGAATTGTTTTGAATGCGAGTGGGAACATCGATATATGACTTTAGGCCGAAAGACGATAAAAACAATAGATAATCATCACATACTTTAGATTGTGAACTTTTTCTATGCTCATATCACCTAAAATTATTAAATTATTTGAATTGTGATTTTCAAATAACGTTTCAAACTCCGATATAAATATATTTGCTGGAACGAAATGAAATCTGTACACACAGATATTCACTACTTCAATTCTGTGTTGAAATTCTTGCTTCACAAATACAGCCACACCTCCCGATCTATAATTTTCATTGCAATTAGCATAAAAAGAATAACCGTTAAATTTATAAAAAAAAAATCCATTTCATTATTATTAATCCAAATCTCCGTTAAAAATATAACGTCTAGTAAACAAGTATTAAAATTAATAGTACTTACAAATACATCAAAATTTTCCCTCATACTTCGTATATTTTGTAAACAAACAAACAAATTTCTTTCAGTTTTATTTAATGGCATACTCTCGTTACTTATATTAGTTGTTGAACTAGCTTGATGAGTTGAATTCAAAAAAGGTATGGTAAAAGATGACGAACGAGATGGTGAAATGTTATTTTTACTCCTCTCCATCATTATTTGTAAAACTGTATGTCAGATCTTCTGAACTCTGAATTTTGTATACCTTGCCCCCTTCCGTTTTTTTCAGTAAAATAAAAATTTGAATTTATTATCAGTTTTAAATTCTTTTGCAGCAGCGTAAATTTTTCGGTTGTTGGACGTTAAATACTGATTGATGAAAATTTGTTTATCTTCCGTGAATCCAAGTTTTTTCGCATTTAGTTAAGGATGAGCTTTTTTAATTTTCAAGAAGTTGGTTTTACTTGTTTGATTTTTAAATTTCATGCTCAAAATTGGATTTGGATGTTTTAAGATTTTTTTTAGAATACAGCTGATCAAATCATCTTCTTTAAAATCGAAATCAAGATGAGGGTTTAACAAGTTGACCACTGTCTTGAATAAAGGTTCATCAGTATTTGCTACAGGTAATCCAATGACTTCGATGGAATTGTTAAGATCATTTTGTTCCAAACGATTTGTAATGTTTTGAAGAGCTGATAATTTCTTTTTTCTACTTCATGCTACGAAAATGTCATTTTAATATATTGTAAAACCTATGGGAAAGGGAAACTTTTTCTAAGTAGTGACTGAAAATGTTTTAAGTCACTAGGACTGAAAGTAAATAAGTTTCGGTGGTCGCCGACAGGTGGTGGTTATTTAAAGGATTGAATATTTGATTGAATATTTGAGATTGCGAATTTGATTTGCTGTTGTTTCGGTTGCTGTGTTTATTTCTGTCAATATCGCAGTATTTTGAAGGGATTGAATATTTTGAATATTTTGATTCAATCGAATCGACACTAATCATTATATCAATTGTGTGTAATTAATTAATTAAACTAATAATGAGCGTGTTTTTTTTCTATATTGGAGAAATCGGGGCAATAAAATAAAATTTGTATCAGATATATCGTATAATTTTTTCCTCCGATAATTAACTGTCAGATAATAATATATTCCCTGAGTTCTTTCCGCCAAAAAAAAAATAAAAAAATTTATTAAATAAATTTAAATTTTATTAAAAAATTTATTTACATTTGTTTTTAATCGAAACTTTAGCTACAATTTTTTAAATTTATACTTTAAAGGATGACTTCCAGTCAATAAAAAAAATATCTGTAGTATCTGTAAAAGTTTTTAAAGGAAACATATGATCTGAGATATATTCGAGAATGAAAAAAAAACACGGAACAGCAGCCAAATTCTGTAACTGTGAAGCGGTGAAGTGATAAAAATTTCTTCGTTTCTTTTCATTAAAAAACTTATCACTTCACCGCTTCACAATTACAAAATTTGGCTGCAGATATATCTTAGATTGCAAAAAACAGATAATTTTTTGACGTTTAAGTGTAAAATTAAATTTATATTTTCGAACTACTATTAGAAATAAATTTATATTTTCGAACTATTTTCATTATTCATATGTCTTCCATCTGTAGGCGAACACAATAATAACATTATTTAACACTGGTACAAATGCTATACATTGTTTATTTTTTACACAGTCAAATTTAGTTATGTCTTTTGTAAGTTTTTAGTAGATGAATTTGTAAACATTATCATTTATGTATACTGCCTTTTATTCTCTTTCGTACCCCTTATTTGTATTAAAATAGATATAAATGAAACCAAAGAAAATACCAAGCTTTAGGCCTTTAATTGCTTATTATTTTATTTCTTTTGCATATATTTCGAGGTTTTCGTGACCTCCTCTTCAGTGCACTATTACAGGATGTGAGAGTGAAAGATAAAAATTATACAAAAATGTTAAAATTAAAGTAACATGAACTTACATAGATATTAGGCAAATTTCGATTTTTTAGCATTTTAGTTTTTCTACATAAATCAACTCCATTAAGTTTCGTTTTTTTCCAATAAAAATATATAAAATGGTATGCAAACAAACATTTAAATAAATTGTATTATATGAACACATTAAAAAATTTATTTAAAAGTTAAAAAATCAAAAAATTATTAAAACTTTTACGGACAAATAAATTAAATTAAAAATGTTTTCTCATTTACTAAAAATTATCTAAAGTACGTATCAAAATATTTTATTTTAATTGGTGAATGAACTAAATAAAATTGCAAAACAAGACCTTATTAATCCCGCCGTTTTTTCTTGTCTGTACATAACGAATCGGTTATCAGCTGTTCTTATGTATACATATGTATAGTAGAATTTTTTTGCCAGCGAACACAAAATTTGTTTGTTATGCGCATATTGTTTGCACATGCGCATATTGTTTGCACATTCAGTGTCTCGATTAAAATATTAAAATATGGAGGGGCTGAAATCTCACAGCTCTGAGATATCAAGACTTCGGTCTGGGTTAAGGATTTTGATATAATTTTCGGCAAAAAACTTTTATGAGGACATGGTTTTTAGTTTTGGGCAGCGATGTATATCAAACAAAACTCTTTGTTAAAGTACTAGTATTTTTTATCTCTGTTTAAAAATTTATTACAAAACTAACACGAAACATCAATACGTTGCCGGAAAATTATAATCAAAATTCCAAAAATATTGTTAAATTAAATAAAACCAAACTTTTTCAAAATTCCAAAAATATTCCAAAAATTAGAATAATATCAAATATTTAAATTTTTTCTAAATTCCAATAATATTTCAAAAATTCTTAAAAATTCAAACTTTTTCCAACATTCTAAATATATTGCAAAAATTATTACAAAATCAAAAACTGAAAATTTTTTCAAAATTCCAAAAATTATCATAATATCAAAAATTAAAAATTTTCCAAAATTCTAAAAATATTCCAAAAATTCTTACAAAATCAAAAATTAAAACTTTTGCCGAAATTCTAAAAATATTGTAAAAATTATTACAAAATCAAAAATACAAACTTTTTCAAAATTCAAAAATATTTCCAAAACTATAACAAATTCAAAAATTTCCATGTCCAATTTCATTTAAAATTACATTTACGTCATAAAAACAGCTACATTTTCTTCCAAAAAATTGGCTAAAAAAATAAATGAAATCATTTTTTGACACACTTGACATTATTTTTTGACAAACTTATAATGCCATAATTCTCTATAATAATAATAAAATATCATGTCACAAATCATTAATTTTATTTTTTTGTAAAAAATTGGGTAAAAAATAAATAAAAACCGTTCTTTTGACACACTTGACAACATGTTTTGACAAACTTATAATGCCATAATTCTCAATAATAATAATAAAATTTCATTTCAAAGAAACAATTTTATTTTTTTCCAAAAAATTGGGTAAAAAACTAATTAAAAATCTTTTGACACACTTGACAACATTTTTCTGATAAACTTTTATGATGCCATAATTCTCAATAATAATAATAAAATTTCATTTCAAACCAACAATTTTCTTGTTTTCCAAAAAATTGGGTAAAAAAATAAATAAAAATTTTTCTTTTGACACACTTGACAACATTTTTTTGACAGACTTATAATGCCATAATTCTCAATAATAATAATAAAACTTCATTTCAAACAAACAATTAATTTTATTTTTTTTCCAAAAAATTAGGTACAAAAATAAATAAAAATCTTTCTTTTGACACACTTGACAACGTTTTTTTGACAAACTTATAATGCAATAATCTAGATTTTGGTCTCACATACCAATCCCGACCATCAAGATTTCTCCAAATTTAATGTTCCTACTCGTAATCACTTAAAATGAACGTTTTTTAAGCAAAAAATATGCAAATTTCCTTGTTTTGACACCTTTTCGATTTTTTTGACACACTTCCGGTACAGTTATCGAACACATCGTCCTTTCGGCTCTTCCTATTAAGTAAACCTATTTTTAGAAAAAAAAAATTTTCAAATCCGTCCAGCGGTTTTCTAGATTTCGTCGGTTGTGACGGCCGGCCGGCCGGCCGACAGACAGACATACATTTTTTTTTTTTTGCTTTTTTAGAATCAGGAGGTCCTAAAACGTCGAGAAATGTCAAAAAAAGTGGGGGTAAGAATTTCACTTTGAGCTCATGAATGTAATACTTAGGTCTTTCAGACCGAAGTAAAAAAACTATTGGGGTCCCATTGAAATGGACAAAAAAACGTATAAAAATTAATAAATTACTATTGAAATTCAACCAATTATATTAGAAAACCAAAAACTATAGTAAAAATATCAATGATTTTGTTGGCAATGTAACAAAATTTTGATAATTAAAAATAAATATAATAAAACTAACGACGCCTATGGAAACAAATATCACAACAAACAAATGGTACGAACTAGAAGTAGAAATTTAATAAATATAATTGTTTTGAAAACAAATTTATCCCAAAATAAATAATACATCTCTGTTTTACTTTTTGTCTCATCTATTTGTCTCTTGCTGCGTCCTAGCTGTCAAAAATTCGCTGGCAAAAAAATTCTACTATGCCTATCATTGTTATTTGTTTTATGTCAAAATATATTATTATGACTAAACAAACTGGTACATATTAGTTTGATTTTCAGAGGTTTTGTTTTTTCTTTATTGTTGATGGTTTTGTTATTATAATTAATTTAACTGCAATTTTTGGTTATTGTTTCTTCAGTTTTAAGTGATTTAAGATATGAGTGAAGACAGGATTTAGTATCTCAAAATCCGACTTGAGATTTACTGTGTTTTGTTTGTGTTGGTGAATAGAGATTGACTCTAGTGTCAAACTTTTTTCCCAATATTTTTCCTTCGTTAATATTTTGGTGTCATCATAATTGAACCTGTGTCCTGTTTGTTTGCTGTGGTGGAAAGCAGCAGTATTGTTAGTTTTTGTTTTGTTTGTTGTGACATCATTGATATGTTGTTTTAGTCGACTACCTAGTTTTTGTCCCGTTTGGCCAATGTAGACCCCTGCACAGTTGTTGCAGTTTATTGCATAAACCACACCATGTTGTTCCATGGTGTTACTTTGTCATAGGGCTTGCTTGTTGTTTTTCCTACAGTTGTATATGGTTTGAAAGCTACTTTTATATTGTGGTCATTGGATCAAAATAAATGGCTGAGTTTTTCAGAAAGGTTTTTTATGTATATCATTCCTTTGTAATTAATTCGGGTGCTGTGATCCTTAGTGTTGTTTTTGCAGTGACTAGAGTACGCGGTGTTGTCACACCCGTAGATTAAAACTAAAAAAAATTTACAAATCAACAAAAACTGATCCCTCCATGCTTACTATATTTTTTTGCTCTGTGACTCATTGAATTTATTTTCTATGTTTGTTGACGAGTACTCATTGTTTAAAGTTATTTATTTATTGTATTTGGATATCAAAACCAAATAAGTTGTTAATAGATTTCACTCTTTTCCCCAAGCCAACCCTTTTTAATTATGTAATACAAATAAATTAACTTACTTATCGTGATAAATAATGAACTACGACTATATATATCTTAAAACAATATAGCTCAAACTATAGAAATATAATTTTATTTTTTGGTTATTTATTGCATGTTACTTACTAACCATTTAATATTCTTCCAGTCAGCTTAATCTAATAAAATTATATAAAGGAAAACGAAAACAATAATAAAAATTAAAGGAAAAGTAAATAAAAAAACTTTAGTTTCCCTTTTATTTATTTTTTATTTAATTAATTTTTCATAGAATGTATCCCTAACGGTTCGAATCAAATGAAAAATAACAAAATAATTACTTTTTTCACGAATTTTTTGCGAAAATACCTATACCATGCATTTTTATTCTAGAAGAAAAGTAAACGAGTTTAATATAATCGATGAATAAATTGGTATTTTAAAAAATTCCAAAGCTCATTTTTAGTAAATCACATTGGGAGTCAGGATAATCTGAAAATTAGCTATGAATTAGTTATAATTCTCCTCATTCTTATATTTAATTTTTTGTTGATAAACGTATATTTGCTCAAATCAAGATATATTGCGCTTAGTGGTTCTTGCACCATTTATTTAACTCATTTTAAAGTTTTTATCTTCGTTTATTGTAAGTTGATTTCTTAGCTTTTATTTTTTTATTTTAATTATAATCCAATTAATTTTTTTATTTTATTTATTCTTCTTTTTGTTAAATTGTATTTCTTGTATCCTTCTCTTCAGATTTAGTTTGTACTACAGTTTTTTTGGTTATTTTATATTAAAAGATTTAATTTAACTACATATATATGTTTGATTTAAAGTCCACACAAAACTATTGTCTAGAAATTTTATGCGAAAATTCCCATATAATTTAAAAGCATTAGAATGAGATAATAAGAAGAAGTAATGACAGAGAAGAATAAGAAGTCTAATGACAGTTGAGAAATTCAACATAAAGTATATAAATAAAGTGATGATGATTTAAATTCCGAAATAGTCATCGATGGAAAGGAATTTCGCACCGGTGTGAGATTCCACTCTTAAAGTGGAATTTCGCACCCGTTTCAATATTGGTTAGATAGTGAACACTCGTAGCTTTGCGTGCATTTGCAGCGCTGTTGCAAAATTCCACCCATAAAGTTGAATTTCGTACCCAGTGCGAGATTGAGCTTAAGAGTTCAGAATCGCACCAATAGAAACTCGCACTAGTTGAATCTCGCACCGGTGGAATTTCGCACAAGTGGAATCTCGCACCAGTTGAATCTCGCACCAGTGGAATTTCACTCTAGTGGAATCACGCAGAAATTAGCTGTGACTTGTATGTATCTTTCTCCAATCTAAGTCTTTCGAAATATCAAAGAACTTATAGAAGCAAATGCTTTTCATTTTAATAAATTTGGAATCAGTCATATTTTTTCTTCGAAAATGGAAAATAATAACTTTTAAATAATCCAGTATTGGAAAATGAAGATTTTGTTTCAACATGAGAAGCAACATCTATCTTTATTAAGCATTGTGTTCATAAAGAACGAATAATGGGTGCATTGTTTACCGTAAGAAAACGTGGAAAAGGAAGTACAATATATGGATGTAAAGCTTGTTGGCGGTTGATTGATGCCGAAAAAGGGAAGACCTCAGAAAAGCCAGCAGCTGCAAAAGTTAATGAAGAGAACTGGACAATCATGGGTTGGCCTAAGAAAGAACATCACCCAAGCTGTACTTTATTAAATAAAGGAGAAGCACGGTCCATGAGCGCCAGAAATGAAGCCGTATAGCACAAGGCCAAATTTGGAGGAACATCGAAAGAGGTATATTGCGTGTTTCATAAAATTCTAGCCAAAGAAGTTGGAACCGCAACCGATATTGCTCTTTCTTACCGTACTTTTAAAGAAAACAAAAGTGCACTAAACAAATCACGTAAGTTGTGAAATTACTCATATTCTATTAAGATGCAATTTAAATTAAATCTTAGCTTTGAGAAAAAGTGCATTCAGTGAAGACTTCATTTTTGAAAATGGAAAGCTCATAAAGGAAAAACCCGCGATTATACCTACTGAAGATATAAATGAAGAAGACTTCTTTCTTATATATAGTAGTGAGGATCTATCAAACATTCTTTTAGGATCAAAATTTATGGCTAAGAGTTTTTTCGCCGCAAATACTGTGATGTCCGACGATACTTTTAAGATTTCGCCAGTTAGATATCTTCAAGTTTATATATTTTGGTTTGTCGAAGTCGGAATTGTTGAAGAAGAAAATTTGACTAGGTCAAAAACCTGAAGACTACCAACAGGTTTTGAAAGAAATCGAGGAATACAGGTATTATTAAGAGTGTTTTTATTTATATCAAATAATTCTAATATTATTTGCTAGAATTAAGTGTGGCTTTAAACTCAGAATAAAAGAATGGCTTACAGATGACGAAAAAGGTGTTCAGACAGCAATAATGAAATTTTATTCTGAAATTTCTTTATCTTTGTGCATTTTTCATTTAAACAAAAATGTTTTAAAGAAGTTATCTACATTGCACCTCTCGCGAGTTTTTCGAAATTGCTCTAAGGATGAAGAAAAATATATGTATTTACAAATTAAAAAAATAATTGCACTGCCGTACTTAAAGAAAGAAGTTATTATACCAATGCTGGAAAAATTGATTGAGAATATTAATAATATTATCTATCCAAAATTAAATAATTTAGACCAAGACCATTTGAATGATTTCATACATTACGTTAAAAAAAGTATAGTCTTGACCTTGACAAGATTTCTAAATTTGGAAGATCACATACGACAACTAATTTAGCAGAGGCCTCAAACGAAGCTTTAAAAAAGTCTCGCTTAGCTTTTCAAATGGGTCTCTTAGTCACCAATACAAGGTTCTATATGTTATTTTTTGAATTTTGAATTATTTAAAAAAAAAAAGTTTTTTTTTACTTAGGATTAATGGACATTGAATTAGCAAAGAGAACATAACTTATAAAATTAAAGAAAACTGGACCTTCCTTTTTACCAAAACATTCAAAACGATTAATAGAAAAAGAAGAAAAATCAAGGCTTTAAATGAAAATTTTGAAGATAGAGATTTACCGACCATGATGTATTTGGAAAGTGTATCAAAGTGTTACATTAATTCTAATTATTATTTGGTTCTAATGGATGCAACTGAAACTTTAAGATCAACTGAGGAACCAATCTTCGAAAACATAGAGGATTTCTTAGAGATTGTTTTGACCCACGAAAATTCTTCTCGGAGAATTAGGAAGAAGTCTCAGAAATATTATGGAGATGAATGGATAAATTAGATAACTTATACTCTTATTACCTAGCCTTTTGTAATTCATTATATTTTTCTCTTTATTATTATATGTTAATAAATTCGGTTGGTCTTATAAACATTGAACATATAATACAATTAAAGGATGGAATAAGGTTAAAACTCTGAATAGAGATTCAACCCTCAAAAATCTTATATGTATCATTATGGTTTTCCATATTATTCACTGTGTGCTTTTGTCACTTTTGAAGTAAAATGCAATATTTAAAAATATACTTTTTACTGTTTAATTTTAGTTTTTAATTTTATTAATAATAATATAATCTTCCTTATAGTAACAATTTGAATTTTATTTTTATTTTATTGAATATCGATTTCGACTTACGTCATCCTCAGTTCTTAAATTATTATTACAATTTTCGCTTAAACTATTACTTATATACTATTTCAAAAGCTATTTTTATTATTATGTCATATATTGTGTTAGTTTTAGTGTTAATTTTATCATTTAAAATGTTGCTATTGCTTTTATGTTTATATATTTCTATTTCTTCCAATCTATCTAGATGTTGTCCTTTTCTTTTTTTTATGTAATATGGTTAAATTTGTGTTTACATTGATGTATTTCTGTTTTTCTATTTTTAAATGTTGGGCATATCTGGATTTTGGATCGCTCCTGTTATTTTCACTGGTGTGTTCAATAAATCTTTTTGTGAAGGACCGTCCTGTTTGGCCTATATAAAACTTACTGCAGTCATCACAGGTAATTTTATAAACACCTGTGTCTAAGGTTTGGGTTTTTTTTAGTTTTCAGGTAATTTTCTATTTTATTTTTGTTTTTGTAAGCTGAAATATATCCATATTTTTTTTAAAGTTTTTAATTTTTTTTTCCTTATTTTGAACAACATTCATTTATTATATGTTACGCCTATGTAATTTTTGCCTGCTAGGTTTTCTTCATTCCTCAGTGTTGTTAGCGTTTGCAAATATTTCTTGTTTTTATGTTTTCTATTTAATGTGTCAATTATTTCGTTTTTATATCCGTTTTTACTGGCTATATATTTTATGTTGTTTAATTCGTCTTGATAATTTTCTGCATTCATTGGTATATTGTTCAATCTATTGATCATGTGGTTGTATGCAGCTAGTTTATGTTGGTATGTATGATGTGATTTAATATTTATTGTTTGGTCCGTTTGGGTTGGTTTTCGGAATATTTTGAATGTGTGTTTTGAATCTACATTTTTGATTGACAAATCCAAAAAAATTATTGTGTTATTTTCTTCATTTTATAACGTGAATTCAATGGAAGGTTCTATGCTGTTTATGTATTGGTGTAATAGATTAAGCTGTCTATTCGTTCTTTTGAATAATAAAATTATATCATCCACGTAGCGATATCAATAAATGATTTTTTCTTTGTGTGGATTTATGTTATTATGTATATATTTTGTTTCAAAATCATTGAGATATATTTCGGCTAAAGTTCCAGATAGTGGGCTCCCCATAGGTAATCTTTCTGTATGTTGATAATACTCATTGTTAGGTGTAAAACAGTTTTGTTTTGTTATTTCGGTTATTATATTTATTATTTCTTGTGTATCTGTTGGGTTTAAACCATTTTTTATTAACATATTTTTTGTTATATTTATTGTATCTTTTATTGGTATGTTAGAATACATGTTGATTATATCAAACGATGCTAATTTTGCGTTGTGAGGTATTATTATTGGTTCTATTCTATTGATTAATTCTGTGTTATTATTTACTGAATAACTGTTATCAAATTTTATGTGATACTTTGCAAACTATTGAAGTGCTTCGCTATTCTGTATGTTGGTGTTGTGGTGAAATTAATTAATGGTCTTATCGGTGTATCTGGTTTGTTTATTTTTGGTAATCCTCTTATATTTGGTGCTGTTGGTTTTATCATTTTATTATACCTTATGTTTTTATCACTTAATATGTTGATAGATTTGTTGATGATTGTTTTTATTTGTAAATTGAATTCATTCGTTGGATCTGTACTTAATTTTTCGCTGTTGTTATTAATGATGTATTCATCTATCTTATTGTTATAGTCTATAGTTTTCAAGATGACTAATGTATTCCCTTTATATGCTTTGGTTATTGTGGCATTGTTTTGTTTCATCTTGTTTTGTATACTGCGTATTGTTCATAGTTCTTTTTTGTTGTTGGTTTTTAAAATGTTAAGTTGTTATTTTTTGTTGATATCTCATTAACTATTATAGATCTGATTTTATTTTGGTGGTGAATGTTAGTTTTCAATATTGAATTTTCTATTTCTAACAGATTTTCATTTATATCTTTTCTTGTGTTGTTTGATTGTATGCCGTATTTCAATCATTTTTCCAATAGTTGAGTTTCTTGATTGTTAAATTGTATTTCAGTGTAATTTTCTATTCTATTGTTATATTGTGGCGGTCTATATTGATTTGTTATGTTGTTATGATGAGTTCCCATTTCTTTTAGTTTTGATTTTTTAACTTCTTTAATTTCAATTTTATGTTCAATTTATATTATTAATAAAAAATCAAAAAACCTATTGTACAAGGGCTTTGAGAGTTCACCCAAGTTCCATCTGCACCGGTAGAAAAAGTTTGCAGAGGGAGGAGTTTACCCACAACAATCTGCAATAGTACAATCTGGAGTGGGACTCCAGACAATTTTGAAGAGCAAGGTGCAATTTCTCAAACTTAATGGAAGCTCGCACCCCCCGAAAACTCGAAACAACAAGGTAGAATTTCTCAACCAGTGCGAAAGTACACTTCAAGAGTGGAATCTCGCACCACCAAAAATTCGAAATCAAAAGGTGGGCGTTCGATTCCTCTGAAGGTTTAAAATCCTTTGTGAAACGTTCGCACTAGTGGAACTTCGCACCCCCAGAAACTCGAAATAACAAGGTGGAAATTCGCACGGTGCGAAATTCCACCTTGTTATTTCGAGTTTCTGGGGGTGCGAAATTTCACTAGTGCGATATTCAACCGCTGCGAGATTCCACTCGTGCGAGATTCCATTGGTGCGAGATTCCACTAATGAAGTGACTTTCGCACCGGTGCGAGTTTCTACCCTTAAAGTAGAATTTCGCAACGGGTCAGAGATTCCATATTAAGAGAGAATTTCGCACCAAGTGTGCGAGAGTTCACCCAACCATAGTCATCACCTCGGTGGCGTAATTGATATTGCCGTAATTGAATTCGAACGTGTCACTGATGAGGAAGGTTCGCATTCATCCAAAACACTTAATTGAGAAATGGAGTTTGTCTCTGAGAAATTTCCAACCTTCGAATTGAAAAAATTCAAATTATTTCCTTACTTACTTGAATTTAATTGCTCACAAAAATCCTTAATAAATAAACATTATACAAACCTACTATTATAAACAGAACGTCATACATCAATATACATAAGCAATAAATGTATTATTTCATTAAATACATAAAATGTCAGTTTTTGTTGTTGCTAAAACCAAATGTTTTATGCTTAAACCTTTTGTTTGTTGATGTCATTTTATGCTCAAACCAAATGATCCGAGATAAATATAGAAATGTTATATTACGTACTTTTATATAAAAATGGTAACGAAATAAATAAAATTTAACTTTCTGTTTCTTATGAATTATGTTTCTGTATACCACTTCCATTGTGTAGATATTTGTAAATAATCATTCCTTTTCGTTGCGTTTATGTTCGTAGGAAGATGTGTTCACTCAAAAACAACATGATAAGATGGTTTTGAAAAAAAAAAAATCTGAATTTTGAATTAGTGTTTTTAGGTTTCTTTTTCTTAATCCTATTTAAAATATTTTTTTAAATGGACACAACAATCGAGAACCGACTCCAAGTTTAATTTTGAATCTATTATTATTTTATCTTTCTCAACACTTCCCTAGCTAGACTTTTCATGAAAACCAATTTTGTGTACATTATAATTAGGTACAGGTAAAGAATTAGCTGTATTTTTGGGAAAGATCATTAAATAAAAATGAAATATTCATCGTATTTCAATTATAACAAAAATTGACAAACTTTTCGTTCTAACACAATTTTTTTGTCCTTCACCCTAAATAATATGAATTCTGTCCTTAAATTTTCTTGAATTTTTGTTCGTCCTTTTTTCATCCTCCAACAATCATAATTTTTCATTGAATTTTTATATTTCTTCATTAAAATTGTTGTTCATTTCTATTAGCATAAAGGACCCAAGTTACAACAACTATGGAAAGAATGATGAAAGAAAAATTTCTTAATAAAATTTTTATCAATAAGAACAAGTTCGAGTTTTTCGTTCTTAGATTTGGTTTATATGTATTTTTATTATTTTAGCCTTATGTATGTAATTATATATTATTTGTGACAGAAAATAAGAGGATACCATGTGTATGCTAGTTTTTCTGAATCAATAAAGAAATCGTAGAAAATATTTTATGGAAGAAGCTTATAGAAAAGCAGCACAAAATTATCACTAGTTCAAAATTTAAGGAAAAGTAAAATTTTTGATTATTGTTTCCATTCCTGAATATATGAGAAAAACAAAATGTAGTTAAACAACATTAAATTAACGATTAAAGTGAAATATTTTTTATATTAAACAATAAATTACATAAAGCTTCATACGAATACAATTCCACTTCCCAAACTTACCCTTTTAAAAATAGAACTACAGAAATTTTTTTTGTTGATTATAACATCAAACAGTAATCTCTAAATAATTATTAATATTCTTCACATATTAATGCCCAGCAACAAAGAAACACAAAAAATCACTTAACTAAGCTCTTTGGAAAATCACTGTTCCAATTTAATAATTTTATTAGCTAATCCAAAAATAAAAAAAAAAACAAAATACAAAAAAATAATCTGAACATACAAATAACATAAATTTATATCAACATAAAAATAATCATCAACATTGTATTATATTCCCCCGTATACGAAATTATATTATTATGAGGATAAAATTTAGTTTAATACAAAAAATTTTAGCTAAGCTATCTAAACTGTGGTCATCTGAAAAAAATGAAAATTATACATTTGTGTACTCGTATAAATTTATGTATGTAATCATCAAACATTAATATCATTGTAATCATCAAAGTTCCCACAGTCACACAACAAAAAATACTCAAACTACATAAACATTACAGCTCGTTTTTAGGAATTTTACAACATAGCCTCACCAACAGCAAGCTCTATCCTTTTCGAAATAAATATCTACTTTAGATACATATGTATGCTTATGAAATGATCATAACAGTAACAAAAAAGTTATATAAAAAAACCACATAAAACTCATATCACATTTTCATATTATTGAAATTTATCACATCAAATTTTCCTTTCGCTTTTCTTTATTATTTTGATATGAGTGATAATAGTTGTGGGTGGATATAGAATATATAATCATTCTGAAGTTTTTGTTTTTAATACAGTTGTTTTTATCATGCTGGTGGTGATTACGCGAGAAATCGTGACAATTTATTTAGTTTAGTTTGCTTGTGATGAAAAAAGGAATTGTTGCGAGTATGATTATGATTATAAATACATAACCTTAAAATCTAGGTTTTTAATAAAGAAAACACTTGGGGTTTGCATAGTGTTAACAACCAGACGGGATGACAGGTAGATGATAGAGGATAACCATTTACCGTTTGTTACCTATCATAACCCTGCTTAATTAGATAGAAAGGTACACTCTATATTCTCCATTTTATTGTAGAATTTAATATATAGTTTTATAATTTTTTTCTGAAAAACTTCAAACCATACCTTTGAATTGAAAAAAAAAATCCAATTACTTCTTTACTTACTTTAGTTTAATTGATCTCAAAAATCTAAAATAAATTTAAATTCCCTTAATGTAGTCTAATGTTAATACATATAGAACTACAAATTGACCAAGTGTCAACCATTGATTTCACATTGATTGGAAACAATCAATAATGACTATACAAACGTGACTTAGGATGTTAATTAGAATAGAAATGTTCCCCATTCTATGAATTCACACAAAGTATTGTCTAGAAATTTAATGCAAAAAATCCCATATAATGTAAAAACATTTCCATAATATGGAGTCTAATGACAGTGGAAAAATTCAACTTAAGTAAAATAAATAAGTGATGAAGAAGTTTCATCTTTGAAATTGTCATCGCCTCAACGGCGTAATCGATAGCGTGTCTGCCCACGGATTCGAGCCGGGCACTGACGAGGGTAGGTTCGAATCCCATCCGAAACACGAAAAATGTGAATTGGAGTTTTTTTCTGAAAAACTTCAAACCATACCTTTGAATTGAAAAAAAATTCCAATTACTTCTTTACTTACTTGAGTTTAATTGATCTCAAAAATCTAAAATAAATATTGTTTTATTTTATGTTAGGATAAATAATTTTTCAAGTTGCAACATAAAGCCAAGCTCATTTTAGAATTTGTTTTAAAATTAAAAACCCAGGAGGCGTTTGGTTTATTACGGATATATCCTTATTACTTCGGTCTGAAAGACCTAAGTATTACAATCTCGAGCCAAAAGTGATAAGCTTACCCCCTCTTTTTTGACTTTTCTCAGCGATTTATGTCATAACATTTCCACAAAGCATACAAAATTTCCCTCTCTCTGCCCCATTTTAAAAAAATATTGTATGGCAAGAACCGAAAGGACGAAGGGCTCGATAACTGTACCGGAAGTGTATCAAAAAATCATTAAGTGTGTCGAAGATAGCAAATTTTCGTATTTTTGGCTAAAAAAACGTTTATTTTCAGTGATAATGAGTAGTAACTTTGAATCTGAAGAAATCTTGATGATCGGCAGCTTTGTGTGAGACCAAGACCTTAAATATTGGGTTATAAGTGTAGAGAATTGGACTATTATAAGAAATATACGTGAATCCTGACCTTGAAAATCTCCTATTTTATCACAGAAATAATATTCACAAAAAAACTATGTATCTAAAGAAAATTTATACTATTAGAAATTATATAAAATAAATCCAAAATTCTAGCATTAATAAGTTGTTTTGATGTTCGACTTGAAATCCATGTAAATCATTTTATAATTTTTTTTTGATTAGTTATAGAATTATTGTTTTCCTTTGTAAGATTTGAATTTATATCAATATCCGGCACTGACAGCACATACTCCTTCAAATCATTGCCTGATGGACCATTCAAAAATTCGTACATATATAATCCTCGTTGAAATAAATCTACCACTTTCAAATATTGATGACGAGCTGTATTTGTAGGCGCTAATTTACAAATTAAACTCAACATTCTTTTCATATTCAACTTCTCGTTCACTTTTATTCGAAGAACTTTAGAGGATCCAATTAATATTCATCCGTTGCATTTTTTTTTCTGCCACTATCGATTTAATTTTTTTTCAGTAATCGGAATGGTAAAACAAGGGTTTCGCTATCTTTGGAGGTGTTTTCTAATACGCTCATATTTAAAAATACAAAAATTTGTTATTTAAAATAAATTAAAAATATTAAAATTTGTTTGAATTATTTGTTTGATTTTAAAAATTGCTGCTAGTTAAACTTCTTAACATGAACGATTTAACATGAACGCTAGTTAGACTTCTTATAAACGATTTCGTTAAAGAATATACATTTTCTTGTGCCACGATAACACTACTCATAACAATGTTCACTCTCTGATTTAAATTTTCCTAATATCCCGGTCAAACAAAATGGTTAAGTATAAATAGTAAGATTTTTCAGTGTTTTGTTTCTTTTTCTATTGTTTCTTTCATAGTTTATAAATTAATAATTTCTCCGTCCATATATCATCTGACCAAACAACTCCTTCCAAACAAAATAAATTTGAACACTCGTACCACACCCACATGTAATACCAAGCCTTACAAATAAAAAATGTTCATCTTTTAAGTAGACAAAATAACAAAAAAGTTTGAATTTTTGATTTTGTTATGATTTTTTGAATTTTGAAAAAAGTTTCAAATTTTGATTCTGTAATAATTTTTAGATTTTTTTAGAATTTTGAATAAAGTTTAAATTTTTGATTTCATTATAATTTTTGGCATATTTTTGTAACTGCATACTTTAAAAAACTAAGTTGTTGGAAATTTGGAAAATCCATGAATCCATGAATAAGTAAAATCTAATTTCTTCCCTCGATGTTATAGACGAGTACGAAGTCCTAAGGTCTAGTAAAACCTGGCGATTCCGGGCCGAACCAAAAGAAGTGGTCACCTTCCGGCCACCCAATATTCTTTTTAATTTGTATTGGATTGATGGATGAGTTCAGATGTTTCATAATTGGCATCCTGTAGATTAGTTGAGTCGCAAATGGTTTTGCATTTTTTCTTCTCAGCAACTTGTGGCAATAAAAGCAAAAATAAAAATTATTTTCTTAGAAAATTGTAGGAACAATACTTCTTAAGGAATTTATGAAGTATAATAAGGCATCTATGAAGTTTCAAGAGTTTTGAAAACGGACTTCAGTTGCTTACTACTTGCTCCAAAATGTGGTATTTGGGTTACCTACTTGTTTTTTTCCTAAAGTTTTAATGAATATCTAAATGAATCTAAAATAATTAAAAGACCACCGTAATATGGCTGTAATGGACTATTTCGGTACATCGTGAAATAGGAATTGAGAAATAAATTATAGCAATTATTTCATAACTAGTATTCCGTGTCGCGAGAAATAACAAATTGGTATAAGAAAATATTTCTTTATTTCATTTACTGCAGTTTTTTCTCAATTCCCAATTCACAGGGAAATGTGTACTGGAATAAGCATACTGGCTGAATTTTTCACTTGTTCCAAAATCTAGCAAAGATGTGCATTGCAGTAGATTGCAGCTCAGTTAACTGCAATGGTTTTTACAAATCAACGAGTTGGCTTATAAATTAATCTTCTGTGGTGGTAATATTAACACAACTCTTCAGTACGGATAAAGTTATTTTTCTCATCTAAACACCATATTACGCATTTTAGAAAACGCTTGAATATCTTCTAAATTCAGTTACAACGACATAGTTACCGTTAACTTGATGGAACATTTTTCGAGAACTACTCTTGGTCTGTGCCATTGTTGGCGGATGTCCACAATGAAATAATTATGGCCTTCCATGGTTACACTTTTTTCAATTTTATTACTGAAGATTAATTCAATGAATTATATTATTCTTTTCATAATTCGATTCCAAAAAACATTTGCCTATCTCTTCCTACCATAAAAGTTATTAATCTGTTACTACCGCATATTTCGTGTATCGTGACAGAATTATGTTTCTAACCCTCCAATCAAATTATTCCAAACAAAACATTGTAAAGTGGTTTGACATTTTTTATTATAACAATGTTTGTTTTAAAAATTATTCCAACAAGTTAAACCAACAAATGCGATTCCTTTAAATTGCTAAACATGTTTATTTTTTAATAATCCGGATGATTGCGTGTGCATATTAAATTTTTGCGTTTATTGGAATCAGTAGGTCTTACGTTTGTTTTATGTTCTTTGATTTTTTTTACTTATTATGATTCTGTTCACTTTGTTTTTAATTATATTTTATGACCAATTATGAGTTAGAACTGCTTACCACCATAATTTTCATGCACAATTTTCTTTTTATTTTCCTATTTAAATTAATTTTGTTTATTTGCTTATTCGTTTTTATTTAAATATATTTACAATAAAACCATTTTATGCCTCTGATTTAGTATGTGTTTATTCGGTTTTTTTATGGTGTATAATGGGCCTCTATATAGTTTTCTGTAATCTTTTTATTATTATTTTTATTTTACAACTTTTTGTTTTTCTTTATAAAACGAAAACAAAAAAAAATGGGAAAATGAAAAATAAGGAAATGAAAATACTTATGGTAGTCGTAGTACAAGGGAAATGGTTTTAATTTTTATACTAAAAGGAAACATAGTTGAGTACTTTTCTTTGTTCCATATCGAATGTGCTAATCTTTTAAGTAATAATTGTTCATTTTTATAAATGTGGTGAAAGTTTTTATTTTTTAATTTTTACGTTAACTGTTTTTAATTTAGATACGTATTTTAAAGTACTTTTGAGGTGCGTGTTGGAGCTTTATCAATTATTTTTTCTTTTTTAATTATAAAAAATATAACACCAAACAACAATTAAGTTCATGAGGTCAAAAAATCTTCACAACTATCCATATATTGCACCTGCTTTTAAATACAGATAGAATAATATTTTTATGCAGACTATTGTGGTCGGTTGTTATGAAAACAACACTTAACATAACAATTTTCAGAAAACAAACAAAAAATCAAAACATAATAATTTCCTTCTTTATCTCCTTTTAATTCAATTTTCTTTTATTTTAACCACAATCTTGATATTTTTCACATAATATCCCATCAACATTACATTGAAAAAAATAAAGGAGTAAGAACAAAATAAAAGAAAATTCAATTTTCCCAAAATGCTATTTTTCTTTAACATTTTTTCGTTGTTTTTATTTTTTTTCTATCAAATCACAATAAAAATCCGAATAAAATGCTCAGCTTACACTTTTTTTAAATGCTTATGTTTTTTATGTATTTTCGTTTTTAAATCGAAGGGTAAATGGTAAGAAAACTATAGAAAATCAAAATAAAAATAATAGTAAAGATAGTAAAAAAAATCTATATATAAAGAACACAAACGAAGTGTTCAGAAAGGTGAAAAATCCCATCTGAAATCCTATCTAAATGAAAATTCAATGAAAAAGAAGCAAAGTGGAAAAAGTATTTATCGGTTCAACAATTTTTTTTCATATGTTTAGTTCGGATGTTCCATACTTTTGAGTTTGAAATATATCAAAGGATTGTAATTTACTACTGATTCGATAACTAAATAATAACACTTATATGTGTTCAAAACTTTTATATAGCTTAAATTCAGTTTACAACTTAAATGTATCACTGTCCACTATATCCCATTCTGTCTACTATCCATTATAAAAACTATATCCTTTTTCATTCACAATAGTTGCCGTGTTTTATTTTTAACTTTTTTACGGCTAAAGTTTATATGAGGCGCAACATTCCTTTAATTTCTTTTTAGAGTTCCATACTTTGAAAACGTAAAAACGTTATTCTATTGGTGAGACTTCGGTGTCCGTTCAAATTTCTACATTATCGAATTTCTCACAAAATTTGAGGGCAATCTTGAAACTACAGTTATCAAATGTATTTTTTTACATCTGCTGAAAATAAAATAATTGCAAATATTTGTTTTTATCTGTATTTTATAGACATAGATAATATAAGGAGATAGTAAAACAAAAATTTTTTTAAGGCATCGAGCTTGATTTAGAAAAATCGAAAAAGATTGAAATATTTAAAAAAAAAATTCAATAAATTATCGACTGCTTATGTTTTTGAGTTATTACCAAAAACATGAGTTTGTTTCCCTGCCTCCTCCTCCCGTTTTACTTTTAACAATACAAAAGAAAAAATTGAAAAAATTCACGGTTATAGGAAGTGTAAAATTTGACAACAAACTAAAGCGGTCGGCTTATGAATTAAAATGTTATTTGGAGAGGGTTACGAGTGAAAATTTAAAAAAAAGTTATTTTGAGCTTGACGAGCGGGATGTCATATGGTAGGTTCCTAGCATAGGTTCCAAAACATTTTTTTTTTTGTAATTTTTAAAATCACAGTTTTCGACTTATTTGTGAAAACTTTTTCCTGTGAAAACCAATACCCCACCCCTCTTAACTTCGAACATTACAAAAGTACAAATTGAGAAACTTTACGGTTATAGGAAATGTTGTAAAGATTGAACGAAAACTATAGTGGTCGGCTCATCATTTGAAATGTTATGTGAAGAGGGTTGGGAGTAGAAATTTCGAAAAAATTATGTTTGACCTTGATGAATAGGGTGTTATATGGAAAGTGAATTTTTTTCTAGTCTAAAACAATTTTTGTTTTGTAATTTTCGAAAGTACAGCTTTCAACTTATTTTAAAATATGTGAAAATATTTTCCTGTCCCGCCTCCTTAACTTCTAACATTACAAAATAAAAAAATTGAAAAAATTCACGATTATAAGAAATGTTATAAAGATTGAATGGAAACTATAGCGGTCGGCTCATCATTTGAAACGTTATTTAACAGGGGTTGGGAGTGCAAATTTTGAAAAAATATTTTTGACCTTGACGAGGGAGATTTTATATAAAAGGTGAATTTTTTTCTAGTCCAAAATAATTTTTTTTGTAATTTTTGAAAGCACCATTTTTGATTTATTTCTAAAATTGTGTTTTTGAGAATAGTAGATTCTTGTATGAGCTTAGAATGAAGGCAATTCTTCACGAGGATGAAGTTTCCCGAAACGAGCATAGCAAGTGGAGGGAATCATCCGAGTGAAAAATTGCCATCATCCTAAGCGAATACAAAATGCTATTTTATCCACGACTGTAAAATATTTCGTTTAATTTCCAGTTTTCATTTGGATAGAAGGGCGATTGTATCGCCATATTGAAATAAATGCATCAAAGATAGCGAAAAACAAAACAAGTTTGTTGTTTAATTTGTTAGGGGAATATTTAATAAACTATAGAGCTGTTAAAGAATTTTAATCAAATTCACTAATTGTGGAATGAATACAATTACAATGGAAGACATACGCATGGAAAGCATATATTCTTTAGTAGTCGTGGATAAAAACTATTCTCGTAGAATATTATATAAACGGAAGCCTGGACGAGCTAATATTCGCACTTGTCTGCCTTTTTTAATATTCATTTAACGCACCTGTAATTTTACTTTAAAATAATTAAATTGATTTATGTGTGCATTATTTTAATAAAGTTAATTTATTTTTTTGAAAGCTGTTTGTCATTAAACAAGTAGATTAGTTGCAATTTGTTATTGTTTTAATGTTGTTTAATGTCGATCAATTGAGCGATTCTATGAGAATTGTTACACTTTTTTCTAAATAAGTCAATTCCATATTGATGGTATCGAAATATTCTCATTTAGAATGAAAAGGTATCTGGTGAACCGTGTCTGCCTTTGTGAGTCTGTGTAGAATATTGTGCAGTTTTTTTAATTTTTTGTTGTATAAGATACTTTATAAAGATATTTATTCTGTATATATTTAACTTTAAATAAATAAATCAATTCAATTTTTCTTAAGTAGTTCTATTCTAACTCTAAACTATGTCAAATCTACAAATTGGAGTTTTTTCGTTTTCTTGAGATATTTAATTTTAAAGATTTTCAGTCTGACTAAAATTGTAATTTTTCATCATTTTCTATTTCATAGTTTTTATAACCACTGAAGTTTATAATCGGTCGGGCTATTATTGGACCAGTGCAAATAGCTTTTTGTGAGGAAAATATTAGTAACAGCATGAAAACTATTGGATAAGTAAGAAAATATTGCGCAAATGATGGGAAACATAAATTGAAGGTGATCCGAGTTACGAGGGTGAAATGGGGTGAGCTTTTAGGGGTAGGAAAAGGTTTTTCACGATTTTCCGCGAAACTAGACCTTCTACCAGACCTTCTATTACCTTCAACTTCTACCTTCTATTACCTTCTACGACATTCTACTAGACCTTCTACCAGATCTTCGACTAGACCTACCTATTCTACCAGACCTCCTAGTACGTAACAATGTTTGGGTCCTTGGAACCAATCAGGGATGTTCTAGAAACAGCAATTTTTTTTGATTTGTGGATTTAATGTTTTTTTAAATAGTTTTTTGTGTTAGTGATTACCGCACGAGTGAGTGTTACCCCTTTCGTCTAATGCTAATCGTTATTTACAATTCCGCGGGTTCCAAGTAAATTAAGGTTTTTTGTTTCGTTGAGAGGGTCGAAGATGACGAAACAGCAGGTGCTGGACCTTGTTGGTCATTGATGTTGGTGTTGTTTCGTCTGGCCCTGGGTTTTCGACGGAGTGAAAAATTTTATACAGCTATGCTCAAATAAATGTAATGTAATTTTGTCTATTGTCTTCGTTGATTGTTCATTAGAACATAGCCTGTTAGGGTGTTGTTGGAGACAATATCTGTGGACGATAACAGAGATGAATTCGTTTGTCCTTCGTGCCACGGTTGTTGCATCCAAAGGAACACCAGTTCTAACAACCTTTGTTCTCATTACAGGTTGTTTGGGTGTTGTCAATGAGCTTTCAAGGGAACACAAGGAAGGAAAATGCTGGCTTTCTAAGCCATACCTAGACCATAGCCGGCCTGATATCATTGCCGGAACAGTTTACTAAGCCTTTAGTTTAACTTACTTAATTTTTGTAGCCACCTTGGTTTTTCGGACTGGCTGAACTGTCAGCCACAACTCTTCCCAAATTTTTTTTGAAAAATATTGAAATAATATTTGTTGTAATTTTTTTTTAATTTTGTTGTTATTTTGAATTTTTAGAATTTTAAATTTTGTTGAATTTTGGAAAATCTTTGTAATTTGCGTATTGTTTGAGTTGGAGAAATATTTGTATTTTTTGAATTTCTATATAATTTTTTTTTATTTTTACTAATTTGGAAAATTAATTTTTGTATTTTATAGTCTTCATCAGCTTAATTTTTTTGAATATTACTTTTGTAAATTTCCCTTTTTATTTGAAATATTTTTAATTGTTTTTGTAAATTTTAGAGTTTTTAGAAATTTATTTTAGATATTTAGAAATTCTGTTTAATATTTTTGAATTATTTTAAGTTTTAAGTCTTGCAAAGTTACAAAAATTTTGGTAAATTTTTAATTTTTATTTTTAAGTGAATTATTATAAGTTTTGAATTTTTGTGAATTTGTGTAGTGTTTGTTTGTTTGTGAATTTTGTGTAATTTTTAAAATTTATTTTTGTAATTTTAGGAATTTTGATTTTGTGCAACTTTAGAGTACTTATATGTTTAATTTTAATTTTGAATATTTTTGATATAATTTTTAAAATTTTTTGTTTTGTAAGTTTAAGTTAATCTGTTATTTTTTTGAATTTAAAATCTGTTGAAACTCGTAGAAAATGTTTTTTTTAATAATTTTGTATTTTTTTTGAAATAGTTGAAATTTTGGTAATTTTTAAAATTTTTTTTAGTTTTAATTTTTAAATATATTCTTGGAAGTTTTTGTTTGTAGATTTTTAATTTTAAACACTTTTTGAAATATTTGTACATTTTTAATTTCTAATATTTTTGTTTTTGGTAATTTTCTTAAAAATTTTCGATAATTTTGAAAATTTTTATAATTTTAGAAATATTGTTGTAATTTTAAGTTTCATAACTTTAAATAATTTTTATTAATTATTTTGAAAAGTCCTTTCTTCTGATTTTGATATTTCAAATGTTTATAATTGTTTGTTAGTTGGTATAATATTTTTTTGGTTTTAATTTTTTTTGTATTTTCGAAATGTATTAAAATTTTATTAATTTTTAATTTTTCTGTAAATCGGTAAGTATTTGAATTTAAAATAATTTCTTTGCATTTTTATTTTTTTTGTATAAGTTCAAGCGAATTTATTTTGTATGATTTTTTTTTATTTATTGGCATTTTGCTAATTTTTTTTTTGTAATTTATAAATAAGTTTTTTTAATTTTAAAATTTTTGAATTTTTCGCATATTTGAAATTTTTGAAATTTTTAGATTAATTGTAAATCTTAAATTTTGTTCATTTTTTAAATTTTTCGTGAATTTGGTTAGTTTTAAAGTTTTGAATATACTTTGAAATTTTTGTCAAATGTAAATTTTTTTAATTTTTATTTTTTAATAAGTTCTATTTGTTTAATTTTTTATAAATTTTTAAATTTTGATGATATTTTGAATTTTTTGTAATCTTATAAGTTTTTAAAATGATTTGAATGGAAATTTAATTTTTGGAATAATTTTTTTAAATTTCGAATTTTTAAATTTTTCTTGATTTTTATAAATCATTTTATTTAATTTCTTGAATTTAGAAACATTTTTGTTATTCGATTCAACTGCACGATCCAAATAAACCACTGTCAAACTACAGCTACTACAGCCAACTACAACTTCAACCAGCTACTGCGCCCAACTACCAACTACCAACCGCCAACTCAAGATTATTAGTATTTGTATATGATTTTAGTTTTCAAAATTAATTTTTTTTGAAGGTGTTATTTTTAAATTTTGAAGTGGTTAAATTAATTTTAGACATTTTTAGTTATAAAATTTGTTGGTAAATTGCGCTGCCGTTTTTTTTCTTTCTTATATTTTTTATTTCGTAGTTTGTTTAACTTTATTTGAACGCATAAGTTTTGTTTTGTAGATTTTTTTTTTGATTTTAAAATATTTGGTTTCTCTCTTATTATCGCATTTTTGGTTTTTACCCCTGCCGTTATTTTCGGCGACCAATTTTTTGTGAAACCCCTTTAGTGTTTTTGATTTCAATTTCTTTTCATTCGGTTTCCTTTAAGTCACTATGGCTTCCACTCTCCAAATCACCTAGGGCTAGGCCAACAGTAGTGTGCTCTGCAATCTCTGCAGGCAAAATATGGAAGGCTTGAGTGAGGCACTGATTCTGCCCTGTGGTCATGTCTTGTAATTGTTTTTATAATCTGTTTTGTTTATTTGAAATTTTTTTGTTCAAATTTTGATATTTGGTTGGAAGTTTTGCTTTTGAATTTTTGTTTTGTAATTTGTTTCTTAATTTATTTAGAATACTTTTGTTGTGATTTTTTTTAGTATGAATTTTTGTAATTGTTTGTTGTTCTGTGGGCGGAAGGCAAGAGTAGGTCTTGTAAGTCCTGACGCGCAGACAACATTTGTGTATTGATGTGTGGGTTTGGTTTTGTCTGAGGTTGTTCTGTGGGTGGAGGACAAGATATCCTGTAAGTTCTGAAGCGCAGACAACATTTGTGTTTTGAGGTTTTTTTTGTTGCTCAGTTTTGTTCTGTGGGCGAAGGGCAAGATCCTTGTAAGTCTTGACCCGCAGACATTTCTGTTAGGGTTATTTTTGAGGCATTTGTTTGCTAAAGTTTTGTTCTGTGGCTGAAAGACAAGATCCTTGTAAGTCCTGACATGAAGGCAATTCGTTAATGTATAGTTTATATTTTTTGTGTTTGTTGTAGAGTTATTGTTCTGGAGGTGAAAGGCAGAATTCGTAAGTCCTTGGCACACCGGAAACATTTAGGTTTAAGTTTTTTTTTGTTTATTTTAAAACCAGAAAAGTGGGAAAGGTTCTTCAGACTTGTTCCTAATGGGGTTTACAATCCCGCGTACAATAGTTGGGTGGGAATTTTTTAACTGCTGCGAGAGGGTCGTGAGTAGTGAAGTGACATGGACCGGATCTTGTTGACCCCTGATGGTTTACCATCTAGGTCATCCCACCATTGTTATTTCACCACCCACCACGCTCACGGGTTCTCAATGAGGTCATGACCGCCAAGTGCTACGTTCAATTAGTTTAACTGTCATGCTCTTCCAAAAATTCTATTCGTTAGAGCGTAACCCGTTGGATGGTGCGAAGAGAGCTAAACCGCCTCTGTCCTCTGGTCATCCTTTGATTTCACCGAGGCAACCTTCCAAAATCCCATTTGTTTATTAGATTAAATTGGTTTTTTATGTTTTCGGTTTTGAGTTTTTTTTGGAATCAGCCCGAATATTCTGCTGCCACCTATCCCAATAGTTTTTTCGGTTCCTCCGCTGGTTTTCTTAAATTTGTTTTTGAGTATATTTTTTGGCGCTGTATATTTTTTGTTTGTCCTTATTTTTATTCCTTTTGTCTCTCTGCCTTTTTGTGTTTTTTTTGCTTTTGCTAATTTTTTTTATGTTTGGCCCGGCTTTTTCAGTCGGTAGAGCCGGAGAGTCCATCTTGGGGTTTGGGTTCGAGCCCGGCTCCCATTTCTCTACTTGATTTTTTTTAATGATTCTCAGGACGAATGTAGTAAGCCATGCTTCCTCCTTTCGTCCTCTCCTGTAATGGGCAAGATTTATTTAGTCAGATGTACTTTCATTATCCGTCCTCTTCACCTAAAGTAATATACTATAGCGTACCTTGAAATTGTAATTATACATTTTCAAATACTTTTAACCTATTTTGTGTGCAACACACTTATTTTTTCTCTTAAGTACATTTGACACGGGAAACCAGCATTAAATTGTGCCATATGAATTCTTTTAATTTTTTGTCGGTCAGACAGTTGGTTTTGGAATATTGAGTTGGCTGTGGCATGTTGGTGTTGCAACAGTAGACTGTTGGATTTTGTGTTGGATATTAAGCATTTTTGTGCAGAAAGTTTAAATGTATATGTTTTTGGATTACTGTTTTTGTAGTAAAATTGATTAAAGTGAAGTGATTTTTAAAATTTGAATTTTTAAAAATATTTAGAAAACAAAATATAAATAATTTAAAATTAGAGTATTTATGTTTAAAAATAGTAACTGAGTTAATAAGCTAGTGTTAATTCTTGAGTTGTGTAGAAAACGAATTGTATGTTTGGGTAAAGAAATTAACTTTTAAACAAATAAAAGGTCACTAAGTATTATTGAGTTTCGTTTTGAGTGAAAAAAAATAAAAAGGTAAGAAATGAATTGTTGTTGGAAAAACATAGCACCACATCAAGGTAATAGTTCGAATATCCGATTAAGTATAATGGATAAGTTTAAGGATTAGTTGTCGGAATGGCTGAAGTTTCTGCACCAACCGGATGGGAACTAAGAATCGAAGGCTGAAGGATGTCGAAGGGGTAAATGGGAGGTAAGGGTGTCCAACCTTATTTTAAGAGTGTTAATCATGGCAGAGTGGTAATATTTAAGTAACAGAATATGGCAATAGAAAATGACACCATAGTTCGCTCTCCTAGAAATTTTTATGTGTAGAGGTAGGTCACCAAGATTCACGTCAGCTCGAGCAGCTCGAATGTGGTTTACGTGGTGAATGAGGTTTACGTGCAAGACTAACTGGTAGACGGTCTACCAGACCTCCTAGTACAACTGATTGACCCTGGTCTATTGTTCGAAAAATGATTAAAAATTAGAATTCGGGCTGAAAATCTTTAAAATTAAATATCGAAAAAGAAAACATAAAATCGCCTATTTGTTAATATGACGTATTTTATATATAGAGTAAGGATAGAACTATTTAAAAAAAATTAAAATTCAATTGCAGTCTTAAAAAAGTGTTTTTAATATTTTATTTATAAAATTAATTACAAAAACGTTTAATTAATTTTTTTTTAGATTAAAGATAGATTAAAACATTAAAAATTAATTAATCACCTAACAAACAAAAAAAAAAGATTGTTGAACTCGGTATATCTGTTCTTGAGCAATTTAATTTCAAAGTTACCTCAGATTGTCAAAATTTTAATTTTTCATTAATGATTCATGCATTAGGGATGTCCTCTATGCTCAAACTATATAAACGTATTGATTAATGATAAATAGATGTCTCGGTCCAAAACTAAAAACAATGTCCACATAAAAGCCTTCTGCCGAAAATTTTATAAAAACCCTAAACACAGACACCAAAGTTAGGATATCTCGGAGCCTTAATCTATATTTTTGAATCAGTTTGACGAAAATAGTCGGTATACATTTTTGTTTTATTTTATTGTTGATCAAAATGTGTTTTGGATGTTAAAGTTTCATTGTTTTAACTAGAGCTAATAAAAAGCTAGTTAGTGTCAAAAATTCAAAATAAAACATTTCATTCAATCTAACTTCACATATCGTAAAACGAAACAAGTCTGTGTACTGTTGTCAGAGCTAAACAAACTACATAATACTGCTGTATTTTTATGAAAAGATAAAAAAATTTAAGAAAACACCACATCAAAGAAACATTTTATTAAAACGTTGAAAGAACTTTTTCTATTTTTGAGCTTTTTTTTATCTTATAATATTATTTTTGAGGTTGTTTTTTTTCATAATCCAAAAAAATCGAAATTGTTTATTGTACAGTGGAAAATATGTACAAGATGATGTGAATTCTCAAATGCACACATTTTTTATTTGTTTTTGATTTTTATTACAAAAAAGCGGAATCTATATATATAGCTAATATAATGTTTTGAAATGTTATCATATTTACTACAATTGAAAGAAAATTGAAAAAGTACCTGTTTTTGTTCAGACTTTTATGTGAATTGTACAAACTGTTGCAATTGTTTTTTAGTGAAGTGGATGATTTGTTACAAATCTTGTTCATTTAAAAGTATCAGAATTAAGCTGTTTTTACACTAAACAATTGATCTATTGTTGTTTTTTTTTTTTCAAAATCGAAATAAAACTATTACAAAATTTCACAGGGATAAAAATAAAAACGATTTTTGTTTTGTCTGCACAATCAACACGTGCAAATTTTGTATTTTTTGACGATTTGCCTTCACCAATGGTTTAGTTTGGATATGCATTTGATATTTATAAAAAAAATGTCACAAACAAAACTAATTTACTGATAATAATTCTAAACGAATTAATCCTATGCTTTTTCTTAGCCCAAGTAAAATATTTCAGGGAATAATAAGGCGTTTTTCCTAATTATGCAAACACATATTAAATTTTCTTATATAATAATCCTATACGAGAAAAAGAACATGGTTACAATATAATTTTAAATTTGATATAGTAGACACAAGAGACTCTTTGATATAGTTTTGTAGCTTGTATACAATTTCAAAGTTCTACAAAAAAAAAATACATCTTAATGTCTTTTGTGTTCTTATACACAAACATGTTTTGTTTTGGTTTTGTTTCATTAAATATTTGAAATTTATTTCTTGCGTTTTGTTTTGTATGTTTGTTTTTATGTTTTTACATGTTACCACAGAAAAACATTTTTATTATTTGCTGTAACATGAAAAACAATTTTAATAGGATAAATTTTTTGTTCAAAGTAAGTTGGAATTTATATTTAGGGACTTGTGGAAAATTGGATAATTTTATATCTAATTTTTTTGGAATTAAATAAATGTGGATTTTTTTTGTTTTGAAAACTAGTATTAATTATAGCAACCTTTGTTAATAGTAGTACTTACATTTATTAACAGATCTCACGTTTTGATTTCAAATTATGTAATTTTTCGCAAATATTTATACCTGCTTGAGGAATTTTTACTGTGCACTATTTAATTTACATAATACAGATATTGGTTATTTATGTGGATATTCATGTGGAAATAAACCATTAATTTTAAGCGTAGTTTGATAATAATTATCCACACCAGGCTAGTAAAGGGAGTGTTTTGCAGACAATAGCAATTTGTCTAAGGATTTCCATCTATCATCACTTGATGTATCAAACTTAAAACATACGAATGTGTTGTACGGTATGACGATCCCTCTTTCAAGGGTTTCATAAGTCTTTAATTTTGATAGGTTCCTATTACAAAACGGTTAGTAATTCAACAAATTGTTAGGCAAAAAACCAACCAAAGCCAATTCTTTTTTTCAAAAAAATCTAAAACTTCTTATATATAATTAAAAATCAAAAAATCATTTTAAAATATAAGAAGTAGTCCCAAGACAATATTAAACATTTTTTATTTAGAAAAAGATAAGAGGAAAATACAAAAAAAAAAAATTTTATAATTTAAAATGTAAAACAAAATAAAAAAACCCAATCATAAAAAAATGATGAAAATTTATTTTTTTCAGAAAAAAAAAATAAATAAATCGGAAAATTGAAGCAAAAATAAATACGAAAATTATTACAAAATTTATAGATTTTCTTCTATTTTACTTCTATTTTTTTATTATATTTATGAGTTTAATAACTGTTCTATAAAATATGATATACTGAAATGACTTAGATACATTTCGAATAATAAAACGAAATTTATTTGTTACGTAAGCCAGCTCAATTTAAGGTTTTAGATATTTCAAGAATTAGGATGTTAAAATAACTTTTTCATAAATGATTTAACGTTGGAAAGAGCTTTGGTTAGTTATTTTTAAATTTAAATAATGATCAATATAATTTTGTACTATATAGGATTGTTTTAATCAATATTGAGTCGGATTCGAAATAAAAATGCTCTGGAGTAGAATCTATAAAAATAAAAGCGTAGAATCAAGTGTAGGAGCTTGGTTTAAACATGAAGATGAAAGTTTTAATTAACACACGTTTGTTGGAAATACATTAAAAACTAAACATAGATTAAAATCTCACATCAGATTAATATTCCATTCATAGATTTTATAAGCAAATTCGCTTTCGTCATTTTAAATAAAATAAAAGTGGCTCAAAATATAAAAAGCTTTTCATCTAAATGAATACTAAACGTGTTTATTGATTAGTTAATAGTTTATTTTTAGTAAATCTTCTCGTTTTTATTGATTATAAATGGCGTAAGAACAATTGATTAAAAACTATTAATCTGATGTGTGCATGGAATTGTTAAGTTTTTTGTTGTTAATGTTTTAAAATAATATTTTTTTCCCATAAAACTATAAGAAACATGTACATATACAACGTGTACATAAACAACCTTGTATTTATTTAAAATTAGAGATAATTACTTTTAGCAACTGTTAAAGTTCAACAAAACTTGCTGCGTTGTTATTTGAATCTATTGTTAAAAATAAATATTATTTTTCTGCATATCGTTTTTTACCATTTAAATTCATAACGCTAACAAAGAATTTTCAATATTCATATATTTTTATCGTAATTGTCATTTCATACAGCAAATTGTATTATACAATCAAAATCATTCAAACCATATTACGAGCAAATAAATACACATTCTAGCAAAAGTTATTAAAAATTGAAATGAAAATACTATCTGAGTACTATGAGAATTATTTGTGATGTTTTTTTCTTGCTGTTTTGTTGACTTATTACAACTTACATTAAAATCGGTTGTCACAAATCGTACAGGGTGTTTTAACCACATAATATAAATTACGAGAAAATGACGTTCTGTAAGTAGTCATGCATTAGTGAGACTGTTTGAAGAAAAATCTGCGATGGGAAATCAAGAACAGAAATTTAGGTGCTGCACAGGTGTGAAATCTGGGAGTAAATGAAGCCCTTATAGAATGAAGCCCTTCCCACCAAGTTCTAGAATAGAAGAAGAGAAATTTTTATTTGATTTTTTTGAACAGCTAATACCATACCATTCCATTTAGATTGTTTTGTATTTTGAAAATAAAATGACCCACAACCCATGACTTCAAATTTTGTTCTAATGAGAACCCAAAATATTATCATAAAAAACTATTTTTGTACATTCAAAATTTATTTCATGTTAAATCATAACCTTTGCCTTTTTCATTATGCTAGAGAGAAACAATCGCACCAGTTTGAATTTATCGCTATTTATGTAATTTAAAATGAGAGCAAAATTGTTGTTGGCGATTTTTACCAATACTATTAAAATGTTTATAAAATACAATAAAAAAATCTTATTTATTCATTTTATTTATAATCAACCAATCAACCATATGTAATTACTAGTTAGCAATTGGATCTGCTGGTTTGTGAAATTCACCATTTTCCTCTATAATTTCAAATCTTTCATCCATTATCCCGTCAAACAAACCGCGTCTGTGCGTCTGTTTAACAAGCGCAAATACGCCCAATATTTTATCTTGCGCCTGTTTTACGTACACAAAAAATAAAACTTTTCGAATTTTCTACAAGCGCCTTTGCATGTCCTTTTCTTGTCGGTTGTTCTCAAACACAGTACAAGTACTTAGCAACCACAGAAGTTTGATCTTTTCTGTATGCCTTGTGCATGTCGCGTGGCAAACCTGCAATTTTTGGTTATAAAAACAATTTTTTGGATTATAAACATACAAAAATACATTTTTGTTTGCCTGTTCTGGGCATGGTCGGTGTTCTCCCTTACCAAAACAAAGGAAATACATAAATTACTAAAATCTAAATATAAATAAATTATTATTGTTAACACAAAACATGTGTTATTGTGGGTATTTTGAGCAAGAACCGCGTTCGTCGCTATATAATAAAGAAAATATATACAAGAATAACAAATTTTTCAGTTAAAAATAATGATACAAGTTTATGTGTATGTTCTGGGCACGGCTGGCGCTCGTCCCTACCTAACATAAATTAGTAATGTAACAACAGAATGAATTATTTGGTGCATGTACTGCGGATGAGCCGCGTTCTTCCTTACCGAAAAGCATGATATAAATTAGTATTGTACACACAAAACATATGTAACTATGTATGTTTTGAGCATGGTCCGCGTTCGCCGTTATACTAAAAAAAATTAATGATTAGGTATTACAAGTTGTTCATGTAAGAGTAATGAGCAATACAAGTTTTTGTGCATGTTCCGTGCATGAACCGCGCTCGCACTCATCAAATAATAAAAAAATAAGTTAGTTTGGGTTAACATACACATGTCGTTATTTACAATTCGACTCGTACGATTACCAACTTTGCTTAGGCAGTTGGAATATAGATTTTGAAGTGATTTATTCTGTGCATTTTAAAAATAAACTGAAAAATTATATTATATTATATAAAATTATATTATAGTATAGTATTTGTATATTATATATTATTTGATTGAAATATTATTTGAACTAATTTAAATAAAACTATAAATAAACAATTACGTTTTTTTTTCAAATAAATGTTTACATAACTCATACTCAAATGGGGAGGATATTTTAAATATGTGTTACATCTTCTTGTCTAGTTTTTTCATTCACTTTATAACACGTATATGCAACATTGTTATTTTTATTGCACAACAAGTACAGATGTGCTTGTTAACACACATTTGAGGCTGCCTATAAGCACTACTTTAAGCTTGTTCTGTGCCCATACGCAAAGGGTTTTAAACCATCGGTGCAAGTGAAATGGATATGCAACATACTTTTGAGGATGCCCATAAGCATTGCTATGAGCGTGTTCTGTGCTCAAGCGCAAGATACTGTACACCGTCAGTGCTAAAAGGGATGGATATTAAACACACTTTTGAGGCTGTCTATAATCAATCATTTGCGCCTGTTCTGTGCTCATGCGCAAGAGTTTGTACGCTGTCAGTGCAAGTGACATGGGCATTAAACATACTGTTGAGACTGACCATAAACAGCCCTTTGAGCTTGTTCTGTGCTCATGCGCAAGATACTGTACACCGTCAATGGTAAATGGCACAGATATTAAACACACTTTTGAGGCTGTCTATAATCAATCATTTGCGCCTGTTCTGTGCTCATACGCAAGAGTTTGTACGCCATCAGTGCAAGTGACATGGACATTTAACATACTTTTGAGACTGACCATAAACATTCCTTTGAGCTTGTGCTGTGCTCATGCGCAAGATACTGTACACCGTCAGTGCTAAACAGAATAGATATTAAACACACTTTTGAGGCTGTCTATAATCAATCCTTTGCGCCTGTTCGGTGCTCATACGCAAGAGATTGTACACCGTCGGTACAAGCGCTTGCGCTAAGGGGTTTAATGCATTGTGTATGTACTTCTTAATGACTTGTGTCGTACTGCGCTTGTCTCATACACAAGGACGCAAATCATACATTTTACAATCATTTTACAAATCATAAATGTTAAAATTGTTTGACGGGTATGTTTATATTTTTCTATTTTTATAATATATGTATGTGCATGAATAGGTTTGACATAAACTTGACTTAAACCTTTGCTTTGTCCAAATTTTCTTTAAATATAGTATAATAAACAGTTATTCTGCTTATACCGGAACTGTATACCCAACCAAATACACTGTATTACCGGAGTACATGCAGGCAAATTCCGGTTCGAAAATCTCTTAAATGACTCTACAATATGTTTTTCATTTCTAAAAACCTCGTAGGTTTAAAAAAAAATAATAATAGAGGAAAAAAAATAATACAATATAAAATATAAAAAGTTTCTGCTGATTTTTTCAAATAAAAATTCCTTGTCAACAATTCTTCGACTTCAATTTTTGTTTGGAGTCCGCAGCCTTGCCGCACAATACCTCCTTCAAACCACTAATTCCTTTAATTCCAGCAATAGGATTTTATCTTCATAAACAAATCCCCGAAGCTACTCAAATTCCTGAAATATTATTTCCTCATCCAAAACTCCAATTCTTTCCATAAATTCTTTTGAACGTACTTTCTATTTCATTGCTATCCCGTTCAGCCAAAAAAATTAAATTCACACAAAATGCATGAATGAATGAGATGAATACATGTAAATAACTAACTAGATCTGCAAGTTTTCACAAATTCCACACAGGTTCAATAGTTTTTCTTTTTTTAAAATAATAATGGTAATGACGGGCGTTGAGTGACCTAGTGGTAGCATGATTGACTCTGAACTTGGAGGTACTGGGTTTGAATCCCATCTAGGTAAAAACGTTTTATGCAAACCATCAACCCGCCAGTTTTGCAGTTGACCGATAGTCAACTAATATAGTTGATAAATTGGACAATCTATTAGCTGATCACCCATATAAAACTAATCGATTAAATTAAGTATTGCATTCGTACTGCCTTCATTAGCGTTTATTTAATTGTTTTATATCACTTCTTTATTAATTTTGTGTTTTTGTTACTTTTTTCGCCAATTACAATAAAATATACGATTTTAATAATTAATTCAACACCACCAAAACATTTAATGGCGGAGTCTCATAAAATATTTTTATTTTTTTTTCTTGAAAAATAAAACTAATTCAAATATTAATAGTAGATTCTTGTATGAGCTTAGAATGAAGGCAATTCTTCACGAGAATGAAGTTTCCCAAAGGAGCGTAGCGAGTGGAGGGAATCATCTGAGTGAAGAATTGCCTTCATCCTAAGCGAATACAAGATACTATTTTATCCACGACTACAAAAATTTCAAATAATTACATTCAAGTTTTCCTGTAAAATGTATATCGCCATATTGAAATAAATCTATGAAATATAAAACAAAACAAAACATGTTTGTTTATTTTATATGTATTGTTCTTGTTTTATCTGTTTATATTACTATACCAACAAATCAAGTTTTTAATTTGTTAGGGGAATTTTGAATAAATAAAATGGAATGAAATAAATAAAAAAGAATTTGATATATTGGAAGGAATGAATACAATTACAATGAAAGATATACGCATGGAAAGTATATATTCTTTAGTAGTCGTGGATAAAATTGTTTCTTTGAACAATTCATTCAACACGTAATAGTGAAAAGCCGTCAAAAAATCAAAAAATATTCTTTTAAAAAATCTTCTTTTTAATTTAATTTTGAACTTTAGTTAAAAAAACTTTATCATTTGATAATCAAAATCGTTCTAGCCAAATAAATAATTCAAAAATGTTATTTATTTGGATCGTTATAATCCATCGGCTTCCTTTCGTGGGTTTCTTTTTTCGTTCGGTTCGTTTTTAAATTTGTTTGTTTTATATATGTCTGACGTTTCTTATTGAGCTGCCTTGTTCCGATGTCCACTTGATTTCTTTATTATTTATGAAGGGAAGAAAGTCTTTATTCTGGGGAACCCATGATAACCCGTAGACGAAGGCCTATTGAGCAGACTTTCTTCCAGTTAAAAGTTTAAATAAAACTAAACTTTAAACTTTCAGATAAGTTTATTAATTATATTTTCTTTACAATTTTCATTCAATTTATAGTTAAATTGGTATAAGATTTCTCCGCTATAATCTATGAAAATCCCCTCCCAGGATTATATTTATTTTAATAAATTAATCGATTAACCAATTAACAATCGATTTATTATATACAGGTAATATTGGTCAATTATATGTGAAATAAATATGTTTACCTTATTGCAGCGGAAAATATATTTATTTTCGTGATTTAAATTTTATTTAATTTTTGCAATAATTACTTCGGTCTGAAAGACCTAAGTATTACATTCATCAAAGTGAAATTCTTACCCCCACTTTTTTTGGTATTTCTCGACGTTTTAGGACCCACTGATTCTAAAAAAGCAAAAAAAAATGTATGTCTGTCTGCCGGCCGGCCGGCCGTCCGCCACAACCGACGAAATCTAGAAAACCGCTGGACGGATTTGAAAATTTTTTTTTTCTAAAAATAGGTTTACTTAATAGAAAGAGCCGAAAGGACGCTGTGTTCGATAACTGTACCGGAAGTGTGTCAAAAAAATCGTCAAGGTGTCAAACCAAGGAAATTTGCATATTTTTTGCTTAAATAACGTTCATTTTAAGAGATTACGAGTACGAACATTGAATTTGGAGAAATCTAGATTATTGCATTATAAGTTTGTCAAAAAAATTTTGTCAAGTGTGTCAAAAGAAAGATTTTTATTTATTTTTTTACCTAATTTTTTGGAAAAAAAATAAAATTAATTGTTTGTTTGAAATGAAGTTTTATTATTATTATTGAGTATTATGGCATTATAAGTTTGTCAAAAAAATGTTGTCAAGTGTGTCAAAAGAAAGATTTTTATTTATTTTTTTACCCAATTTTTTGGAAAAAAATAAAATTGTTTGTTTGAAATGAAATTTTATTATTATTATTGAGAATTATGGCATTATAAGTTTGTCAAAAAAATGTTGTCAAGTGTGTCAAAAGATTTTTAATTAGTTTTTTACCTAACTTTTTAGAAAAAAATAAAATTGTTTCTTTGAAATGAAATTTTATTATTATTATTGAGAATTATGGCATTATAAGTTTGGCAAAAAATGAGTGTCAGTGAGTGTTATCAAGTGTGTCAAAAGAAAGGTTTTTATTTATTTTTTACCCAATTTTTTTAGAAAAAAATAAAATTAATAGTTTGTATGACATGATATTTTATTATTACTAGAATTATAAGTTTGTCAAAAAATAATGTCAAGTGTGTCAAAAAATGATTTCATTTATTTTTCTAGCCAATTTTTTGGAAAAAAAAATGTAGCTGTTTTTATGACGTAAATGTAATTGAAAATGAAATTTGACATAGAAATTTTTGAATTTGTTATAGTTTTTGAAATATTTTTGGAATTTTGAAAAAGTTTGTATCCTTGATTTTGTAATAATTTTTGCAATATATTTAGAATTTCGGCAAAAGTTTTAATTTTTGATTTTGTAAGAATTTTTGGAATATTTTTAGAATTTTGAAAAATTTTCAATTTTTGATATTATTATAATTTTTGTAATTTTGAAATAAAATTTCAATTTTTGATTTTGTAATAATTTTTGTAATATTTTTAGAATTTTGCAAAAAGTTTGAATTTTTAAGAATTTTTGAAATATTATTGGAATATAGAAAAAGTTTAAATATTTGATTTTATTCTAATTTTTGGAATAATTTTGGAATTTTGAAAAAGTTTGATTTTATTTAATTTAACAATATTTTTGGAATTTTGATTATAATTTTCCGGCAACGTATTGATGTTTCGTGTTAGTTTTGTAATAAATTTTTAAACAGAGATAAAAAATACTAGTACTTTAACAAAGAGTTATGTTTGATATACATCGCTGCCCAAAACTAAAAACCATGTCCTCGTAAAAGTTTTTTGCCGAAAACTATATCAAAATCCTTAACCCAGACCGAAGTCTTGATATCTCAGAGCTGTGAGATTTCAGCCCCTCCATATTTTTAGTTTGTAGTCATCAATTTTAATAAAATTTTATATAAGTTGAATTACATAATTTAAAATATGTTATGGGAATTTAGTTATTAGAGCTTAGTTTGTTCTATATAATTTGTTATCTGTTTTGGTTGATGAATATTGATGATGATGTTATTTGTTTTGGTTTGCTTAATTATTTGAGTTAATTTGATGGGAAGAATAACATATGTATTGTATGTGACTTAGGATGTTAAATAGAATAGAAATGTTCGCCATTCTATCGCCATTCTACACAAAGTATTGTCTAGAAATTTAATGCAAAAAATCCCATATAATCTAAAAACATTCCCATAATATGGAGTCTAATGACAGGGGAAAAATTCAACTTAAGTAAAATAAATAAGTGATGAAGAAGTTTCAACTTTGAAACTGTCATCGCCTCAACGACGTAATCGATAGCGTGTCTTCCCAAGGATTCGAGCCGGGCACTGACAAGGTAGGTTCGAATCCCAACCGAAACCCGAAAAATGTGAAGTGGAGTTTTTTTCTGAGAAACTTCAAACTTTTGAATTGAAAATATTCCAATTACTTCTCTCTTACTTGAGTTTAATTGATCTCAAAAATTCAAAATATGTATTGTATGTTAATTAGATTAGTCATACATATGTTACATATATTTATCACAGGTATCTGTATCACAGGGTGGTATTAAAAATTATTATAGGTTACTTCTATTACGGTCTTTTGTATTAAACTGCTAGTTGTTACACCATCTGAATTAAATAACGGTAATAAAGCACTCTTTCTAACTAGCAATTTAGATCAGAAACGAACGACGACACAGTAGGGACTGCCGAAATCAGGATCAGAAAACACCAGGAACTGAAGATCAGATCGAAAGCCAATTCTAATGCACGCCCAATACATAAATGATTATCACGGAACATTAGAAATCACAATTCATAATGATCGTCGATACCGTTAGATCCCCGATACTATACCAGAAAGAGAAACAATAAAAAGTCGAACTCCAGTAGTTGAACACTAGACGAAGAAAACTGTAGAAAGCGACACCAAAAGATCACTTTATTATCTTTGGCATGATGGACTCCGATACTCCTGCCATTCAAGTTCTCACATTCGTAGAGCACGCTACCGTTTATATCCTTAATAATTGTTGGTATGAATTTAGGTGCAAGCTAAGCAGAGAATTTGTTAGGTGCGTGGCTCAAATGATGTTGTCAAACGAAGATACGCTGTTGTATAGTGAAAATATCCTATTTCTAGATCGTAGATTGTATTTATGTTGAGATTTCTCATATGTAGATTTAAGATTGGATTGTACTTGACTTCTGACTATGGCCAGATTGTCCGCCCGATCCAATTCTTTATTGACAGATTCATTGAGGATTTGAAGGGATTTCATGACTCGATAAGTCTTCCCATCTGATATCAGATGTTGACCAAACAACAAATAATAAGATGAGTATTGAGAGCTCGAACATAAACATGTTCTCGAGATATGTATTTTATTTTATCTAGATGTAAGGTTTTCAAACGCACCATAAGTCTATAAAACAAAATACGCAAACAAAATAAGATTTCGTCACTGGATTACCCTTTACGATTTCCATCAATGAAATGTTCATAACTTAAATAATAAAAACTTTTAAGCAAATAAAATTTCATATTTGTACGACAAACAGAACATAAAAAATGTTTCCAATTAATTTGATTGATTCTCATATTTTCAAATAAATTTTATTTTTGTTTTGCAAACGAATCAAAAACTTACGAAATTGAATTTCATATTTTCTTTATTTCCTTAATTTGTTTTTCTTTTGGTTTCCTGTACATTCCTTTATTACTATTAGCATTCTGGTTTTATTATTGCTTTTTGTTTGTTTTGATTGTGTTGAGGTGAAAATTCTATATATTATAATTGTTAGAAAAATGAAGAAACGATATAAACATAGAAATTAAGGGAAATATATTTGCTTATTTGTTTATTTGTGCTGATAAAATCCGAATTTATGGGAATATTTTATTACTGTCTGACTAGATTTGATAGTAACTTTTGTTTTGGTTTTATATGAAAAGCATAATCAGCAAATACCTATGTATTCTGATAGCAAATAAAATTAGCACCTACAACGTTAACATGAAATACATTTATAGATTTTTTTCACATCTGAATCGCTCAATTTGAAATTTATATCGTAGCGAAAACAGAAAATCGTTTACTCCCAAAAGTCATTAAAACAATATTTTAAAAGAAATAAATTAATAATATCTTTAACCTCAAATCTTTGATAGAGATAATAAGAACTGAATAAAATTGTACATAATAAGAATAAAATCCCAACACATTCTATAAATTTACTTGCTTTTCCACGAATGAAAATAGAAAAACAAAAACTAGCAAGAAATTCCAAAAAAAATGTATAATTTTTATTTTATTCACCATTTCGTCGCCACCATAATTATTATCACTTCTTCCGTTTTCAAATTGTTTATTTATTCTCAAAATAATTTTATCTTCTTTGAGATAATACTCTCCCCTATTGGTGGAGATATGAGGGTGATTTAAAAAGAACTGAAAATGACAAATGTAAAGGTTTTTGTTTTTTAAATTATGTGTAAGACAGATCTCAGTTTGTATTCTCCCATAAGCATTCTCCTGCTTAATTATTTGTTATTATCGTTTGATCATAATACTAAAAATCTTACCTTCGTATACACAACAAAAGAAAAAAAATTTGTCCTGCTTCATTCTGTATAAAATTGGAGAAAAACCATTTTCATTTATTTTGAGGTTTTTCTGTTGTTTGCAAGATTTTATTTTTAGATATAACTTTCGAAGTTTCGCTTACCTTTTTTTAAATATTTTTGTTGATATTTTTTGTATGTTATGTTTTGGACATTTGTTTCAATTATGGTGTGTAGATAAACTGTTTCGATTAAGGGAAACTTTAAACATTATAAGGAAAAGTTTAAATTTTTTTTCATACTCTAAAGTGAAGAACATACTTTAATCAGAATTTAACCATAGAATGCACCTGCAACAATGTTATTATCTGTGCCTTAATGCAATTATGTTTAATATTCATGATTTTACAGTTTGGAGAAGTATGTGTATAAAATCTCCAGAAATGTGTATATAAAATCTACAAAATTTGGTTGAGGGTAAGAAGTTCCATATAAATAAAAAAAAAAACAAACTGCCTTAAAATATTTAAGAACTATTTCTAAGACTTAACGTATTAGACTGCGTGAACAACATATTATTTTGACATGGAACTCACTTTACTTTAATAAAATCAATAATTTTTTTTGTAGATTTTACAAAACTTTTGTAAAACTTATAAAAATTTTGTAAATTTTTCGAAATTGTCGATACAATTTATATACATAGTTATATACTAAACTTTTTAATTGACTTGTGAAATCTTTGCAACTTGTTTCTTAAAATAATTAAAATTTAAATAAAACGTTGAAATAAAGCGAAACAAGGGATAAAAGAATTTCCCAATACTATGTCTTTTAACTTTTTCTATAATCCAAAAATCCTCAATTCCTACAGCAATATTCTGAAATAGATAAAAATAACAACAACCACATCAGCATATGATAATTTTATTCATAATAACAATCAAGCTAGAAATACATTACATGCATTACAAAATTTTTTCTTATAAAATTTAATTAACATAATATATAATTTGGGACACATTAGCAATATAATCATTATAGTAATAATAATAATCTAATTAAGATTCCTAAATTAAAATATTAATATAAACATCAATTTATATTCGTTTTTATTATTGTTTAATCTTAATACGTTCATTTTTTCTCTAAAGACTATAATTCTTGTCATCTTATGTATATTGAATTCGCAAATTTAATATTGACTTTATTGTTGTATTGATTAAATTTCAAAGAAATAATAAACTTTTATTTGTCATTTGAATTTAGATAGCATAAAATGTGTTATGTGATAAATAAGGGTAATGTGACAATGTGATTATTGAACAATATATATAGGGTTGTGCGTTTTGTTATTGCGTTGAAGAATATAAAAGTCGATGTCAAAATATTCAATTTTTATATTGATTTTATAGGATTATTGTTGATGAAATATAATGCATGTGAATAAGGATTTATGTTTGATCGACTTATTGTGTTCTTGTATATTGTATACCACACTTGTTTAAATTAAATTTAAATTAAAAAATCTAATATATTTCCGTTGAAAACCTCATATTTATGGTTTGAAAATAAATATACATACAATATATATATATATATATATATATATATATATATATATATATATATATATATATATATATATATATATATATATATATATATATATATATATATATACATATATATATATATATATATATATATATATATATATATATATATATATATATATATATATATATATATATATATATATATATATATATATATATATATATATCTATCTATATATATAAAATTCTCGTGTCACAGTGTTTGTAATTAAACTCCTCCGAAACGGCTTGACTGATTTCCATGAAATTTTATGTGTATATATGGTAGGTCTGAGAATCGGTCGTAAACTATTTTTTATACCCTTAAGTGATAAGGGGGGCCCTCCCCCCCAAAATTTTTTGTATTTTTCAGACAAAATTTTTTATTTTTATTTTTTTATGATTTGACATTAAAAAATACATATAATCCTTAATTTTCCCCCTTCTACCACCAACCCCCATTTTTTAATGGCGATATTAGTACTGAAATACTCTTCAATTACTCCTCCGAAACGGCCTGACTGATTTCCATGAAATTTTATGTGTATATACGGTAGGTCTGAGAATCGGTCGTAAACTATTTTTTATACCCTTAAGTGGTAAGGGAGGCCCTCCCCCCCAAAATTTTTTGTATTTTTCAGACAAAATTTTTTATTTTTATTTTTTTATGATTTGACATTAAAAAATACATATAATCCTTAATTTTCTCTCTTCTACCACCAACCCCCATTTTTTAATGGCGATATTAGTACTGGTATACTCTTCAATTACTCCTCCGAAACGGCCTGACTGATTTCCATGAAATTTTATGTGTATATACGGTAGGTCTGAGAATCGGTCGTAAACTATTTTTTATACCCTTAAGTTATAAGGGGGGCCCTCCCCCCAAAAAACTTTTTGTATTTTTCAGACAAATTTTTTTATTTTAATTTTTTTATGATTCGACATTACAAAATACATATAATCCTTAATTTTCCCCCTTCTACCACCAACCCTCATTTTTTAATGGCGGTATTAGTACTGCAATACTCTTCAATTACTCCTCCGAAACGGCCTGACTGATTTCCATGAAATTTTATGTGTATATACGGTAGGTCTGAGAATCGGTTGTAATATATTTTTTACCCTTAAGTGATAAGGGGGGCGCTCCCCCCCAAATTTTTTTGTATTTTTCAGACAAAATTTTTGATTTTTATTATTTTATGATTTGACATTACAAAATACATATAATCCTTAATTTTCCCCCTTCTACCACCAACCTTCATTTTTTAATTGCGATATTAGTACTGGAATACTCTTCAATTCTCAGTAGTCGATAACTGATCAATCTATTAATCTATCTATCTATCTTCTATCTACATATCTATATATGATAAATAAAAATGTAAATGTTCGTTGGTTCAAAATAGGCAATCTAGGAATGTACTGGATCAATTCTCTTGAAATTTGGACACAATGTTGCATTCAAATACAGAAAGGTTATTATATAGTGTTTTTTTAGCGATATGTGTTTCATATAGGAATGTAAGCTGTCAACAAGCACAAGTGTCCCTGACTTGCATTAATCTCAATTCAATCTTTTTATGGTCGAGTTTCACTTAAAGACTTAATTTAATCGATTAGTTATGTATGGGTGATCACCCATATATTGTTTTGTCCAATTTATCAACCATATTGGTTGATTACCGGTTAATTGTATAACCACTCCAGTGTCCAGTGTTATTGTATAACCAGTGTGTTGATGGTTGTTAATGACTTTGTATAACAACACTTTGACCAAAATGGAAGTAGTGCTAACCACTAGACCACTCAACACATATATACATACATTTATATACATACGGTCATTAAAATGTTCTATTGCATTTTTGCCCATTGCATGGAAATTGGTTCTATTGTATATTATACCAAATACTTCCACATGGAATGGCATTTTGATAATTTGTTTGAAAACCAGATTTCAAAAAACGATTTAGTGCATTTGTTCAAAACAGCAGTTGACATGATGTATGTGATACATATATAAGTTTCAATAGTTCAGGTTGACAAAACGCCTGCTAGAGGACATGTGAGAAGATTCAATGCTCGAACAATAAACGAAGTGACAATTAATAAAGTCGGCAATAAATTTCAACCGGGATATATTTTTGTCAATAAAAGAAGGATTAATTTCCACATTTGGAAATGCCGTCGATTGTTTTACCAATACATGGTAGATATGTCTGCAAAAACATTCGAAACAGAACGTTTAATATTCATTCGTTTAAATCAAACCAAGCTTTTCTCTGAAGTACCAGCTTATTTGCGAGAGCCAATTTAATATGACGGTTATTCACAACACAAAATCATCTCAAATGCACGGCAAATATCCGATGCCAGTTTCGATAAAGATTTGTAGGAAGTTGTGACGAAAAATATGTAACATGAGCTTTCCAGAACACTGAATCCACTAAATCCAAAGTACGCAAAGTAATATCATCAAGGATTCAGTCAGTTACAGGAACTTCAGTTACATGAAACGATGATTATCCTTTATATAAAACAAGAGCCGCAGCAAATGGCGGTAAGGTAACAACATATAGATATGCGAAACGGGAACATGAAAATAGTTCCTTAAACATGGATGGTTACTCCATATTAATCCTTTGCTACAAGGAACATACAGATCGCACATAAACTTGGAATACGGTATATATGCCAAATCAGTCAAATACGTTAGTTAGAAAGTACTTTAATAAAGGCAACATCTCAGTTTTAGCGTGCTCCAATGAAGCAGCACTGGGATGTATGCATCATTCATCAATGACACGTGCAGCACGTCACCTCCAAACTAAGTTCGGGCTTTGTTTGAATTCATGCTGACCGCTTACTGTTCTTCATCTACAAGAACGTTATGGGAAAAAATTTAAATCGCACATGGTTGATGATATTTCCTGCCCAATATAGCAAAATGATTAAAGATCTGTGCGTAGTATTCGCGAACTTAGTTCTCAATCAATTATTAATGCTACCGCCGAATCGATCTGCTCCGTCGGTCAATGTGAAATTACGTCGTTAATATAAATACAATACTGATGATTAGGTTTAATATAATTACAATATTGGTTGATTAGCATTTCAATTCAAAAGATCACAATTGTCAATTAAATTGATGTTTGCAATCACCATAAAAAAAGATCACGGTCAATCATTAAAAGTGCGCGCTTTAGATGTAGAACGGATTGAAATTCGTATGGACAATTATATGTTGCGTAGACAGAATAGAGGCATAAAACTAGATAATCTCTTTTACTCTGAACCAACAATGGAGCCACAACAAATAATGTATAACCTGCAGAAGCATCGAGAAATTGAACATTAGAGACCTTTAGGTTCTCTTTTCTTAGTGAGCACTGAGCACATTGTACATATGGGTACTGCGAACATTTGTAAATCTATTTATGTTCTGTATACTGTTCTATATAGAGATGACACACCTCTACTAATTCAACAAGTTACTTAAATTTTTTTTGCTTCCTTGAAAACTTATTTGATCGCTAATTTTTCATATATCCGAACTGATCAGCTAGATTGCTGATTATTTTTCATCCATATTTTTAAAAAGATAAATTAAAAATTATGCTATCATTCTCATTACCACTTTTTGAAATCATTGCTACTACGTCAACAAAATGTCTGTGCACAAGCTTTATTTATAAGCGTAGCAAAGCACGCCGGGTCCTGCTAGTATATATATATATATATATATATATATATATATATATATATATATATATATATATATATATATATATATATATATATATATATATATATATATATATATATATATATATATATATATATATATATATATATATATATATATATATATATATATTGTAAGAGATAATTAATTTCTTTTACCTCACTATTTGTGATTTTCGAAAGTTAGTAGGTATGTTCCATACTATCCCAAGTCACGTGTGCAGTTATTATTGAATGTTTACAATCAATATTAAATCAATTTTACGACATAAATGTCAAAGTAAATTAGTGAATCGTATGAATTTTTCAATTAGAAAACAGTTTTTGGGTTTATCTGAATAAACCTTATAGTTATTTGTTAATAAAAACAACTTTTATCTCTGAACGTGTTTCGGTTAGGATTCGAACTCAGAACCTCATCAGTACCAACTGAGTTTGAATCTTTTGGTAGACACGCTATCAACTGCCCCTCGGCGTCGACATTTAGAAACATTTTAATAACGATGTTGTAATCTCTTTTTTCTTAGTGAAAAACTTTTTTGTCATACTTCACTGGCTACAGATAGTATTTATATTATATAGGTTTTATACATACGGTAATGCGTACGGTTTAAAGCGTACGGTTTTTGTTTCTGTCATTTCATTAGTTTCTTTAAAAAACTTATAAATGATAAGCAGTTTTGCAGCACACTTGAAACCGTTATGTGTATAACGTACACCTTGAAAAAATAAAGAATGACAAACTCATCTCGAAGTTGCAAAATATAGTTGGTCCTCTTCATTGCCATAATTTCCTGGATTGCCTTCTTCATTATCGTTATGATATTCAGACAAAAAAAAACAAAAAAAAAAATATAAAAAAAAAATTAAAAAAAAAAAAATAAAAAAAAAATAAAAAAAAAACCAACTTACAAAAAAATTCAGATACTTCAGATACTTCAGAAAAAATGCTAGTCAAGCTATTACGTTCAGCTAAGGCCAAACCATTTTGCCAAAGCTTGTCACAATGCGTATCACAGTCTAAACGTCTACAAAGATTTTAACAGACGTTTAGAATCATTTAAAACGTGGCCTAAAAATGTTCCCAAAAACCACTTTAATTGAGTGATGCAGGGTTTCTAATCCTGCTAACAAATGATGGCAAATCAAGTTTCTCTTGCTGTATTGTAGAAGAGTGGGATTCAGAAGAACAACCAATGGACGAAGATTTTGATTTTAAATTATTCGTGGTGATGTCTTTAGCCATATAAACATCTATAGTTGCAAAATTATCTACCCAAGTAGCTTTTTTGACATAAATTTTAAAATTATAACGGGCAAATGTTGTATAATTCATCTATAGATATTGTTAATGTAGCAAAATTTTTCAATTCAAAGGTATGGTTTGAAGTTTCACAGAAAAGTTGTGCGAGGAGTCCCTCCGCGCGGAAGAAGTGAAATTTCGTAATGAGGAAATAAAAATATATTACATTCTTTTAAAAGTCATTAATTATTAGTGAAGTCATACTCTTCATATTCTTTAAGACAAACTTTATTAACATTGCTTACAATTCACAATTGATCGCATCTTTTAATTATCATTTTCGAGTGGAGAAATATCCAAATCAATAGCATTTACAATGGGCTTATGAAAACCAAAGTAAGATACGAAATGTTTGAGTTCTATTTTTTCAATATTTCTTGCAATAAACTGCATTTTTTTCTCCTTTAAAATATTTCAACTTAAAATGATAAGAAAATGAGTCTTCTATCAGGAGTCTTCTATCAAAATATTAATGAAGTAACAAAAAATTATAGAAGCAAAATACTTGATAATATGCTTTAAAAATATTTTTCTGGGTAATTATAGTATTTATAGGATTTATTATAGTATTTTTGGGGTTATTTTTGATTTTAAATTATATGTGGAGATGATTTTAACCAAGTAAACATCTATAGTTGCAAAATTATCTACATAAGCCTACTCAAGTAGCATTTTTGACATAAATTTTAAAATAATCACAGTCAAATATTGTATAATTCATCTATAGATATTGTTAATGTAGCAAAATTTTTCAATTGAAAGGTATGGTTTGAAGTTTCTCAGAAAAATAATTCAGATACTGGATTTTCATTTGTAAATTCCATATCATCTAGAAACTACATAGTTTAGTTCTTGTTTACTGTCTAGATCAACTATTCATTTTGTTAGAAAGGGAAAGTGCATATACATTAAGGAATTCGTATGATAAATGTGGGATACGTATGATAAATCTAGTATTTAAGAACGATACAAGGCTGAAATAATTTACATTAGTAAAAAACAATATTCATAAGGTAAGTTAAAATTGAAAATTTAATTTTATTTCGTCAATTGATTTATTTTTTTATATTTAGATGTCTAGTTTGGTAATAGTAAAAAAATATAAATGTCCATACAATGTGAATCATCAAATAACCTACAGAAACTTCTTCCGTCACATTATCACTTGTAAAGACAAGCAGCAGTCAGGTATACAGGTTATTATGTGTAAATATAATATTTACCACGTAATTCCAAAAGAAGACTATGAGGTAATTTGTTAACTTAATACTCAAATTAATACATATTTTGATATAACATTTTTCTTCTATTTACAGATTCATCTTCTTAATTGCCCTGATTGGTGGTTTGGAAAGAAGTTTTTGATTCTTTCGAAATTAATCCCTCACAAACATCTTCGGACACCACACTAGACGAATGGTGCAGCGAATGAAAAAAACTTAGGTACAGTCATTTTTAAAAACCATAATAGAAAAACTTTAATAATTAACTATAAAAATAAAATAAAAGAAATAATAAATTTGAAAAATATGTTAAGTAAGCAAAAATGAAGTCTTTTTATTTATCAAACCCTTTGAAAAAAAAAGTCCCTTAAATATGGTTCAGAGACTCCATTTTCATTTTTTAAATTCCATACCATATAACAACTACATAGTTTAGTTCTTGTTTACTGTCTAGATCAACTATCCATTTGTTAGAAAGGGAAAGCGCATACACTAAAAGATAACTAACTGTAAATCCAATACCTTACTGAATGTTTTAATCGCCATTAAAAATTAATTTGTTTTGGCCCGTCTGATTCTTATCATTTGTTTGTCCCAATTTACCCCAAAGCGCATTAAAATGAAATGAACCCCTTCATGCTCTAAACTCCTTAATGAAGTTTTCCTTTTCAATTTGAGTGGAAACATTTGACGGCCAATCACTTGCTTCTTGCTTTAACTTAAGGAAGCAATTCATATATTCAGTAAACATGCCTCCACACTTTTTTTTTCCTACTAAGAAAGATAATCAATCTAAAAAAGTTAATCGACACAAGTCGTCCAACACAATTCATATTTATTCTTAAGAAAAAAAAGTTTGAATTCAACAAAAAATTAAAAATTACCACATGAAAAGTTTTTATAGTATTTTTTATTTACTTATTTTCATGTGTCATCACAACGACAAACAAAACATTGAAAACAATTTACTATACTACGAATAACATTCACTACCTTAAGAGCTCATAAAATGCGACACCGAATTTATATTTCACAACTATAGTGTGAAAACGAAAACAAAAAAAAATTAACAAAACAAAAAACTAACCAATACATGTGATAAACACAACAACAACATCAGAAGCTAATTACCTTTTATATTATTAATTTTCTATCATATTTTTCTTGTTGCATTATTGCATAACATCAGAAATAACTTGACTGACAGACCGCAGATGTGTCAGTGTCTATGCCAAACAATTAAATTAAAATTTTTCAGACAATTAATCATTCAAATAATGTTCAATCTAAACTAATCTATTGTACTTAATTTTCAAAACGTTTTCAATATTTTGCAAGAACAATTAGCTTAGATAGATTGCAGTGTTCATTTTCTTTTTTTCTTGGTCAGCTTGATATTTTTCTGGATAAATTTGTCTAGCAAGCGGGTAGATTTGAGATTTATTTCGGGGGTTTTTAAACATAACTAAGTATTTGCAGTTTAACGAAATGTCACTGCAAAATTTTCC